>CM075497.1:31422500-32105000 GCA_037950675.1 Hypophthalmichthys molitrix
ATAGAGGATGTAATGAATTGCATGCCTTTTTCGACACCCTCTGTGTAACAACTCCATGGCTATTTCCCGCTGTGGGTTATAGAGGACTTTGGCATGTGTCAGACGTTGGCAGCACGAGGCGCATGCAGAGTTCAGCAGCTGGTAAAGGTCCACATGAGTCAACGGCTGCATCCTATGGGACCTGCACCCTGGGGACTGTGTTCAGTCTACAGGACTTAATTTTCCCTGCCTATGGTTCTCCACAGACTCGCCGCAAACTGATATCTTTTAGCGAGCGCCTCAGGCAAGGCCAGTCTCTACATATTCAACTTGACAGGCGAACCAGGGAAAACAAAGTGCAGTGACCCAGATTGAGACTCTTTGAAGGAAGGGAGCGCAAAGGAGCAAAACCCGTCTCCTCCATTTCCAGTGGCCCCTTCTGCCCTCACTTCTATTCAAAGTTTTATTTTCTTGTTCTTCATGTTATTTTGCTAACATTAGTGTTTATGCCCCATGAACAGACATTGGTTTATACTAACCAGAGTTAGGGAAGCTACTTGAGATTATGAGTAGTTGGACAAGCAACAGTTTCAGTGTAGTTTCAAAGAGAACTAGACTTCAGGGTTTTTGAGAATTTCTTCCTGGTTTTGAGTTAAGGTAACAGGATGCAGAACTGCAATTCGAATTTGAGTGCAAGAATATATCTGTAATTAGACAATTAAAGTTTGTCAAGACAACTTTAAATGTTAGCTTGGCAAATGCTTGTTTGAAGGAAAAAAGAAAAAAGCTTAAAATTAAAGTCATTCATTTTTCTCCATATAATGGACTTCACTGGGGTTCAATGGGTTGAAGGTCCAAATGTCAGTTTCAGTGCAGCTTCAAAGAGCTCTACATGATCCCAGATGAGGAATAAGAGTCATATCTAGCAAAGCAATCGGCCATTCTCTAAAAAAAAAAAAAAAAAATTATATATTTTTTAACCACAACTGCTCATCTTGCACTGCTCTGTGATGCACCACACATTACGTAATCACGTTGGAAAGGTTACACGTGAGGTAGGCGTCGTCTGACATTATTTTATTTTTTATTTTTTTATTTTTTTGTAAAGGCCGTTTGACTTAGTCTTTGCACGTTCACTTTGTAGACACTGGATCAGTACTTCCACCTATGTCACGCGTGACCTTTCCAACATGATTACATAATGTGTGGCGCATCGCAGAACAGTGCAAAACGAGCATTTGTGGTTAAAATAGTATACATTTTTTTTTTTTTTTTTAGAAAATGACAGATCATTTCTCTAGATAAGACTCTTATTCCTCATCTGGGATCATGTAGAGCTCTTTGAAGCTGCACTGAAACTGACATTTGGACCTTCAACCCGCCCACAATGCATTATTACCTGTGTTTATTGTTGAATGTCTTTGAATTGCAATTGAGTAAATTTCTCTTCTTGTCATCTTATAAAAAAATCTATATTGCAGTTCCATATGAGTTTTACCTGGAAATTGATCAAACATCAAATAGAACTGCAATATGAACTAAAAAAAAAAACTACAAACATAGAAAGAGGACTTTGCTTTCTTTCTCATTTCAGAAGACCACCACATGTTGCTGCTGGACACTGATTGATTTGTACCAACTGAAGCAGCTGCTAACCACTAAACTCAAGAGCCAGCAGAGCGCTGAACCATGCAGCACATGAAGGTGACTGAAGATCCAACCGATAAGATTCTGCCCTCAAAGTTCAAACACACATTTCACTACACAGGAGACAAGGAAGAAATGGCAATGCAATAAATTCATTCTCATTCATTCTTTGCTACTGCTCCGCTTGAGAATTTATAATTCAATTCAAGTGCACTGGCACTTTTCACTGTTTTTCAGTGACTCTTTCTGCATGTTACAGGTGACACCGAATCATTTATTCAGCCAACACACTGATTTACTCAGGAACAAAACAAGTGAAAGTCATTATGAGTGAGTAATTGAATCATTTACTAAACTAATTTGTTCAAAACAATTGATTCGTTCAGGAAATTGCAGCCTCGTGCCTATACTTTTTAAGGAATATTTTGTGCACAAAACCCAGAATCATACAGTAGATTGATGCTAAGGATATATTGTATCTTATTTTATGTATCTATTGTATCATAAAAGAAAAATGCAATAAAGATAAAAAAAATATATAAATTTATTAGAAGCTTTAAATGAAAATACAGCTTTTAACATATCTGAAAAAAATATATCATGCATTTATTAACTCACCTTATGGTTCATTATATTCAGCATAAAGTCAGTGTTATCCATATTCAAACTGATACTGAAATCTTTAATTAAACAGAGATGACAGTCTAGAATGCATGCATTAAACATCAGATGCACTACTGAAAAGCTCTCGTGACAGAAGTCTCAATCGCATCAAGTATACCAACTTCTGTACCATTTGCCCATAATTATTTTTTTTTATAAATGTAGCTTTGAGAGTGGTTGGAAATGACCCCAATTTCCTTGCAGTAATTATGGCAATCTGCCTGTGTGACACCACAGGCCAGACCTCCAATCTCTCCGGGCTTCTCTCCTTGCTGCATTGCCTCTCCTTTGCACCCATCATTTAATTACCTCAATTAAAGCAGTAATTAATCATCTGCCTAAGAATCCATTACTGGCCAATGACTGAAATTGTCCTTTAATCAAAAGCTTCGGCGTGACACGCAGGTCAATGGCCGCTGCCGAAGCACATGAAAAAGTGCGCGCTCATCATTTTCCATGATGTTTACCAGACGCTGGCCTGGCCTTACTGTATGACTGGCAGCTTCACTTCTCCTAATGAGCAGCACAGAGCTTTGGACCCCGAGCGATAACTGCGAGCGGCCTCATTAAAATGCGATAAGTTAAAAAACACTGCTGAGCAATTAATCGTTGCCTGTCAACATTAAATGATCTCACCTGCCACTGTTTATCTCGTCGCTACTTCAGATTGTTTGGCAGGGAGAGTTGATTTGCAACTCAGAGTAATGAGTTAATTGTTTGTATTTCTTTTTGCAGTCCGGTTAGTCAAGGTTTCTTGCATCATTTCTTGGAACAACAACAAAAAACACACACCCAAGTTCTGTATCTTTATATAGTAAATATAAGTTTTTTTTATGATTTCTTTATCTTTTTTGAAAATGGAACAATTTATTGAAACTTTAGACAAAATAATAATAAAAAAGAAATTAAGTTTGCAAATGTGTTTTTTGTTGAGTATCATTTTGATACATGAGGCATTTATGGCTCATATAGTATGATATAGTAAGAATATAGACCTCATACTCAAGGGAAAAAAAAAAAAGCACCTCAATTTTATTCAGAGGCACAAACTGAGAAAAACTATGCAATTTGGTGCATATACTGTTATTTATATGGCCAAAAAGTAAGATGAAATTTTGAAAGCTTTTAATATAAATCAGTGAGGTCTTTAAAACAGTATAGCACACTACTCACATAAAATGCATATAAATATCATTCATCACTCTATATCTGCCGATAATATGTCTTAGTTAGATGATATTTAAATGCTTAGATTTATGACAAATCTTTGTAGTTTCTAAACATAAAATGTAATGCAAAACGATGATTGAGAAAAAAAAACATAAATGTCCCTCAAAAGCCTGATGATCATATCTGATACTCACATTTGCATGATTTTTCTAAAAATTATGCTTGGATAATCAAGTAAACCTAAGACCCTTCAGTGTTCAACTTGAAAATCAGTAAAGATTTCATAGCAAAAAGACACGTGAACCACAACCCTACTAAAAGGCTTTTATTTGTACAAACTATCAATCAGACAACAGAAGGCATGTATTACATTGTGTGTTTTGATCATTTTGAGGCCTTAAAAATATGTGTATCAAATATGATACAGTATAGGGTTCAAAATATACTGCTAATTGCAGTGGTCAACATTCTGAATGAATTTTAAGTTGTTCAGAAGCCACACAGGTAAAGACGACACATTTCATTCCATTTCAAGTGTGTCAAATACAAGCCCTTGCTCACTAATGTCTCCCAGAATGGGGTGGATTAAGCTTACCTATGCGAGCCAGCAATTTATACACACCCGCAGAAGGTAGAAGAGCCCCAGTCCACCTCTACGGCCCACTGAACGAAGTGCAGTCAAGCAATTAGGTCAGGCACTCACCTGGGCAACCCGCTTCAGTGGCTCTGATGGGTCCTGACTCTTATCTGCCATGGTCAGCCAGCAAGAAGAACAAATTAGCTGTAGGAAGATGATGACAAAGAGTGGACACGAGTCAGAAGCAGGCCAGAGTTTGAGAGAAGGGTGAATTGAAGCGACTTGGCGTTAGTCACAGAGATCACAGACATTCGTTTTGTCCCGATAAGCCTGGCCGTCGGCTCCAGCATGAATCTGCGTAGGCCAGCACTTTGCATGGCACCGCAGGGGCCAGAAACCTATACAACGACAACAGCGGCTCTCAAAATGACCTGAAAATAGGTTACATGTCTGTTCTTAGGGTCACAGACAGCGGGGGGGTTGGGGGAATGCTGAACGCACACAATAAATTGCATTTGTAATAATAATCCATCAGATATCAAAGTAAACAGGCTTACTGACTTTTAAAAGAAGAACATTTTTTCAATATATCTTGTTAGTTGATGTCGATGGATGGATGGATGGATACACGGTTGGATGGATTGATGGATTGATGGATGGATGGATGGATGGATGGATATCGGTTGAATGGATGGATGGATATATGGATGGATGGGTGGATGATGGATGATGGATACACAGTTGGATGGATGGTTGGATGGATGGATGGATGGATGGATGGATGGATGGATGGATACACGGTTGAATACATGGTTGGTTGGATGGATGGCTACACAGTTGGATGGATGGATTCACGATTGGATGGATGGATGGATGAATGGATGGATATATGGATGGATGGATACACGTTTGGATGTATATACGGATGGATGGATGGTTTGATATACGGATGGATGGATGGATGGATGGATGGATGGATGGATGGATTGATATACGGATGGATGGATGGATGGATAGATATCGGTTGGATGGAGGATGGATGGATATACGGATGGATGGATGGATGGATGGATGGATGGATGGATGTATATATGGATATATAGATGGATGGATGGATGGATGGATAAATGTTAAGGACTTTGTGTACAATAATCCAGCAGTAGAGGATGAATCATGTCTACAACTGAAATACAATCTTTTCTTGACTGGAATGTAAGTGAAATTAAACTCTCTGAATTTGAGGTCAAGCTGCACTCAGAGGCAAAAATGTAATTCAGGGCCAAATTAAGCTAAAAAGTCCTAATACTCTTAAGCTAATACATTAGCTGCAGAATAAGCCACAAATCGCACACTATTTAAAGTTTATATGCACATCTCAAAGATTTGAAAGCCATGAATATATAGATATTTTACACTGCATAATATACAGTAGTCACATTAAAAGCACCAAAGAAGCCCAATTATAGTTCCTGTGTCTATTGCCACTTTTCTCTGTGATTAAGTAGCTTGTAATGTATTCCCCCAGGTGCAGTGATCTTGGGTGTAAAGATCCATTAAGCCTCTCGGTCTGTTTTAAAAAGCCCATCAAGGTCACTGGCTTTGGATAGCTTGGCATCATAAATGTTTCTGAATGCTCGCGTTGAGGGTAGAGGCACGATCCAGGCCGTCGCTGTTATTACTAATGAGCTGTTTTGACAATCAGGTTGTCCTGGCAACATAAGCTTATCGGCTGAGGAATCTAAATAATATGCATACGGGTGAATGCATTAGACATTTGGGTTGCAGAAGGACAAAGCTTGCTGAGATGCTCAAACTAACCGACGGGCTAATGACTGCATCTGCAGCAGACTCTAGCATCAGTCAGTGTTAGACTAGTTTGTGTCAGGTAGATGCTGTAACTTTTTTTTCCCAGAGAATATATCTTAATTTAAGTTATTTTTCTTGTTCTCAGCATAAATCTAAATCCAATTTAGAGTTTTTTATGCATAAGGCAAGACTATCAGCATACTTATTCCAAATTGATTAATCACACTACATTAAGACAATTGTTTTGTATTACACATTTTCTGATCCAAATCAGGCTAATACTACCTATTTTCCATTAATGTTCAGCACGGAAATCTAAAAATTGGATTCAAAAGATTCAAAATTAATTTCATTGATCCATCCATCCATCCATCCGTATATCCATCCGTATATCCATCCATCCATCCAACTACATATCCATCTATCCATCCAACCAACCGTATATCCATCCATCCAACCCTACATCTATCCATCTAACCCTATATCCATTCATCCATCCATCCATCCATCCATCCATCCATCCGTATATCCATCCATCCAACCATATATCTATCCATCCAACCATATATCCATCCATCCATCCGTATATCCATCCATCCATCCGTATATCCATCCATCCAACCATATATCATCCATCCAACCTTATATCCATCCATCCATCCATCCAACCGTATATCCATCCAACCCTACATCCATCCATCCAACCCTATATCCATCCATCCATCCGTATATCCATCCAACCCTACATCCATCCATCCAACCCTATATCCATCCATCCATCCGTATATCCATCCATCCAACCATATATCCATCCAACCATATATCCATCCATCCAACCGTATATCCATCCAACCCTACATCCATCCATCCAACCAACCGTATATCCATCCAACCCTACATCCATCCATCCAACCCTATATCCATCCATCCATCTGTATATCCATCCATCCAACCATATATCCATCCATCCAACCCTATATCCATCCATCCAAACGTATATCCATCCATCCAACCCTACATCCATCCATCCATCCATCCATCCATCCATCCGTATATCCAACCATCCAACCCTATATCCATCCATCATCCATCCAATCATATATCCATCCGTATATCCATCCATCCATCCATATATCCATTCATCCAACCATATATCCATCCATCCATCCAACCAACCAACCAACCCTCTATCCATCCATCCAACCCTATTTCCATCCATCCATACATCCATCCATCCAACCCTATTTCCATCCATCCATATATCCATCCTTCCAACCAACCATATATCCATCCGTTTAACCATCCATCCAACCCTATATCCATCCATTCATCCATCCATCCATCCAACCATCCGTATATCAATCCATCCATCCAGCCGTATATCCATCCATCCATCCATCCCTATTTCCATCCATCCATTTTAAAGTATCATTTGATACACATCCATATTAGAGTTGTTTTTTTTTTTTTAAAGAGAATATATTTGTAACACTTTATTTTGATGGTCCACTAACTATAAGTCAATTTGCAACATGTCAACTAGCAGGCATTAGAATATTAGTAGACTGTCTGTTTAATATCTGCTAACACTTTATTTTGATTCTCCCCAACAGACATTCTACTGACTGTAAGAAACTTTGCAACTACAACTCAACTCATATCAACTTATTCTAATTACACAAACACCTAACCTAACAGTCTACTAGAAGTCTACCAATACTCCAATGACTGCTAGTTGACATGTAGTTGCAAAGTTACTTATCATTAGTAGATTGTCTGAAATGGACCATCGAAATAAAATGTTACCAAGATTATATTTTTTTTAATTTTTTTTTTTATTACTCCATAAATCAGAAAATACTGTCAAAAAAATAAATAATATGTTTTTAGGAATATGTTAAATATGTACAAGGCGAGCAATATAATAACAAACCCCTCTGTAAAAACCTTCAGAATATAGATAGGAATAAAACTGTAAGGTTTGGTGTTTAAGAGCTGTTGAAATGCTGAAAAGTTATGGAAGCAAAATGGCCCAAAATCTCAAAATTGCCCAGTGCATGAAAAAACAAAAACAAAAGTCACAGTGCCTGTAGATGTCATGCCTTAAAACAAGACAAAGTTAGACAAAGTATATTTATCTTGTTTTCCAGTAAAAAACATTTAATCATCATAAATAATGATCCTGTTGCTCAAATAATGCACATAACACTAGCAACATGGGTTTGATTCTCAGAGAATGCATGATTAAACAGATTTAATGACAGATTAAAATAGTACAAAGTTGCTAAAAACATCTTCCAAATGCATTAATGTCAATAAAGTATAAGTAAATAAATGCTAGTGACAGTCCAACCAGAAATGAAATCATGAAGATCAGCCAACACAGTTTCCATAGTGATAATAGACAGACAGCTTCAGCCCGAGTGACAAAAGCAGAGAGGAAAAAAGCAACAGGTTGAGAGGAGCCATATCAGAGCGACATTATCACTTGCATTACGAGGTATGCTGGAAGAAAACGAGAGAAACCGGAGATGGACAGGAGAGGATGTGGGATGAGATATGTGGGGGCTCAATTGCCTGGTGACTTTGGCTGATTGAAATTGACCCGCCGTCTGCAGTTAAAATCTTCTATACTGGAAAAACTGAGAGCTATCGTCTGGTTTTAATTTGAGTGGCTCTCATGTGGTTAGCCAGGGTGAAATTTTACACTGAACGCTTCTAATTTGACGGTGGAAAAAAATGAAGGAGCCACAAAATGTGCCTGTCAATCAATAAGGCGACAGAGGGCGAGAACCGTGCCGTAATCTGTCGGAATGGAATTAAAGCATTTGCATTTTCACATTTGAGTTCTTCTGACGTCGTATAAAAAATGCTGAAAAACTGTGAAGGCCACAGAGTGTTTCGATTATTGATGACACAGCAGCTGTGAGATTAAACTAATGGTGGAAAACAGATTTTTTCCTCCTGCAGGTCAATCATCTTACGTCTCTGCAGACACTCAGTGTTCACAAACTCAACGGTGATTGGCAGCTGGGAGAAATTAGGATGACACCACCAACTTTATTCAGAAAATGATGGCTTTATTGCACAGGATGTCAACAGTGACAGTCTAAAGTTTTTAAAAAGATGCATCATTTAGCAATAGGCTATGAGAAGCATGTTGTATTGTGAATCGTTTGCTACAACATCCAATTCATATGTATATTTTGGCCACCATGCTTTCGAGATGCTCTAATAATGATTGTCATTTTAACTGTAAAAAATTTTGTTAATTGGTTAACATTTCCTTAATGTATATGGTGAAAAACTGTTATAAATATAATGGGACATTTGATGTAATTCATAGAAGTAAAAAATAACATATTATAATTTAGAGTGAAAAAACATAAAATGACATTTCTGACAGCTCTCTTTTAATAGTTTTTTTTCACTGAAATGAGTGTTTCTTCTTAGCTTTTTCTTTTCAGTTAAGTACATTAGGGTTTTATGTTACATTTTTAACAACATGTTGTTAAATTAATGTTTATTGCATTATTTTAGTGCCTTACCATGATTTGTGTGTATGACACTGTATGCACTTTTATGTATTAGGTTTTACCTCAGCTTGTGGAAAAGCTACTTTTATTCATTATGTGACTCTCTCTTAATTGCCTGGGTTTTATTGGTGGTTTAAGTGTATTATAAAGGTACAAAACAGATTTTAGTACTTCAGTTGGTTGGTATATATACATTATATCAGTTAATGAAATATATTTTTGTTACTGTAAATTTAAGTTCTATCCATAAAATCTAAAACGTTGCTACAGTATTTTTTATGATCAAGTTCTGGCAACTACAGCTACCTTTTTATTTTTTTTTTTTACTGTAAATCTGGCTTCTTTTTATACCAGTTGTTAGAAAACTATATCAACCACAATTTCTTTACAAAGCAGTTTGTCCATTTTATGTATGAAGTCCTCTTTTTGCAAAAAAGAATTTTTGTATTGTTTTCCAGTACAAATATCTATAAATTCTTAAATCAAGGATACATTTACTTGAGATGCAAAATTACTCAACAAGTGTTGTTTTCTATGGAGCCCCTAAAGGGACATGATGATGGGGAAAATATTAGATGGAAGGGAAAAATAAAAATTCAATGCTTTTTCTCTTGCGAAAACATTTACATTCCCCCGAAAAACTTTGCGTTCACTTGGGAAGAACTCAAAAGGCTTATGAGCGAAGTTTCTCAGGGGAACGCAAACATTTTGTGAGAACGCAAAAGCATTGTCATAATAATTTTCTTCATAAATTAATCTATTTTTTTCCATCACCATGTCCCTTTAGGAGCTCTGTAGTTTTAGTTCTCTAAGTTTATGTTAACCCTAGTGAAAAAAAAAAAAAAAAAAAAAAAAAAAAAAAAATATATATATATATATATATATATATATATATATATATAAAAAACTTACATTTTTTTTTAAAAAAAATATATATAATTTTTAAAAAATTTAATTTATATATATATATATATATATATATATATATATATATATATATATATATATATATATATATATATATATATATATATATATATATATATTTGGTTACACTTTATTTTAAAGTGCCGTAATAACATTGTAATTACTCAAATAAATACTATTAATTAACTACATGGGGTTTGGTTTAGGGTTAGTTTTTTGTAATTATGCATAATTTACTGTTATTACTATAGTAATAGTACATGCAGTAACGAATAACTAAAATAAAGTGTTACCATATTTTTTATTTTTTTTTTTAATAGGGAGAACAAGAAAAAAAATAAAATAAAATAAAATAAAATAAAAAATCTGCCAGGGGAGTAAGAAAAATAAATTTAGTTCAAAGGAAAAACAAGATAATTTTTCTTACTCCACTGGCAGATTTTTTCCCCCTGTTTTTAGCATAAACTCCCTTAATATCTCAAGTCATTTTGCTTCTCAAGTAAATGTATATTGATGTTTAGATATTTTTACTGGAAAACAAGACAAAAATACTGAAGAAGAAAATCATTTATTCATTTATTTCTTTATTTCTTTATTTTTGCATTTGAAGTTGCTTATGCAAAATATGTTTTTGAATACACATATAATTTCCCTCTTAGGCATCTAGCGATTGATTAACCTCAGCAACCTCATACACACTTCTCTGAATATATAATATATCATGAATTAACACAGAGTCCCTCCACATCCCTCTCTACTGCCTCCTCTTTCAAATGAACCATAGAAACAATCACTTAGCAACTAGATCATTTTGAGTTTCTCGAGTCTGTTGGTGTAATTAATAAAAGAGAAAAGTAAAAAGCATCAGTGAGCTGACCAATTGTCCGAATCCTTTCTTTCTCCCGTTATATATCTTGAATTAAGTGTATTTTCTTACCCTAATGCCAAACTTTAAGCTTTATGCTTAAAACAAATTTAATTGAGGCAATATGGTGAGAAAAACAAATTAAATTCAAGAGAAATGTTTAATATATAAATGATTAGATGGAAAACAAGACAAAACTGACTAAGTGTGCGCTTCTTATCATAACTTTTAATCGAAAACATCTTCTGCCACTTCTTTTCAAACAAATTAGGTTGTTTTATCAATATTCAATAAACATAATATATAATTTTGATCTTCATACACTTTGGGGTCAGAGACAGTCCAACTAACTCACAACATTGACTTTATAATAGTTGAAATACACCATGAAGATCCACCGAAGAGACCTGAACAATGGCAGGGGAGGAACATTGACGATAACGAGTACGCTAATGAAGGGGAAGGTAAAGTTTCCCATCTGAACACAGATAACCTTGGCTATAATTACTGACCAAAGTCATTCAAATGAGGTCTAAGGCAAAATAAATGAGAATGAATAGAGATATGATCCTGCACTGCAAAAGCTTCATCACCACCGGAAGAGTAATACATCTCTTTTAAATGTCCTTTATGTGCAGGGAAAGGTAGCCTTTTCAATGGCAAAGTTATTATCTGTCAGCAACCAAGGTTAAAGGCGAGAGAGATCCATGGAAATCAGAATTGGAAAAGAGCGGGCATATTCGCTAAGGAAAGGCATTTTTATCAT
Organism: Hypophthalmichthys molitrix; assembly: GCA_037950675.1. Classification (NCBI taxonomy): domain Eukaryota; kingdom Metazoa; phylum Chordata; class Actinopteri; order Cypriniformes; family Xenocyprididae; genus Hypophthalmichthys; species Hypophthalmichthys molitrix. Next base: position 31,434,437 of record CM075497.1, read on the forward strand.
ATCGGAGTTCATAATAGATGATCAGTGTCATAAAGAATGATGAGGCTGCTGCGTCGTTATTTAAAAAAGCCAGCGAGAGACTCATTTTCATCCAGCTCAGACAGAGTCGCCCACATGTAGATGAGTTGGCAAGAGATGTGTTGCTACATGTGCCAAAATCAAATGGATTTTATATATATATATATATATATATATATATATATATATATATATAGCTGCACATTTGTCATGTATAGCAGTCTTTTCACACAGTATCATTATTTCACAGAAGTGAATATAATCACAGAAGAGCTGGGATGAAAGTTTATAGTTATAATATAAACACTGATCTCTTTACGGAAGCAATCAAAATAGAATAAATCACCTTTAGAAAGTAACTTGACACTTCAAATTAAGATTATATCAATTACATCATTACGCCAGTAGGTGGCAACAAAGTGACTGTTAAAAAGGTGTTTCTGTTCAACACTGTTAAAAATCATTCATTCAGTAGATTCATTCAAAAATGCTGATTCATCCAGCAATAAATCAAGTGAAGTCTTTGAGTGAGTCACTATGGAAGCTTGTTTCTGCCCCTAAAAAAGTAAAATAAAAAATAAAAAAGGTATTTGCAACTTTTTATCTCACAATTCTGACTTTTTTTTCCTCACAATTCCGAGAATTGTGAGAAACTAAGTCGCAATTGCGAGTTATAAAGACACAATTCTGAAGAAAAAACAAAAACTTTTTTTCTTAGAATTGTGAGTTTATATTACGCAATTCTGAGAAAATAGTCAGAATTGCAAGATGTAAACAGAATTGTGAGTTATAAAGTCAAAATTGTGAGATAAAAAAATCTTTTTTTATTTTTTATTTAGTGGCGGAAACAAGCTTCCATATTAAATCATTCATTCAAATCGAAAAATTAAAAAAAAAAAAAAAAATCTAAAACAATTAATATTTTGTCGGAACCTCTAGTAAATTACATGTTATTTTGTTTAACTGTCTATTCAGAATTCAGAATTTTAAAAAACAACAACAACAAAAAAAATTGTGATTCTCAAGAATCGCTCTAATATATTTACAATTTTGTTCAAAAGTTTGGTGTCGGAATTAATACATTAATACCCTTATTCAGCAAGAATGCATCATGTTCACTTAACTGCAACATTACCTAGTTTTAGCGATTTGAGCAAACCAATAGTCTGTTACAGTTTTAATATTTTAAGACAATTTTCGCCTGGTGGCTAATAAACACACACAAACACACATGCGCACATGCATGCAGGCACGCACAAATATATCACATACACACAGAGAGGTTCTTTTCACTTTGGCCAGTATGCAACAACTCAAAACACCCGAGAAACAGCCTAGCAACACCTTAGAAACCACCAGAACACCCTTGCACCTGCATAGCAAAGTGCTAAAAACATTTATTACAGTGGGAACATTTACATTTACATTTACATTTATGCATTTGGCAGACGCTTTTATCCAAAGCGACTTACATTGCATTATACTATACATTTGTATCTGAGTACGTGCAATCCCTGGGATCGAACCCACAACCTTGGCATTGCTAATGCCATGCTCTAACCACTGAGCTACAGAAAACTTTTTTTCATGTCACTAATAGTTTATGTCTATTTTAAAAAAATGTAAAATCAAGTTGTAACTATTAATAATAATAATTCATTTTTTTTTTTAAATTTAATTACATTTATGAACACAATGACAATGGCAAAAATTCACTTGAGGCCATGTGTGATTTTACCATGGTTAAAGGGGTTTCAGGTAACCTAATTTGTGTCGTGACTAACAACAGCCCTTAACCATGGTAAAATCATTTACTCACAGCCTCAACCGGCTTCCAGATGTTGTTCAACTTATGAGGTTATGATGAATGAACACACCTTCAGTTTTCTGTGAGGAGAGACCCGTACAAATCACTGTCAGCACTGATAATTCTATTAAATCATACCGTCTCATTTCATATTCAGAGAAGCAGATATTCAAACCCTGCAGTGTTTTCTATGTTTGTCAGACACCAGGCTGTTGAAATGCACTTGTATTAGACAAAACAGTATTCAAGGTGACCTGACAACACGTCTCATCAGTAGCAGCAGCAATGCATACCACCAACACCACGCCTGGAGTGCATCTGTCACTGCTAGAAAAACACGCACACAGACCACACAACTATAAAGCATTGACATGCAGGATGCACTTAAATAACCTTGTACCAGATAACCTCGACAACTTGGCAAGCTGTGTAAAAATGGCTAATCGCCTGTGTGTTTGTGTGTGTGTGCATCGGTATCTGGTGCGGTGAATGCGATCATAACTAAAGGAGACAGGGCTGTAAGGAATCATTCAGTGATTAATGGTACAGTCGCATTGGCAGATCACTGCGGTGACCTTCAAACGCTCTGAAATGTGTTTAGCCTTTTTTAGTTTAACGCGCTTTGCCTTTTCCCCTTCGGTTTGTCAAGGTTTTAGAGGTTAAAAGGACGAAAGTGGGTAGAGAAAGTGACTTTAAAAAAATACCCTTGACCTTTACTTGACCATTTGCACACTGCGTTTTATGCACTATGCTTTTCTCAGTACACTGAATTATTTTTGCATACCCACAACCATCACACACTGTCTGTTCACTTTGTCTCTCCATGTAAAGACATTCTGCCCTGTTGACAAAGACACACACACTCAGTATGTATGCATGTCTATATATATATATATATATACTACCAGTCAAAAGTTTGGAAACTGTAAGATTTTTAATGTTTTTAAAAGAAGTTTCGTCTGCTCACCAAGGCTGCATTTATTTAATTAAAAATACAGTAAAAACAGTAATATTGTGAAATATTATTACAATTTATTTGTTTTCTGTTTGAATATATTTTTAATTTATTATAATTTATTCCTGTGATCAAAGCTTAATTTTCAGCATCATTACTCCAGTCTTCAGTGTCACATGATCCTTCAGAAATCATTCTAATATGATGATCTGCTCATCCATCCATCCATCCATCCATCCATCCATCCATCCATCCATCCATCCATCCATCCATCCATCCATCCATCCATCCATCCATCCATCCATCCATCCATCCATCCATCCATCCATCCATCCATCCATCCATCCATCCATCCATCCATCCAAATCAACCAATCAGTTCCCCTGTGGAATATATAAATCTACAAAATCTCTACATAACTATTTACATGTAATATTTAATAGTCACCAACCAAATAACCATAAATCAATCAACCAAGTCAATCAATCAATCAATCAATCAATCAATCAAATAAATAAATATTCATTCTAAAGTCATATGATAGTATACAGAGGGTTTTCATTTTCAGTTCAGCTATTCCTTTATGAAAGAAACAACATTATATATACTGTATCTCCAACATTCATTGAACCGAAATACACACAGTGCTTTCCTTTAGCCCTAATTCAACAATTTAACATCTCACCTGACAAAAACCGAGTGAGAAAGTAAGAGAGAGAGACCGCACTACTATTTAATTTGACTTTGTGAGCACTGGATATGAAAATTAAATCAAGACTAATGAGCAATGAACAATAAAAAGAGGAAGATAAATGGTCCAGCGGCCGCCAGACAGACAAGGTTGCCGAAGTCGAATAACTTTATTCTTTCATAATTTCCCCATTCAAAAGCGTGCTAAGGCAATCAAATCCCAATTTTTAGGAAATGCCATCTTTGCTACATTTGGCCCAGCTTCCATCAGAATAATTTCCTCTAAAATGCTAATGAGAAGAAACAGAACAGAATCCAATGTAATATGGCACAGAACAACAAAAAGGCTTTCTGAAAGAGACGTTATTAAAGGACTAGTCAATGCTGGTAGAGTCTGAGGGGGAAAAAAGTCAAAATGCCAATTTATTGCAAGTCTTTACAGATGAAAACATTGCGATTTCAAAGGAATATCGGCCTCTATCACCTCCCAACAAAAATAACTTGTGTTTATTCCACTTAAATTATAAAAGTCCCAAGAAATAACATGTTTTAAGTTAAGTATAACGTTCCTTTGACAAAAGATGGTGCAGACACTGGGGAATATTGTCATTGCCTGCAGAAAACCCTCTGAAAGACGGGATCTCAAGCACGATAAGAGAGTTGGGAAAAAAAACAACAACATCAGCTCTGTTCTTACGTAGCCGGATGAAATGTTTTTCAAGGTAATGCTGTTTCTCTCAGAGGAACGAACAGTAGCAGTGTTCATATTAAAAACAACAAAAATAACACTTATTAGAAAAGCAGAGACTTTCTGGTCCAGACATTATGAATCTGTGTATTGTACACCGTACGATTAGTTTTACGATTAGTAACAGACTCTTACATGAAATTACCATATGTTTATACTCTACACATAATGTAGAAAGCAAATCACACCCAAATAGTGCTTTAGTGCCGTTTTTTGTTTCTGAATTAGTTTGTTTAGAATGTAAAAGGCCAGATAAAATCAGACTAGTTCATCATTTTGAAAGACCTAATAACTATGATGTATTCACAAAGCACATATGGTTCACAGAACTCTTAAGGACACAAACACAAGAGAATATCTGTGGCCGGGCTGGAGGCCTGGTGGTTATTGGATGAGTTCAATCAATGCACACCTTGCAGAGTGGTCTAAACGCTTATTGAATATTCAATTAGTCGAACAAGCTGCAGTGACTACTCTGTGCAGCCTGGAGAGAATCTTGGAAAATATCTCCAGAGGCGAAAACGAGATAGGAAGCATCTCACAAAATCATAAAAGCAAGCAGGGAATTCATACATATGCACACACAGACAAAATATAACTTAGCATCAGTTATATCATCATTATATCACCCTGCTCTAAAACTGCTGAAGCATTAAGGCAATATAGATTTAACAATAAGTCTTTGCATAAAGCTGCTTTGAAATTATATTTATTGTGAAAGGCGTTATACAAATAAATGTGACTTGTGACTTAGGGTACATCAAGTCCCTAAGTTCCTCCTCAAGGACAATATTTTTTCTGTTAAATTAAATTAAATACAAATATGATATATAAAATAAACAAAATAAATATTAAAATAACATTTAAATAAATAAATAATATAATATGTAAAAATCAACAAAATCAACAAAAAAAAAATTAAATTAAAATACAATTTAAATACAATAAAAATACAATACAATAAAATAAATAAAATAAAATAAAAATATAATATACAAAAATAAAAATAAAATAAAATACAATTAAAAAATATATTATAATATATAAAAATAAACAAAATAAATTAATATACAATTAAAATAAATGAATAAAATAAAATAAAACACAATAAACAAAAACAAACATTAATTAACTTAAACAAATTAAATTAAATTAAAATTGAAATTAAATAAAAATATATATATATATTTTTTCCTGTAGCCAAAATAAATAAATGTATGAATGAAATGTATTATTTTTATAATAATAATAATAATGAAAATACATTGAAAATATAGCAAGATTTGTAATCACTTTTAGTATTTCTCAAGTATTTTATAAGGCCTTGTTTTATTTACCCTGAAACAAAACAAAAAAAATCCTACACTATCTTTGGCCTCAAAACGTCAAATATTAAATGACATAAATATTAGAGATGCCGAATATGTAAATGTAGAGTCACAAAGATGAAGAGCTGAGAAAATTACCAGTAATTGTTCTTTTTGACTCGTTTGAGCCGGTCTAGATGACAGAGATACTGTACGGCAGACTGCAGTATAATGACAGGTAGAGTCGAGTCGAATCAGGAAGAGCTTCCTTTAGAAATTAACAGCCCATCAAGGTGAGATCGCTATCTGCAGCCTCTCATCCCATAAAGCAGACACATCACTGCCTCATTAACCAAATAATGAAGATGAGTCTGATTTCAAAGCTCAAAGTGTCTGATCTTATTCATTTTCATCTGCCTTCCTCAGCTTTGAATGCTGGACCATGAAGAACATTTCTCAGAAAATTAAAATGCTAATTAATATAATTCCAAAACATCCTAATTAATAATACAATCATTTAAATCCTGAGTTTAATATGGTCTAATTATTCAAGAGCTTTTATTTTATAAGGAATTCAATTATTGCTATGTGATAACAATAGTGTTGCTGCGTCCACCAGCCGAAAACCACACAAGTTCATGCATCATTCATGTCCATACCAAAACTGAATAGTGTCAGGGGCTTAAACAAACAAACAGGCAATAGTAAAAGCAATGTTCGTCTGGCGAGCACCACTTATTACATTTCCTTACCAAATGTTACAGGTTTCTCAATTTCCAACTATAAGTAAGTGTATTATATATTCAGCGTTTCATTGCCTTTTTACGTCTCAACAATAACGACAAAGCGTCTGCATGCAGATACCGAAATGAAGATGGACGTCTAATAAATTTGCCAAACTCTCCAGCTAAACTGCTCTCAATCTTCACTGACAGTCCAAATGGTGGAAGAAAATGTTTATGGAGAACAAACTATAGACGGTGTCCTTCTTCCCCATTTCATGGCTGGCTAGTGTGACAGGTACTGACGCAGAAGTATGATTGATTGCCACTTTGTTGAACAAAGCAATTAAGAGTTGTTTTGGAGGAGGGGAGGAGGGTGCCTGAGTTTCTTAATGATACACGAGCTTTAGAAAAGGTCTCAAAAACTGCTAATGAAAATTGATGATACAAAAAGAGAGAGAGAGAGGGGGAAAATGGCAAGAGATGGCATAAGTTGGTGGTCTTTATTCAAAAAGTGTTGCACTAACACACATAAGCCAATATGAAATGCTGTTTGCAACCCATTTTATTTCCATAATGTACGAAGACCAAGACATCACACATGATGTGATTACAAAAGACACAGCGTCAATTATATCACCAGACTGCTTTCTCAATCAATACAGATTCACAAGTCTCAATCAACGTCCACAGATATTCCATATTCAAATATTGTATTTCTAATAAAGAGCAATAATAACTCAGTCACAGTGCTGTTAGGCAGCAATTTTCCCACCTTGAGTCTAGAAGGGGTTAATTCGACTGCATTTCATTGGTAACCCTAGAGGTCGCAGATCATACATCAACTGAAAAAATTAAGAGTAGTGTATAGCCGCTTGAGGTTTCGATTGCTTCAATTCCACCCGTCGACTTACAACAACAACAAGTGATGGAGTCACATCATTAGTGTACACGGACATTCAGGGTTTTTCAATCAAGAGAAGCATCCAAACTAATGAGTCGGTCAGACCCTTGAACATCAATATAAAATACACCTAGGGCACTTGACCTGAGAATGCATTTAGATAGAAAAAAAAAAAAAATGACATGACATCAGGTAATATCTCCACCTTTCTAAACCTTAATTACACTTTTGAGTTGTGTGACAGTACCTCAGTTCTGCTAAATAGCAATATTTATCAGTTTATATATATATATATATATATATATATATATATATATATATATATATATATATATATATATATATATATATACATACACACACACACACACACATACAGTATATATACACATACACACACAAAAGTTCTTTCTGGTTCTTGAATCTGATTGGCGGAGAGCTGTGCGGTAGCACTCCTACCTTTTCACCGCTTGTATTACTCCCTAGGCGAGAATGTAGTTGTTTAGACCTGAAATATGTGACCCATATTTAATCATAGTGCCAATTTGTTAAACATTTCCAGAGATGTGAGCTCCAGTGCTCGTGTACCCGCCGAGAACAGCTTCATCTCGGCCAGTGCTTCTGGGATTTGCCGCTGTCTCATATAGAGGATAAACATGAGATATAATTAATTTTGGCTACATAAAATGGGCAATCATTGGTCTTATCAATGTATTACTTTGTCCTAAGTAAATCGAATTGGGCTATGTTAAATTTAATAATTTAATATTAAGGCTATATTTAACTTACATCCTGTAGAGCACTGCTTTTGTACGTTTGATTGAATTGTACAGTTGTGTTTATTTCCTATTTTCATTTATAATGGCTATTGTTGTTAATTTAAATATTGTTGTTCAATAAATATTATTTTATATAAATAATATGTTGTATTTGGTATTGAGAAAGGGTCCATTAGTGCGTAATATGGATTGAGTGAAAGTTACATTGATACGCCATTAGATGGTGGCAAACTTTACAAGTGAAAGAGTCAGTCGCAAGAGACTTTTACATTGAAAGGGACTTTTATAAACAAAGGACGTTGTTTTAGCACTGTTAAAACTGTAAAAAGGACAAATAAAAAGATCGCTTTCATCAGCGGACATTCAAACGGATTATTACCTGAAGAATGAATGCAGTTTCAGACACAGGTAATGCTCGCTCAGGCGATCTCTCTTTCTCTGTCTCTCTCTCAATAATACTGTACAAAATACAATGAGTTTCAATGAAGCGACTCAACATTCTTTCGTTACTAGTTCTAACGTGACGTTTTAGAATTAGTAACGGAGGCTTGGTCAAACTGTCAACTTGAGATTTGAATCACTTTAAAGACACTTTAAAGACACTCAATAAAACTTTGTTGATCCCACATCTGGCCCGTGTGTAATCCACATGTACCAGATGTGGGCCGGATCTGAGTAGCTTTTAGTTTGGCAAGCTACAGATTTGAACAAGCTAAAAGTTTAAAAAGAGGTTTGTGGTGCATTTTGCCGATTATAGAGAATCTTTCATTCTGACCGGCTCCATTTATGCTAGCTGTTCTCTAAAGCGCTGCGGGTTCTTATCTTTTATCTTTCAAGAACAGTTGAGAGTTACTCAAAATGACCTATTTTTTGACAAACTTGTATTAAGTCACAAAGATTTCTCCTGAGATGGAAGGCAAAAGTATACACAAGAGTTGTGTTGGCTTTCAGGAAGGTTTCATAAGCTATTGATTTAATTTCCCTTTGGGATTCTACTGTCAAAAGAGAGAGAGAGAGAAAAGTTAGTGTTCTAATAGAGATATACCACTGGGGCTCTCCAGTTAAAAGAGCTTAATTAAACAGGTCGTCTGCTGAGACTCACTCCAACACCGTGAACCAAGAAGAACACAACACAAATGTCAAACACTGAAAATGGATTTTTTTTCTCTTTCTGTTTTGCCTGTGCCAAACTCTTAAAACTTGGGCATAAAAGTAATAACAAGCTCTGTGACAGCAAGCTGCTGGTGCCTGGGTTTTATGTAAGTGTTTTACAGGGAGCTTTGCTTTATGAGCATTATGCAATGATTTTAGTGCTTGTCTTAGGGGGAGGGAGAAAAAAAATCACCATACAATTTATTCAGCCGTTCTCCATGACTGCCAAGAACACAACAAACCAACTACAGATATATGAATGCGGATCTTCTGCTAAAGAAAACAGCAATGCATTATGGTTTTCTCATGTACAGTAGCAGATATCAATGTACTTTCTTACCAATATAAGTGAAGAATAATAATAAACTGAAGTACAGACAAGGCCATACACCTTATTTAGTAGAGATTTGTAAGCAATCAGACTTCAGACAGCAATCAGAAAATCTTGGGAGTCGTTCACACAGAAAGCATTTTTCCATTGATTTTCAATGTAAACGTCCTAGATGGATGTGTTTGAACATTGCATTCACGTTTTGTGCATGACACGGCATTCTAGTAATGTGGCGCTCAAGTCAAAAGTAGTTAAACTTTAAAAAAAACGCGTTTCTACACCTTGAACATTTCTGTTGTTTTAACAGCAAAAATGCATTGTGAACCGGCCCTTACTTCTGATTGGACCTGTGATCAACCACCTAACAACGTCACAGAACAGCAAAGCAACACAATCGAAACATTTGGAACACATCTGTAACCATGTAGCAACACCTTGACAACCAGCCATATTTTTTCACTCTCACATTCTGTTCACTGTGAACTGCAGTCATGTTTCCTCAGGCCAGCGAAGCCTTTAGCAAAAACTCATTAAAACTTTGTTGATCCAGCACAGACTGTGAGGTCACCACCCAGACAAAATGTCAGGCCAGAGAACACTAACTCTGCCATCCCCTAAACACTTTTGACCTTTAAATTGTAGTTTGGGGTTGGGTTTATGACATTGCATTTTTTGGGTTGGAGTTTTGGTGTTGGCCAGCCATCAGAAGCAGCAACTGGCCAGTGTTTTCAATGAACCGTGATCACGAACCAGAGAAATGGGCAATCTGTAGTTCTAGAGATGTCAAATCAAAATATATTGTGTAGACTCTTTATTGGAAAAGGCTAGACTTCCACACTACATACTGTACTTGTTTTGTCAAAAGTTGCTTAATTTCTTTTCATGATGCTTTAAAGTCTCCATAGAGATAAAATACAACAAAATGAGTCAAGAATTACGAGGTAAAAAAGATTTTTCAAAGTTGTAAAAAAAACAAAGATTATTAAAGTAGAGTTTGCAGTCTTTCTACTTAAAATTTCATGTTCAATTCAATGTGTTACTCGCAGTTTCTTTGTAATAATTTGTGAAAGTGAAAATAAACCTACACCAATCATTTTTTTTTCAGAGTAGCAAACAAACAAAAAACAATAGATTTAACTGCATCAACACTGCAAAAAAAAAAAAAAAAAAAAAAAAAAAAAAAATCAACAGAAAATTAAACATCTGCTAAAATAAGGTAAATCACAACAGACAATATGCATGAGTTTTCGACAAGAAAATTCAAACAGAAAAAAATATTGCTGATATTCTTGGAAATATTAATACAAAATATCAACATAAATACAAAATATACAGTATTTTTTTATTACTTAAAGGTTTTCCATACCTTTTATTACATAATAAATAAAATAAAATAAAATAAAATATTACATAGAATTAAACAAATATTATATATAAATCATTGTATTGAAAATATTGTGTTAATTTAAGCCACAAAATGGAAGGATTGTCATTAATCATTTTCTTCTGTCAGTCAGATTTTCTTCTTCCACTGAAGCTAAAGATGTTCTTGAAACATTCGCAAATTATGCTAGAAAACATGAATCCAAAGAAAATCCTAAATTCATATTTTTTCAATAAAAATATACAGTTTAATTGTTATGCTAATAGTAATTAAAATGTTATGCAAAATTATTAGTAAATTAGTGCTTTCATACACGTATCACTCAACACTGTAACTTTAAACAAAATGACAAGCACAGAAAATAGATACATCATATCATATACACATTTCCCCGAAAAGCAGTTTGAAAAAATCATATGAGATCTATCTCTTCACCTGCGTTTGATCGTTTACAGCATGAAACACTCAATATCCTAAAAGAATAATGATCTTTTTGCTTCCTTTTTCTGTTCAACTAACAAGAACAAGTGCTCTGTAAAAGTTGGGGTTTAAAGTTAATAAGCTGAACAGATTTCTCATTTACCCCCGTCTACCATCTCCCCAATACTGCCGGGAGAAGCAGCTCTCCGGCGCGCAATAAGGGAAGCAGTTAAATTTAGCAATTATCCTTCTCTGGTTATATTGCACTAAGGGAGAGAGCCGAGAAAATGAGAGTCTTTTTGTAGCCTCACTGGCTGGATAACCCTGCACGCCTCTTTTTGCCCTCCATGGTCACCCTTCCCCGGGGACATTGTTGTCACTTCGCTTTAGCAGTAATGGTCAGTAAGGCTGGCAATAGTAATAGCTTTTGATCCAGACAAACCCGTGGCTAAATGAGCTCAGAGGAACTGCCTCCTTGCCGGGGCGATTGCTGGACATCAGTGACTTTCAGGACAAACATCTGCCTTCATGCAACACCAGGGACTTTATTTTGGAAACTCACTTGCTCTATCCGTTGCCACAACTAGAAGGTTAGAAGTTGACTTTATTATGCTTTGAAAGGTTTTTAATTTTGTTTTGGAGTTTCTTACAATAGTTTTACAGGCATCCAAGGTCAAAACACACTTTCAGTTTCTTATAATATACATTGCAGCATCACCTCATTTCTCACTGTCTGAAAACAGTTTGTTTGAACATTCAATCTCTCTAAGCCCTGCCTTTCTGAGAGCCTGCTCTGCTCTGATTGGTCAGATTGGCCAGTTTGTTATGATTAGTCAACCGCTTTCGACACGTCTTGGAAACCAAACAGCCATTACCATATCTAAATTTCAGCTCAGGATCTTCCTCAGCGCTCATACACAGTGATATGAACAGTAACGATGAAGTCAGTTTTTTGAAATTTGAGTCCTTATGCAAAGTCGCAGCACAGAAAACAGCATCTTCTCGACATGATGACAACAAAAAACAAACTCTTCCGGTCTCAGCTATAACTACAATGTTTGAGGGCGGGGTAAAGTAGACATTGTTCGTGGGCAGCCAATGAAGACTATGGGCTGGCATTATGCAAATTTGTTACAAACCTACATAGGTCTGCGAGACTGGAACTGTCAATGAATCATTTCAGACAGTTCAGTTCAGTCTTCTTTCTTTTAGAAGACAATAACTTTATTTGTTGTGCACTGTTATTATTTAAAACTTTGCACGCCTTTTGCATTCACAAACAGCTATATTACACACCGATAGGGATGCAAAGGGGAGGAAAATTTCCAGTAATTTTCCAGAAACTTTCCAAAATTTCCCGAAAGTTTCCAGAAATTCTGGAATTTTTCGGGCAATTTACCAGAAATTTTCCACCCCTTTGCATCCCTGCACACTGCATGAAAGGTAATATTCTAAAAAGTATAAAAACTTAAAGTGCCCCTATTATGGATTTTTGAAAATTACCTTTCATGTAGTATGTAACATAGCTCTAAGTCAATGAAAACATCCTGCAATGTTTTAAATCTGAAAGTGCATTTAAAGTTATTGTCTCTCAAAAGTAAACGAGTCAATTAAATGAGTCGTTTGTAAAACGAACCAATTTTACTGACGACTGCTTCTCAAACCTCGGGGAGTTTAACGCAGGATTCACAAAACACTTGGTCTTAAAATATGGATCAATGACCAGTTTATTTGGACCAGTTTGCTCCTCTAAATCTTAACATGTAAGTATGATTAATAATTGATGTTTATATTTTGTAGTGATCTTTCAAAATTCGTAGTTTTGTATGTTATGTTGTGTAACATACACAATCGTCTGTATGTCTCCTGCTAACCAGCTAACTCACGTTTCTGTAGTTCTGCTATTCAGATGTGGGTCCAATATGGTCTAAACATGTGTCAATTAATACAGTTTGTCTGTCTTATTACTTGGAGTAATGATCAAGGATGGTGCACGACTTTTTTTTACAAAGTCTAATGCATTATCAGCTATTCATGTTTGCGCAGTATTCGCTATGTAAAAAGTATTCGCTATGTAAACAGTAAACACCATTGTAATGTCAAACAATGATTTAGACATTTTTTTTCTTTGTTAATAGTTATGGCAAAAAAGTCTGTACACATCTGGCCTAAATGTTTATCTTATGTTAGAGGTTTTCAGCTTTGCTTGGCATTCTGATACAGTTCCCACAGGTGCACCTACATAAAGTATAACAGTGACGCTGCTATCACGTCTTATTAATAACACAAACTAATGTGACACTTATCACCGATAAACATCTGCTACAGCTGTGATTGTGAATCAGTTTCTGGTTGATTGACTACTTCAGACTCAGGCTCGAATTGATATGGTAAAATCGATGCCATCTTTTCTGTCCATACGTTGTATACAATGTCTTGTGAATAAATAGCTGTCATTCAGTTATGGCAATGACCGTTTCGTTTCCGGCATGCGGTGCGTGCAGTTGACCAATCACAAAGGATTGGACCATCTGACCAATCAGAGCAGTGTAGGTTCACGGAAAGGAGGGGTTTTCAGAGATTGATTATTCAAACTGCTTCTAACAAATCTTTTACGAATCATTGAGAACTGAGGAGAAATTAAATTATGAGAAAACAAAAGTGCTTTTTAACCTTGCATCCATGTAAACCTGTTGTAGGAGACTCCCAAAACAATATTAGGAACCTTAAAAAGGCATAATAGGGGCACTTTAAATAAACTTTGATATTTTGATCCTGTAGGAAAGCTTTGTGAATTACAGCATGTAATCAAATCATAAATGGTACAACATAAAACTGTAAACTTATGAATTACTTTAAGTATAAAAGAGCAGCATATTTTAAATTTATTGCAAAATATTTATATTGAAAAGAAGTAAAACGTAGGTATAGCATGAGAGAAGTCTGGAATGCTTTATGGGAGAACCGACCATTCATTAAGAATTTCAACATTGATTATTATTTACACAATAATAATCATTTATCAGAAATGTTTCTTGAGCAGCAAATCTTAGAATGATTTCTGAAGGATCACGTTCACGACACTGATGTTTTGATCACAGGAATAAATAACATTTGAAAATATATTAATAGTGTTGTTCCACTGAATCTCTAACTCTGTCATTGCTGTCATGATTAATATTTTTTAGCACAAACTGATTTATTAACCACTGCAAGTATTTAGGGACACACACACATGCACAAAAACGTAACCTTCACAGGAAAACTATATCCATTTTTAAACACACAATTAAAATTCATTTGATATCTTTGGCTTTGAACTGAACTTTTTTTTTTTCTTTTCATTTGTTTTATATTGTGTTGTATGTTTTATTAAGCACCCTTTTTTGTGCAGCACTTTAAAACTATGTTTAACTGTAAAGAAAGTAGGTAAGAAAACATCAACACCATGGAATCGCATCAGTATCAGGACTCAGTTAACAGGCATGATGTACAAAACCAGCTTGTTTCTCACATCCCACACAGCTCGCCTCCAATCCCAAACCCCTCTCCTCCATCTGAAGAGCAGCCACTCCGATCTAGGAGCTCTCCCACTTACACCACCACTCTTACTACAAAGAGTGAAGGCACAGATCCTCAGTAAAGAGAACCAGACAGACCCTATGGCCAGCTCCGACTCCTCCCCACCATATGCCGGCGTGATGTATCCCAATCTTCAAGGAGAAGGAACTGGATGAAATATTCTGAATGATACAATCTACAATCTGACTTGTGAAGCAGTCCAGAATCATAACCACACCGTGTTCATTCATCTGGCAAAAAATAGACTCTGCACACGATCACTTCCACATTTAGCCTCAGTGGCCACCTTCCTGTGAATGTGTATGGAAATTATGATCAAATTAAGCACAAAATTAAATCTTAAGGAACAGTCACTCAACAGGACAAAGAAATATTTACGATCCACCTTTGTGCTAAAGGGACTTAAAGCTTCTGAAACTCATTACTGTATAGTTACACTGCAAAAAAGTATTTTTGTCTTGTTTTCCAGTACAAATATCTTAATGCAAAGAATAATATTTTAATATCTTAAGTCATTTTAATTCTCAAGTAAATGTATCTTCCTTTAAGAATGTTTTGATATTTGTACTGGAAGTACAGTGTAATACTGTGTACAATATTATAAAATATAATATAATTACTTATGATCGACAGTTACTAGAACAAAAGGAGTTTGCTACTACAACAGTTTGCTGAGAGAGAATACTATACCGGAAGCATTCAGTGGGATTTAAGCTAAAATACATAGGCAGTTGAAGTGCATAGGGTCGATTATACATGAAAAACAGACCCAAACCCCAAGAGTTTGTTGGGCCTATCGACCTCTAGTCACTTTCAGGTCTCTCTCATCCTCCATCTCTCTGGAGGATCGGTGGTGGCAGCGCTGGTGTGTTTTCACTCAAAGTTAACCCTGAAGCGCTGTTGTGCTAATTACTCTTGTCAGAGCTGGAAACACTAAACGCTGCGACCTAAACCAGCACCTCCTACAATAAAGCAGACGCATGATAACACAGACAAAGTCTCCAGCAGCGTTGGGGAAGAAACATGTTGCATTGGGGTTAAACATCTTTACAGTGAAAACAAAGTTATTGTTGTGTCTCTGCCTGAAATGGAAGTGTTCTAATGTTTTGATAGTTAAAAAAAAAAATAAATAAATAAATAAATAAATAAATAAATTCTTGTTTTAAGCACAAACCGCTCTGTTTTTATTTATGCTTAAAGAAGAAAAAATTATTCCAATGGAATAAGAAATATGAACTGTTCTTTGAATACATCTCAAGCAATTTAGCATCTTTAGTAAATTCATTATGTTTAAAGGATGTTTAGATACGACTTTATTTTCCCTAATATGTTGAATATATATATGAAATATATATATATATATATATATATATATATATATATATATATATATATATATATATATATATATATATATACATACAGTGATCAAATAAAGGATCTACAAAAAACAAACAAACAAACAAACAAAAAATCAGCTTTGCCAGAATAAATTTCATTTTAAAATATATTTAAAAAGAAAACAGTTATTTTAAATTGTATTAATATTTTATGGGCTTGGAGAGCAAGAGATTCCTTAAAAAATAATAATAATAAAAAAAAATCTTAAATATTCCAAACTTTTGAACTTTTTTCAAAGTGTATACATATATTTATATATTTAATTTATATATTTAATTTATATATTATACATATAATTTATTTATTGTATATATATATATATATATATATATATATATATATTGTTTTCTGTATACTGTGTGTGTGTGTGTATATATATATATATATATATATATATATATATATACCAATTCTGAGCATTACATTTATAAACTAACTTTATTTACTAGTATAACGATTTAAATATTATATAGTTGGACCCATAGTAATTCCAGAAAGTTAAAGCTGATTGGCAGATTTTTTTTGCCTACCATTGCAGAAAACACACTTTGTAACCAGAGAAAGTTCTCTCGAGACATGCCCCATTTGCACACTTGGGCTTCCGAGGAGAAATTGATTGGCTTTGCTGTCATCACGCTACATCAGAGGACAATAATGTCATATCTGTGCTATGTATATGCGTTGATGAAACCACACTTGGCACTGGAATTGTGTATGAGCTTGGCATGTTTGTTCTTGCAGAGCACAAGAAATGCAAATACGAGCCTTGTTGCTTTGCCTTTCCTGCGATTCAAGGCAAAGACAGGAAACATACTGTTGCATTTATCCTGCTAATGAGAGAATGTCTCATTTGCTCATGGCACCGCTGAGGGCACAAGATACAACACTGCTCCCTGATCCATAATAAGCCAGCAAAAAGTCAGAGGATAAGAACTTCAAGCTTTTCTCCAATTAGGATGTGTTTGCCTGGATAATCTAACCCTTTACGACATTCGCCTGCCCTTGGCATTTACGGCACTGTACGTCGGTTCAGGGATACATGTAGAAAATTATGAGGCCAAAGTTGAGAGAAAAGCCCATGAGGGATTGGCTCATCGGTGCACAAGGCCTTGCGGAGGTTTGGCGATGTTCAGAGGCGATAGCCTTTGCCCCCCTTGTTCTTAAATGTTTGTTTTGGAGATTGCACATGACATATGTTCGGACATTTGAGGAAAATGCAATGCAACAGCAACTGAAACAAATGTTCAAAATTGTGAAAATGAAACTCTGCACCCAATTTTAAATCGCCTGCAGCCCAAATTAATATTTGATTCTGAGCAGAAAGTTAGTTATTCTCTCAGCTAAAGGCTCAGTAAGCTTGGCACTCATAAACTGTTGGACATATTCGCATGCATTCATAGACCGTGAACTTGAATCTCCTAATTACTTCCACCATTTCTCCAGTTCATATTTCACTTTGTCAACATCATTAAAGCTGCTTGATGCAAAGTGATGTGGCATTGGTAACCATGTCAAAGACTTGTGCACATCCTGCCCGTGAAACACACTGATGGATGAGCATTAATTAAATCTTGCATTATGTAAATAATCAGAAAGCAATTTATAAAGCTACACATCAAGTCACAATGAGCATGCAGGAAACAGAGTTTGTGTTTTGTTAAAACTCCACTCACCTCTATCTCTCATGTCATATGTCAGATGAATTAAAAGATTGATTCCAAATTGGAGTTGAGTGAGTTTTGTGGCTTGTAATCCATGTTTGTTAGCACTGATGCTAACATCTGCTAGTATACTTTTAAAAATTGACAAAATGACCCATTAGCAGGTAGATGCATTTGTCACCAACTGATATCAAGTGGTTTTGCTGAACTGTGACACACTTTGATGTGTCCCATTCTAACTTCCAGTTAGACAATACGTCATCAAGATTTGGCAGACAGCCTCTGCTGGTAGATCCTGTAATTGCAGCAGTGTTGCCAACTATTTTCAATGGAAAGTAGCTAAAGCCTGCTCAAAAAATTGCTAAATGTCACTAGATGACTTAATGCGCCAACTGTTGATACTTTACATCAGTTTTCTCTCCTAATCCGTGCTCACATACTGTATTTTAGTTTCTGTTTAGACAACGCTATGTTGGCAACACTGAATTGCACAATCCAAGCAACTGAGATGAATGCATTGCAGGTTCAATTCCAGATATCTTCTCTCTTAAAGGTGAAGCATGATGTTAAAATACATCCAGTTTTTGTTCACTGACTACTATTAATATGCCATACATGGGTTTATTTCTCCCAAAAGTGTGAACATTGAGCCTCTCGGGCACCATCTAAACATTGAGAACTGCCTGCTCAGATCTGTCAATCTCTTTCCAGCTCAACCTATAGCGTGAGTTTGGGGCGTGGCTACTGTAGCCGGTGGAGCCAGAGGGTATTTAGCCAGTGTGGGACATTGGGCCCTTTTTTAATGATGGTCTGAAGCGCACGGCGCAGGTGCACTTAGGGCGTGTCCGAATCCACTTTTGCTAGTTTAGGCGCATGGTCTAAAAGGGTTGTACCTATGTAACTGACATAGGCTAGTAAGAGCTGTGCGTGTAAACCTCACTCCCATGAACTCAAGTGGTGCTCTAGCGACTGACGCTAGAGACTGCAGTCTTTAGCCTCCTTGTTAGAGCGCCTACCTCCCATGCGGACAGGCCCGGGTTTCGCGTCCCGCTTGGAGCGGACAGGTGCAAACTAGAGGGGCTACACTGGTGCGTGACCTGGATGGGAGTGAGGTTTAGGTGGGTGAGTGTAACAGACGTAGGCTAGTAAGAGCTGTGCGTGTAAACCTCACTCCCCTGAATTCAAGAGTTGCTCTAGCGACTGACGCTCAAGACTGGTCTTTGGCCTCCTTGTTAGAGTGCCCACCTCCCATGTGGACGGGCCCGGGTTCGCGTCCTGCTCTGAGCAGGTGCGAACTAGAGAAGCTACACCTAGACTTTTAATGAGTCATGGGTGTGATTTGGGCCAATCAGAGCCTCATGATCATCTCCCATTCCCTTTAAAAGCCAGGTGCACTTGCACCATGGCGGATTCGCTATTTACATGGTGGAATATAGACACCCTCAACCTGACGAGTCAGTTTTAATACATGTGTGTGTGTTGCCATGAATGGTCAAATAATTAGCCAATTTCATTCGTCATTACTGCAAATATGTCATTCTAAAACATGCAATGACTGTCCATTATGACATGTAGGCATTTTTATCTTTATGCACACAATGATAATCTTTTACACTGTAATCTTTTTATTTTTAATATTTGGCATATTTGTGTGCTGCTGCGCATCCCTGTGTGTGTAACAAGCAGAGTGTACGTGCGTTGTGCATATATATATATATTAATATATATATATATATATATATATATATATATATATATATATCCTGTGCCATTGACTTTAGAGCATGCTTCAGTTGGTCAATGATGCAGTCATTTTCAGTTGTCTCAAAATAGCAACACGCCAACAATGCATCTGAACACACCTCGCTTTCAGACCAGCACGCCCATGAGCGCACAGATGGCCGCGAGTGCATTTGCTATTTCAACAACGTGAGCGCTGGACGTGAAAATGATAACTGCGTCAGGCTGAAACTAGCAAAAAAACCCATGACTGATGATCTACATGGGACAAGACATTCAGCTTCATGTACAGGAGTGCAACCAAACCTTCAAAGATTAAACAAGGTCACAGTCTGTTAGGTTCCAGTAGTGCTGCAGAAACTACATACTTTAAAGGTAAAAAGCCAAAAAAAAAAAACTTTCTCAATTATAGTAATTTTCCCTGCATGTCAGTCAGTCTTTGTTTATGGCGGAACGATCACTCATTAAAAGATGCAGACAGTATTTATCTCAGTAAAGTCTCTCAGTAAACACTGTAAGCTGCTGCCACCCACATTTATAATTGCAATATGAATATGCAGTAATTAAATAGCCAGTGTTGTTCAATGTTATCTCTTGACAAATGTTGTTCAGATGATGACGGTTTCAGATAACAGCAAACGACAAAAGACATTCGACTACATCCATTCTGACCAAACCAAAAAGAGTTCAGCATCATGCAGGAAGTTAAAAAGGTCATGTTTAAACATATCAGGTGCTTCTTTTGATTAACATAAAAATATGTGAATAAATAAACTGTGCAGAACATCAGCATAGTGATTAATTAAGCATAGAGAGGATGTGTCAGCAAGCATGTGTGACTGATTCTGAAAATCTCTCAATATTATCTGCTAATTAATCAAAACTGGAGTCTGAAGTGTGACATAGCGGTCAATCCTTTGATATTGCTTTTCTTTTGAGGCTTTGTTTTCTTGTGTTAAAGCTGGTGGACTAACCATGCTCTTCACAATCATAAATGACAAAAGATTTATTTATTCATAATAATAAAATTACAACATTAATTAAAATTAATAAAATGTAATCAATTAAATTATTGTAATTGTTATTATTAATATCACTGTAAAAAATAACATCACAACATTTTTTTCTTTTGTC
Source organism: Hypophthalmichthys molitrix (assembly GCA_037950675.1). Classification (NCBI taxonomy): domain Eukaryota; kingdom Metazoa; phylum Chordata; class Actinopteri; order Cypriniformes; family Xenocyprididae; genus Hypophthalmichthys; species Hypophthalmichthys molitrix. The sequence continues at coordinate 31,455,172 of CM075497.1, forward strand.
AGATCAACTTAGATAATTAATCTGGTTCAGATAATATAATATTCAGAGTTTCTGTCGATTAAACCAATTTGGCTTTATTGTATTAATTCTAATTTTTAATTTAAATGAACTCAAAATTTTAAGGCAACCAGTTAAGTTAAACCGACAATTCTTTTTAACAGTGTAGTAGTACAATACTTACCTTAAGATCCTGGTTAGTTTGTTTGCACATTTGCATGTTTCATTATTAAAATGTTTTCTGATTAGATTTACACAGAATTCTCAACACAACTTTAATGCAAATATAACATTTTATATCAGTGTTTTGTAGCAATTGTAAATACGGAAGCTCAGAATCATGGGAATATATAAAAAAAATGTAAAAAAAACTCTCATGTGACATGTTGACCTATTTCAATAAATTTCCTTCCCGCTGTTGTTTCTGTATGGCATTTCCTCTGTCATCATCAGATGGCATGAGCAATATAATAACGCATACCTCGAGGTCAGGAAAAGCCGACGTGTCTTTTTTTTTTTTTGTAGGAGAGACTGTCGATTTACAGTTTTAATAAAAGCACCGTATTTCTTTCAAGCTCTTGTATTTATAGAGTGCTGAATTATGCCAGCAAACATTACCCCAGTGAGACTGGAGTTATGGGAACATCACCCACATCACACATGATGGATCTGTCCTCTGAAATATGGCCCGAGGGCCCGTCCGGATGCGGCCCCACAATGTGGATTAACTATCCGTCTGTGCGAGAGAGAAGAAGATGGAGAGTTGAGAGGCAGAGCCGAAGAGATGCGAGAGAGAAACATTTCATATTCCTCCATCAGTCAGCGGGTATTTCTGGCCTGCAACAAATCTTCAATCACAATAAAAGCTTGTCGCAGGTCTTCAAAAACATTCACCTCTGTGTCAAACGCGACCCCTGCTAGTCTGAACCTTTGACTCAAACCCAGCAGAAGAGAAAATCCTTCCCAGATTTAAATTCAGGTCAGGAAAATGTTGGCTTACAGTAAGATATGACATATGACCACATAAGAAAAAAAGAAAAAACAAACCCTGTTTTTCAAAAAGCAACAATATGATATGTTATTATAATAATTCTTTTGTAAAACAATGCTTTTTCTTATTGCAAATGTTACGTGCCATGCATATTGCATGCTTCTAAAGCCAGTATTCCATGCTTTTCATTTTGTGGAATGAACCTTCTTATTGCATTATTATGTACTGACAATCTAACATGATATCACATATAATGCATGCATATACTGTACATGGTAAAATGTCAACCATCTGAGATGGTATTGAACATACATAATCAAAAGTAATGTGATCTCAGCATCTGTGATGTTATTCTACTTTACAGTCAAATACAGCAGCACATTTGTTATGATAGCTATCTGTGCATTGATTTATTCACTCATCTGTGCAGTTTGAGTCAACAATTAATATTTGGAAAAAGCTTACGCTTAATCCTGTGTCACTGAATAAACAGCTTTTGTCATTCATGGCACTAGAGGCAAATATGATATGCATGATATGATATGAGTAATATAAAATAAAATCAGACTGAAAATTCAAAATTAAGATTAAAATTCAAAATGGCATTGGTCTTTGTGCTACAGACATGATTCCTCAAATCAGTGACCAGAACTTGAGACAGTAAGAAACCTCCCAGACCACTATAGCAAACACATTGAGAAAAAAAAAAAAAAAAAATTGTGATGTGCTGCGTCCAAAATCATGTACTGAGATAGTGCTTCATTTGATTAGGAACTTTGCAACTGTTAAAAAAGTACTGTTTGTTCTATATAGTATGAATATGGGTAGTATAAATGAAATCTGGACGTACTACATCCGCCATGTTGTTACTGTCACGTGACCTACCAGCATCAGTTGAGTCGGTTCACTGTCCCGTGGCCTCATGGGATAACAAAGTGTCCATCCAATGTGCATTTCAGAAGTAAGTCATGCAGGTACTTTCGCCTACTGTTTTTCAGACATATTACTCTTTTGGCATACTGTTTTTTGCATACTATATATTAGGTAGTCGTATTCGATTTTGGACGCAGCACTGGGGATTTTTTTAAAGTGCAAACACCACTCACATTGATTTCAGAAAATGTAAAAAATCTAGTTCTACTTATGCTACTGCTTACTTTGAAAATGCAGTACATCTGTTATGATGGGCATCTACACATTGATATATTCACACATCTATGATGTTTGTGTCAATTAATGTAGTTGAGTTTATAATGCTGTTACTGGAGAATTAACTTTTATCATAAAACTGGATAGAGCTCCATAAGTGAGCTCTTAGTTTTTGATTACATTTTAGAAAATGCAATTTTATAATTTATTGAGAAATGTGTTAATATACATTTAGGTTACACTTTATTTTGATTGTCGACTTTAGACATTCTACTAGCTAGGAACTACATGCCAACTAACTCATTAATTTGCAACTACATGTTTATTAACTCTCTAATGAGAGTATTAGTATTAGTAGACTGTTAGGGTTCGGGTTAGTGGAATAAGTTAACATGTAGTTGCAAAGTTACTTATAGTCGGTAGAATGTCTTTTGGTGAAGCATCAAAATAAAGTGTTATCAGATATTAAGCAGACAGTCTAATAATACTCTAATGACTGCTAGTTGACATGTAGTTGCAAAGTTACATATAAGTTATGTCTAAAGCAGACCATCGAAATAAAGTGTTCCCACATTTACTTTGCTTGTCCAATATTTAAATATTTGCACCTGTAACATTCATAGACATTTGTAAAATATATTACCTACTTTCTATTTTAGTTTGCATTTTGAGGCATCAAATGTTTAAGAGAGGGTGAAATTTGTATTCTGTCCTTTGTTTTGATGTCCTGCCTCTTTATCCATATTCCTCGCATGCAACCAGCCATGTCAGTCACAACTTGAAATATGAGAGTTCATCCTCCACACAGATTAAATGTCATCAGCACATTCAAAACTCGCAAATCCCTCCTTCCATCTAAAGCGAAAGAGTGGCAGAAAGGACTCCTCCTTTCTGATTAAAGTGCATGTCGAAGTGTGTTTATGTTCCTACATTGGAGTCTCATTACAATGCATCCACTCGCTGGTCAAAATAACCTCTTCTAGCCCCTTAATCCTGCGTGTAGCTAATGAGAGCCATGCTGCCCTCTTATCACAGCGACAACAAGTCACCGAGATACCTGTTTCCGCTAATACACCACCTCTCCAAATGATTGAAAAATTATAATCGCCAGTGCCTGGTGTTTGCTTCCTCAAGGTTCATTTCAGATGCTTGGTCAAGTGTAAAATGAAAGATAAGGGGAGAGAGAGAGAGGGATGCATAAGTGGTGGCAGTTCGTAAACAAGAAAGAAAATGACTATCCAAGTACAAGCTTGCTGTCCACCCCATCATCAGCCCAACCTAAATTGGCAATGCAGACTATATAGGGTGAGGAGGGGAAATATTTGAATTCAGTTAAATATAATGAGTGCATGTTCCCATTTGGACAGTTTTTGAAAATTTTCTGAATAAAACAGGCAATGGAGAATGTAATAGTAGTGCATCGCACATTCTTATATAGGATAGGCTTACCAATAAAATGCATGTACTGTATATTTTTGATGGAAGTCCTACTTTTCCATTTTGACACACAATCCTAAAGACCTTAGTCACAGTAGTCATATTTAATTTTTGACAGGAATGATGGATTCAATGGATTGTGCTGTTGTTTAACAACATCTCTCTAAAAAAAAAAAACTTTCAGTAAAAACATAGTGCAAGTTGTGAGAATTACATGCAATCTAGCAGCTTTATACTGTGCATTTATTAATAAGCAATTGAATACATGTTTATTGTTTAAATATTATTAATTAAACTTATTAATTTATGTTAATTTCCAACATGTTTTGGGTTCATTTTAAGCAAGCAATACAGTCATTTTTAAACAATAGTTGAGTTAAATAAAACTACCCAACACGTAAGTTGAAAGGGTTGAAAATGGGCAAACCCAGAAGTTGGGTTAAATGTTTGCCCATTTTCAACCCTTTCAACTTGGGTTGTTTTTAACCCAGCATTTTTTAGAGTGTTGTAAAGAGTCTATCCCTCAGTCACAATGACTGAATATAATTCAACATGACATCTATCCTGACTAAGGTCTCTTCCTAAATGATGATTCATCTCACACTGGTGATTGAATCAAATCAGTGGCTGCATCTGAAATCGCATATATAGTATGTGACGTGACAAAAGTAGTATGTCCGAATTCACAGTACTTATAAAAGAGTAAGCAAAAAAAATACCCGGATGACCTATTACTTCTGCCGAGATTCTGAAGTGTGCATACGATGGACACTTTACTATCCCATGAGGCCACGGGAGAGGATTTGTGAATGTCGGTGAAGCGATGCAACTGACGCTCGTAGTACATGGCAGATGTACTATGTACAGATTACATTTATACTATATGGAACATACTTTTTTTAGTGGTCATGAAGTAATTATTTATTCAAAATAAGTACCTATTTCGGACGCAGCTGCCAGATCATTACGCCAGCAAGTGGCGACAAGTGACTCTCTTTATGAGTGAGTCATTGAATCGTTCAGTGAAACGATTCATTCAAGAACAATTCTGTCAAGGAACAAGACCAATTCAATTAGAGACTGATTCACAACCATTTTAATTTATATTTTTGATTTATATATTTCTATATTACGATTCACTTCACTACGATACTTCCTACTTTTTTTTCATATATTGCACATTTTGTTAGAACCAGAACCAGTAAATTATATTATTTTCTTTAGTAGCACAGTGTTGAAGTTTTGTAAAATAAACTGAAATAAACATTTTTCTTCAGAATCATGATCTCTGTTATAAAGCATCATAGTTCGGCTCATACTAAAAAGTATAAAATAACAAAGAGACCATTATTATTGTGAGAAAATTAGTTTTGCTCCTCTTTCCTTCATTCAGCACTATCTCACGGGAACCACATATATATTTCTTCCCTTGTTTTCATTTTCAATTAATTTACTGAATATATTTTCATCTCAGGGTCTTATATAGTCCCCTAAAAAACGTCTCCTGTGTGCAGTGACTTTTGTGTGATGTTTGTAGAAGTGATTTATTCCAAGGTCTCTCTACTGGGTTGAACTCACTATCAGACCAACTGCATTGGGTATTGAGTTTTTTTTTTGTTTTGTTTTGTTTTTTTGTTGCAGTTTGTCCTTCACGTCTCTGTAATAGAATCAGCAATAATCCAAGACTAAACAATACCAGCGCTGTCAGTGAATGGAGCGTGAATACTAAGGATCTCAACACAACATTCACTGCACAGGGAAACAGATTGTAGGCCTTACAGCATTATCATGGTATCTCCAGCTCTTTGTTGTGTTTACAGACAGGCTGGATCAAAAAGTAAAATAAAATTAAAAAGCTTGACTATGACCAGTAAGACAAGCAGTTTGGAAAATAGATTGATGGGTGGCATATTTAATGCATGCATCTTTTACCTGTAGAAACTGCATACTTCAGGTCCTGCTACATATAATGCAAGCAGGGTGAGTTCATTGCACAAGATTAATATTCTGTGTGTCAGTGTGATCATACTATTTGCACAGTTTATGAACTTGAAAAATCCATCAAAACTGAAGCAGCAATTATCTCAGCAATATGTCCTCACTCTCGATAAACTAACTGCCCTCTGCCATGAACAGCGATCAATACGGTATTTATAAAGTGGGCATGCATCCTAAACGAAAGACTTATGGATAGTGCACACTGCAGTGCTGGTATGACCAGCTGCATCGCTAAACGCAAGTGTTTCTTTTACTGTTTTCATACTTAAGTCATATTGAAATTATTTTGGATGAAAGTGTTGCTTATATCTGACAAATCTCTTACTGAAAAAAAAAAAAACAACAACACACAAATCCTTCAGGACGGCTCGTTTGACAAACACTCACTGAATCAAAATATGAGTCGTACTGAATGAAGTATTTGCAGCACGTTTCTGTATTTGGTTGCATTGTGAGTATTTGCAGGACGTTTCTGTATTTGGTTGCATTGTGAGTATTCGCAGCACGTTTCTGTATTTGGTTGCATTTTGCATTGTGAATATTTGCAGCACGTTTCTGTATTTGGTTGCATTGTGAGTATTTGCAGCACGTTTCTGTATTTGGTTGCATTGTGAGTATTTGCAGCACGTTTCTGTATTTGGTTGCATTTTGCATTGTGAATATTTGCAGCACGTTTCTGTATTTGGTTGCATTGTGAGTATTTGCATTATGTTTCTGTATTTGGTTGCATTGTGAGTATTCGCAGCACGTTTCTGTATTTGGTTGCATTTTGCATTGTGAATATTTGCGGCATGTTTCTGTATTTGGTTGCATTGTGAGTTTTTGCAGCACATTTCTGTATTTGGTTGCATTTTGCATTGTGAGTATTTGCAGTGCACTTCTGTTTTTGGTTGCATTGTGAGTTTTTGCAGCACACATGTTGTTAAACTGATGAAGATGTTTTCTTAATTCGCTGGGGTTTTTTTTTTTTTTTTTTTTTCTTTGGTTGCAGTGTTCATGGTTATGAGCCTAATAGGCTGGGTGATATTTTAAATTATTAAAACTGAATGTTTAATAGGGTCACTGCTGGTTACCCAGCATGCTTTTGTGGCAGGGGTTAAATCAGTGTATTTGATCTAATTACTCTGTAGGACTACAAAACAGTGTGAAACTGGTTTTGAGGGGGTTGGCATAATTGGCTGTAGTTGCAAATTTGACTGTAATATTGCATGGTGTAATGATTAGTGCCATTGTGGATTTATAGTCCAAAAAGTGTAGTGCTGACTTGCTTGCAAAATATTGCTAAATGCAAAAAATTGTTAAAATAATGGTTCTGTTTCAAGTCAGTTTGGTTATATATGTCTATAATGCATTTTTATGAATCCAAGGGGAAATTTAAGTTGTATTGGTTCAAATTGTATGTCACGTGCCATGTTTACATAGACGTCCTTAGTGTTTGTAACTTGCGAGACCTTGACAACAAGCTTTGGGTCCAATTAATCAAATTATCATCACACCTATTTTTAACTCCAATGTAAATGTGGTTTTCTGAAAAAGCTCTAGCGCATCCGAGCAGCACTAATAGGCAGGATACGAAAAAGTTGCCTTCGAGACACATTGGTGAACACCCTCTAATGACCATTATTTATTTCAGCTGTCTTCCCCTTCCGAGATACTAATCTTACTCTCATCCATTCGACATGGGGATGCCATTAGGAAAGAGAGAGGGGGTAATTACTATGTCTTGTTAATTGTGAATATAATGGCAATTAATGTGCCTGGATACAAGTAGGGACAAAAGCAGCTTTATTTAAAGGGGATGGTTGACACAAAGCTGTGTAATTGTGCAGGTTCTTTTTAATTACACTCTTTTATCTGCTTAAAGACTGTAATGAAATGTTTTGCTCAACACAGATATATGTTAAATTAATATCTCAATTGTGCAAGAAAGTATGTAAATATAGGAGTAGCTTAAAATGAGTAAATCATAGATTAAATGTCTACAGTTCATGGCAGCAAAATGCAGTTTTGCTACATACAGAATGGTACTTGAAACCACAAGGACAAATCTGCAATAAAAATAACAAGAAATGCACATGAAAAGATTCTCCTAATATGAGTTGCGGCAAAGGCTTGTCGTAATCACCCGCACTCATAATTACTGTATTATGGTAGGTTATTGATTTCACATAGTGAATCCACTCTGCTCTGGTCAAATGTCAATGTTGACCATTCAACTAGCGGTTTCACTCCAGTCAAAATGAATCTGTAGCATCTGTCTCTGTCCATGGGTTTACATCCTATTTGTTAGTGATCCCGAGTAACAGTGAGAATCCTTTTGAACTTTCTCTCGAAAAGCATAAGTGTAATGATCTGTTACCCACATCTAGGAGACCGCAAGCAAATCACTGCCTTTCTCATTTGCATATGACATTAATAAAACTAATGATGTAAAAACACTCATAATTTATTGTCACATATCTTTCCATTTCAAGCTCACTTATGCAGCAAAAATAATATATATGCATATAGTGCAATCAAGATCTCTGAGAATACACTAAAAATAGGTTTCGGTAACACTTTAGTATAGGGAACACATATAAACTATTAACTACGACTTTTTCCTCAATAAACTCCTATTTTACGGCTTATTAATAGTTAGTAAGGTAGTTGTTAAGTTTAGGTATTGGGTAGGATTAAGAATGTACAATAAGGTCATGCAAAATAAGGAATTAATATGTGCTTAATAAGTACTAATAAATAGACAATATTCTAGTAATATGCATGCTAATAAGCAACTAGTTAAAAAACCCTAAAATAAAGTGTTACCTAGGTTTCATTTAAATACTTTTAAACCTCAAAATAATCACAGTTTTGGGGATATAACAAATGAAAACAAAGAAAAGGTCATGGCATAAAATGAAAAATAAATAATTTAGATTCTGCACTATTTATAGGTCGCCAATAGAGAAGAAATAAACTGAATTTTAATGCTGATAATATGATCTGACAAATATAACATAATGTAAAATAGAAGCATAGAAACTATATATATATATATATATATATATATATATATATATATATATATATATATATATTTATATACAATGTAGATGTACAGTGAATCCATAGATCTAATAAATAGCAGTGTTCAGTCCAAATAAATGATGTCAGGGAGAGGCTGATGTGTTTATGGACTGAAATCTGGCCGCTGCAGCTGTCGAGATTTATCCCATAACTCCACGCTAAAGAATGTTATTGTGATCATTTTCATGAGTATGCTAAACTGCTTGACAGTACAGAAAAAACTGCAGAACACCTGCTGTAAAACAGCAATAGCACTTTAAATGGGCATCCATGTAATAACCATCACTTTTCAGCACTTGGCGTCTTCTGAGGAGAGTATTGACTCGCAGGCATTAGCTGAAAATGGAGCTGATCTATTAGCCTGATGTGCTTCTCACAAGAGTCAAGCACCAGAGGACAAACCTGACACCATTTAAGTTGATAAATGAATGATGTTTCTTCTGTGCAATGTTGTGTTTGATGGATATTGGTTCGAGTATAGTAAAATATTTAACTGGCTAACCTCTGATTCACCTGTCTAAGCTGAGGTGTAAGGTTGACATGAGCTGAAAATATACCACAGTGTCCTCAAATCAGATACATATATATATATATATATATATATATATATATATATATATATATATATATATATATATATATATATATATATATATATATTCACAGTACTGTGCAAAAGTCTTAGGCCACCACCAGCTTTGTTCTTTTAGCAGTTTTAATGACCATCCATATTTATTTTTCAGTCTCTTTATTAAGATACAAAAAGAAAATACAGGAAATATGTACACAAATTGTAAAAAAAAAAAAAAAAAAAATTGTTTCTTTAAGCAAAAATCAGTATTTAGTGTGACCTCCTGGACTTCTTCCATTTTCTCAAAAAAGAAACTCTGAGAAATTTCTCATCAAATTGTGAACGTTTTCTTGAACTTCCAGTCGTTTTCCGTTCCATTTAGGTTTAAGAAATAATTATATATGGTCATTATATCATTGCTAAAATAACATCTAATGGTGGCCTAAGACTTTTGCACAGCACTATATATATATATATAAAATTACAGAAAATTACCATTGGCATGTTGCCCCAAATCTAACGAGTCCCATGATTTTTGGGCAAACTGTTCTGAAGTTATAAGCAAAAAGCCATTTTTCATATCTCCAGACCAGTAGGTGGTGCTGCACCGAAATGCAGCATGACAGTTTGACAAATCGACTTGAACTCCACAACTTGTCGGCATGGTCTAAAGATGATCTGGTTCAATTTTTGTCAAAATCTGAGTAACGGCCTAGGAGGAGTTCGAATAAGTTGGTTTTCATGAAGGAAAATGATGCGGAGAATCAGAGAGAATTTTTTTTTTTTTCTAGCTCTTATGGTTCAAAAGTTATTAGCATAAATGTGAATGCAACTTTGGACAACTGGTGGCGCTGAGTTAGAGACTCCAAATTGGCTATGGTGACAGTTCATCTGTGTACCAAATTTCATAACTTGCCAAAGTGGTTCTTTGGGCTGCCATAGACTTCCAAACTGAAAGAAGAATAAGATCACCAACAGATACAATAGGTGCCTATGCACCTTCGGTGCTTTTCCCCTAATGAATGAATGAATGATTGAATACTGATCAGGTACTCATACAAATAAGCACCTGAGTTGAATCACTAAAATGAATTTGATTCCCAACATATGAGAGAGTGGACATTTAGGGAGTGTTTGATTATCAGCTGCAGTCCAGCATGACAGAAGACAGTGATGCAGCACTCTGCCTCTGTGTTAGCTGAAAAGCTACAGTATTTGGCTGAGCTACTGCCACACTACAGAAAAACATTTTGAAAGAAAAAGTGAAAATGAAAATTCTATTATTATTTATTCACACTCACTACACTCCAAACCTGTCAGACTTAATTGCTTTTGTGGACCACAAAAGGAAATGCAACTCTTGTGTATACAGCAACAATTTATAGTGACCAATCAAACTGCAAACGGGAGAGAAAAAACACTATAAAATGGTGCTAGAGTCTTCGATAACTCTCGATAAAGTCTTTAAACACTGAAAATCTCAAGTTGGATGTCAGTTACATCAAATATGGTTAATATTTGTTTTCCTGATCAACATCATCCATGTCAAACTGGACGTGATCCATCTAAAAGCACTATGTTTGATTTGTAGCATAGCTACTTTCAGCTACTTTTCAGATCTCTAAATAGTTTTACATATTGCGTTTTGGATCTCATTGGAATACGTTCCTGTTCGACCTCTGGGATCTTAAATCGCTGCCAATATCTGAGGGACTGAAACAAGGTCATGTGTGATTATTTTAGTTTTGTGAAGAGGAAGACTGTACAGTATCAGATATCCCTGGTGAAGCTTCGCAAGCCTTCTGAGGTACCAACAGAAAGATAAATGATGCTGTCGCATTTTCTGGCCTGACGTCTATGACCGAGTCTCCTCTCTGCCTCCTTCGCACTACTCGGTTGTTTATAAAAATACAATAGGCTTAAGAAAAGCACAGGTTACGGCGGCGCTGACAATATAAAAAATAACACTGACTGAGGCCTTGAATGTGAATGCAGCTCTCTTGTGCTCATGCATGCATCTTAATGCAAATGGAAATGTGAAGCTTTTGAAACTCAAAACTCAGAAGTTTTTGTCTCGGTCAAAATGCAGCAGTCTGTAACTCTAAGCAAATCTAATTTATTTATTTTTTTTAAATGATTTGTTTGCATGTTAAAACTCATGCTTCTCTAGGATGCTGCAGTGCAAAGTGACATCCTCATTATTTTCAATCAAAGACAAGAGAGTGGGGAGGATGCTAACCTTGCCAATGGCGACTCTGTTGTGTGTGTGTGTGTCGTTGGCATCAGCAGGCATGCTGAGACAGCTCGGCGTCAGTCAGCGGTGCATGTGGAGAGAGGTCGCGACCCTGCTCGGAGGAAGCCTTGCTTTGATCAATCTGTAAGTCGCACGATAATTTTGGCTTCCTCTATCCAGCAACAATTCAATTAACTTGATTGGGAAATGCAGTGAGAGAGACATCAGATCCTCTGGAAATAAATTCTTCTGTCAGTGAAAGGCATGAAGGGGAACATCATGCAGATTTCTGTATTCTTTATAACTGTGCTGAATGACCGAATTCAACGTGACACAGTGATAATAGTATTTTATCCAGAGAGTCTTACACAAGACTGATTGCATGTGCAATCCCTGAGGAGAAACTCCAGGATAATGTGACCCGGTCAAGGGCAAAGTGCTGCTGATGTTAGAGAATTATTTCTTCAGTAATACTCATATTTTTTCATCCAGTGGCCAGATTGTGTCGGCTTACTCCTCGTTTGGAAGGCGATCGATCAATCAATCAATCAATCAATCAATCAATCAATCAATCTATCTATCTATCTATCTATCTATCCGTTGATCCATCCGTTGATCCATCCATCCATCCATCTATCCGTTGATCCATCCATCCATCCGTCCATCTATCTATCTGTCTATCTATCTATCCGTTGATCCATCCATCCATCCGTCTATCTCTCTATCTATCTATCTATCTATCTATCTATCCGTTGATCTATCCATCCATCCATCTATCCGTTGATCCATCCATCCATCCATCCATCCATCTGTCCATCTATCTATCTATCTATCTATCTATCTATCTATCTGTCTATCTATCTATCCGTTGATCCATCCATCCATCCGTCTATCTCTCTATCTGTCTATCTATCTATCCTTTGATCCATCCATCCATCCATCCATCTATCCATTGATCCATCCATCCATCCATCCATCCATCCATCTGTCCATCTATCTATCTATCTATCTATCTATCTATCTATCTATCTATCTATCTATCTATCTATCTATCTATCCGTTGATTCACCCATCCATCCATCCGTCGATCTATCCATCCATCCATCAAGTTTGCAATTTTATAATGCAAACAAATACATTTTACCTAAAACACTTTTACCTAAAAAATGCTAAAGAAAAAAAAAATACACTTTCTATAAACTTTATATAGTGTATATGGCAATGTATATATTATCTATCTGTCTGTCTGTCCATCCATCTATTAAAATTGCACTACTTTATTTGTCATTAACTAAAATTGCATTTGCAATTGATTAATTGGTTCTAATTTAATCACTGACTTTATTAACTCGACCTCAAACCAGAGGTGAACTTGACCTTTACTGTGGCAGATTCACTTTAACCTAATCAGGCACTAACTCACATTACCTACAGAAGTAAGTGCATGAACATAAATGATCATAACCAAACCTTTACGAGGATCCTGAGCGTAGTTTGAGCCATTATTTATTATTATCTCTTCTGAGAGCAGACGTGAGATTCTTTCTCTTTTCCTCAGGAGAAACATCTGAGAAGCAGGAGACACTTTGCTTGCTCTCGCACATTTCCACTGCCATCTAGGAGAAACAATTGAGATGTTAAATTGATTTTTCTTTCTCATGGGCCTTGTAAATCAAAACCTTTGGCTTGCAGTTCAGTTCTTTTTCCAGCTAAATATATTTATAATTCTGAAGACTCATATTCTGACTCAGATGTTTTACTTTAATGACAGTTTTGAACAACCTCACTAAATTTTTCAAGGAAAATGTCTGTCTAAACTCTTGAAAAATGCATGTGGAAAATAAAACTGAAGTAACACATATTTGATTTACAGCAGAAAAAATTCACTGAGGACCCCATTCCTACTTACAATTTTTTTTCTCCTCTGTGTCCTTTTCATCTGTCTTTGTTCACCAACTCCCTGCTATTTTGCCCAAAATGAAATTGATTTGCATAATGAAAGGGGATCAGATTTACTGTATGGGGGGAGGAAAGTGTCATAATAAAGGATGTTCTCAGAGGGAGGCTGATGGCGAGGAGCGTGACGAACTACGGGTGGAGAACAGAGGTGAACACGGGAAACAATAAAATGTAATTACTCCCCTCGCCCTGTAATTCCTACTCGTCCAAATACCCAGCTTGCGGGCGCACGTTATTTCATTTCAGGAAGGCCACAAAGGCTCCTCCGAGGCGTCGATGAGTTTTACGACATGACAATTCTTTCAATCAGAATTGTTGGAATAGCGATATAACAATATAGCTGACTTTGCTAAGCCCGCCGATCTCTCCCTCTTGTGGAGGTACAACTAATTACTTTCTCATTATCATGCTAATATGGGGTCCTCAACACGGAATCACGTCTAATTATTCCGTTATTTGTTATATCTCTGTTAGAGGAATGTTAAAGCAGGGCTGAGATGTGTGTCATTGAGATGGAAATGACTTTCAGACACTGTACTGAGGATTGTGTCAAAGCTCTTTAACCAGTCTGCTTTGGCTGAGGCTTTTCAAAGGCTGAATATTATCTTGTACGGTTTGTCCCGGAGGACATTCGACGGTTGGTTCTTCACAGCAAAGGGTGAGGAATTTTAGGGTAGAAAAATCAATGGCGGATAAAAGCGTGCACAAGATCTAAAACTGGTCTTGGTGTTAAAGGTGAACCGCTTCAAAGTTAAATAATACATTCAGCTATAAGTAAGCCATTCGTAGGTTGATTTCCTCGAAAAGTGTAACTGCTGACTCAAGAAATGACACACTTTACTAACACAAGGCAGTTCTTTCACTGCCAAAAATTAAATAAATAAATAAATAAATATATATACACACACACACACACACACACACACACACACACACATATATATATATATATATATATATATATTTTTTTTTTTTTTTTTTTTTTTTCAGTAGTGACTTAATATTGCTTGTCAAGTAAATGTATCTTGATTTAAGAATGTTTAAATATTTGTATTGGAAAACAAGACAAAACTACTGAGGAAAAAAAAACTCTCCTTTTTTCAGCATTAATGACATCATCCTCCAGGAAGTGATATAATTTATTGCAGGATTTCCCAAACAAGTGTTTGTGAGTGGATGAAAAGCTAATAATTATTTAAATGATAAAAATGTAAAACAAATAATCAAACAATCAACATAAAATTACTAAATATACTAAATATAATGAAATGTTTACCTGCATGTCATGTGACCATTAACAACCAACAGAAAACCAGGAACTTACGAATGTGTTGATAAATTATTGATATATTACCTTAAAATCATAGGCAGTATTTAAGAAAAGATTATGCCAAAAAGGTTCGGATGACCAAAAAAAAAAACAAAGTCAACAATTATCAGTAAGTATTATGAACTCTCTCTCTCTCTCTCTCTCTCTCACACACACACACCATTGTGAAAATATTCAAGTTGTAATAATATAATATAATATAATATTAGTATAACATTCTATATGTCTGATCTTGACCAGAGAACATTTCTGAACATTCCATTTACACTTTTATAGAAATTCTTCCTATACTGCAATACAGACATATTCATTTTCTTTATAAGTTACAGCTTTTAAAATCGTTCTTTCTGACACTGATTTATGCTGCATCAGCTGATGATCCCCTAAATCCACATAACTCACGAACAGAAACCGCTGTGTGTTTCCTCGTCCAGTCTTTGAGAGGACGCATCCTCTCAGATAATGAAAGAGAGGGTGCGATGGCTCTGCTCTTCAATAATGTATGAGGCTCTCGTCTTCGATGCTGTCACTCCTCTTGACAAATGCCAGGGGTGAAAGGGAAGTAAGTGTGAACAAAACACTTTGTCACACATACAGGCTCTCTGAGCCCTGTCCCTTTACACGGACAGATATAGATGCACATTCCTAATGCCACATCTCTATAAGCCAACAGCATTTAGAAAGAGGAGACGGCATGTTTGAGTTGACACATAAAAAGAGGCTGTGAGGGTTATAATTATAGTAAATAAATACTTGATTAGATGCATACAAATGTAAAATGATTTGCCACAAACTTTTACCTTAGTATGGCCATATATCAGGTTGTCAATAAAAAAAATAGTATTGTTATTGTTAGCTAAAACAAACTAAAACTATCAAATGTTTTGTTGTTGTTGTTGTTGTTGTTTTTTGTTTTTTTTTTTTTTTTTGTTTTTTTGATTGCCATAAAGCTGAATAAAATAAAATATAAATTTTAGAGGAGAAACTTAAACAACAAAAATTAGAAATGTTGCTTAAATAAATAATATAATAATTATATAATTATCTCAATATGGCCATATATTGTCAATAAAAAATAAAAAATAAAAAAAACATATATTTTAAATCATTGTTGTTCTCGTCAGCTAAAACAAATTAAAACTGTTTTGTTAACAATACAATAAAATATAAATATTAGATGAAAAACTTAAACTTAGAACAGTGGAAAATGAAGTTAAATAAGTTGAAGTTGAAGTACTAAAATTACTAAAGCTAAAACTGAAATAAAAATAAAATTAAAGCTAAATAGAAAAATAATAAAGCTAATAAAAATGACAAAAGCACAACAAAATTACTAAAACTTAAACTTTTTTTTTTTTTTTTTACCTAATTCAACATAAAAGCAACACTCTAAAAATAACTTAAAAAATTGAACACAAAGTACAGTTTTTCATAGAAACAGTAATACTGAATACCATAAGAAGATGCATTCTGGGTAATATTTGTCATTTTTAGAAAAGAGGCCTATAGGCTGCTTTCTTGAAAACGACACATAATATTACCCAGAATGCATTGTAATATACAGAATGCATTGTAATATAAAGAAGTAATATACTGTAAAAACAATGCATTCTGGGTATTGTCATTTTCGAGAAAGTATCCTATAGGTTACTGTCTCGAATACGACAAAAAATATTACCCAGAATGCATTGTGTTTACAGTATGTTACTGTTTCAATGGAAAACGGTATTTTGTTTAGTTTTTTAGTTATTTTTTAGAGTGTAGTTCCAATGGAGAATCAAATTGTCTGTGCTAGTCATTTCAACATATTTTATAATTCTTAATTGAATCTTGTATTACATTCAATTATTTTGATGAGTTAAAATAAAAATAAAAGCTAATTCAAAATATTAATAAATACTATAAGAGTATACATAAAATTGAAATTAAATTTATTCAGACTAAAGTCTATAGGGAGACTTCTACATCACAGGCCTGGAACGTTCTCTGATTCCGTCTGCGTCTCCTTGCTTCCGTGTGTGCACCCATCTCAATGCCACACTTAGCCGTATCTCCACTGCATCCACTAAAGCAGAAAAAGCTATTATATACTGTTTATTTTAATTAAAAAAGACAAGTGTAGACTCTGTTTCCAGGTATTGGACATGGATACGGTCTCGGCAGTCGAGTGCAGATGAGCTGGATTAGGGGAATTCACTTTAATTTAAGAACACATGAATTTTCCAGCGAGGAGGCAGCATTATCCCACTCCACTCACTCAGATATGGCTATTGTTCAAGAGGTGTCCGTCTTGAGTGACTGGAATTCCTGATTAAGATAAGTACTAGTTGACGAGACCTGCACCACTCTGCTTCAGATGTTTATGCCAAAAGTGTTCTGCTGAAAAACATCAAACCTCTTCGTTTAGAGAGCTAAAGTTAGAGTTCAATTAAATTAGGAATGCATTTGGTTGGCAAGACTACATTCACACCAGGCTGTCTACCACCTTCTGCTAAAGCTCAATCTAAACATGCATTTACAGCAAACTATTCGCTCCTTTCAAACCACATAGAATGTGCATGTCATTTTTGCATTTGCCTAATATCAGGGGTAAATGGTGCCTATATAAATGGCCAGGGTAAGTAGTCCACTCCAGGCACCAGAGAAAGGCTTCTATCCATGTTCCTTCACTCATAGCAGGTAATTCCAGCGGACTAACTTGCTCCAACCCAGTATAAAGATTTTAAAGTTTCATCTTCCAAAACCGAGGGCTAGTTGACAGAAATGAGTGGTATACTCCAACAGTGGTAGTAGCCCTTCACGGGCGATGGTGATAAACTTGCAGCAAGATCCATTATCCTGTCTGTCACAGATTGGCTGAAGATGAAGACGAGGTGAGACGAAGCAAATCTAAAATGTTGCATGAACTTTATTAAGTGTAATCCAACATGAACATAATCCAAACAAGTGAAGCCAACGTAACAATGTGCATGAAACACAAACAACACCAGACAATGAACTAACTAAACAGTAGTGATGTTCGATTCTTGAACGAATCGTTCTTTTGAGCCGGTTCTCAGGAAGTTACCGGTTGAGCTTGTTCACTAATCAAACTAAATCGAACTTTAGTTCTGGGTTTATGATGCAAGACGCACAGCCAAAGTAGCACGTCCGACTCAAAAAGAACCAAATGAGTCGAAGTTTGCAGAGGATTACCGAGGAGTCTGATGAGTGAGTTGGCGACACAATGCAAGCCTGAGGCATGTACTGGAAATATGCTTATTATGACTACTGTAATTAAATACAATTTTATTAAACCCTGCAAAAACCTTTCTGTCGAGAGATGCATTGTACATGCAGATTCTATTTTAAATTATTAAGCAAAATAAATGGGTTTATAAGACTGGTTTATTTGTTCTATATACTTTCTATATACTACGTTTGTGCATCAAATGTGTGCTGTAGTTGCGAATCTCATCCAAGATGTAGGCTACTCAATATTGGTCAGTCATATCCGACATAAAGGATCTGCGAATGAAACTGTGACCACAAACTCCATTAACTTAAGTGAATCAAAGGCAATAATCAGCAATAAGCATTCACACAAATAACTTTTTATTTTAATGTTTCGATATGTGTTGACACACATGATTTTATTTGAATGTTTCATTGATATAACATGACACTGAGTTGTTAGAAAATAAATGCATAGTGACATCATTGCATGATGACGTCAGGAACCTATGAATCGACTTTTTGAACCGGTTCATTGAGCCAAACTGTCCAAAAAGAACCGGTTCACAGAAAAGAATCAGACTTAGCATCACTACTAAACAGAGAGCAATATACAGGTGCTGGTCATATAATTCGAATATCATCAAAAAGTTGATTTATTTCACTAATTCCATTCAAAAAGTGAAAATTGTATATTATATTCATTCATTACACACAGACTGATATATTTCAAATGTTTATTTCTTTTAATTTTGATGATTATAACTGACAACTAAGGAAAATCCCAAATTCAGTATCTCAGAAAATTAGAATACTGTGAAAAGGTTCAATATTGAAGACACCTGGTGCCACACTCTAATCACCTAATTAACTCAAAACACCTGCAAAGGCCTTTAAATGGTCTCTCAGTCTAGTTCTGTAGGCTACACGATCATGGGGAAGACTGCTGACTTGACAGTTGTCCAAAAGACGACCATTGACACCTTGCACAAGGAGGGCAAGACACAAAAGGTCATTGCAAAAGAGGCTGGCTGTTCACAGAGCTCTGTGTCCAAGCACATTAATAGAGAGGCGAAGGGAAGGAAAAGATGTGGTAGAAAAAAGTGTACAAGCAATAGGGATAACCGCACCCTGGAGAGGATTGTGAAACAAAACCCATTCAAAAATGTGGAGGAGATTCACAAAGAGTGGACTGCAGCTGGAGTCAGTGCTTCAAGAACCACTACGCACAGACGTATGCAAGACATGGGTTCGCATTCCTTGTGTCAAGCCACTCTTGAACAACATACAGCGTCAGAAGCGTCTCGCCTGGGCTAAAGACAAAAAGGACTGGACTGCTGCTGAGTGGTCCAAAGTTATGTTCTCTGATGAAAGTAAATTTTGCATTTCCTTTGGAAATCAGGGTCCCAGAGTCTGGAGGAAGAGAGGAGAGGCACACAATCCATGTTGCTTGAGGTCCAGTGTAAAGTTTCCACAGTCAGTGATGGTTTGGGGTGCCATGCCATCTGCTGGTGTTGGTCCACTGTCTTTTCTGAGGTCCAAGGTCAACGCAGCCGTATACCAGGAAGTTTTAGAGCACTTCATGCTTCCTGCTACTGTCCAACTTTATGGAGATGCAGATTTCATGTTCCAACAGGACTTGGCACCTGCACACAGTGCCAAAGCTACCAGTACCTGGTTTAAGGACCATGGTATCCCTGTTCTTAATTGGCCAGCAAACTCGCCTGACCTTAACCCCATAGAAAATCTGTGGGGTATTGTGAAGAGGAAGATGCGATATGCCAGACCCAACAATGCAGAAGAGCTGAAGGCCACTATCAGAGCAACCTGGGCTCTTATAACACCTGAGCAGTGCCACAGACTGATCGACTCCATGCCACGCCGCATTGCCGCAGTAATTCAGGCAAAAGGAGCCCCAACTAAGTATTGAGTGCTGTACATGTTCATACTTTTCATGTTCATACTTTTCAGTTGGCCAAGATTTCTAAAAATCCTTTCTTTGTATTGGTCTTAAGTAATATTCTAATTTTCTGAGATACTGAATTTGGAATTTTCCTTAGTTGTCAGTTATAATCATCAAAATTAAAAGAAATAAACATTTGAAATATATCAGTCTGTGTGTAATGAATGAATACAATATACCAGTTTCACTTTTTGAATGGAATTAGTGAAATAAATCAACTTTTTGATGATATTCTAATTATATGACCAGCACCTGTATACTGAGAGAACTAATGAGGAACAGGTGTGTAAGAATCAATGAACAACGAATAACCATGGCGACAAGAAAGGAAACACAGGAAATGACGATAAACAAACTAAGAGTCCTTGAAAATGAAACAGAAAACACCACAGACTGACAACTAACCATATAAATAAATGTATGTGTGTATATATATATATATATATATATATATATATATATATATATATATATATATATATATAAATTAATCAGTCTCACAGTCATTTGCTAATTTTACACATGCTGAATAGTAAAAACACTGAGCTATACATCAGATGTAATGCTACAGGCCTCCAGGCTGTATCGATCTGGGTTACTCTGAATTTTCACTGATGCACGACTGTGAACAAATGTACACGTGTCTCTGTTGGCGATGAAACATTTAGTTTTATGATTTTGCAGCGTCTGCACTTCCAGCCACAGATGTGCTTACATCCCTCCACCCACCGAGGTTTGGTGTGTGGGGAATTCCATTAATTCGACAATAAATCTTGAGGGCGTTCATTGTGGATGGGAACCTGAATTTCAGAGTGCTGGCTGGACACTTTCTGCTTCTGCCATCATCAAACTATGTCCATCGCCAACTGACTTATGGCATTCTCACAATTAAACTTTCGCTGCTGACCCGAGTCTGTGTGATGGCACAGTCTGCATAAAAATACAGCTCTCGGGAGGGATGGACAGGTCATTGAGATAGTTTTGACATGTAAACATGTTGTTGCAATCAATTTTAAGGAATGGTGCATGCAAAAATTTTAATTTGGATAGAGAAATGAAACCAAATGAAAAAAACAGTCTAGTACAGGGGTCTGAAAAGAATATGCATAGCATATACATCTCTCTCACTTACCCATCACTAACGCACCACTAGGTTCTTGGCCAATGGGCAGACAATGTGTGATGCTCCCAGCAGGCTTTGCATGAATTCCCTGTAGCAGTGAGGATATCACAGGGAAGGCCTTGATGCTAAACAAATCTCCAAGACTCCAATCTGTCAGTAAACATTTAGAGAGCAGATTACATTGAGAGTGGGTCATTGTGGGTAAACCGGAAGAACAACGGGTGTGTGTACACAGTAGATCATAACAGCTTGTGTGTGTACGGGATATTTAAATCACAATTAACACCGAGATTCACACCTGCGCACAACACAATGCATAAATATAAAGACATAATTTGGATCTGAAGTAATGCACATATAAATGCATTGGTGCTCTTCTTAAAAATCAATATAAATGCACTTTTGCAAACAATTCAGAAGTTTTTAAATTCAGAAGTTTGGGGTCAGTATGATTTTGTTCTGATTACTTTTATTCAGCAAGGTTGCATTAAACTGATCAAAAGTGATTGATGAAGATTTCTATTTTAAATAAATGCTGTTTATTTTCACTTTCTATTCCACACAAATATGAAGCAGCACAACTGTTTTCAACATTAATAATAAACATAAATGTTTCTTGAGCAGCAAATCAGCATATTAGAATGATTTCTGAAGGATCATGTGACAGTGACGACTGGAGTAATGATGCTGAAAGATTCACAGGAATAAATTACATTTAACAATATGTTCACATAGAAAACTGTTATTTTAAATTACATTAATATTTCACAATATTACTGATTTTACTGTATTTTTGATCTAATAAATGCAGCCTTATATATGCACATGACACAATACCTCTTATCACCTGTCAGACAGAGACTCTTTTCCCCATCCAATCAATTCCTAATGGATAAAATCAAATCCTGCACTACATCTACATGATTGAATATCTTCTTTCACCCAGAAATATGTCACATTACTGAAGTTAAATGGGTTGGGAACAGCATTTCATGATGACTTTAATCCACTGATACATAACTGATGTGTTTTTGTAATGTGGCTCTTTCACAGACAGTCCTGCTTTATTGAGTTCCTTTCCTCTAGACTACAGGAATAGGGAAGCGCGTTTGGCAGCTGTTTTTGTTCTGTCTTCATAAAAGCCGGCTCTTTGCGTCTGATGCTGTGGCAAACAGACACGTTTAGTCCCAGAATCCTTTGGTAAAACCATTCCTTGCTAAATTCCAGGAATGAAGCGACTGACAGTTGGATTTTTATGTCTTACGCTTTCCCTGGAACTCTCACATTGGCAAACATGATGAACTATGAAATAATCCCAGCATGATGTAAATAACAAACTTTACACACACACACAGCAGGGATGCAAATATGCACCAAATGCATTTCCATTGCAGATTACTACTTACAGCAGAGACTGTCGTACTTCCTCATCCGCTCCGTTTGGAATCGTTATCGCACAATCTAAAAGACTGAAAGACGGAAGGAGGTTTGTAATTCCTAGAGAAAGAGATCCATTGACATTCCCACTCATCACAACAACAGGCACATCAAATTTTTAATTTAATTAACTTTTTTTTATTATGCCTATATATTTTTTTGTTAATTTTCATTTTAGTTTGAGTAATTTTATTACATCAAGTTAAACTAAATTACAATGAGAAATGTTGCCTTTGCAAGTTTTCATTTGTTAACATTGGGATTTTTTTTCCCAAGTAATTTTCAAGTAAGTTTTTTTTTTTTTTGGTTTTAGTAACATGGAACCACAGAAGTGACAGAACCTGCACCATAAATGTCATGTGACTAATCACATCTGCAGGTAAATGGCATTGGCTAATGACAGCAAGAACACACACATGCTCAGTTTGAAATAACATACATACTACACATACTGTACTATATCTACCATATATGGAAGCTTGTTTGTGCCACTAAATAAAAAATAAATAAAATTAAAAAGGTAACTGTGACTTTTTATCTCACAATTCTGACTTTATTTCATGCAATTCTGACTATAACTCACAATTCTGACTTTATAACTCACAATTCTGACTTTATAACTCACAATTCTGACTTTATTTCATGCAATTCTGACTTTATAACACAATTCTGACTTTATAACTCGCAATTCTGAGGGAAAAAAAAGTCAGAATTGTGAGATATAAACTCACAATTGCCCAAAAAAAGGTCAGAATTGTAAGATAAAAAGTTGAAATTACCTTTTTTATTTCATGGTGGAAACAAGCTTCCATAATCATATCTATACAGATATGCAAGTAAATAGTGAGATTAGTATGTTATATGCTATTTCAAATTGAAATCAGCCGGTGTCTCACACCCTTCACTAGCCCTGAGCTGAGATGTCAAAGCCAGCAGACAAAAAAAAAAAAAAAATTCATTTCACACTCTAAGAGCCACCAAAAAGAATCTATCACTGGTAAAACATTTACTGTAATATAATGAAATATTTAAGCAATATCAGACGAGCGCTGACTATCAGGCCGACTGTCATTTGGCTGTAAGCACTGAACTCGTACTGAACCCGGAACATTCCTTTAACGTTCGTCCTACATTAAACCCAACCATATGACCGAAGTGAAAAGGCTACACCATTATTGACAGTGAAATGTAGAGAGTTAATTGAAGTGCTACAAACTTCTGTGCCCTTATTAGTGTGCATGATGCCTGCGCTGTGATGTGATTCCTGCAGACGTCTGGCTGTGGGTGTAAAGGGTGTAAAGTGGCTGCTGTGTTCTTTCATCTAACTGCAAAGTGGATGTTGCCACAGTTAATTAGTGCTGGAAATGTCCAGAGCATTGTCATGAGAGCGTGGACCATCAGCACAGAGGCCGTTCACTGAATGCTGACGAAACTTCAGTGCTTGAGGGTGAGTGAACTACTTCAACTTTTGAAACAACTAACAGCTTATCTACTGTACATTACTAAAGTTGATTGGAGCATGATATTAATGTATGAAGTTTGCTGCTTCAATAAAACAGCGGCAACATCATTATGATAACAGTCAATAATGCTAAATAAATGGGTTCAGAAAAAAAAAAAGATCATTTACTCACCCTCATGTCATTCAAAACCTGCATGAACACAAAAGGTTCGCGATGTTTAGCAGAATGTCCAATTTACTGTTTTCTGAACGTGAATGATGATTTGTAACACCAAACGTAAAAAATGCTGTTCTTTTTTATTCATCAAAGAATTCTGAAAAAAGATATCTTGGTTTCCACACCAATATGAAGCAGCACAACTGATTTCAACATTAATAATAATCATAATTGTTTCTTGAGCAGCAAATCATCATATTAGAATGATTTCTGAAGGATCATGTGACACTGAAGACTGGAGTAATGATGCTGAAAATTCAGCTTTGATTACAGGAATAAATTACACTTTACTATATATTCAAATAGAAAACAGTTATTGAAATTGTAAAAATATTTCAAAATTTTTACTATATTTTTGATCAAATAAATGCAGGTGAACAAAAAAGACTCATTTCCAAAACATTAAAAACAATTATACTGATCTCAAACTTTTGAACGGTATATATCCAAACTTGCCACGCCATTGTAAGTCATATGTGACACAGGGGAACAGTTGTGTTTGCCATTAAACGAAACTGATGTATAGTGACAATAAATAGTAAAAAAAGTATCAATATTTATTCACTGTTTAATCACTGTATATTTCCATTGCAAAAACAGCACTGCACATGCTTAAAAATGTTTTCTTTTGTGTTTAACACAAGAAAGTAAGTCTGAAGGACATGAGGATGAGGAAACAAACTATTTAACAATAATAATCACACTAAACAACTATTCTGCCAAATTATGTAGTTCATACAGTAGCTAATGATTTATATGCAACTTTAATATAAAAGTCTGTGAATATCTTCAAACAATCAGATTTTAGACTTGAATCATAAGACCTTTGAAATTACAGGTTACCCGTGAATATTGAAATGAGTGTGTAAATTTAGACCAGACATCTCTTTCTTATTGAAGTCCAACAGTATTGAAGTCCAACGTTATCATGTCAACAGAATCCTGCGTTTCTTCCATCAGAGAGACGCAACAAATATGTAAGCCGATAATTGTTCGCAAACAAATCCTGATCGAGTAAACAAATGCTGAGAGTTTCTCTCATGAAGAATGAAAACACAGAACGCTGGTTTCTACTTCAGATCATATTGGTATTCTCGATCTGAAACACAGATATCTGTGTTTGTTCCAGAGACAATCATTCTGGTTTGTTTTCACTGAGTGATGTTCTACTCTGTCACGTTAACATCAATATTTGCAGATAGATTCGATTTGTGTCTCAATGCACAATCGATTATAGAAATCGGTCTGGTTGATTTTATCAGGGGGTTCAGTGATGCACAGTGTACAAGCTAATAAATGCTGGGTTAAAAATAACCCAAGGTGGGTTGAAAATGGACAAACCCAGCAGTTGGGTTAAATGTTTGCCCAAAGTGCTGGGTAGTTTTATTTAACTCAACTATTGTTTAAAAATGACTATATGGCTGGCTTAAAATGTGCCCAAAATATGTTGGAAAGTAACATTTATTAAAATGTTATTGAACATTTAACCCAACCGCTGGGTTAAAATAGCCCAATCACTGGGTTTGTCCATTTTCAACCCAACTTGGGTTGTTTTTAACCCAGCATTTTTTTTTAGAGTGTTTATATTGTACATACCAAATCCAAAATATGAATATATACTTTATTAGTATATACAGCAAATAATACTAGACATTGATATAAAATAACAGTTGCCAAATTGATATCACTACAATGACTGCATCAAATTAACACGAGGAGTTCATTCATTCAAAATATGATGCTATAAAATATTTGGAATGTTGGAATGTTCTCCAAGGAATGTTGACAGAGGAATAAGCCTGTGTGCTTTTAAATTAAAAATGAGGACAACACAGGGACAAACACACACACACATACACACACGTTGCCTCCGAGCGATACACACTCTTGTTCTTTTGCGCGTCTGTCATTGCATTAGTCAGCGGCTGCCTCTCTGTGACATTTGCTTGATGAGGATTTCATTATGGCTCTGGGGCTTCGGCATTCCTTTAACAGCGTAATGATCCCGCATGGACGACTGTCAATGAAGATCAGGGTCAAAGAACACGTAATTCCATTCTGTCATTTCCCTGTTACCTTTTAATAAAACATGAGAAGATTGGATGAATCATCTATGGTACGATTCCATCTTCGGCCTGCATTAGCCTTGTGCTTTTTCTATAATTGTGGACTGTTTTGATGTGTTTGAACTATTCTGATTCTGCACGAACACTGTGTTTTGAAACGTCTGTCTAGACTTGCTCTGGGTGGCCGCTGACGTGTGTAAGTTTATACACTGCCATAAGAGCTCATCCATCAAACGCAGCCACGGCTGAGAGCAAAAACAAGCTCAAGTAAAATGAGAACATCTGCTGCTACATTGTGTGTTAAAGCGACATCCCTGTATTCAGCATCAGCATCGGTTTGTGGGTTTATTGGCCACGCTGCACTTCCTTTCCTGACAAAACCTCTTCCGGGTCATATTTCTCTCCAAAATCAGAGGAGAAAATAAATTAAATTTGCATAAAAAAATGACAGCAACTTTTTGAGGTCTGTTTTGCATTGATATAAAAGTAACAATATATTCATGACAATTAAGATTTTCTCCCAAAAATCGCATTACTGTAAAGCAAAAAAAAAAAAAAAAAAAAAAAAGACATATTATTTAAATTATTTATACATCACAGCAGTATTTCTTATGATGCCCTCCATGTATGCAAATATAACAACTATATATATATATATATATATATATATATATATATATATATATATATATATATGCAGTCATTGTAGTGATATCAATTTGGCAGTAATCATTTTAATTTTATAGCTGATATTTTATATCGGGGTTATTCTATTTTTTTGCTGTACATACTAATATAGTATTTATTAATATTCTGAATTTGGTACATACAGTATATGCCAGCAATTATTATTTTAACCCAGCAGTTGGGTTAAATGTTTGCTCAATCTGCTTGGTAGTTTTATTTAACTCAACTTTTCTTTAAAATTACTGTATTGCTTAAAATGAACCTAAAACATGTTGGAAATTAACATGTATTAATATATTTAATGAATAGTAATTAAACAATAAACATTTATGAAATTGCTGCTTATTAATAATTGTTCACCTTTTGATTATTATTGTAACCTCTAGTAATTATGTATCTGATATATATATATATATATATATATATATATATATATATATATATATATAAAATTAACACACACACACTGTCTTGTCTTTACAATATGCACTCTTTTGCTCTTTTGTTGCCCAAAAACTCACCAATAGGAAAATCTTGAAAAACCGTAAATATTTATTGATGATTTCATTTTTAGCCATACATCTGCATTTCTGGGTGGACATTTAAGGGTGCTGGTTTGGGGAAAAACACGACCGCTGCACCCCGACTCGATGCAATCGCTCTAGTTCATCAGCCTCAACCCAACACAGAATGAGCAAAAACCAATCAAATCACCCAAGGAAAGCAATCTGGAAATGTCTTGTTGGCACACGCACAAATCATCAATGAACATGTATATCTTGGGATATCTGAAAAATAACTGATAAAGAACCTGTCGGATGGCCTCTTTTGTTTCTTGTCATGAATTGTGCCATGTTGTCTTTGAAATTTCCACTTGAAAACTGCTTCCACAGGAAAGATTCAATGCCGAACGCAACTTCCACAACAAGGGATCTGGATAATTAGTTAAAAGCAACACAACACACAAAATGTATGACAAGACAAAACCAATGCTCACGAAACCTGTCGAGGAATTATTTCACTTCAGAATCAAAGAAAGAAATATTTAGTTATATTTTGCAGAAAGTAAATGAAGCCTATTTATATAGTGACATTATTTTTATGACAATTAAGCGCATTTCCTCCAAATTCTCATTAATGCAATAAAAATACTGTAATTTAACATGATCTCACTGGGAATAACAAGAAATATGAAAACTATTATTTTCATGATTTGTTATCACAACATTTTTTCTTTTGTCAAATCAACTTCAATAATTAATGTTGTTCAGATAACATAATATTTTGTGTTTCGGTTGATTAAACCAATCACCTTCATTGTATTAACTCAATTTTAAGGCAACCAGGTAACTTGCTTTTTTAAGTTAAACCAAAAATTCTTTTTTACAGTGTGTAAATTGAAAAATACAGTAATTTTTCAGGGAAAATGTCCTGATTTTCATAAACACAATGTCACAAACCTCAAATCCTCAAAATAGACTTCATTATCTTCATGCAAAATGTATTTTCTTATTTTGTTCTCTTGATTTAGATGAAGCATGACCTGGACATGTTTTCATGAGATTCACCCCAATAGCCGTTACTTTTCTCCATCAGAATCGTATTTTACAAAAAGAGTTTCTAAAAAATAAATACAAATATTTTCAAGACTCATTTTGTCGCTGATAGTTTGCAAACTCCCATCAACAATCCCACCCCAACTCTTTTTTTTTTTTTTTTTTTTTTTCAGTCAACCTTGTTTTTTTACCCACAGGTTATTCAGTCTTTGTCTGTCATCCTGACAACTTCAGTATTCTTCAAAAAATTGTCCATTTTTTGTATTTCAGTCCATTGCCAGGATCAATAAATAAATAAATAGAAAGCAATAAATACATAAATATTGTTTTACTTTTTTTTGTTTGTTCCTTTTTCTTTAAATAAATACATATTTATTTAAGGTTGTTTTTTTTTAAATGTTGGTATTTAAAAAGACATTTCCATTGTCTCCGTCCAGATCCCTCTGAGTTAAAGTCCTTATTTCCACAGATGGGCAAAGAAATCACAAAAAACTGAAACAATGAGTGTTTTGTGTAGTGCATTTGGCACGGCCCCGCTTCTTCTTGCTCTCGCTGACAGGTGAGAAGATGTTGGAGGTTTGCCCAGCACCCGGCCTACTGCTCTTCTCCTTCAATATTTGTCCTGAACTTTTCCACAAGACAAGAAGTCACTTTGCAAAGTGTAACGGGTGACATTAAAACTCTCCGGACTGACTGGGAACCAAAAAAAGTGTCACTGCAGAACTGTGGGCAAAAGCGGCAGGGAGAAAAAACGACTCCAAGACCAGGATGTAAGGGCCTCCGAGAGCGTGCTAGGACCCCTCTTCTTCAGCTTGGGCCGGGGCGTAGTATCCAGCCAGCTGCCTGAAGCGTGGTCCCCAATCGCTGAGGTACGAAAAGTCCTGCTCTGATGTGGTGGACAACGTACGGATGGAGCTTAGCGAGAGAGCCGGCGAGCTGCTGCCCTCGAAAGCGTAAGTCTGGAACGAGTCGTAAGGCGGCACCGATAAGTCCGCGTCCGCCTGCTCGACCTTCTTGCGTATGTAGCCTTTGAAAACTGAGAAGTCGGCCGGCCCGCCATCTCCTACCACTCTGTTTTGGATCCACTGAGGGACGGAGCGCAGGTCCGGGCCTGAATCCGAGCTTTTGACCTCCGGAAAGTCGTAGAGGCTGCGCAGGGCACTCATGTCATACGCCTGGGTGTCTTGCTCTCCGCCGCCCTCGTCGTTGTATTTGATGACGTTGTCGCGCATGTCTTCCTCGTCTTCGGACATGCGTTGACCCTTCCTGTGACGCTTCAGGGTCAAGATCAGCAGCACCAGGACTAAAGGAACAATGAGAGACAAACAAGAGATGTTAACATGACATTAGATTGGATCTTGTGTTATGAAGAATCACATTTTCCTTGATCTTTTGAAATATAAAAGCTATGAGAGTCGAAAAAGACAATTTATTGGAATTGACCTTCGAAAACATTGTGAACTTTCAGAAGTAATGAGGAGTAAAAAATATATACATTATTGTTCAAAGGTTTGGAAAAATTAAAATTGATCAAAAATAGCAGTAAATAGATTTTAAATTTTACATAACATTTCAAATTTCAAATAAATGAACTTTCTATTCATCAAAGAATCCTGAAAAAAAAAGTATTACCATTTTCATATGAAGCAGTTCAACTGTTTTCAACATTGAAAATTAATCAGAAATGTTTCTTGAGCAGCAAATCATCATATTAGAATGATTTCTGAAGGATCATGTGACACTGAAGACTGGAGTCATGATGATGAATTACAGAAAGCTTTGCATTACAGAAATAAATTACATTTTACTATATATTCATAAACAACAAAAAAGGAAGAAACATTGTGGAATTAAAATGGTTTACAAAAATCACTTCATGACATTAACCTCACAATGCAAATCTTGACCACAGCAGTGAGGAAAGTTAACTAAATTAACCTTCGACTCTCATTAAAGGTGAGCTTTGTTAACATGTCTCAACATCACTTTTCATGATAAACTATAACACATTAATACAGTTTATTTAACATACGCAAAGCCTACACATGTGTCAAGCATCACAGTTTCCAAGATAATTGCTTATTAGAAAACCAAATTGTCTCAAACAGGAAAAGGAAAATCCATTAACCTCAAATTGACTCTTCAGTAAACAACTGAGCCGCCTGTACAGCAGAAGTCGACTTCTCTCAGTGGATCACACCACAACACGACGAGGATATTAACAAACAGATCCTGGCATCGCATCGCAGCTAGGGAACTTATTACAAACCACATCTTAATTTTAATGAGAGACTTGTCCTTTCTGTAGCATTTCAACTTGTGCATCACAAGAACAACACTTGACAAAATAATCTCACAGCAATTTCTATTACAACTGACCCTTTGCTATGCTCCGCCCCTTAGATTAGAATACTGCACACAGCAACAGCTTCTAAGACAGGATTGGTCAATAACATTCTAAGGCGGAGTTTGTGAAGGATCAATCAATTGCATTATTCATGAGAATTTGAGTCTGGTTACTGAGTGATATATCTGCCATCCCAATGTCTTCATTTACTAACAATACATGATTGAGAGGAGAAGTGTAGAAAGGATTACAAATAAATGAGACTTTCACAAAGCTTCGCCGCAAGGTGGAGTGCAGATATGAATGAGGAATTAAACATGAACTGAAAAGGCAAACAATTGAGATAGATCATTTAATAAATTAATGAGTCGGAAAACAAAAGCGGCATCCCTCTTAATAAACCAATGAATCCTTAATCTGAGCTGAATTATGTTAATTAGAGTCTGCGTTTGTGATTGCATACGTCTTTCTTACATTTGATCTGTCAGTGCTGTTTAAATAAACACAGAACCGGCGGCAAAACTCACTGCAGCATTCACAGATATGGCTGGCTCTTTGAGGTCATAGAAAAGTCCAACCAATTACAATTTGAGGAACACTGATGCATTTAATTTGGATATCAAGTTAGGAAAGAAAATGTCTGACCTAATTCCATCCATGCATCTGTTTTAAGTCTCCTAAAAGTAGAGACAAAATCAGCTATTTAGCAATGTAGGTTACTAAGCTTGTGGAGGTTTTGAGATTGACTGTTCAAAAGTAGATTCCATGCACAAACCCAAAAACCAAGGTATTAAAGGGGTCATGAATTGAGAAAAATATTTGCAAAGGATCCTAATGCTAAGAATATGGTTATTTTCAACAATTTGAATGTCTCAGTTAAGCTTTACTTATTTGTATTCGGTACATTTCACTGTGAATTCTTTGGTAAATCAATCGCTTTTCGGCGCAGGCTTTGCAAACAGACTTTTACGATATGGACTCGACAGTAATGCAACAACATGTAACTGTGTTAATTCTAATACCTGATCTGATATGTAATGACGCTTCACGTTGTTTCTCTTAGTAGGATGAAAATAATCTGTTATTTAAACAGTGATTAAATTATATAAAGAAAGCGATCAAAGAACGCTCCCTTTGCAATCGCTGGAGCTGTCAATCAAACAGTGCGGGTTTATCAGTGACGGAGTTCTGGACTCGCCAAGACTCCCGATTTATTCAACAAATCTCTTAGTTACATTGCGTTTGCACTGTTAGTTATGATGAAAGCATTTGTTAGTGTGCAGAAACTGAGTTGCAATGATGAGATCACTGCTTTCATGCGCTCAACAACATGCCTTTGATCGGCTTCAATGTTCATCACTGCAACCTGTCACGATCTAAATATAATGCCATAGATCTAAATGTAATGCAACACTTTTCATGATTAGTTAACCTTGAGAGCTGTAATAGTAAGAGTTAATCATGTAATACTTAGCTATTTCAAATAGAAAGATGTTACACTGAAGTCTCACAGCAGACACGCCCCTTAAAACAGAGCGTTCAAATAAAAGGGCAAATAAAAATGCCTTTTATTTCTAAATTATGACATTTTATTATGTCTAAATTATGATTTTTTGATGCAAAAGGGCAGGCATAATAACATTATAAGTGCACCTCAGGAAACATTATAAAAAACATTATAAAACAATAAAACATGACCCCTTTAAAAACAATTTATACCTCAAATCATGTTGTTCATTTTCTAAGCAATCAGATGATTTTATATTCCAACAGACAAGAATAAATTGTAGAGATTAGAATTTCGTTTTAGTTCAGACCACCTAGCAACACCCTAGCAACCACATATTAACATCCAAACAATCAGATACAACACCATAACATTGTAGCAACCGGTTTTCTAACACTCAATGTAAAAGTGTGATATTTAGTTCATTTTTTTTTTAATTTGCAAACAAAAATAGCTGGAATAATTGTTATTTATCAATTCATGTTAATTACTATGTGCTTAAGTTTGTGTGCACTGTGCTATTCTGTAGTTTTAATGCAGTGTCATGTTCACAACATCGTGTTTTATGATGATGTGGAATGAAGCGTTTACTGTGTTCAATTTTGTTGTCTGCTTTCTGCTGGACAGTACATCGACATTTAATTAAGTCTGCTGTCATGGTTTGGCTCTCCATCACACAGTTTACATAATATAAACAGTTAACATGCATTTTCATTGTTTAAGTATTAAATACTCTACTAATAACGTGTGGAAACTGCAACTCGAAAAGCGTTTAGTTTACACCACAGTCCCGTTGGTTACTAAAAGTCACAAAACTACAATTTCAATTTCAAAGCTGCAACGATACAAACTATCGAGATGCATAAGCTCAATATAATGTCTGTGGCACAAAGTTCACATTCAGTAAGTGATCATCTGAATATTTCATTAAGCATGTTTTCTCTGGAGGCACATGTCTGATCAAAGGCTATCCATTTTACATAATTATTAACGTTATAAGAGAGCCATTGTCTTGGCTGGCGTTCTAATCTTGAGAGCGAAACGTTTGGGGTCAGGAAAGGATTTCTTTCATCTTTCCTACTGAGGATGAATGACAAGGATGAAAGCTCTCAGACAACCATTCTGAGTTAAAACTGCAATAAAGTTCTTAAAAGTGCTCAAAAAAATCATGCAACATTTCTCAGATTTGCATTCATTTCAGTGCAGGCTTGAATGTCCCTTTTAAATGTTCTTTTTGAGTTAGAAAAGCTCTTGCTCTAATTAACCCAAAACTTTTTTTCTAAATGTATTCCAAAAATAGTAACACTTTAGATTAGGAAACACTATTCAGTATTAACTAGTTGCTTATTAGCATGCATATTACTAGGATATTGAATGTTTATTAGTACCTAAAGCACATATTAATGCCTTATTCTGCATGACCTACATGATTCTACATCCCTTAATCCTAAACTCAAAAACTAAAAATACCTTACTTACTATTAATAAGCAATAATTAGGAGTTTATTGAAGGAAAACTCCTAGTTGATAGTGAATATGTGTTCACTAATCTAAAGTGTTACCTTAAAAATGATGTAAAATTTAAAACTACTGTACCCTCACTTTCGTTAAACATATTTTTTTTCCTTTATTAAGCTGACAAACTCCCCTCCATGATGCCTGGGTGCTGCTATATGTTGCTTTGCAGTTGCTATGGTGTTCTAGAAAGTTATTTACTGGTGCAAGTCAAAAGAGTCCATCCTCGAGTCTCTGTGATCTTCTGGCTCGAGTCTCTGTGAGTCTGTGGATGAAAATCAGTCAGATCACATAGAAAAGTAAAATTATTAAGGGAAAAGAAAGTGTGCATTTTAAACCAGGGCATTTACACACACACACACACACACACAAAACAAAACAAAAGGAAAGATAGAACGATAGATAGAACGACAGAACAATAGATAGAACGACAGAACGATCGATCGATCGATCGATATAGATAGATAGATAGATAAAACAACAGAACGGATGAAAGAACGATAGATAGAACGATACAACGATAGATAGATAGATAGGTAGATAGACAGACAGATATAACGACAGAACGATAGAATGATAGAAAGAATGATAGATAGATAGATAGATAGATAGATAGATAGATAGATAAAACAACAGAACAATAGATAGATAGATAGATAAAACAACAGAACGAATAAAAGAACAACAGATAGACATAGATAGATAGATAGATAGATAGATAGATAAATGTAACAACAGAACAATATATATAACGATAGATAGAACGATAGATAGATAGAACGATAGATAGATAGATAGATAGATAGATAGATAGATAGATAGATGTAACAACAGAACAATAGATATGATAGATAGATAGATAGATAGATAGATAGATAAAACAACAGAACGATAGATAGATAGATAGATAGATAAAACAACAGAACGATAGATAGATAGATAGATAGATAGATAGATAGATAGATAGATAGATAAAACAACAGAACGATAGATAGATAGATAGATAGATAGATAGATAGATAGATAGATAGATAGATAAAACAACAGAACGATAGATAGATAGATAGATAGATAGATAGATAGATAGATAAAACAACAGAACGATAGAACGATAGAACGATAGATAGATAGATAGATGATAGATAGATAGAATGATAGAACGATAGAACGATAGATAGATAGATAGATAGATAGATAGATAGATAGATAGATATGCCTTTAGCAACCACCACTGATTCTAAGAAATCCTATTGGATATGCTTGACCTGACACGTGTCAATCATCAGGCATCTTTCAGATCTCAGCCAATCACAGTCCATTGCTTTCCAAAAGGCACAAGGGAGAGTTATATAAGCAAAAAATGCATTTGAGGACAAAAACATATATATAGAGTGCAGACTGCGCACTAGGAAGCTTGTTTTATGGATGGCTTTTCTGGTAGAAGGGAACACACAAGTCTATTAAAGTATGAGCGCATTATGAAGGCTCTAGCTGTAAAGTTGAAGCTAATTTTGCTCGCCGTGAACCATCCGTCTAAAGCTGAGCTTTGCAAGCAGCTCCAACCATATGAAAACTGACAAAGAGGCATACAAACAAGTCAGAAAATGAACAACGTGCTCTGCCCCTTTCCAGAAATGATAAATAAATCTAATACGACAATTTCCAATTCACGAGCTGTAGCCACAACTGGAGTTTCATAACTTCCCTTTCATATTTCACAGGACAGACCGTTGAGAAGTATTATTATTACTTACTACTGTTTTTTTTTTTTCAGCCATTTCTTTCAGCCAGCACTTTCTGTCAGAGTTTATCTACCCTAAACATGTTCAGAGGTGAAAAGATGGCAGGTATATGCGTAACTGCCTCGCAATAGGCCGGTCTGCAGTTGTTTACTGACCAACAAATGGCTAAAAACAGCGAATAACTCCGCAGACGGCGCAACTCCTCACAGAAGCACACAGCTCCCTGGGTCTTTGATTCAGTATTTTTCCCTAAGTCTAGGAGAGATAAGTCTTTGACCAAAGCTCTCCCTTCATGTTATTCTTCGATTCTGGCATGATCAAGGACTCTAAATGGCCTCGAGCCAGGTAAAGTGAATTGAGTTACACTGACTGCATCTGCAGTGCATGATGCATACTAAATGACGCTCAGCATTAAAGTGGTAATTCCTGCGAAGACGACACGAGATGCATGCATACAGACTAGTCTTTAGACACATTAGGGGATTACATGCATCGATTACATAGGCTGGTTTAGATTTAGCAAGAATTGAATCACTAAAAGGTCGCAGCACTTTTTTTCCACCATACTTTCTCCATCTGGAATGAGCTACAAATCCAGACCCCCATCGCGGCCTACGCTCTCACAGTCGTACTGAAGGTATGGGGTGAAGAACCGTATTATGTACCTGCCCTTGTGAAACATGTTGCGGCTCCTTGCCGTGCAGATGTTCGGTTAAGCGGACCTGACAAGAAGGCTAATTTACCCTTGGGCGGCGGGTGGCCAGGACTCCCATCATGGCAGATGGGCCGTAATTGGGACGGATGTGTGCAGATGCCTTGCTGCGCCCAAATGGATTTATCACGTCATCCTCAGAATGAACTGATGGAGGGGTTGTTTGTTTGAAGGTAATTAGGCAGAAATTTGTTTTCATTCCCTCCTTATCATGCCACAAATTGATCTAATAGGAAGGGTGCAGCATTCGGGGAAGGCTGTGATCAGGAGGGACACCCTCTTCCCTTCAATAGATGGATCTATCCGATCTGTGCACTCAACACCTGGGAGAACAAGAGGAGACATTCTCACTAGAGTAGAAATGACTGGACTAGACTACAATAGAATAGAGTCTCTTAAACCATAAGCCCACTATGAATTTTATTTCCAAATATAATTTTGATTTCATAAATGAAATAAAATAAAAAAAGAGAAAAGAGAGGCTGTGCAAATTGAATGTAATCAGAAGCCAGAAACTATGCTTTCAAACATCTAAGGTTTTAAACAACTAGCATTAAACTTTCATCTGTTTCTGCCTTTCAGCTTCACTGTGCTGCTTAAGTTTTAATTGATATTCATTTCAGAAGAGGATCATATCCTTTGGGATGACAATTAAATTGAATTATTTATTAGAGATCAATTTTGAGGTGCTTCGCTCACACATTAAAACTTATGACAAGATGACCGCTCAACACGCCCCCTACTTTTCGGCACGCCCCTATCTTTCTATTCGCCCCCCCTACCTTTTAACATACCCCCTAACCTTTCAGCATGCCTGCTACCTTTCAACATGCCCCCTACATTTTGGCACGCCCCCTACCTTCCAGCACAACCTCTACCTTTCAGCACAGCCGCTACATTTTGACACACCCCCTACCTTTCAGCATGCTTCCTACCTTTCAGCACACCCCCTACCTTTCATCACGCCCCCTGACTTTCAACAAGTCCCCTACCTTTTGGCACAACCCCTACCTTTCGGCACACTTCCTACCTTTCAGCACACCCCCTACCTTTTGACACGCCCCCTATCTTTCAGCACAACCCCTACCTTTAATCACGCCCCCTTCCTTTAGGCACACTTCCTACCTTTTGGCACAACCCCACCCTTTGGGCATACTTCCTACCTTTCAGCACACCACCTACCTTTCGGCACAACCCCTACCTTTAATCACACCCCCTACTTTTAGACACACTTCCTACCTTTTGGCATAACCCCACCCTTTGGGCATACTTCCTACTTTTCAGCACACCCCCTACCTTTGACACACCTCCTACCATTCAGCACAACCCCTAAATTTCAGCACACCCCCTACCTTTCGGCACAACCCCTAACTTTCAGCACACCCCCTAACTTTCGGCACAACCCCTAACTTTCATCACACCCCCTGCCTTTCATCACACTTCCTACCTTTCAGCACACCCCCTGCCTTTTGACACGCCCGCTACCTTTTGACACGCCCCCTACCTTTTGGCACAACCCCTAACTTTCAGCACAACCCCTACCTTTAATCACGCCAACTACCTTTAGACACACTTTCTACCTTTTGGCACACCCCCTACCTTTCATCACGCCCCCTGCCTTTCGACACGCCTCCTACCATTTGGCACAACCTTAACTTTCAGCACACCCCCTACCTTTTGACACGCCTCCTACCTTTCGGCACAACCCCTACCTTTCATCACACCCCCTGCCTTTCGTCACACTTCCTACCTTTCAGCACACCCCCTGCCTTTTGATACGCCCACTACCTTTTGACACGCCCCCTACCTTTCATCACACCCCCTGCCTTTCGTCACACTTCCTACCTTTCAGCACACCCCCCACCTTTTGACTACCTTTTGAATCAAGTATTCCATACATTCATTTGTTCGTTCATTTATTCATTCCATAGGTGAGCTGGAGGGAAGAAAAAGCATAAACAATGCTTTCAAAGACTGTATTATTATTTTACAACAAGCTCTAAATTATAGGGTTAATGGTTTTGAAAAATCCCTAACTAAAAGTATGAGCAAAAATGATAGGAATGCTTGACTGAGCAAACACGGCTAATTAAACAGAAAGGATGGGCTTCTGATGACCCGCACACAACTTATAAATGATTTACAGCAGGAAAGATGAGCAACAGGGAGGAAAAAAATGCTCAGCTGACTGAGAACAATTCATGTCGCATACTTTCCCATGATGAGCGACTGCAGAAGACAGAGAGAGAGAGAGAGAGAAAGAGGGATGGAAAAAGCTCTAAGTGGCGAGGAGAGAAATAAAGACAGATATACTGAGGCCAGAAGAAAGTCATAAAACTTTCAGCGATGACAACAGAACCGCAGTCCAACGGCTCTTCTACATGGGAACTGGAGTGCCGTGGATGTCTGGAAAGGCTGCTCTATTTAAAGAGCTCAGCGATCCGCGGGGACAGCAGTGCTGATGCTGCTCTTTTGCGAGCGAGGGCTGTATCCGTCCCAAGCTTCCCTTAACTCACCCATCCTCTGCTAGAGAGGCTGGATGTCATTCACAGAGGCCTATATTGTGTGTACGTGTGTGTGTTTGCTCTGCATGAACAAAAGCTTTCATACTCTGCCTGATAGAGGATGCGCAACTGCAGTCAGTGGGCAAAGGATGCTGAATGAAATATTGATCAGCTTTCATGTCATTCTAGTTTTGTTTTTTTGCCTCCTGCCACATTTA
Source organism: Hypophthalmichthys molitrix (assembly GCA_037950675.1). Lineage (NCBI taxonomy): Eukaryota > Metazoa > Chordata > Actinopteri > Cypriniformes > Xenocyprididae > Hypophthalmichthys > Hypophthalmichthys molitrix. The sequence goes on from CM075497.1 coordinate 31,494,175, forward strand.
GACCAAAGAACAAGGTTTTAAAGAATGATGATGGGCCATTAAAAGAGTTACAGCGGTCGTGGAGGTAAATATGATGTGTGTGTGTGTGTGTGTGTGTGTGTGTGCATGTGCAAAGGCATCTCAAATGTTCAGCGCTTGCTTAACTCTATAGTCTGCTGGTCTCAATGCACACTACTAATGAAAGGTTTTATTAATTGCTCCATAAATGCAGATATTAATGCTCAAACACGCATTCTCAAGTGGATGTAATTGCATCTTCAAGATCCATCAGCCACCTGGTGATCTGTGTTTTGTTAAAGGTGAAATGATATTGATGAGAGAACCTTTCATTCATTCACATCACTGACCCACATATAAATGACATTCATACTGTATATAAATGGTGCAGAAATCTTCTGGGATATTTACCACTCAATATCTATGGACAGCATACCACAAATAATAAATGCAGGAGTGTGGAAATGTCTCAATAAATGTCAATAAAGTGTGTAAAAACTTTTGACTTGTTGCATTTATTCATTTGGCAGATGAATAAAACAAACAGTGAATTCAAGATATAAATTTTTCAAAAGGATTCAAACCCATGACCTCTGCGATGTTCTACCAGTCAAGCTACATGATGTTGGTACTCAATACGCTGTCAAATCTGTCACACTGTTTCAAAGCTATAACCATAACATAATATTACATGCATTCAGCATGAGTCTGGTGTGATAGAATCACATATCAACTCGGTCTGTCAAAGTTTTTAATCTCGCAACCAGCAAAAAACAAAACTTTGTTACTTTTGGGTGGTATCCATTACATTCAGCAAACTCCACCCAGAGGAATTACACCAGTAATGCATAACAAGTACCTAGAAAAGTAGTCCAAGCTCAAAAGGACAATTTGTGCAACACTAAAATACATGCTTTACTTAAAGGGGACCGATTATGCCTCTTTTTACAAGATGTTTAAAAGTCTCTGATGTCCCCAGAGTGTGTATGTGATGTTTTAGCTCAAAATATACCTTCTTTTTTTTTTTTTTTTTTTAGCACTTTTTGGGTGTGAGCAAAAATACATCGTTTTTGTGTGTGTCCCTTTAAATGCAAATGAGCTAGTGCTTCCGGACCTCTTTCAAGAAAAGGGCAGAGCTTCGAGAGCTCATGCTCCAGCATACCGGCAACAACAAAACAGGACAATCTCACGCACTGAAAATGTCAGAAACTGTCAGTAGTGATGTTTAGCCTCATAGGTTCTAATCGGAGTCAAGAGACTCAAGAAGAAGTTGCAATAATCAGAACTGTTACTTGATGAATTTGTGTAGTTGATGTGGAGTTAACTATCTTCCAAGTCATCAATTAGCATGTTCTGTTATGATAATCTATAAATCGCTGTACAGGTGCGGTCACCATGATTTTGCCAAGTAAGACATGTTCCTGGATCAACATATTTTGTTGATCCTGGAACAACATTCTTGTCTGAAAATTTAGTCCTAACCCTATTCCTACCCCTAAACCTATCCCTACCCATAATTTATCCCTAAAATCAGAGGGAAATGATAGGTAAATAACACTGACGTAGAAGCACCTAACCCTGGTTGTAAGCCTAAACTTGACATACACTCTAAACTTTTCCCTCAAATCTGATTGGTTGATTGGAATGTTGTTCCAGGATCAACAAAGATGTTGATCTAGGAACATGTTGTACTTGGTAAAATCACGTTCAACGTACAGGTGCTGTGTGGGGACTGTTGTAAGATGCCTACAGAGCCAGAGAATATATGCTGCACGGAGATAGAACAGGTATAGTTTAGTTTAATTACGGTTATAACTTATTTTGTCATCTTGCTTTTATGACATGCTATTGCATTTGTTACATATTGTATTGTAATTTTTATGAAAAGACATTGTAAAACTCCAGCTGCTACAGTGAGGATACAGAAATAGCGGACTCTGTGCTTCTCACTCAGGGCTGTGTCTATGCTAATAGGATCATCACCGGTTATGGGAGGGGCTTCTCCCTACAATGACGTCATGAACATGTAACAAAAAAAGCATTATAGGTCCTCTTTAAGAAACGGAGGAATGCATTGAACTGCATTCTCACAGACACTGACATTAAGTTGTAAATAAATGAAAAAGTTTCTCAAGTGAAAGGTTTTACCTATGAGAATGAGGATGCACACCAGCAGTGCGATGAGAGCGCCGGGGCTGAGCGCAGCGGACATGGCGTAGGCTGTGGCGTTGCAGGACTGAATGGCTCCGTCCGTGTCACAGCCGCACACGTGGATGGTGAGTGTGCCCGTGCTGCTGAGGGCCGGAGGGCCGCTGTCCACCACCAGAATGGGCAACAGGTACACGTTCTGCTCCTGGCGGTTGAATCCAGACCGCTGCGTCCTAATGCCGGCTGTGTTGTCTACAGAATCAGTGAGAGAAGAGAACAGACAGAATGTTACTTCTGGCAAATTTTATTCATACATTTTAATAAATATACTGCATTATTTTATTATTACTGAAAATAAGTGAAAAAATACAAAAAAAATCTGTACTATACCATCACTTTACCATGTTAGCGCAAGAACTGAATATTTAAAAATTATGGTATATACTGTGGGAATATATCATGGTACTGAAATTCATATAAACTTGTTTTTGACTGGGGTCAGGTGAACCTGAATCCAACATAATTATACAAGACTTTTAATTCAGACCAATTAGTCAACTAGCTGTTAAGAAAACCCACAAACATTCAGTGCTTTTAAAAATAGAATATATATATATATATATATATATATATATTTTTTTTTTTAATATTCAGAAGTTCAGAAGTTTGGGGTCGGTACATTTAAAAAAAAATAAAGGAAAGACAGAAAGAAATACTTTTCAGCAAGGGCACATTAAGTTGTTTATATGTGTCAGTAAAGACGTTTATATTGTCACAAGAAAACATTTTCTTTCAAATAAATGCTGCTTTTTTTTTAAACTTTTTATTTTTCAGCTTTACCCTCAAGGAAAATACATTTTAAAATATATTAAAAACAGTTTTTTTTTTTTTTTTTTTTTTTTTTTTTTTTAATACTAATAATATTTCACAATATTACTGTTGTTACTGAAGTTTTGAATAAAAAATGCAGACTTGGTGAGCAGAAGAGACTTAAATATAATAATAAACCTACATATATAAGTACATACTGTATATAGTAGTGGCCAAAATGTATGTTCGGCCTATGAAAATTGACATCTTCACCCTTTATTGAAATGTTATTAAAAAATTGTTTTTGTAAAAAGATTTTGTAAGCATGTTTCATAGTTGTGCTCAGTGTTGGGGAAAGTTACTTTTAAAAGTAATGCATTACAATATTGTGTTACTCTCTAAAAAAGTAACTAACTGCGTTACTTGAAGTAATGAAAAGTAATGCATTACGTTACTTTTGCTATTCTGGATTTTTGCTTATTAGTATGGTTTAATTAGATCATTGAAGTTCATTGGTTAATAAAGTGAGATTAAATACATAAAGTATATTTGTGTAATTTAATATAGTTAATTATTACAGGTTTGCATAAAATTCTGGGATTGCATTTCACTGTTTTTATTCATTTTGAGGAATACTGAATGTTTTTGTGCAAGTGAGATGAGTAAATGCATGTTTACATTTAGTCTAGAACTACAATACCCATCTTGTTCACACAGCGCACACAACACCGGGACAGGAGAGCTGTCAGTCAATAAATGTGAAAAAGTAACAAAGATATTTTGTTGTAAATTGAAAAAGTAATGTGTTACTTTACTAGTTACTTAAGAAAAGTAATCTGATTACATAACTCAAGTTGTAAAGCGTTACTTGTAATGTGTTAGAATCAGTCATTTTTTTCTAACATAAACTGAACTCATTGCAAACTTCATTTAGAAAGAAACAGCAAGTCTAAAGTTCTTCAAAACTGCCTAAAAGCTTTTACAGCCAGCTGCTGAAACGCCAGATGTATGAATGTGACTAACACTGACAAACAGCAAAATATTGTGAAAAAACTACAGCAACAACTCAACTAATGGACTTGCATACAGGCACACCAGCCATCCATCATGGAGGACATATATCACTGTCACCTACACCGCTAGAGCACAACTTACTGATAAATACAGCATGCGTTACCAGATCCGTTAGAGAGAGACAGGGAATTTTTGCTGAGTAAAAGCACTATGACATTGTGACTTGACTGGATCAGTAAATCTTCTCTCAAAGGCACTCTCATTCTCATAAATACAGCAAACTCCATCAAGAAAGACAACAAATCCATTTCCCTTTCTAAAGTCTAAAAACACCAGAAATGGAGACATTAACATAACCGAACAACAGCTGAGTTGTTTTCCCTGCAATGAGCTGAAGTAAATACTGAGATGCGTTTTAAAATGTGATGGAGACACAGTCATTGATTGGGTTATGTCAAATCCATCAACCAATCATTTATTAAAGAGCACAGAGCCGTGACCTTTCAATATTAATCTAGTTGGGCCGCGTCTTTCTGGCAAACACCTAAATGACAAAAAGAGGACACAGAAGGAAACCATTGATTGAGTTCAGCACCTCGTATCAGCGTTCAGATTAGCTTCATAATTGATTTCGAGTCATCAAAAGCTGTGAATCAAATTTAGTGCTTACGTTTATAAGGGTTTCTGCACTTTTTGACCGATGAATTGCTATGACCTTTCCAGACGTTGGATACAGATTTTTAAAATGATTCAATTCGCAAACAAGTCATTCAGAACCTGTTTGAGTGACACACAGGAAAAAAAAATCGACTCAAAAGAATGATTCGCTCACAAATCGAGCAGGTTTTACTGTACACAAGATAAGAACGATAACTATGAAATATTGTAGAAAAGAGTTTAAAATGTATATTCTTTTAACATCTGGAAATGGAAAACACCAGTTTAAATGCATGACAAGGGAAACCTTGGTTTATGCTTGGGCTTTTAAATTAAATTTGAAATGTAAAATTCTATTTATGTGATTTTGCAAAATAATATATATACTGAGATTTTCCATGCAGAGTTTAACTAATATACATATACACTACCCTACACTAAAAGTTTGTAATAATTAAGATTTTTTAATGTTTTTGCATCCCACAAAGTCTACATTTATTTGGTCAAAAATACAGCACATACAGTAATATTGTGAAATATTATTACAATTTAAATAGGTGATTGTCTATTTGAATATATTTTTAAAACACTTTATTTTTGTGATGGCAAAGCTGAATTTTCATGATCATGTGACACTTAAGACTGGAGTAATAGCTGCTGAAAATTCAGCTTTGCATCACAGGAATAAATTACATTTTAACATATATTACAATAGAAAGCACTTATTTTAAATTGTAATACTATTTCACTTTTTTTTTTTTTATTTCGCTGTATTTTTTATTAAATAAATGCAGCTTTAGTGAGCAGAAGAGAATTCTTTCAAAAACATTTAAAAATCTTAATTATTTCAAACTTCTGACCTGTAATGTATAATCTAAAACATTCCTAAAATTCCTAAATACATTCCTAAAAACTGGATGGACAGTTGAGCCAAAATAAACATGAATGTCACAGCATTAGAAAATCCACTTAAGACACAGATACAGGCACTTGATCTGATGAATCACATTCACACATTTATATGAGTCCAAACACTTGTTTTGGGCATCAGTATTTGCCAGATGGAAACATACTGTAACGTTTCTGTATCGCAGGATAAGCTGACTGATGGCAGAACAGTCAAACTGCTTTGAATACAGAATATGGAAGGAGAACAATGAAATCAAACCAGAACAAAACTTACCACCGATGCCAAAAAAATCCCCAAACAAACTGAGTAACAATGAACAATGCCCTCTGCTTGCACTATATGTTCTGTTTCGACTAAAAACATGCCAACAGGCAACTGGGGTGCAAACAGACACGGAAAATGTTAGTAGCATACGAGGGAAAGACAAATCAAACACTGGTGAGAGAAAACAGCCTTGTGCTCTTGCCTGGCTCCAGACGAGCTGTCCAAAATGAAAAAAACAAAAGATGTTTTGTTTGGAGTCGTCAATCAAATTCCCAACGTGCCAAACAGCTCTCTCTCTCTGGAAGGACTCAGATGTGGCTTTTCAAAGCACAAAGTAAGAGATGAATTTAATATTATAGTGAAAGGACAGTTGAATCAATACCACAGATAGCTAAAAAGTTTGACATCCTAAAAAAACTGTTTGTCCTCATGTGTCGGATCACAGAGGGAGAAGGTAACGCAGCACTGCGGCGTAAAAAAGTGACAGATTAAATTTGACAGGTTGACAAATGTGTCCATGAAAACAGAAGTATGGGGGATATGGGATGTGGGAGGATACAAAGTGTGTTCTTTTGAAGGTGCTTGAGAGGGGAAACCTGTGTAGGTGTCGTTTTAGGAGAGTTTCTGGGTCATATTTCATCCCGAAATGCTGTTATGCTCTGTTATACCACTTAAACAGATTGCAAATCTGTTTGGTGCCACTAGTAGTACAGAAATCACACACTTCACCTTTAATTAACCTTTTTTTTTTTGAGAATTAAGCACATTTTCCCCCAAAAATACCATTACCATAATAGAATAGTAATAATAATAATCATAAAAATACTATAAAATGTATAAATATTATAAAAATATTTTATTTATTTTATTGTTAATCAAGCATTACTAATTACTATTGTATTCAATATTAATAATAATATTTATTCATTTCGATATTAAATAATATTAATATTTTTTACATGATAAATCACATAGAAACACACACACACATATATATATATATATAATTTTGTTAATTATAGAGAATTATTTATTATTATTTAATATTACTATTATTTTTAATGAATTAATATTCATTAACAATGACATTTAATTGTTTTAATATTAAGTGTTATTATTACTTAATAATATTATTAATTATTATTCATACTTTATATATATATATATATATATATATATATAAACAATGATATTTAATTGTATTAATATTAATTATTATTAATAATTGATAATATTATTAGTTGTTATTCATATTTTAAAACACACACACACACACACACACACACATATAATTTTGTTAATTATAGAGAATTATTTATTATTATTTAATATTACTATTATTTTTAATGAATTAATATTCATTAACAATGACATTTAATTGTTTTAATATTAAGTGTTATTATTACTTAATAATATTATTAATAATTATTCATACTTTTAATATATATATATATATAAACAATGATATTTAATTGTATTATTATTATTATTAATAATTGATAATATTATTAGTTGTTATTCATATTTTAAAACACACACACACACACACACACACATATATATAATTTTGTTAATTATAGAGAATTATTTATTATTATTTAATATTACTATTATTTTTAATGAATTAATATTCATTAACAATGACATTTAATTGTTTTAATATTAAGTGTTATTATTACTTAATAATATTATTAATTATTATTCATACTTTTAATATATATATATATATATAAACAATGATATTTAATTGCATTATTATTATTATTAATAATTGATAATATTATTAGTTGTTATTCATATTTTAAAACACACACACACACACATATATACATATATATATATATTAGGGGTGGGAAGGTTCAGATTTCTCATGGTTCAGTTTGTATCACAGTTTTAGGGTCATGGTTTTGGTACAGTTCGGTATGTGCTGTGTTCAGTAAAAAATAGGACAATTGTCAAATAAAGATAAAGAAAATAAAAACAAATAATCTAACTACAAGAAACAGCACAAATAAATACATGAGAGCTAAGATACAAATAAAATAAACAATGCTTTACAGGTTTTTCAGGTATCTAACAGCTTTCAGGTACAGAAATTGAATAAAGTAATCAAATATAAAATAACACTGCATATAAACTTCTTTGAATTGTTAAATAAAGATGAAACATTCTTGAAGTTACAAAAGCTATTCAGTCAAGAGTGATTTCTTTGTGCTTTGTCGTTTGATTAACATTAAAACACAGAGAGCAGGAATATTAGACTGCTGTCCCTTTAATTCAAAGATCCAGCTGATACTGATAGACATGTTGTCTGTCTCGTTTTTCTCTTAAGACATAACCTACTATGTTTGTTAGGATACTCGCCAAGATGGGCATGTTGACATAATTTTTGTGTGAATCTGTCCGTTTAGGTGCAAGACTTGAAAGACAATTTGCGCGAGAGTATTTGCGCGCTGTGACATGGCTCTCCGTGTACGCGCTTCGGATGAGTACACACAAATCTCCTCACAGCGCGCGCGAGTTCTCTTTCGCGTCTTACGGATGAATGTTTAAATTGGCAAGGTTTAAATGAGCTTAGTTTAAACACAGATAGCACCGTCTTACCTGCGCCATCAACACCCGGGTGATGACGGCGTAAATGACTGCTCATAGAGCTTTCGGCACGTCGTTGAACAACGAGTGACTGTTTTGTCCATGTTCTTTTGATCATCGCTGTTGTAACATATTGGGAAACTAGAATGCATATCCATCTACTGAAACATACATTATCATAGTCTGTTTTGCACGTTGTTTTCAACAAACCATATTATAGATGCGTCGTCAGATTTGGGATGAACCGCGGTGGAAGCGCGTGCAGAACCATGGGTGGAGAACCGAAAGGTTCGACTTTTTACAGCGAACTGTCCCACCCCTAATATATTATATATATATATATATATATATATATATATATATACACACACACACACACATCTCAAATATATAAATATAAATTTATTAATACAATTAATTCAGCAATTGTTAATATGCTATCGCTATATTTGCATACTTCCTTGTAATTGTTTTTATTTCTCATTTTGTATTTTCTTATTCTACTACTGTTTGTGCTTGTTCTTATCTTCCATAAATTACACTTCTGGTCTGTTTTCTTGATTTTGGGGTGAAATATGACCTGGAGGTTTTCTCATGAAATTCATTCTTTTAATATCAATGCACAGTTGCACAGTTTGTATTATCACAGTGCTTTAGTAAACAAGTGCATTTCTAACAGCTATAGTTCTTTGTGTGTCTCAGTGTGTGTGTGTGTGTGTGTGTGTGTGGAGTGTTTGTATCGCAGAGTGTGTCCCGCGCAGGGCTCTCCGCTCAAGCGTGCATGTATGTGTTTGTGTTTGTGTGGCCCTCAGCCACCCTCATGTGCTCCGCTGACATTTCCCTGGCTCTCCACAGCTGACATTTCCATCCTGTCAGATCAGTCTGGATTTGCCCATGCGTCACATCAACTTACACACATCTCTAAAGAGGCCGGCAATAACACAATCCCGCTCGGCTTGACGGGGCCGGCGTTTGGGGAGAGACAACAAATATAAGAATAACAAATAAAAACAGAAATGAAAATATACATTTGAGAGCTATCTAAGGAGAAAATGTCTGATTATTTACAGATCTATCTATCTATAATTTTATGTGTAATTTAATTAGGATTTTCAATGTTTATTTGCTAAACATTTGTCAACTTTTGATGTGGAATAAATGCCACAAAGCTGCAATTTTGGGTCTTTAAATAATAATTCTTAAAGTCAAAATAATCAAAACAAAAGAATTCCCAGTACATAACAGAAAACCCATGCATATGAATTGGACAGAAATATTAAATACCCCCATTCTCTGTTTCCGAACACAAACACCAGATGCTACAACAGAAGGTGATGTCATAAAAGTGACAATGCGGCCTATCTCTCGGGAGCGTTCATGAAAGATTGCATTTGTCAAGTCAGACTTACACCAAAATGTTTTTTTCTGCTCATATTGGTCTTTTCGGGAGAGCGGAAAACTCGGCTCGTACTTTTATGACACCTCACGCGGGTCAGAGACAGCCGAGCGTCCTGTCGAGGAAGGGTCATACACCGAAACAGCCTGGAGGAACTGCATCCATCTGATTATCCATGAGCGCAGTGTCAAAGATAACTTGTCCACTTGGGGAAGTTTGCTCAAAGATCGTGTAGAAATGCTTTGTAGAAACTCTCACTGGTCGGATGGTTTTTTGAAGTTCCTTTCTAACAGTACGTCAGACTCAACAAACAGATCTGATGTTTCTTTTTCGCCTGAAGATGGACAGACAGTTCGAGACTGTCCAACACGAGAGGATTAAGGGGAAGACCGTTTCACTCGTATTGATTTCTCCTTTGCAGGAGACTCAGACCTGAGCTGTGGTCATCGGGCCACACAGGAGTCAAAGGTGAAATGTCTTCGCAAAACTGCTTCAATACTCATAACTGAGCCAAACATAGTACAGTATATATATATATATATATATATATATATTTGAGATGCACCGATACTAAATTTCTCCGCCGACACTGAATATTCAGTGATATCTGCTGATAGCGATACTGATAGTTTGGGGGTTCTGCCTTTTATACCTTCTTTTAAATTAATGAAAATGTCATTATAATTAATAATTAATCATTAAATTTTGAAAGAAATGCAAATAAAAAATATTCTCTCCATTTCATCATCTTGTTTCAGAGTAACTGGTATCAGTTATAAACAAACACAAATTAATATTAACACACATTAACTAAATCCTGAAGATTAAATTAATATTTCTTAACTTTCTGAATGTTATTAATTTGTATAATTACTATTAATATTGAACGTCAAACTGGTTTTTTACAGTGTTAATTTTCACAGCAAATTTTGATTTAGTTTTAGTCATATTTTAGTCATTGAATATTGTTATAGTTTTAGTCGACTAAAGCATGTTACACAGGGCAGCAGTCCTGACTGGATATCTTCCCAAATTGTCACTCTCTATCATTTTTGTCTCGTTTTTATTCGTTGACGAAAATTAGAGTAGATTTTAGTCATAGTTTTAGTCATTCAAAATGCATTTTTATTTAGTCATTGTCTCATTTTCATCCGTGAAAAAATGTTGTTGAAGAAAATTATGACGGAAATTAACGAAATTAACACTCTTTTGATTGACAGGATATATCGGTGCTGACTATCCGCTGTTTTTAAACTATCGGCCAAAACGGATTATTGGACGATATATCGGTGCATCTCTAATATATATATATATATATATATATATATATATATACAGTCAAACCAAAATTTATACAGACACCTTGAACATTTCATTCATTATTACAGTTTATTCACTACAGTTTAAAACATTTTTAATAAAATATGACAAGATCTCAGAGTTAAACTGTGTCAGAAAAAAAAAAAAATCTTAATTATGTCAGATAACACTTCAGCAAAACATGGTCAGGTCAAAGTGTCTGAATAATTTTTGCAATAGATAATAGATACAAAAGTTTGGTTTAATTAAGATTTTATCTCTTGTGCTCATGCACCAAGGCAGCTTTTATTTGATAATAAACAGTCAAAATTGTGAAATGTTTTTACAATTTAAAATAACTGTTTTCTATATGAATATATAGTAAAATATAATTTATTCCTGTGATCAAAGCTGAATTTTCAGCATCATTACTCCAGTCTTCAGTGTCACATGATCCTTCAGAAATCATTCTAATATGCTGATTTGCTGCTCAAGAAACATTTCTGATTATTATTAATGTATAATAAACAGTTGTGTTGCTTCATATTTTGGTGGAAGTTTGGGGTAATAAATAAATAAATACTTTTATTCAGCAAGGATGGATTAAATTGAATGAATGTGACAGTAAAGATATCTATTTATATCTAAGTTACAAAAGATACTATTTCAAATAAATGGTTTCATCAAATCCTGACAAATCAGTTTTCAACACTGATAATAATGACCATTATTAATAATCATCAAATCAGCATGATTTCTGAAGGATCATGTGACACTGAAGACTGGAGTAATTATTCCAAACTTTAATGTAAATGCAATAGATAAAATCAATATTCATGCATGTAAAAGAAAACTTTCCAAAGCATCCAAAATGGATAATAAAAAGGTCAAGATCCGGTCTCTCACCCTTGATGTCCCATAGCGTAAAGTGGCGGTTGTTGGAGGCCTCGGGTGCCAGCGTGAAGTAGAATCGATGTCCAGACTGAGGTTCATCCCTGTCCACCACGCTGATGGTGTGAATGAGCTGCAGAGAGATACAGAAAGAGATTTTAATAAACCTCAGTGTGCGCGTCGTCCCACAGCGTACATGCACGGTCCCTCGAATCACGTGTTGTTACTTTACTAAGTGATTAGATGAAGCATTTTCACCTGCTGGATCATAAAACCCCAGAGATGCTTGAAGGAACGTAGATGAGATTGCATGACTACTCATATGTACTAGTCGACTACTCCTCCAGAAAAGTAGCCGACAAGTCAATATTTACCTGATGTATGACTCACTGTACACCGTGCAGTTTCAGCAGTCTTTGCTGTTTCTGGCAAGTCCAACGCTGTGTTAGTCTAGAGTACATCCGCATGTTGAGATGATACCGGTGACAAACGAAAGTGTGCATATCTACATCGCCAGGTTCATGTCACAAACGGTGCAAACACAAGTCATGTTCCACTTGCTTATGGCAATTTGAAGGGAAGTTTGGGTCCCACTTTATATTAGGTGGGCTTAACTACTATGTACTTACATAGTAAGTACAATGTACTGTGCAGAAGCTGCAGACTGAGCTCTCGGCCTACTAAGCTTTCGAATTACAGTTTCTGTGATAAATCTGAAGTGCAAGTCGAAGAAGAAGTTGTCGCAGTGAGAGTGGGTGTACTTGTGAGAGGCATCGGGCCCAGTTACTACATTAGCGGGTTTGTGAGACAACAGATGGACGCGTTTAGGAGGGCGGGAGAAACAGAGGCGCGGGAAAGAGAGGGAGTGGGCGGCACTTCAGACAATCCCGCTAAAATTCCCATGTTCTCTCGTTGCTCATTTCTCATTACACGGTCATCAAAAGGCTCGCACGGCATTTATGTCAGTTTTTAGGGAGGTGATAGGAAATCCAAAAGTGGAATTAGAGGAGAGAGGGAAAAAAAAAAAAAAGAAAATTAAAATTTTTGCAAAGTCTTTCCCTGCTCCCTAAAGTACAAATGAAGTCAGAGAGGAACACTCACGCTTCCTCGGAATGGAAAATGAAAAGGAAACGCGCACACACACATACGGAAAGTTAAAGCAAGGACAAATGCTTGTAGTATACTCAAAGGAGAACACATGAACACTGATGTTTTCCCTTCAAAATGATTAAAGCTGGAGTTTCCAAGAGTGGCAAAGTGCTTGTCTTTAAGCCTCAATCCTCGAGGACGCAGTAAACGCGCAGCGCTCCCGGGACGAGAAACCAACAATTCGCTGAACATTTTAAAGAAATAGTTCACCTAAAACTGAACATTCTGTCATTATTTGCTCACTCACTTGTTATTTCAAACCTGTATGCTGTTATTTTTTGTGCAACACTTTTTTGTGCAACACCATAGCTTTCAAGCTCCAAAACTGACAAAAAAAGCAGTCCATATTTGCACTAGATTCCATGTCTTACAAAGTCATATGATAATTTATCAAATTTAAGTCTTAATTCTGCATTTTTGAAACCATGACTGGCATCAATACATAATATTCACTTTCACACATTTGACAGATACATTTATCCAAAGCGACTTGCATTGCCGTCAAGCTATAAATAAATATATAATAATAAATGACAAATAACAGCTACCACATGTCATTTTATGTCAAACTATCACATACTGATTTTAGTTACCACTGCAGTAACCAACGTACACACTTTTTAAGTATGTTATTTACAGTATGTTTCTGCCCTAAAGGTGCTGATATCCATCTAATGTAAGAGCTGGACTGCACATTTACTCATGCTGGTTTGAAGCCCACTGACTGTCAGTCACGCTCACATGGAAACATATTCTGGCACAGAAACAGACCTCAGTGTTAACATTCATTCACGGCTGTGCACTCAGTACTGTTATCGCCGGCTGTGAGCTGCAGGCAGGCTTGCCAATCATTACGAGGGTAAGTTAAGGTAAAGAAGCCTTGTGTGAAATCTTACTTCTTGTTCCTTAGTGCTGAACACATGCAACCTTCTTAAAAATGTATTTTCTGTCAAAACAGTGGCTGTGTGAACTGTCTGCATGCTTAGGAGTCCAATATGGGTCATGTTTAGATGCCATCCATCCGTCCATCCATCCGTCCATCCGTCCGTCCATCCATCCATCCATCCATCCATCCATCCGTCTGTCCGTCCGTCCGTCCATCCGTCCGTCCGTCAGTCAATCCGTACTCATGTCCATCCATCGTCCATCCTTCCATCCATCCATCCATCCATCCATTTGTCCATTCATATATCATCCATCCATCCATTCGTCCATTCATATATCCATCCATCCATCCATTCGTCCATTCATATATCCATCCATCCATCCATTCGTCCATTCATATATCCATCCATCCATCCACCCGTCCACCCATCCATCCATCCACCCATTCGTCCATTTGTATATCCATTCATTCGTCCGTCCATCCGTCCATCTATCCATCCATCGTCCATCTGTCCGTCCGTCCGTCCATCGATCCGTACGTATGTCCATCCATCCATCCATCCATCCATCCATCCATCGTCCATCCTTGCATGCATCCATCCATCCATCCGTCCACCCATCCATCCATCCTTCCATCCATTCGTATGTCCATTCATTCGTCTATCCATCCATCCATCCGTCCATCCGTCCATCCATCAATCCGTACATACGTCCATCCATCCATCCATCCATCCATCATCCATCCTTCCATGCATCCATCCTTCCATGCATCCATCCATCCATCTGTCCACCCTTCCATGCATCTATCCATCCATCTGTACATTCGTCCATCCATCCATTCATATATCCATCCATCCATCCGTCTGTCCATCCATCCATCCATTCATCCATTCGTATGTCCATTCATTCGTCCATCCATCCACTAATCCATCCATTCGTCTGTCCGTCCATCCATCCATCCATCCATCTATATACAGTATATCATCAATTTTTACAGTATTTTCACTTTTAACTTCAAAGTAGGAAACCTGGATGCCTTAAAATTTTGAACAAGTTTGAACAAATTTGAACATTTTGAACCACATTGAGATTAGTTTAATCAACAGAAACTTAACATAGTATGTTAGCTGAACAACATTAGTGAATTTAAGTTGAAATAAGTTGAAATCGTGAAAATATTTTTTACAGTGAATAAAAAAAACTTTCACAGCACGCACCAATCTTGATTAAAAATAATGTCCACATATGTTAATTCCTTTTTTAACAGTAAAAGTTATATAACATTACTTCTTCTGTTGTCGGTGATAGCTAATGCATTTCACGACTGCAACATTTTCACCCTTATTGTAAAGTGTTGCCAATGATAAAATAACTAACTTTCATGGAGGGACAAATGAACAATTGAAGTATAGTGGTCCAACATCAAAACTAACCAGCTGTGACCAGCATAGACATTCATTTGGAACATAATTAAACCACCAGGACTCTGGGAATTACAAATGTTCTTGATACTAGAGTAAAACTCCAGGTGTTGAAACTCCAAAGCATATTTCATAACTCTAGGAGTACTTGCAGCTGATAATGTTTATGTTGATTCCATCCACAGCAGCTTTAAACTAAACTCTAGCCTATTCTCCCCATCATTATTCGCAGCGCTCTACTTCTGTCTGCGGCTGATAATGCATACGCTACAGCAACGACAGGTCGTGTTTAAGACCCTTTAATCAATATGCCGTACTCCAGTGACTTTGTCTGGGGTTCAGAAAACTGCATAAAGAGCGTTACACAAACTTCAGCAACATGACTGAAGAGGGGGAGTAAATGAAACAGATGCTGTATTTTTAAGATGTTTGTTTATTGGTCTGTTCCCAGCTTGAAAGAGAAGTTTTGCTGAATTCCCGCTGAGTGCCTCCTTCCAAACATCCCTCATGTACTGCATCAGTTTACGCTAGTGCTGTGGATGAAATGCTGCCCGCAATTTTGTAAGGTTGGGAACTGGGAAGCGGTGCTTTTATTATTTTCGTTTGGATCTGTTAACACTTCTGAAACCATATTACTTCACTGATGCACCACTACTGAACAAGTGACTCTTATGAACCAGCTCTTCTATAAGAGTCAGAAAAAAATAGAATATTTAATATTTAAAATATTTACACTTATGCAAAATTCATGCATTTTTTATACTTTTTTGTTTTTTCGGATATATATCTGATCATGAAAAGATCCAGTTTAAATGTCTTCCACGATGGGTAAAAGTAAAATGAATATAAATAAACAAATGTAATCTTAATAAATACTACAATAGCAATCTGAACGATCAAAATGCAAAGTGGCTAATTGTATATATATTCAGAAATTGGTTTATACTTAAGAGAGCGTAACAAATTACTCGCTGAAACAGTCACTGGGGTCGTCTTGCTTCCTCATAATTTCAAAAAGAATCATTCATTGATTCAAAAATATAGGACCGTCTGGTGGATGAAAAATAAGAGGGAAGCTGAAAAGGAAAGCAATTTCAGAGCAGAGCAAGTTTTACATGTGTTAAAGAAAGATGAAGACAAAAAAAAAAATCTTTAGAATATTGTGCACTGATGAATCTTTCACAATAACAACAAGAACATGCATTAAAGGGATAGTTCACCCAAAAATGAAAATTCTGTCATCATTTACTCACCCTTATGTTGTTCTAAACCTGTATGAGTTTCTTTCTTCTGTTGAACAGAAAATAATATATTTTGAAGAATGTTGGTAACCAGACAGTCATTGACTTCCATAGTAGGAAAAAAAAAATCAATGGCTGCCATCAACTGTCTGGTTACCAACATTCTTTAAAATATCTTCTTTTGTGTTCATTTTTGGGTAAACTATCCCTTTAAGAAATTAAACAGGGTCAATTCTTCATGTTGGCTTTAAGGAACCAGAGTTGTTAATTGGAACAATCCCATTCCTCCTATTTTGTGACCCTCATTTGTTTAATGAGCTATTGTTGGGCTGGTAAAAAAAAATGAAGTAAACAAGGGTAAATGAGAAAAGAAACTCTATGAAAAAGAATAAATGAATGCATTGAACAGTGTTTTCTTAACAAACGTTAATTGCGATGCCAAGGACAGAAACAACAAAAGGTCATATATGATATAACCAATTTTGAGGGCAAAATTAATGCCTGAGGGGGTTTCTGAAGGGAAAGGGGTGGGATGGAAAAACAGAGAAAGAAACAGGGACTCCTGAGAAAGATAGACGGAGAGAAAAATAATGTGAAGGAGTGAAAGATTGTAAGAGAGAAGCACTGTGTGGGAGTTTATTGAGTGGCAAACACAGCTCCCTCAAGCAAAATCATCTAATTAGATTTCCATCCAACAGCCCCCTCATGACCTCTTAAGCTGCGCGAGGCTTGGAAAGTGAGAAGCCAAGAGTCTCCCAAAAGTCTTGCACATTCTCCAGAGTCTTGCAGGACCAAAGGTCCTCTGCGAAAGTCTTCCTCCTTCACACAGAGGAGGAGGATGTTGACCTCCGAGATGGAACGGAGAAGTTCAAGAGTTTTAATTCCGTAAGTTTAAATGTGCGTGAAATATCCACCAGCAATGAGGAGAGTAACTACTTGTAAGTAGTTAGCGGAGGCGATAATTAAACAGTGCTTGGAAAACCTGGAAATATCAAGTTGTGATTTCCGGGCCAGGAAAAGTCAAAGAAATGAATACAATATTTAACAACTCATGGACAAATACATAGTAAATAAAGAATCCTCTAATTACTGTATGCTCTGCTTCAAAATATTTAATTGGCTAGAAATTGATCTTAATGAGTGCAATCAGTGTAAATAATTTCCAGTAAAAATCCATGTTATCACAAATGATAGCATGAAAAATCACTGATCAGAAAGTGATAAACATGTTTCCGCCATAAAAAAATAAAAAAGGTAATTGCAACTTTTTATCTCACGATTCTGACTATTATTGTCAGATATGCGAGATATAAAGTCAGAATTGCATGATATAAACTCGCAATTGCATGTTATAATATCAGAATTTATATCTTGCAGAATTGCATGATATAAACAATTCTAAGAAAAAAGTCAGAATTGTGAGTTAATATGTTGCAATATTGACTTTATAAGATGCAATTGTGAGTTTATATCACACAATTCTGAGTTTATATAACGCAAATCTGACTTTATAACTCACACTTGCGAGCTTAAATCTCACAAATTGCGATTTGTGCAATTAGTGCAATTACCTTTTTATTTTTTTATTTAGTGGTGGAAACCAGCTTATAAACATGCTCTCGTTTCTCTCTATCAAGTAATGTTGGGAAATCTGATTCATTTTAGAGAATCAGTTTATTCACATGATTCATTTCATTAAACTGATTCAAAAAAAAAAAGATTTGAGTCCCTCAGTGCCACTTAAGAACAAAATAAAGAAATCAATAATCAGTTTAGTAATTAATTAACAAATGAATTCTAAAAATGCAATAAAAGAGCTATGCAATACAAATCCTCTAAAAGTTGCATTTAAAATTATTTTATTGTTACGTTTAACTACATTGAATTAAACAAACAATTAAACATATGCATGAACAGGCTCGCCGCACACAGACTCCTCTCATTACTATTAAATCAGAATTGATATTCAAATGACAACGCACCATTTACTACCATCCAAAATGCAAAAGGGAGAATAAGTGTAATTTGCCTCCTTCATGCATAAATATCCCTCATTATCACAGCTGACCTTTCAGATACTCTTCAATTCACACTTCACATTCCAGCCTCCTCGGAGGACACTGCAAATATATCCATTTATATGTGAATTTAAAACATGATTTATTTATTTATTTATATTTTTTACTTTTGAAATAATACATTGAAAATGTATTCCTTACTTTTTAAAAGTGGCACAGTTTTGTTAGTTACTGATAAATAGTTAGAAACTGATAATTTTGTCAGATAAATACCTTAACCAAGATTAGTGTTTTGTTCTTCCCTCATATTTTAAAAATGTAAAACATTTTTCTCATATTTTGATGGTTTAATTGAACTTGTAGGGTCATTAAAAATATCCCCTCCAGACATCAGTTTTAGCCACTATGTATTTTTAATGAAATGAGGGTGGGAACGTTTTCATTCTTGGCTGTAGGAGTGGATTGAACACTACACAGTGTATGTGTCACCATATGAGCGGGATCCAATCCATCTCTACGGCCGTTTGCGTGTGCATGCGTGTGTATGAGAGCGCGAGTGTACTTTTCCCCTCAAACATTAGTCATCTAGCTGGGACTGTCCCGCGGGAGGACCAGACCCTTGTGATCTGTCAAGGAGAGCCGCTCGCTGCCGTTTGATGTCTTGTGTGGAGCTGACAGGCCTCTCGTCCCCGGGCCGTTCTTAGTATTTGCCTTTCCACCCGGCCTTTCCCTGCACATGCGACACTATATGATATCTGTCTTTTCTCATCCGATCAGGCCCGCACGCTCAAATACCACAGGGTTACGAGTGGAATGCCACACGCTCAGACCGCTCACATGTCAATCTGAACAAGGGTCAGGCATGTAGATGATGTCAGATAATGAACCAGATCATGAATGGGACACGGCGTGAATCAGAGACCTCTGGAAGGAAACTTCAAACGTCTCTTTGTTCATTTGTGTCTTTCGTAAAGCCATCTAAGGTAATTGTGGGTAAACACACTTTTTGTGGCAGAAATGTGAAATTAGAAAAAACACTGATAACAGTTTACAATAATCCAATGCATTAACTAACAATGAGCATTGCAGCATTTATTAATCTTTGTTAAGATTGCTTAATAAAAAATACAGCTGTACATGCCCTAAAAATACACCATTGTACCATGTTAAATGTACTAAAAAAATACATTATAGTACCATATTACAGTAAATGTCCTAAAACTACAAGATAGTGACATGGTACATGCCCTAAAAATACACCATTGTACTATGGTAAATGTACTAAAAATACAGCATAGTACCATGGTGGTACATGCCCTAAAAATACACCATTGTACAATGGTAAATGTACTAAAAATACATGATAGTACCATGGTATATGCCCTAAAAATACACGATAGTACCATATTAAATGTCCTAAAAATACAGCGTAGTACCATGGTGGGACATGCCCTAAAAATACACCATACCATGGTGGGACATGCCCTAAGAATACAGTATCATGGTACATGTCCTAAAAATGCACGATAGTACCATATTAAATGTCCTAAAAATACAGCGTAGTACCATGGTGGGACATGTCCTAAAAATACACCATACCATGGTGGGACATGCCCTAAGAATACAGTATCATGGTACATGTTCTAAAAATGCACGATAGTACCATGGTATATGCCCTAAAAATACACCATAGTACCATCGTACATGCCCTAAAAATACACCATAGTACCATCGTGCATGCCCTAAAAATATACCATAGTACCATCGTGCATGCCCTAAAAATACACCATAGTACCATCGTGCATGCCCTAAAAATACACCATAGTACCATCGTGCATGCCCTAAAAATACACCATAGTACCATCGTGCATGCCCTAAAAATACACCATAGTACCATCGTGCATGCCCTAAAAATACACCATAGTACCATCGTGCATGCCCTAAAAATACACCATAGTACCATCGTACATGCCCTAAAAATACACCATAGTACCATCGTACATGCCCTAAAAATACACCATAGTACCATCGTGCATGCCCTAAAAATACACCATAGTACCATCGTGCATGCCCTAAAAATACACCATAGTACCATCGTACATGCCCTAAAAATACACCATAGTACCATCGTGCATGCCCTAAAAAAACAGCATAGTACCATCGTACATGCCCTAAAAATACACCATAGTACCATCGTGCATGCCCTAAAAAAACAGCATAGTACCATCGTGCATGCCCTAAAAATACACCATAGTACCATCGTGCATGCCCTAAAAATACACCATAGTACCATCGTACATGCCCTAAAAATACACCATAGTACCATCGTACATGCCCTAAAAATACACCATAGTACCATCGTGCATGCCCTAAAAATACACCATAGTACCATCGTGCATGCCCTAAAAAAACAGCATAGTACCATGGTTCTACACTGTAAAAAAGGATTCACTCAAAAATTGCTAGCGAATTTCATACAATAGTTACAAAGAAACAGCAATATGTTTTACTGATGTGTTTTTCAAATCAAAAGTTGCATCTGTTTAGCATTAGTTAATTAGTTAACATTAACAAACGACCAATAAATAACTGTATTTCTATTATAGCATTAACCAGCATTAATAAATACTTTTCAAAAATATATTGCTCATTCTAAGTTTATGTCAGTTAATGCATTAACTAATGGTAACAAATTAGACATTATTGCAAAGTTTTACTGATATTTTAGATATGGTACAATGGTCATATCATGCATTTCTGGACAATGCCATAGCGATAATAAAGTGTGGGTTTTTTAGCACGAGCTTCTTTTGGACACCGCGGCCCGACACATCTACCTGACACTTAAATCTGCGTGAGCTCATAAACACTTTCTCCTTCCATGTCTAACAACGGTGTCACATTGCTGGAAGGGAGACGTGCCCTCTGAGCCAAAGCTGCTTATGAGCGATTGGCTAAGTCCTTTTTCATGTCTCTAGCCCTCTTTCTCTCCCTCTGTCTGATTTATTCACCTTTTACACACAAACAAATACGCTGTGTTGTCATCCTTCAAATGGGATCAAACTCCATGCATTTAGCGGCTTAAGCTAATCTGATTTCACTGTTGTTCTATCAGAAACGCAAGCGGTGATGCTAGCGAGCGCTAGAGCAGAGAAAACGGCGACGCTGGTATAGCACACGAACAAAGCTTGATAATTGGGCTAGCAGTAGAGCGCAACATAATGTAAAATCTGAAGTTTCTGAATCGCACAAGAGGGCATATGAATATGATCCGGTTTGCAAATTATACAAAGACTTTTGTTTTATAATGAATTTCTATACAGTAGGTGATTTTCAAAGCACAATCTGCTTAAGTTTGTCTTGTGCAATCCAAAATGTCTTCTGCATAACCTAGTTAAACAAATATCAAGTGGCTTTAAGAGTAAAAAAGTTCTATGCTATAATTGTGAAATGTATAGATAAAAGTTTTACACTTTACAATAAGTTTCTATTATTTAACATTGGTTAATGCATGAGCTAATATTAACTCACAATGTACATTTCAGGATATTTATTACAGTATTTATTAATCTTTGTTAACGCTAGTTATTAAAATACTGTTGATTGTTAGTTCATGTTTCTTCAGGTCCATTAAATAATATTAACGGATACAACTTTTGATATTAATAATGTGTTAGTAAATGTTGAAATTAACACCAATTATTAACATCAAGTATTTTTTTTATTGTTAGTTAAACAATAAACATTTATTATACTGCTTATTAATAAATGTTCACCTTTTGATTATTATTGTTGCCTCTAGTAATTATGTGTCTGATTTTTAATTTCCAACCTATTTTGGGTTCATTTTAAGCCAGAAATATAGTCATTTTTAAACAATAGTTGAGTTAAATAAAACTGCCCAGCACGTTGGGCAAACATTTAACCCAACTGCTGGGTTAAAACAATCCAATCGCTGGGTTAAATCGCTAGGTTAAAACAACCCGATCGCTGGGTTAAAACAACCCAATTGCTGGGTTAAAATTAGCCCAATCTCTGGGTTAAAACAACCCAATCACTGGGTTAAATCGCTGGGTAAAAACAACCCAATCGCTGGGTTAAAATAGCCCAATCTCTGGGTTAAAACGCTGGGTTAAAACAACCTAATTGCTGGGTTAAATCGCTGGGCTAAAACAACCCAATTGCTGGGTTAAAATAGCCCAATCTCTAGGTTAAAAAACTCAATCGCTGGGTTAAAACAACCCAATCGCTGGGTTAAAACGCTGGGTTAAAACAACCTAATTGCTGGGTTAAAACAAACTAATCACTGGGTTAAATCGCTAGGTTAAAACAACCCAATTTCTGGGTTAAAACAACCCAATCACTGGGTTAAATCGCTCGGTTAAAACAACCCAATTTCTGGGTTAAAACACCCCAATCTCTGGGTTAAAACAACCTAATCACTGGGTTAAATAACAAAGGTTAAAACAACCCAATCGCTGGGTTTGTCCATTTTCAAGCCAACTTGGGTTGTTTTTAACCCAGCATTTTTTTAGTGTATAATTAACATTAATGAAAAATGTTTGAAATGCAACCTATTTGTATTTAGTTAATGTATTTCATTATATCAAATATACATTAGTTTATATATTTCATCATAAATGAACCTTTATTGAACATGGTGGATGAACACTAAATTTCCCAGAATCATCAAACAAAAAAAAAACAAAAAAAAAATTCTTTAGAGAGCAAATTCTTTAATTCAACACTGCAATCCTCAATATATACCATAACAGAAAGAGAGGGAGAAAGCATTTCTAGACTAACTTTCTAGTTAGACTAGCATTTCTAGCATGTAGTATTTACAGTCTACTAATTATTATACATATTTAAACATGAAGGGTGTCTTTTTTCTCTGTTTTCTATCTTAAGAGGAATCTCTTGCTGTATTCCTCATTAGTAAGTCACTTTGGATAAAAGCATCTGCTAAACAAATAAATGTAAAATTAACTGGTAACTGTTCCCAACTAGTAATCCAATCTGAGGCTGAATCCACTGAAAACTGTTTGTTTGAGCATCTCGACCAGCTCAACACAGACTCAACCAGCCTGTTGAAAGCAACAAACCAGCTATCTCGGTGGCAGATTTATTCAAAATGCAAGAACATAAAGAAGTTCCCTCTTGTGACTCAGGCGTGTGTAAAAAATGATGCATGTAAAAACATCAAATCGCTGAAGGATCCGCGCGACAGCGTTTACGTGTAGGCCGAGGTTTGTGTATCTTCTACAAAGCGCCAATCGCAGGTGAGAGATAAATGACTCTAATTGCGTGTTCCTCCGCAGGACTAATTTCCACCCCAATCACCAAAGTGATTAATCACAGAGCAAGAGCGTGTGCAAAGTTTGAACGCACAAACCTCAGCGTCTTGCTCTGCGGGCGTCTCTTACTCACCTAAGCCAATTTATTCGACACAACGCAATGGGGGACCCCGGGGTGATGGGCTACAAATCACGTAAACATGCTACAGGTTATCGTAAAGCTATTACAAAAGCTGCATTGCTGAAGCTACAGCAGGGGGCTTCCAAAGACTCCTGCGTTTAATGAGAGAAATTTATTATGTTAAGCCATCACCGGATTACACTTTACCGCTGTATTTGGGGGACGGACATGCTTGCAATTTTTCACCTTAAATGCGCTTCAAAAACAGCGGGTATCACGGCCCTTCGGTTTGAAGTTGTCCTGCTGAAAGATGAAATGTCTCCCGAGCTGTTATACACTTTTTCTACTCGACTCTGTATATACTGGTATTGTGTAGCGCTCAGTCTTTGTTCTGTCCACTGAGTTGCCCAGATGAAAAGCAGCTCCACAGCATGATGCTATATCACAGAACGCATGGTGATTGTTGAGATATGGGCACCACCCACATCGCTTTGAGTTATCACTAAAAAACCTCTACTTCTGGCTCTTCTGACAAATTTTACTTTACCTTAAAAAGTAATTGCTGCTTACAATGTGGCTTCTCTCACAATTTCCTTCTAGTTCTAGTGCTTCCCAAGAACAATTTCTAGACATCCGAAATCAACTGGCCTTTCTTTCTTAAAGGGATAGTTCACCCTAAAATGAAAATCGTCATTTATTTGCCCTCATGTCATTATAAACCTGTTTGACTTTCTTTCTTATTTCATATTTCGAAGGATGTTTCAACTGTTTTTTGTTCATAATAAGACCAAAACAACACTGGACCCCATTGACTTTCATTGTATGGACAAAAACACTGCGACATCCCTCAAAATATCATCTTTTGTGCTCTGCAAAATAAATAAAGTCATTTGGGTTTGGAACAACATGAGAGCAAGTAAAATATGGCAGAACTTTTTCTTCATTCTTGTGCATGATTAATTGATTTATGTTATTTAAATAAATAAACAAACAAACATAAATACAATGATAAAAACATGTATATACGTATATAAGGGGTTAAAAAATGTGTGGTGTCACTGTGTAGTTGTACTTTTATGTCTTTGAAAGGCTCTTTAGTTTTCATTTTCACAGCTGTCATTCTTATTCACATGAATAAATGAACCTTTATCTCTGGGGTTTTAATGCAGAAAAAAAAAGGTAGTTAATATAATGATTCACTGGAGAATTTAATTATTCACAATTATATACTTGTTGGAACAACTATTTTTCATCTGTGCATCACAAGGACCGAATGCTTGTAAACAGCACATTTCCATTGCTTAAGATTCGTTTCCTACATAAAATGTATTTTAATTGAAATAATTAAAATTAAGTATTAATGCTTAAAATAATCACACAAAATAAAATGTAAAATGGTACTTCAAAATTTAAAAAAGAGAGAGAAAGAAAAAAAAACAGCAATACTGCACACCTGAGAATAAAATAAAATACATTTTAACGGTTAAATAAATAACATACATTCCTTTCTTTTTCCAAGGATGAAACGGTAGACTACAATGGCCTTTCTTACATCCAAAAAATGTTATGCAAAGGTTACTAGTTCTTTACAACAACAACAAAAAAAAGCTCTAAGAATCCTTAATCCCACAATAACAGCCCTCGTTCAGCTGCTCTATTGTCGAGCAAAGCTCTCAAGTAGAGCCACGCAGAAATAAGGAGTGTACACAATTTCCCATGACATCTCCAAAAGCAAACAACCTTTTGTTGTTCTGTACATTTCACAGATGCTCAAAAACACCGTGGGGGGGTGGGGGGGAGGGGGGTGTTCAATCGCACTGGATCAACAAATAAACAGAGCTTTCAGGACAAACAACAACTTAAAGACAAATTCTAATAATTCCGCTCAGAAAGGGGGCGCTGCACGTGTCGACCAGCAACTGACTTGACCTTGAGAAATGAGAATTGGGGCGACAAAGCACATGATGTCATAATTTAAGAAAAAAATCCAATCCAAATAAATACAGTATATATTTCTCAAAGAAAAAAAAAAAAAAAATCATGACAACTCTAATTAGAATGTAAGATTATTTCTGCCATTAAATAATAAAAGTATTTGCGACTTTTTTATCTCACAATTTTTCTCAGAATTGCGAGATATAAACTCACAATTGCGAGATATAAAGTCAGAATTGGGAGTTAAAAAGTCAGAATTGTGATGTAAAGTCAGAATTGAGTGATATAAAGTCAAAATTGTGTGATATAAAGTCAAAATTGTGAGATAAAGTCAGAATTGTGAGTTATAAAGTCAGAATTGTGAGATATAAATTCAGAATTGTGTGATATAAAGTCAGAATTGTGAGATATAAATTCAGAATTGTGTGATATAAAGTCAGAATTGCGAGTTAAAAAGTCAGAATTGTGATATAAAGTCAGAATTGAGTGATATAAAGTCGAAATTGTGATATAAAGTCAGAATTGTATGATATAGTCAGAATTGCGACATATAAAGTCAGAATTGAGTGATATAAAGTCAAAATTGTGTGATATAAAGTCAAAATTGTGAGATAAAGTCAGAATTGTGAGTTATAAAGTCAGAATTGTGAGATATAAAGTCAGAATTGCGAGTTAAAAAGTCAGAATTGTGATATAAAGTCAGAATTGAGTGATATAAAGTCAAAATTGCAAGTTATAAAGTCAGAATTGAGTGATATAAACTCGCAATTGCATGTTATAATGTTCAATTGTGAGGGAAAAAATACTTTTTTTCTTAGAATTGCGAGTTTATATTTCGCAGTTCTGACTTTATATAATTTAATTCTGACTGTATAACTCGCAATTATGAGAAAAAAAAGTCATAATTGTGAGATAAAGTCGCCTTCTAGAGTTTCATGACTGAACATATATATATACATATATATATATATATATATATATATATATATATATATATATATATATATATATATATATATATATATCCCTCTTTCCCCTTTAATTAATTTGCTTGCATTCTATAGCTTGATTCTGTTCTGCATATACATCACTTAGCTCATATTGTGACTAACGCTATTGAAAAGCAAATGTTAATTGTCTCATCATAACTTGAATAAAAATATGTGCCGTAAACTACAGTCAAATGCAGCACCTGCTCAATGTCAAGTACCTGGATTATTCTGCTAATGATTAATAGTAGTGTTGTAGCTCACAGATAAAGACATGCAGAGGACTGTTTTCATAGTCAGTGGCAGTATAAAGCAAAATACTGATTCTGTCTTCTTCAGAGCAGTCAAGACATATTTATATAGCACTTTATACAATACAGATTCAAAGCAGCTTATAAACAGGAAAATAACAGTGTTAATGTTGTGAATAAATGTTATCAATGAAGAAATATAAGTTTCATAGGGTGCAATATTTGTCTTAAAATTTAGCTGCCAATTTAGGCAGTAAAGCAGCTTTGGGAACAGAGCTTTTCTATTCTGCAGAAATTCACTTTTTGTGCTCCACAAAAGACAGTAAGTCATGTGGGTCTGAAACAGCATGAAGGTAAATAAATGATGACAGAAGTTTCATTTTTGGGCTGAACATGTGTTCTTTTATTCCATGTGTAAACAAGAGCAACATGTCGCTACACAGCGCTGCAGGTGAGTTTGCTGCACCACTGGCTTGACATCGCGCACTTTTTTCACAACTAGTTTATAAATTGCCTTTGGGACGAAATGTCACACGGATCATTCTTTCCAATTGAAAAAGGTCCAAAGTAGGAGCAAAGCAATAATGAAACTATTTTGTCAAAAACGGGAAAGCGATTGGCTCCGTACTAAATCTGACACTCACTGATTGTTATGCCATGACTCCAATGTTTCTGTCCAGGATCGGAGGTCTTGTGAGGTCAGCGGAGTTCATGTAGCATCTCTCAGATGCTTCACTTTTTAGGAGAGATTGGTGAGTTGAGCCAAACTACATTAGCCCAGCGAGATCAGACAAGATATTGAGCTTCAGAAAAACAAATCTTGTTAGTCGTTGTAAACGGCCGTCAAACAGAATCAGGGAGGCCATGCTGAGTGCGGCACTCCCACAATGCAATTAGAATCTCACCACTTCATCATGCCGCACACCTGATGTTCCCAAAGCGCTCTGCTATTGATATATATATTAACGGTGAGCCCAGCTGTCTGAGAGGAGCCGCATGATGCGTCCGATATCAGATTACATATGCTTTTCATGGAAATTACAATTTTTCCCTTCCAGGTACCAATCTCAGCTGACAGCTTTATCAACACAAGAAGCCATTGGGAACAACTAAGTCAGTGTCTTCTGACCGCAGATATCATCCAGAGTAAATTGACAGCGTATGTGCAATACTGATTATTTTTATGTGCTGAACAACCGATCTCGTTTCAAGCGCTGATGCGATCACAGCGAGGCGGGTCTGGCGAACGTGATTTCTGATTAGACTGATGTGACTTCACTATGTGCAAAATATAGAGACGTTATCTCACCTGGCCAGGTTTGGCATCCTCGCAGATTGAAGCCTCGTAAGGAGTCGCGAGTTCGGGAGGGTTGTCGTTCACGTCCAGGATGCGGATGCTCACCGCCGCCTGAGACGCCATGGACTGGTTATCTGAAGGGAGACAGAGATTAAACAGTCATCATAATGGACCAGAAGTCATATGCAGTTCTAAAAGTTTTTAAAAGTAACATAACAATATTACATTCATGTAGGTCAACTAGAATGACGTGATGACAGGTTCAATTTCTAGGAGAAACACGATTACAGTCTGAAAAAGTCACTTCAGATAAAAGCATCTGTCAAAAGCATAAACTATATATATATATATATATATATATATATATATAAAAAACTTGACAGATGGGAAAATGTGTTTGAAAATATAGTATATATATATATATATATATATATATATATATACTATATTTTCAAACACATTTTCCCATCTGTCAGGTTTTCTCCCCCTATGGATAAGTGTTTACCCTCCCAGTGTACTTTAGTTTGGGTACACTGACATTTAAGCTACACTCTTAGAAAAACAAAGTTTAATTGGCGTTCTATATAGAATATATGCCAAAAAGACATAATACTTGTTTAATGAGTTATTTTTCTATTGACAAAGTATGTTTATGAGCTGCTTAATTCATAAAATTTAATTCAAATGAAAAATGAATGAAAACAAAATGAATCAATTGTATCTAAATCCATAAAATGATCCCATGATGGAACCCTAAAAGGTTCTATCAGGGCCGTAACCACCATAGACATTGAGGAGGACAAGTCCCAATATTTATATTTTCCACTCTGTTTGTTGTTAGGATGACAAAAAAAGTTTTAAAAGTTGAATTTTTAGGCTGGTCTGCCTTAGCAGTCTAACAGTGCTCAACACCTTCAGAATGAGTGAGCTGGCCAATCAAATCAAAGAAGGCGGGGCTCACTGTTCACAGGAGATGAGTGCGAATTCCAACACAACGTTTTCGTTTTAGCAGTGAAAGAGTACGTGATGAGTTAGTAGCTAAATATTTAATATATGACGCCTTTTTTTTATGATTCAGCGACCGACAGTAATATCCAGTGATGTGAACTACTCAAAAATTTGTATGGTAATTCGCCATTTTGAATTGAAAACAAGACAAGAAAAGTTTTATGTTTTTGACATATTAGACATACAAATAAGAGTATTTTTAAATATATATATTTTTTAATTATATGCAAATAGTCTAAATTTATTAATAACTACAATAGACCTGGGACTATTTTTGTGTTCTTTTTTTTTTTTCTTTATTCCCTTAAATCCCTTTTAATCTTTTAATTATTTAATTCCTTTTAATAAAATAATAAAAAATAAATAAAAATAAAAATAACCCAATAACACCCCCAGGAAAAAATGTGGCATCAATGGAATCACAATTAAAGGCAACAATGTATCACACACAGAATGTTACATTTGAGACACATGAACCAGTTGTCATGACAATGGCAGAGTTTACAATGGAGATCCAGAACAAAGTAAAACCACCACCACTCTCAAATAACACCCAAATTCTGTAAAAAACTGAAACACTAGAGCAGTATTTTGAATGCATTTTTTAAGGAAAGTAAAACTAAAAGTCATACTCTGTATGTCACTGACCAGCACAACACACAGAGTGCAAATTATGCAGGGTTATTAAGTCTGTAACACAAGCAAATATAAAAAAAGAAGCACTTAAAGTATAGCAAACTACTGTACTGCCATCACAGTTTGTGTCTGAAGGCACTTCTACAGTAATGATACTATGCCAGCAGTGAATTCATCAGGAAGCTAATTCTTCTGCAACGTTTTTGAGAAACTTTTCAATTAGCAAGTCAATTTCAAAATGAAGACGGACAGCACCATACGCAGAAGATTTTAATGACAAGAGCACACCATTTGAGGCTGGCATAATGATATAAACACATATAAATGGACTCAATATTGGGCTGCAATGTCATTTTGATCATGGCCTTATTAAGCTACAATAAAATGGAAATATTATTGGGAAATGTGTACATAATTAGTTCATATAAGTGAAATTATCTAGTAATTAAAAAAAGCTCTCTGTGTTGAGGGCGACTGATCCTTAGCTAATTTCTATGCTTCATTATTTCATTAGAAATGTTTTAATTTCCATAAGAGACGCTTCTTACCAACACAGCAGGCCATGGAGAGGGCCACCGTTTTCATTGTAACGAGACATAATTACCTTTTTTAATTAACACCGCTGTAATGCTTGTGTTTATTTACTGGGATGTACAGTAGCCCACATATGTTATGTTATTTAGCATATGTAAATTAGGTCTATGCTAATTTAAATATGCTGTTTCATTGTCTTGTTTTTCCAAGCTTTGCCTATGCATTATAAAACATGAACGCATTTGTAAATCAAATACATTTTTGGAAGTCAGCAAATTCACCTCAAAATCAAAAGAAAGAAAAGATAAGTTATTTTATAAAAATAAAAATATTATACAGTACATCTAAAGCAGGAAAAACAAACAAATTATCAAAAAAATAACATGAATAAATGAACAAACAAATAATTTAACTATGTAAATTGCAAAGAATGCATCGTGATATGGTATTTACTATATTGCCTGATATTTTGTTGATTTAAATAAAAAGCAAGTAAAAATAATGCAGAAATTACAAACAAATAAAAAACGAACGAATGAATGAATGAATAATTCAACTATGTAAACTGAAAAGTATTCGTTCTGGTGGTATTTACTATATTGCCTGACATTTCGCTGATTTAAATAAAAAGACAACTAATTCGTTCCCTCAATTTGCTAAATCGTGCACACAATTTACTATTTTGTTCCCTCGATTTGCTAAAATGTGCACAAGATTTACTAATTTGTTCCCTCGATTTGCTAAATCATGCGCACGGTTTAGTAAATCGAGGGAACGAATTAGTAAATCTTGCGCACAATTTAGCCTACTATTTTTTTCCTGCATTGTCATGTGTGGGGCTCCGTAATTTTCAGTCCTTTTATTGTAAAACATTTTTGATTTTGGGGTAGAATTGGATATATTTTCACCCAAATTCACCAAGGAGACAATGGAACACAAAGCGCTGATCAAGTGAGGAACAGATTTCAAGTGTTTTATTCCCCTAAATCTAGCAATACTTTCTCTGTGCTTATAGAGCACACATCAGATCTAAATTGAGCTACCGATGCGTGTCTGAGATATGAAGAGAAGGGATTTGAGCAGATTACAAGATGCAGGGCTTCTGCTACCGGCCCAACAGATGTTGGACGGCCACATATCTTCATGACATATTACCAGTCAGGCACTATATTACAAAACCTGCTCCTCAATCCTGTGTGAAAGCATGTCGATGAAGCTCGGCACGCGAGTTACAAAGAAATGAAGTCTTATGGGGTATGGCAGTACGGTAAATCCAAAAGGACAGGAGGGGGATCATAAATTTCCATCTTAACAATCTTTGTCTCAAACATGTAGATGGCATGACAATAAACACTGATTGTCAGTAACAGCAAATCACAAATGACAACATGATAATGGATTTTTAATATCAGACAATAATGCACAACATTTATTTCCTGATTAATTTCTGTGTTTTCTTCCAGGAACAAAAATGACACAATATTACTCATTTAAATAATTCTCGCCCAGGCATATGCAAAATAAAGGGGCGGGGCCTGGTTGAGTTAGTTAGTAGTGTGTTGACACTCATGGTTATGGTAAGGGGCGGGACATTTCCCAAACACGATTGAAGAGGTTGACCGATCACAACACACTGCTCCAGCCGACCAATCAGAGCACAGTGTGCTTTTCAGAAGGAGGGGCTTCATAGAGACAGGAACTAAACAGAGCGTTACTGACAGACTGGGAAAAGAGAAACATAAAAACCAACTCAAAAAGAGCCCAAAAACAAAATCAAGACTTTAACTTGGTAGCGTGGAGGGTTATTCCGCATAAGTCTAAATATACAGTAATAGATAAAATACTAAACTGAATGAAAAATCTCCATCCTCTCAGTCTTTCATAATAGCCAGTTGAAATGAGAGTAAATTCATATTTATTTATTTTTTTTTAATTACATGTTTAAAATGGCACTGTGTGAACAAGATCAGATTTTCTGCAAATTCATTGTAAGAAAACATACTGAAAGAAAGTCTAAACAATCTTTTTCATGATTCATATCCAGTCAAATGTTTATCTCTTAAAAAAACAAAAAAAAAACAAACAGAAGAAAATAAAGAAAAAAGTTCACATTGCCTTTGGTGCATTTCTGACTCATATCAGCTCCAGCGGGAGTCGACGCGCAGCAGACGCAACCTTCCCTGCGTGTTAGTTGGCACTGAATTAGTATAACTGACAAAGACTGCAGACCTATGGCCTAAATATGAAATTAAGCTTGTCTGGTTTTATCAGCTCTCCCGGTTGCACTAACCGTGCCTAATGAGCTTCAAATGTTGTGCAAATTGACAAAACAATATCTCTGTCCTCAACCCACACCAGAAGACATGAGAGGCACATCCAAGAGCAACAATTTGGCATAAAAGCAATGAGTGAATTTTTAGTCTGGACGAGCTTGAGACATTTAAAATAGTGGCTAAATTTAACTTTAATAGTAAAATCACTCCTGCTTTATTTCCAGTGCATCGTGGCCTCTCAGACAATGGATGTCAGACGCAATAAACATCTCTGAACTCAGGTCATCGCTGCAGATGAAATGCATGAATCATGTTGTTGAACTTCATCTGACTCCTCAATAATAAAACAATCCTCTCCAGTTTCTTTCCTTACAAGAATTGTATACATTACAACTGAATGCACTGTATATTGAAAGGAGGAAAGCTGTCATATTAAAAATCTGAGATGAATTGTTCAAAAATGAAAAGATTTTCAGTATTTTGAGTTTCAGCACAAAATACCCCACAGATCATTTATTATAGCTTGTCAAATTTGCCCCTATTTGGGTGTGAGCAAAAACATGCCATTTTTGTGTGTGTCCCTTTAAATGCAAATGAAATGCTAAATGCTTTCCAGAAGAGGGCGGAGCTTTAACAGCTCACGTTTCGGTTGCTCAACAACAACAAAGCTGGAGAATCTCACGCAGCCAAAATGAGGATTGTCAGTAACAGTGTTCAGCCTTACATTGTTCAAACCGGAGTCGACACTGATGGAGAGACTCAGGAAGAAGTTACAACTTTTAGAATGAAACTGGATGTTTCTGAATGAATAGGGAATACATTTATGTAGTTGCTGTGGAGTTGATTCAACTCATCCACTAGCATGTGCCGTCATGTTAATCTTCTGTGCAAATCCGCATTGAATTGACCCTCGTTTGTGAAGCAATACGATTAACCGATTATGATTAAAGTTTCATGCTTAACACAAGTTGCCAATGGTGTGAGAAAAATAAACTTAATTTTGCCCTTGATGTCAAATGCTGCTCACCAAATCCAACTTTATGGTATTTTAGCAGTGTATTACTGAGAGCGTGAACGCATTAAAACCGAAAATCATCAATTACGTTTGTACTGCACTGCCACTGATGTCCAATGCAAAATCTGAAGCAAAGCCACTTGAGAAGCAGTGAACTCAACTGAAGCTACTGCTGTGTGCTGTGGTGGATGCATTAAAAATGAAAGCAAAGAGGTTGGCTGTGATTACACAAGTGTCATTTTTAGTTACAAATAAACCTCTCTGTATTTCTAATGGTCGAAAAGGGCAAATTTGAGAACAGGAGCACTGAAATTGTTAAAAATCCAGGGAGAGTGCAGTGCAGTTATTCTTCACTCTCCACACCAAATGTCCTTTCTGTCGAGATAAAGACACAACTGTGTTCATAGTATCTCTTTACCCTAAGGGCAAGACATGATGGTTTTTCCTCTATTTATCACCTGAAAAAGACGAAGAGAGTAAGCGAGAGAGAGAGAAACCCTGTCTGCAGTTTGATATCATACACCCTATCAAACTCACAGAAATTATATGTCACTCTTCTCCAGCAGATAGGATTCTGTGGCGAGCGAGCGGTCTGCCAGACTTCTTGACAGTAAAACTCCAGTCTGGAAGCATCGTGCCAAGACTTCGGAAAGAAAAGGACCTGATAACTGGTTCCTTCTGGACAGGAAAGAAAATTTCATCTCCTCAAGTCAACTTTTACCGCGTAAGTGCACGTGTGTTCGGATGGCAGGCAGCTGCATTTGCTACGCTTGCTTTAGTAGGACTAAACCGACGGCCTTGAAAAGATTGAAACTGTATTTATTCCCAGCCAACTGAGGCATATTGAACTGCCGTTTCTGCGCATGACAGAGCCGCAAGGTCTTCCCAGATTTTGTCTGAAATATCATATTTACTAATATCTCCAGCAACGGCGCATGAAACGCTCTCCACACATCGATCTGCAAACGTAACTCTTCAATGAACACTCATTACGTTCTTGAGTGGAGTGTGAAATTTTAAAATACGAACGTACGAGGGAATTATAAAAAGCATTTCCAAACTGGCCACTCAATGCCTCATTGCCCACTGACTCTGATTCCATGTATTTTGCAGTGAACAAGCACAGGATGAAATTCACTGGGAATTTTGATTAAGCTTTTGACTTTGATAATGGTACTTTTTGCCCAAGATGTGACAAATGACAGGGCAACCATATGTCTTGAGACAAACAAATTGTTTTAAGACTCAAAAAAACTGGATCTGAATGTTAAAATATGAGGGTTAATGTTCAGAAAAGAGGCACGGGTCACATAACCCAAGCTTAGCTAACAGATCTAGATGAGAAAAGATGACAGAGATGTTTTCAGCAAGACATATATAGTGGCCCCAAAACGTATTTGCACACTTACAAATATGTAAATGCCATTGCATTATATCAAGTGTCTGTATTTGTGCTTAAAAGTGCATTTGTGCATTGTTATTTACACTTGCATTATATTATATATTATATTTGATCTGATTGCATGTTATCTAATGCAATGACATTCAGACCATCAGACAATAAACCATTGCACAGTTTCTTAAAGTTGATTTCTACATCAATCTGTCATGCAAAAACAAGGTGAATCACTGAGGTTATTTGTTATGCACCGTTCTTTATGAATACAATAACTGTTTAGCCCCGCCCCCCAATTTTTTCTTTATCTCAGCCTTGTTACAGCATCCCAGCTAACAATAATATGTTCTAAGAACATGTTGCTAATGTTCCCATTAAGTTATGAAAATGTTTTTGGAACGTTTAAAACGTCCAGTTATGCGAAACATTCCGTTTTATCATTCTTCAAACATTATAGGAATGTTACATTTTGAATGTTAAGCATGAACATTCTAAAACAAATAATAAACATTTAAAAAAATGTTAGATGAATATCTAAATAAAGCATTCTGTATTTGTGCTAACATTTTCAGAACATTATTACCAGACCAGATTGAACTTTGAACGAACATTCTATTAAAGTTACTGAAAGAATGTTTGTTCATAACTTTGAGAGAACCTTGCCAGAACGTTAGCTAAAGTTCTGAGAACGTTCCCTGTTAGCCGAGACCATATTGAGCAAACACTATTGCTCAATGGTTAGATTAGACTGAAAGCCATCCCTCTGTTTTGACTCTAAAGGGAATTATTTCTCTGAATGAGGTACACACAATTTAGGCCACTTCATAGAGGGTTGAAAGTAATTTGTGATTGATGAAGTGAAGTGTACCTGCTTCCACCGCTGTAACCGTGATGTTGTGCCAGCCGGCAGTCTCGCGGTCCAGGATCTTTCCCAGAGTGATAGCACCAGTTACAGGATCAATGTTAAAGATCTGCTCCTGGTCTGTGCTCCGGTCTATAGAGAACCTGGGCATAAAGGACAAATATGGGTTTAAAGAGAAAATTCTGCCATCCACTCAAAATCTTTTTCTTTTCAAAACTCCAAATGGACAAGGGCTGTCAAGCACTAGAAAAGTCATGAAAATTAACAAACCAAACTTTAAGCTGAAATTCTAGACCTCCACCAGAATGCAATACAGAACTTTGTTGGCATACAGCTAAAAATGCATCAAACTCAACACCATCGAAAAAGACGAATAACAAGGAAAGTATGGTTTGTGAGTGATTAATAGTGTAAAGGTCTA
Source organism: Hypophthalmichthys molitrix (assembly GCA_037950675.1). Lineage (NCBI taxonomy): Eukaryota > Metazoa > Chordata > Actinopteri > Cypriniformes > Xenocyprididae > Hypophthalmichthys > Hypophthalmichthys molitrix. The sequence goes on from CM075497.1 coordinate 31,530,902, forward strand.
TTTGGATACTTTGCTTTTATGTCCTTTGATGCCTGACAGCAACTGTCACCGTTCGCTTTTACACAATACATAATTACATACTACATTTAAAAGATGTTACAAAACGGGTCCTTGAACCATGTCACCCACACACTTCTCTCCAAATGTTCAAATGACATTTAATCAAATGTGTTATTATTCAGGTAGCTGCTATAAAAATGTCAACAGTTTAACTGGAACTTGCACAGCAAGATACTCCTTAAACTGATGCTCTGCCAAAATAGTTGTCAACCTGAAAGAGAATATTGATCAAAAAAGAAAGTTGGTGCTAATGTTCTCTTTTGTGACAACACAGAGAATGAACTTGTATTGGAATATGAATGAACATTATTAATAATGCATTTTAGATTCAGTTTCTGAATTTGAAGTGAATTTGAACTGATATGACACACAGGATGCATAATTGCAACTGTATGGAGGTCATATGATTGTAATTTTTTATTACATAGATAAAATTAAAGAAAAATAAAATAAAATTAGTTTTTTTTTTTTAAATGTCTATATAGTTTTTTATTAAGTTTTAGTTTAATTCATTTTAGTTATTTTAGTAAACTAAACAAGAAATGTTTCCTTGAAATCTAGCTGAAATAATTCAACTTTACATTGATATATGTTATTTTATTTCAGTTAATGATTATTTTATTTCAAGTAATATGTTTTTTTCTTATGGTTTTAGTTGTAGTTATCAATAATAACCCAGATAGATAGATTAGATGGACGGACGGATGGACAGACGGATTGATAGTAGACAGATGGATGGATGGAACTTAATTCAAGATAAAAATGACTTTGTATTCATCACAATTTAGAAGATGACACCAAATGTGTTAACTTTTACTTATGAATTGTGAGGAAAAACTAGAGTCAGTACTTTAATTGCCCCCTCCAATCAAATGATTAATATTTCATACAGTGCTTTTATAAACCATCCCATATTTTCATTCCATCTGGAATACAAACACCACTGACAGAACGATGAGATGACAAAACTCAATGATGTTTTTGTAATTTTCCCCTCTGACTCGCTGTACTCACTTCATTTTTAAGATCCTTGGGGGTTTAATGTCAGCTTCTGCAGTTTTAGACTTTATATGGAATACAAATTTATACAAATTAATTCACTTCTTATTTTACCTTGTGCTTATTACTCTGTGCCAATAGGTTAAGGCGGCTCTTTGGAAAAAGTTAAAGTGCCCAAAGGGAGATGGCAGAAAAGAACCTATTAAAGTCGAGGTGGAGAAGAGTCTGAATTTAGTCCATGGAAAAGATTTTTCAACTACATTATACTTATTGACTTTTAATTGTCATGGAAGCACCAGCCCAGTGCTGGTTGATTTTAAAAAAGTCCTTGAGTTGTTCAACTTATGCATACATTAATGTATGGCTGCATTCAAAAACATAAGCAAAAACAAATGCTTACCGAAACATTATTTAGACTGACGGTCCTGCCAGCATGGAAATAATATGTCCGTTTGAAAACTAATAGCACACCTTGTCCTCTAAATCAATGTCAGCCAAACATTTTGAAGCTCTGCAAAAGCTGCATTTATTCTTCAGTATTTTTTGTCTTGTTTTCCAGTACAAATATCTAAACATCCTTAAATCGAGATTTGACTTACTCTTAACACAGTGTCCTAACCAGATGCGATGTGATAAGATTCCAGATGACAAGAAAACATCTGCCAATGGTGTAAGAAAAATCAACTTAATTCAAAGGGAAACATCTATTTTTCCTTTTTTAAGCATAAACTCACTAGTATCTTGATTTAAGAATGCTTAGATATTTTTACTAGAAAACAAGACGAAAATACTAGTAAGAAAATCATTTTTTGCAGTGAAGTACCAATGTCCCTCCTGGAGCTCATAAAAAGCCACAGCCAAAGGAAAACAAATATTTCCTGTCCAAATTGCAGGAGCGTGTTTTTCCAGCAGGTATAGTGCTCTCTGAGGGCTCGGCCCACCCCGCATCCTGCTGGTATTGGGTGGTTCGGGCACAAGAGAGAGTGATGGGGCTCTGGGCAAAGCCCCTGTTTGCTAGCCGAGTCCAATGGAGATGATTAAAGTGGTACCGATGGGCATGGGCTCCATGCCATACACAGATGTGTGCCAGCCAACCAGCCGAGTTGCTTGCCACTGTGCTCTGCTTTATAACACCTGGAGCACTTTGAGCGCAGCCTCATGCATTTTTAATGGAGGTAATTTGCAAAGGCTATGTGTATGTGTGCCAGAGAGACTATACGGCCAGCCAAAGCCTTTTACTTCCCTTGTGCGTCACCTTTGAGCTGCAGCAATGAGTAAATCATATTTCTGTGGGCTGATGGCTCTGGAGAATAAAGAGCTCTATCAGGATGTCCAATTGCATGACCAAAATGCAGGGCGGGCATCTTTGATGATGGCAATTCAGATGGCATGCCTACTGACCACCTGCAGTGCGTTCACTGACCATCTGATGGATATACAAAAATAGAAATGAACGCTAATTTGATTGACTGGTTTTATGTAAGTTCCAGAATTTGTGCTGGAAAAGACGGATCAAGCAATTGGATCAGACATCTATTTCAGTGGATCCACCATGAAAATGATTGACCTGTAGATTATTAATTTGTATGACCTGTACATTTAAAACAATGTTGTTATTCTTAACAAAAACTATTCAAAATAGCTTTTGTTAATTGAAATAAAGCTAATATAAAATAACATTTAAAAAAGTGTACATTGTAATTTGTAATGTAAAAAAAAAACATTTTTTTTTAAAAAAAGGACAAAGCAAACAAACTAAAATTAAAATGATAATTGAATATATAAAAATAAAAGCTAATTCAAATAAAGCTAATTAATAAATACTATAATAGTATGTAAATAATACTAAAATAATACTGATTAAAAATCAATAAAAAGCTAATTAATAAATACTATAATAGTATGTAAATAATACTAAAATAATACTGATTAAAAATCAATAAACAAAATGATTGTAAAGTATGTCACATTTTACAGTAGAAAAAAAATCACAGAAAATCTATGAACATTTTGAAAATGCTCTAATATTTTGTGGAAATAAATGGAAAATAAAAGACTAAATATTCAAATCAATTGCTAAATCAATGCTAGAAGTAAATGTAAGCATCACAACATTATAATATATATGAAAGTAGGAAATTACAGTTCATAGCGTTATTAAAAATCTAAATGTTAAGGGAAAATGAGCATGCAAAGTTATTATTATTATTATTTTATTTATTTATTTAAAGGTATTATATATTTACGGAGCCCCGAACATGACATGCAAGAAAAATAAATCAATTTTGCGCACAATTTACTATTTTGTTTCCTCGATTTGCTAAACCGTGCTCATGATTTACCGTTTCGTTCCCTTGATTTGCTAAACCGTGCACACGATTTAGCAAATCGAGGGAACAAATTAGTAAATCGTGCGAACGATTTAGCCTACTATTTTCTTCCTGCATGTCATATGCGGGGTTCCGTATATATTCAATAACGATTAATGCAGAAAAAAATCTTTTGTATCGTCTGATATCCAATATGAAAACGATATATTATGCATCCCTATTTTTCAAAATTTTTCTGTACTCAATTTCTAATAAGTTGCTGTTGTTGTTTTTTTTTCTATTCAAGATTCCAGTTAAACCTGCCCCTTAAAGACATATAAAAACAAACAACTTTGGCCAATCACACGCCAGTCACACTGTGTGTGGTTCTCAGCCAGAATAAGTTGCAGTGTGGACCAGACTTTATGCCTTGAGTCATAGGTCTGGAAACGCAAGACTACACAACAGCCGACTGAAAGTTTTTGCGATTGAGCAGACATTTGACATGCTTTCCAAGGCCTCGAGGTAAAGAAGCTTTTCTGGACTGCGCGTGTGTTTTTGTAAAGAAGGATGGCAGGTTGATAACTGTGCATGCCAAGGTGCCCATAGCATAATGGGAAAAGCCTCCGGCCAGAACATTCCAAGAGCCACACTTTGTTACGCTTCCATGACTCGGTATATCTCCAGTAATAGGCTCCTCAATGAAGGAAATTGATCCTTGTCTAAACTAAGAAGAAGTGGACTGTGGCCAGGGTGTAAACACACACACACACACACACACAAAAACACACATAAACAAACTGTTTTGCCATTTCACTTTATCTCATTGAGGCTCACAGTCACTGAAGTTGTGCATTGTGATAAAATAGCTGATAAAGCATTGTGGCTGCCAAGCTTAATGATGTATTTAAATTCAAAATCCCTGTAAGATCTATAGCTGCACAGTTGTGCAACAAAGTTTTGCCCATGCAACAATTTTTCTGAAAATGTCTGGGCAAATTACTACTAAATATTTCAGGCTTAAAGTTCTGCAGTGTTTCTTAACGTGATTTATACGTTAATAAACGACATCCCCATCACAATCACAGTGTTAAAGTCAACATAAAGCATTCGTAACCCATTTTAATTCCTTAACGTGACACATTTCCAAATGAAACCTTACCCTAAATGTGTAAATTCAGATGTAGGGTTTATTTACGGGCCACACCGTACCTGACGGGGACGTTATCCATATCCGGATCTTTTGCAGTCACAATTCCAACCAGCGCACCCAACCGAGCATCTTCCTGAACCTCCATGATGGTGCCAGTCAGAGGGATGAAGATGGGGGGCTCGTCCACATCCGACACACTGACCCTCACGATGGTTTGGTCCCGGAAAGACCCGAGATCCACGAAACGAGGGTCCACGTGTTTGTTAACAGCCTCTACGACCACATTATGTGTGTGTTTGTTCTCAAAGTCCAGAGGCTGAAAAGAAAGAGACAATTAGAAACTCCTCTAGAAAGGATGAAGAACCTGTTGTACTGCTGCAGTCCTTCTGTCGTCAGATTGATAGTTTAGACTTTTTTAGCAAGTAAAAAGCCTTTTAGTTTTGTACAAATGTTCACCTTTAGCTCATGCTTCACGTGTCTTTCTGCTGTAAAATCTTTACTGATTTTTATAAAGTAAACTTAAGAATAACTTTGATATTGTTAGTCATATTTCAAGTATGGTAAGCAATTCTGGTGCTGTGTTGAGTCAGCGCTTGATGTTATAAAACACTAGTTGCACTGAACAGCAGCAGAAGCCACACACACACACACACACACAATATGGGAACATGTGAAGGGCAGGACGACCTTCAGAGCGTGAAATGGCAGGACTGAGAGGTTTTCCATCTACCTTTTTGATGGTGATGACAGCCTCTTGTGTGTCTCCATCGGTCGAGACTCTGAACAGTTCTCCCCCCTCCTCGTCTTTGATCAGGTAACTCATATCCGTATTCTCACCCATGTCTGCATCTGTCGCGATCACCCGGCCAATCGGCGTCCCAACGGCTGCACCCTCAGAGACCGAAAACTGATACATCTCTGTGAGGGAAAGAGAGGGCAAAACTTTCATATCTGTTCCATTCATGGGGAGAATGTATGCATAATATCAGGGCTGGGAATTACAGAAAAAAAAAAAACAACTTTTGATGATATTTATATAATGAAAATACTTAATATTAGGGCTGACGATTTAACACGTTCATTTAATTAATTAGTTATGTTAAAATGATCATATTTAATGCACCTGTCCTGCCCCAGATCTATGTAGGTCATCTGTCATTTCATACAGTTGACTGATGACGAATATGATGCAGGGCAAAAACTCACTGCGTGATGAAGCTTATAGAAATCAGTTATAATGCCTCTAAAATTCAAGATATCGGGGAAAAAATGTATACGTTTTTGTCTCATATTTATATCATGATAACACGAGTAACAGCCGCAATATCACACAAGTGCTGTTTTTGTCCTGAATAGCACAAGTGCAGATGTGATATTGATTTTATATATTTATATTTTAGACGCAATATTGTCTGCTTTTGCTCAAATTTGCCAAGGAAAATATTAGGCTACCTGTAAAGCCAGAGCAGAACTGTTGTGCATCGCCTCATTTCTGATCTGAATGAATCAAATGTGAACCAATGATTCAATGACCCATTCATAAAGAGAGCCATTTACTTAATTCCCGAATTAATCAGCTGTTTGGATGAATTGAATGAATGAATGACTCAATGACTTTTACCGCCACCTACTGGCAGTCTTAGTTTCTTACTTAGAGTATCATTTCATTAAAAAAAGTAATTTTTACACATTAATAAAAAAAAAAAAAACATTAAAGGTATATTTCACCCAAAAATGAAAATTTTATTATCATTTACTCACCCTCATGGCCATTGAAGGCTAAAAGTTTATGTGTAATATGTTGAATCAAATAAAATATATGTTTTAAAGCTACTTTTTGTAATGACTATTTGATGTTTTTCTCATTTAACACAATAATGACTTTAAATGATCTTTTGGGGGTAATTTCTCAGGCAAATATGATTTATTTATTTATTTATTTATTTATTTATTTTCCGAATAATTAATCACCACATGATGTAAATAATTAGGTTAAAAATTTTAATTACCTGACAGCCCTACTTAATGTATTTCGGCACTATTCAATTTCTAAGTATGTATGTATATGATCTGAATGAATTAAAAAGGGGATTTTCTTCAACTACAGTAATAATCTGGTTTATGTTTTTTGCACCATTTTTCACTAAATGAACAGAAAAAAAAAAGTAAAATTAATAATTTCCATTTTAAGCACCGATATAACTGTGCATAGCAAAATAACTTCTGCTTACCAAGGCTGCATTTATTTGATCAAAAATACAGTAAAAACAGTAATATTGTGAAATATTATTATAATGCAAAATAACTGTTTTCTATGTGAATATATAGTAAACTCTAATTTATTCCTGTGATCAAAGCTGAATTTTCAGCATCATTACTCCAGTCTTCAGTGTCACATGATCCTTCAGATTTCATTCTAATATGATGATTTGCTGCTCAAGAAACATTATTATCAATGTTGAAAACAGTTATGTTGCTTAATACTTTAGTGGAAACTGTGATATTTTTGTTTCAGGATACTTTGATCAAAAGAAAGTTCATTTATTTGAAATATAAATCTTTTATCATCCGCTACATCCGTCTACAAAGATGTATATTTAATCGTTAAGAATCGATTTCTTTATGGAGTAAATGAATGTTCTGTTCACATCCTGAAGTCGACTGTTGTGCTGTATTTACTCTGAAGCTGTTTCAACATTTCCAAGAACACAACACAATGTCAAACCTCACTTTAATAAGCATTCTGGCCTTACATAATGTGCAGTAATATGTTTGAGTGCAGTATGTGTCATAGCAGAGTATAAAGATTTCAGTTTGTCCCACAATACAAAAAGCAGCTTAATGAATTAGACGCTACAGCAAAACTGGCATACATTAGGCTTTTGTAGAGAATGAGAGGGGGAAAAAAGAGGCGAGAGTCATCGAGATATGGAGAAAAACAGACATCAGGGCATGTGAGACAGCATTACAGTGAGTCTCTTTGCTGTAATAAAGCTAATGCTGCTTTTTCTCTGGAGGAAATGGAAAGGGAGAGCGGAAGAACAGCAGAAAAGGGGAAATAATACCCGAATGTGTTTCATTGCTCTTTATATGGTGTGGCTGCAAACACACACACACATACAGTCTCGCTTCCAGACATGAAATGTATTAAAGCGTTGCCCACATGGTCAGCTCTGATGTGAGCAATGAGTCAAAGTGCTTTTTATTTGTCTGAGCCTCTGATGCGTATTACAGTCTGCTCTATTCAGAGCCACACAACATACATACAGTATACGAGTCATATCGACTAGAACATAGTATCTGTCAATTGTTATGCCTGAAAATAATAATAAACATACATATATGCTTTGAGAATGTAAGATTATATGATTCATACTTTTTATAATTCAAGAAAGTCGGGTATTATGATGATGCAAAACTGGGAGCACGGAATTCTACATAGGTTTAGTATGATTAGATTTAGTCTAACTAACATAACCAATTTTTTTTTTTTTTATGAAATTGATACTTTTATTCAGCAAGGATGAACGTGACACTAAAGACATTTATGATGTTAGAAAAGATTTATTTTTCAAATAAATGCTGTTGTTTTGAACTTTCTATTCATCAAAGAATCCTGAAAATAATAATAAATATTATAAGAGTGTATAAAAATGGTTTTCAACATTGATGATAATAAGAAATGCATGAAATCTGCATATTATAATGATTTCTGATCATGTGACACTGAAGACTGGAGTAATGATGCTGAAAATACAGCTTTGATCACAGGAATAAATTACATTTTACAGCATATGCACATAGAAAAGAGCTATTTTGAATCGTAATAATATTTCACAATATTATTGTTTTTACTGTATTTTTTATCAAAGAAATGCAATCCTTGGACAGCAGAAGAGACTTTTTTCAAAAACATAAAAAAAAAAAAAATCTTACCGACCCCAAACTTTTGAATGGTAGTGTATATTCAGTTATATCATGTAACAAATATATTTTAAAATATAACAGCCTAGATAGTACAGCCTAAACGCAGATAAGATCTCCCTAAAATCAACAAGATATATTTCTAATCAATAGAAAATCCCTGCCAAGAAAAGTTCTTTCAGCCAGTGGAATCATTTCAGGCTCCAAGGGTGCAAGATTTTGACTGGGGCTTGAATGGGACGTTTGATAGACCTTCAGAAATGACAGCAGAGCTTTAGTGGCGTTCACACTGACAGCCATTTGCTGCAACAAAGAAGCTATTCGTTTTCAATCAGAGTTGGTCATTTGAAGGAATAATAACTTCAAAACTTCTGTTGTCATTCATTTATCGACACAAAGATGCTCTTGGCGACTCTTTTCAATATAGGAAGTGGGACTGTCAGCTCCAAACTGACAAAACAGCACAATAATACACTCTATTTCAAGTCTTTCTTTGTGTGTTATTTATTCCCATAGCTAGTCGTGGTACGTTCATGTCTGATTGTGAACAAATCGTTCATTCGAGTCATATCTTTTCTTTTGAATCAATAGATCCAGTTCACATAACTAGCCTAAATGATTTGTTCATGATGATTCAGACTGATCCAATTCTAATTTTCATCTCACTGACTCAATGAATCAGCTCATTAGAGAGGAAGATTATCAATCAATAACGGGTCTGTCATATGGACAACTTTGATGTATATGTATTTATGATACTTTTATTATGCTTTCAAAGCTTGAAAACTCCCAGTGTCATTCATTGTAATTGCATGAGGGACAGCAAATTATGAGAGAACTTTCATTCTAGGGTGAATAACTCCTTTAAAGCCACTTATACCATAGTCTGTCTGAATACTCAAATCTGATTGGCTGGAAGATGTGTAATAAAACTGTTTAATGCACATGTAGTTCCAAGTTTAATCACCGTTCTACAGTATATTAATGTGCTGTTTTCACTGAAGCGCACACACATGCGTCACTCGCACAAAGAGATCGGAGATCGCGTGGAGATTAACGCTGCCCTGCCACTTTTATAAATAAAATAGCTTCGCTACTGAATCACTGCATTATATTTCTCAGCAACGAGGCGGTAACGTCGCAGGTTTTGAAGTAATTAAACTCACAGCATCGTTGTTAAGAGAGAGCGATGCTGAACAGACGCAGGTAATTCACACATGCATCTCTCATCTCTCTTTCTCTCTCGATAAATAATTCAAATAAATGTAATCTTTATCCCTGTGTCTGATTCAAAGCAGGCAGAATGCTAGATCTAACAAGCCGTAACTGATGAAAATAACCAGCATTTTTACTCTTCCGGTCAAATATTGTGCTGCAAACATCAATAACAGCTTTAAATTGTCAATGCTGTCAAATGTTCATGGTATAAGCAGGATAATCCATGGCTAACTGTGCATTAAATTATTTGAATGCACTCCGATTTGGGAAGGGTGGTTCTTTGCCTCCATGTTGTGCATTAAAATTGTTTCATGCATAGCTAGCCCTGAATTATCCCTTACATATACATCAGACTTATCAATAAAGAATATTATATATATATATATATATTGAGACTGTAAAAACACTAATGTAGCAACTAACTTTTTGCTAGAACAAACTCAGCTGACAAAAATATGTTCTAAGAATGTTATTATAATGTTCCCATTAAGTTATGGAAACGTTATTTCCGAATGTTCTCAGAACATTCAAAACATCCAGCTTTTTAAATGTTTTTTTTTTTTTTTTTTTTTGTTTATGCAAAAGTTGCAGAACACTAACATTAACATTAAGCAAACGTTCTACGTCATCATTTTACAAATATTATGGGAATGTTTCTTTTTAAATGTTTAAAGTTTTGAAACAAGTGGTAAAAACACGTTACACAAACGTCCAAATAAATTTTTTCAGAAAAAAAAAATTGTTGTTTAAAAAATAAAAATACAAATTTTTGGAATGTTATTAAAGACCAGATAACTTTGAACAAACATTTTAGCTGGGTTAAAAACAACCCAAGTTGGGTTGAAAATGGACAAACCCAGTGATTGGGTTAAATGTTTGCCCAACCTGCTGGGTAGTTTTATTTAACTCAACTATTATTTAAAAATTACTGTATTGTTGCTTAAAATGAGCCCAAAGCATGTTGGAAATTAACATTTATTAATGTTTAATGAATAATAATTAAACAATAAACATTTATTAAATTGCTTATTAATAAATGTTCACCTTTTGATTATTATTGTTTATGTGTCTAATTTTTATTTTCCAGCCTATTTTGGGTTCATTTTAAGCCAGACATATAGTCATTTTTAAACAACAGTTGGGTTAAATAAAACTACCCAGCAGGATCGGCAAACATTTAACCCAAATGCTGGGTTAAAACAACCCAATCTCTGGGTTTATCCATTTTCAACCCAAATTTGGTTGTTTTAACCCAGCATTTTTAGAGTGTACTAACATTACTGGAATAAGGTTTGTTCATAACTTTAAAACAACCTTGCCAGAACGTTTGCCAAAGTTCTGAGAATGATCCCTGTTAGCTGTGCAGCAACATCCGTCTCACACCCTGCGTCACTTCTGCAGTATAAAAGTCTTTTCTTTTGTTTCAATTGTTTAGATTTTCAATTTGTGTCTGGCGCACACGCTGCATTCTCGCTTCGCAGGGACACAATCTGTGCTTTATTAGTTTATAGTTGAAGCTGTTCAAATGATTCCACTGCATCAGTCGTCCTGAAGTGAGCCAAAGCGAGCAGAGATGATGTGCTGTTTCAGCACTACAGAATGTCAATGCAAAATATACATATTTGACCATCTGGAATTTACAATCTTTTGAGCTTTCCAAAACACTTAAACAAATCATTTAAAGTATGAATAATTACAAGAATTTCATCAAGGTTGCTGTATCAGAACTCTACTTTTCTTCCATATAATGTGTGCAACAGGTTTATGGATAAACTGACACTCATGCTAAGTCTGATTGGTTAAATAAAAACATAAAATGTTTTAAGTAGAAATTATTAAGATGAAAAAACGAAATATTAGTCAATGTTTCAACATTCCATAATGCATTTTTAAAATCAAATGCTAGTTTATGCATTAGTTAAAGCTCTGTGAACTAACATGAACAATTATATTTTTACTAACAAAAGATTAATAAATGTTTTAAACATATATTGTTCATTGTTCATTTATGTTTGCTAATGCATTAACTAATGTTAACAAATAAGACCTTATTGTAAAGTGTTACTCATTTTATCAACATTTATATCTTTTGTGTAGGTCTGGAAATCACAATTTTAAATTTCCAAGGCCATTTTCCTCACAGCCATCATAAAATCTGATAGACGGCTGTGCTGAGAGACACAAACTCAACCCAAAGGACACAGCTGACGGCATGCGGTTGACTGACGTGCGACATAATGCACACTCACTTTGAGGGAATCGCGGAGGGTTGTCATTAACATCCGTGATCACTATGGTCACCGTGGTCGAACCAGAAAGACCACCCATTTGGCCTGCCATATCCGTTGCCTTGACAACCAGCTCATAACGGTCTTGTGTCTCCCGATCGAGATCTGCCACGGCTGTCCGGATCACTCCTGAAGCCAGAGGAAAGAAGAAGAGAGAGATAGAAGGAGGATTGATGCGTGTTAAAAGGTCACGAGAGCAACATTAGATGCTTAAAGGGTTAATTCACCCAAAAATGAAAATTCTGTCATTAATTACTCACCCTCAAGTCGTTCCACACCCGTAAGACCTTCGTTCATCTTCAGAACACAAATTAAGATATTTTTGATGAAATCCGAGAGGTATATGACTCGTCCACATACAGCAATATAATTAACACTTTCAAGGTCCAGAAAGGTACAAAAGACATCGTTAAAACAGTCAACGTGACTGCAGTGCAATCTCTTCTCTTCCCTGTCGTTATCCTTACGCAGCTGACGCAGTAAGCACAGCGAAGGCTTCCGTGTTTACGTCAGAATGCCGGCTCAGTATTGGCCAAAGCTGATCACGTGATCAGCACAACGCATGCATGTGATGCTGACATAGGAGACGGCCAATAATGAGCCACCGTTTTGACGAAGAACCTGGAGGTGCTGGACGTAAACAACGAATGAGAATGACACAGAAGAGAAGAAATTGTTGAATAAAGTCATTTCATCAAAAATATCTTAATTTGTGTTCTGAAGATGAACGAAGGTCTTATGGGTTTGGAACGACATGAGGTCGTAATGGAATGAGGTCGTCGACATGAGGAGTAATTAATGACAGAAATTTCATTTTTGTGTGAACTAACCCTAAGTGACTATAGCTCTTCTAATGATTTTAATGAAACTATAATGCAATTAAAGTGCTGACAAGTTCTGATCAGTTTTCAAAAAAATGCTGGGTTAAAAACAACCCAAGTTGGGCTGAAAATGGACAAACCCAGCGATTGGGTTAAATGTTTGCCCAACCTGCTGGGTAGTTTTATTTAACTCAACTATTGTTTAAAAATGACTATATGGCTGACTTAAAATAGGCTGGAAATTAAAAATCAGACACATAATTACTAGAGGCAACAATAATAATCAAAAGGTGAACATTTATTAATAAGCAATTTAATAAATGTTTATTGTTTAATTATTATTCATTAAACATATTAATAAATGGTTATTTATTAAACATAGTATATATACTATGTTTATATATATATATATACACACACACATACATAGTGCAAATTCATCTGCAAATCATAATAAACCATTAGCAACTAGTTAAAATAGTATTTGATAAGTGATATAAAGCTGAAATAAAAATAAAATATGAATATTGTCTGTAAAACAAACTTTTAAATAGTGAAAATTAGAAATGTAGCCTTGGTGACTAACTTAAAGTTAAAGTACAAAAATAACTAAAATTGAAATAAAAATGAATTTAAGCTAAATAGAAATGTTCAAAATCTAATAAAAATGACATAAGTGCATAAAATAACTAAAGCTGAAATGAAAATTAAAATGAAAACTGAAAATATAAAAAGCTAATTCAAAATATTAATAAATGTTATAATAGTAGGCTAATAAAAATGACACTAAAATAACACTAACTGAAATAAAATAAGCTTAAGTTGAAGTACTAAAATGACTAAAACATCTGAAATAAAAATAAAGCTAAATAGAAATATATTTAAAAATCTAATAAAAAGGACATAACAAAATTTCTAAAACAAACTAAAATTAAAATGCAAACTTAAAATATAAAAAGCAAATAATAAATGCTAGTAATAAATAATATTTTTAGCTAAATGAGAATAAAAATATCCTATAAAGAGACAACTGTCTGACAATATGAAGTGTTCACACAGATTAGGAAAAAAAAATAAAAACAATAATAATCAAAAAAACAAAAACAAAACAAAAAAACATAATGGTCATCAGACTGCATTTCTAAACCGGCATGAAGCTGGTGTTTCAGTGTAGAAATGATTATAGATTAGTGCAGATATAACAAGCTACTCTTATCAACAGTTACATTCATTCATTTTGTCAGCTCTGACACGATAGTGCAACTGACAGACATGGAATAAAATCACAAAGCTTTGATCGTGATTTCATCGGTCTCTAATGTAGATGTAAGATACTGGCTGATGAAATCACGATCAAAGCTTTTCACTCATCGCTACTGTAACATCTGCAACTGTATCCTGCGGTTTGAGTGACAGTGATTTTTAGTGGCTTGCCACATTTCGTGTCAAATTGGCTGCATCCAGTGGCGCTCCCATGACATCAGGACAGAAGAAAGAGCGCAGGGAAACTGAGGTTATACGCAACAGGTTGTGATGCTTGTGCTTATCTTTTGCCACCATTCTTGGGGGAAAAAAAAAGGTGAATTTTGATTTTTCTACGATCTGAAATGAATAAACGGCCAACACAGCAGGAGTGTCAGGCTGGCGTGTGTCCTTTACCATTCTCATAATTTCCATGCCTGTGTCTAACCAGTGCCATGGCAACAAAGGATAATTGCAGTCCTTCAGGGTAACACAGTGCCATTGTCTTTATTTCAATCCCAAAATATCTTGAATCCAGGACCAGTGGAAAGGAAAAGAAAGTGGTTTACAGACTTTGAATTATATACGGCTTTGAAAGCATCTTGGTTTTGCATTCATTTGAAAACATTCATCAATGTGATACCTAAACGAGTGATTCTCACAAAACCTGTAAAGATCATGGTCTGGTTCGAATATAATAATATAATATAATATAATATCATATCATATCATATCATATCATATCATATCATATCATATCATATCATATCAATCATATCATATCATATCATATCATATCATATCATATCATATCACATAATATAATAATAACCGCATATTATATTACAGTATATGTTGCAATTAAATTAGGACCATTATGTGTGTGTGTGTGTGTGTGTGTGTGTGTGTGTGTGCGCTGTGATTTTATTTTCATCACAATTAAGCCAATCATTTCTCTAGAAACTGTCAATGCAAAAAAAAAAAAAAAGAAAAAAAAAAGACCATTAGGGATTTTTTTGTTTGTTTGTTTGTTTTATGTTCTTTCCATTGTGACATTATTTTCATTATTAATTAAGCCAAATAATTTTCAACAAACTAAAAAAAAAACAAAAAAACATTTTCATTACTGTAAAAAACAACAACGATATTATTATAATAACATTATAATATATATATATATATATATATATATATATATATATATATATATATATATATATTAATAACAATAATATAATTTAACATAATCTACATATAAATTTTATTTATGCATAACAGTTTTATATTATATTATATTATATTATATTATTATATTATATTATATTGGACCATTGGGGATTTTTGGTTTTGTTTTTGCATTGTAACATTATATCATAATTAAGCCAATTAATTCTCCACAAACTGTCATTACTGTAATGCAAAATATCATATTGTCATTATTGTAAATAATAATAATAATAATAATGATACATAAAATATAATCCACATATAAATATTAATTATATATATATATATATATATATATATATATATATATGACCTGAACATGTTTTCACGCTCCAAACAGCACTATTCTGAAACATTCTGAACATAAAATAATAAAATGCACCATGCTTCTGTAGTCAAAAACCTACTTGGGGAAAAAACAAAAACATAAACCATGGCATTCCTTGTGGGGTTGTGCAACAAACAGTCGCTCGCCTGGCTGTCGATGTCAGTTTCTTTCTGTTCTTTGTTTCCATCTGCATTTCTTTCGCTCTCTCTTCTGTAGTCACACCGCGGTGAAACTCTGCATTCCCAGTGAGGAACCGGTAGCCATCGGCAATGTTTGTGTGGCAGAATACATCTGTGCAAAGAGCTCGCTGCTAAAGATACGTGTGCTGCTTTTAAGCGTCCAGAGCACAGAGGAAGCCACAATTCACCCTCTCTCTCTCTTCAACCACAGAAAGCTGCTGACCTGAGGTCAGATCCATTACAAGTACAGTCTGAAGTTGTGCCGATTCAAAGCACTCCACCTGAGAGACTTTTGAAGGAAACATGGAGTTCCTGGGTAGATTATGGTCAGACATCGAGCAGGATGAGATCACCTTATCTCAACTGTTTCTTTCTCAGTATATTTCAGTCTTTCTACTTCAAAATTTCACATTTAAATCAATGCGTTTCATGCAATTTCTTTGTTATTATTTGCACGATTTCCTAGTGATTTCTGGGTGAAAAATAAATTCTTAGTGCAGGAATCTTTTCCATATTCTGGTCATTTCAGGGCAGCAAGAGGTTGCAAAGCTCCTCTCATTTGAGAAAATTGCAAAAGCAAATGAGAATATCATCAAACGGTTTGGAGAACACGAGATGAGAACTCTTAGTTCAAACACAAGCCACTTACACACTGGATCTAATAAACTCCTCAACTAGCCTTTTTATTTATCCCGTGTGAAAGACTAAAAGCCCCGTCCAGGGATTAATGCTGTTTTATTGGAGGTTCAGAGAAACAAACGAGGTCACGAGCAAAAACACGCAGCTCATCTACTTCCAGCTCATCTAACTGTTCTCAGATCAGAAGGAAGGAGCGTGCAAAAAGTCCAGCGGCTAACGTGGCACAAGCAAAGCCATTTATCATCCGGCGCTCTCAGGTCTCGTGCCCGCTGGCCCGAAAAAGAAATCATTAAAAGTTTAGTGCTAGTTCCCCAGGGGATGTGCGCAGGCAACAAAAGCTGAGATATTCCCGGGAGATTCCAGTGATGACGCTTCCGTCTGAAGGCGGCCAGTTCATGTTTACTTACACTGCTGCAGAGCTAAACTAAAACCTCATGCCAGAAGAACAACATTCTGATGATATACTCTTTACAATTATTTAATACTGCAAATATTTTTCATAGCGTTCAAAACACACTCATTTATAAATAAAGGACATTAACACCAAGAACGATAACTATAATGATAACTATATTACAAAACAAGTTGGATTCTGATTGGCTGTTAGTGTTTTTATCATTCATCTGCTGGAATTTTTTTTTTTTTTTAGAACTATATTGTTTATCTTTATGACACTGAAGACTGAAGTAATGATGCAGCTTTGTATCAGATGAGTAAATTACATTTCAAAATATAGAAAACAGTAAAATGTAATAATATTTCACAATATTACTATTTTTACTGTATTTTTGATCAGATAAATGTAGGTGAGCATAAGAAACTCTTTCAAAAACATTAAAAAAATCTTACTGACTCCAAACTTTTGAGTATTGGAAAAAGTATAGGAATAATTTTAACAAAATAAGAGAGATCATGCAAAATGCATGTTATTTTTTTTTTTTATTTAGTACTGTCCTGAGTAAGATATTTTACACAAAAGATGTTTACATATAGTCCACAGAATGAAAAAAAAATTTTTTTTTTTGAATTTATTAAAATAACCCCGTTCAAAAGTTTGTGAACCATTGATTCTTAATACTGTGTGGTTACCTGGATGATCTACGACTGTTTTTTGTTGTGTGATGGTTGTTCATGAGTCTCTTGTTTGTCCTGAACAGTTAAACTGAGCTCTGTTCTTCAGAAAAATCCTCCAGGTCCTGCAGATTCTTCAGTTTTCAAGCATTTTTTGCATATTTGAACCCTTTCCCGCAGTGACTATGATTTTGAGATCCATCTTTTCACACTGAGGACAACTGAGGGACTCAAACACAACTATTAAAAAAGGTTCAAACATTCACTGATGCTCCAGAAGGAAACACGATGCATTAAGAGACGTGGGTGAAAACTTTTGAACAGGATGAAGATGTCCAAATTTTTCTTATTTTGTTGAAATATATATATATATATATATATATATATATATTTCATTTAGTACTGCACTTCGGAAGCAACAGAAGATGTTTCCCGGAAGACAAATTAATTTACCTTCTCTGTTTTTACTGTTATTTTTATTTCTTATGCATTCCATTTTTATTTGTTTCCTCTTTATGTAAAGCACTGAAATACCATTGTGTATGAAATGTGCTATACAAATAAAATTGCCTTGCCTTGATCTTCAAATTCAAAACGTTTTCAACCCTCGGCTCTTAAAGCATTGTGTTTCCTTCTGGAGCATCAGTGAATGTTTGAACCTTTTTTAATAGTTGAGTCCCTCAGTTGTCCTCAGTGTGAAAAGATGGATCTCAAAATAATACAGTCACAGCGGGAAAGGGATTAAATATGTAAAAAAAAATGCTTGAAAACTGAAGAATCTGCAGGACCTGGAGGATTTTTCTGAAGAACAGAGCTCAGTTTAACTGCTCAGGACAAACAAGAGACTCATGAACAACCATCACACAACAAAAAACAGTCGTAGATCATCCAGGTAACCACACAGTATTAAGAACCAATGGTTCACATACTTATGAGCAGGGTTATTTTAATAATTCAGCTATTTTTTTTGTCCTGTGGACTATATGTAAACATTTTTTATGTAAAATATCTTATTCAGGACAGTACTAAATAAAAAAATAACATGCATGTTGTATGATCTCTCTTATTTTATTAAAATTATTCAAATTTTCACAGATTCTGCAAGTGGTTCACATACTTTTCACATACTTACATATATATATATATATATATATATATATATATAATGTCGAGATGTCACTCATTTAATACATCAATGCTAAAAATCAATTTCTCTAAAATTGGATTTTTACTTTCAGAACACAAGTGTTGCACTCTGTATTACTGATAACAGCAAAATTTCACTCCAACAACAACACTCTTTGTGGTAAAGCTCAGTGCTGGTGCACTTACAAACATCTTGGAAAATAACCAACACTAAATTACAGAGCAGTCTATAAAAAAAAAAAACAAGCACCAGTAAACTATTTCTACTAGAATGACTGGAGTCTGGTGGCTTAAAATCAACGGCTAAATCACTACAATGACCCAAACCTAAAATAGCTCTCAACTGAAAAGTTGTATTTTACAGTTTCTGAACAAAGTGAGAGGAAGTCATCGTGTAAAACTTGTCACCATGATGTTTGCATGCAAATGCGCCAATTAAAAGTAGCATCCAATTTGTGGAGAACATGCAAAAGGCTTTCAACATTATTATATGCTCTTTCAATAAGAAATGATCATGTAGAGAAATAATTTATGTGCTTACCGGTTTGTCGGTCAACAGTAAAGAATCTCTCTCCATCCAGAACACTGTAAACTATCCGAGCGCTGCTTCCATAGGTCGGGTCATCAGCGTCTGAGGCCATAACCTTCATCACTGACGTACCTGTATTCAACACATCAATTGTTTTTCATTAGATTGAGGCTTACATTGACAATGTTTCATATAGACATCAAGTTGTAAGCATTTCCAGATCATTTAGATGTTATTTTTAATGCATTTTCTGAGTCAATTGTGTGCATCTCAACAGCCCTCTGGCTCCCGATACAAAGCACATATTTACATTTAGTCACACATTTTAACTAAAGCAAAGCCCGCAGCCTATAAAGTTTAATGGACCTTATTCCTGAGGGGGGAATGCAAGCTTCTCGCACGAAAAGCCTGGTGAATGAAGACGGGAAAAGATAAGGCACTCAGAGTCTAAAGGAGGAGTTTTCAGCCTAATGTCATTCCAAACCTGTTCATTTCTCTCTCTTCAGTGGAACACAGAAGGAGAATTTTGGAGGAATCTCTACAAAGCGCTTTTCTATACATCAATAGCTCATAGTGACCAAGTCTGTTGAGCTCCAAAAAAAGACATAAAAGTACCATGGAAGTCTTCTGAAGGGAGATAATACCTGTTTGTGAGGAACAGACTGAAATCTGGTTGGTATTCCCTGAAAAAACCAGAATGTGGACGAAAATAAGATTTGGACGAAATCAGAGAGGAACATCATCAGTGAAAAATGACTTTAAAAAAAAGAGCTGTTTAAACTGGATGTTTTTTGTGTGTGTCCCTTTAAATGCAAATGAGCTGCTGCTACCGGCCCCCTTTTCAGCTTAACAGCTCACGCTTCGGTCGCTCAACAACAACAAAGCTGGAGAATCTCACGCAGACAAAATGAGGATTGTCAGTAACGGTGTTCAGCCTTACATTGTTCAAACCGGAGTCGACACTGATGGAGAGACTCAGGAAGAACTTACAACTTTTAGAATGAAACTGGACGTTTCTGAATGGTTAGTGGATAAATTTATGTAGTTGCTGTGGAGTTGATTCAACTCATCCACTAGCATGTGCCGTCATGTTAATCTTTTGTGTTGAATTGATCCTCGTTTGTGAAGCAGTCCGGTGTAAAATGACGGCATGTCAACAACACTCTACTACAACAACTCTTCCTCTTCTCTAAAGCAGCCCAACATGGCCCCGCCCCCTTTGTTGTGTGTTCTCGGGGGCGGGGTTTATGTAAATGTTTGGGTTTGTGATGTCACCAACCCCGGGAAGAAGCTTGTTGTAGTCCTTAAATTGATTTCTGTAAAAGAAAATATCTCCCTTTGCATTGAACTTTGAACGTCGTAACTGCTGTTTGAGCATAAACAACAGATGTTGTTTATGCTCAAACAGCAACATTACACACTAACTAAAAGTTAAAAAAGTGAAATCATAATCAACGACCCCTTTAAAGATCTCTTATATGTCAAAAGATCAAGGCAAATTTTAATTCTCATGTCACAAGCCCTTTAAGATGCTTTATATACTGGTTGCAACACACAGGTCTGAAACATCAAGGTGAGTAAATGATGACAGAATATACATTTTCTTTTGAATTATTCCTTTAAGAGACACGGTGACTGTGTATGTAGTGAAGAAACGGCGCTCAAGGACAACTCCAGTGCTTTTATTCAGGCCGATCGGTCTGCAGGTAATTGGTGACAGCTGGTGGTGTCCGCAAAAGGTCATCGTTGCAGTCTCTCACGGAGGCCTGTCACGATACTGTCCGGCCACATAATAGGCCTATGCTAATTAGGTTAATTAACGGGAAGTGTCAGAATCTTGTTTGTCTTCAGTCACAAAACCGCCTCCCATGAGGGCTTACAGAAAAGGACAATGTTTTATCATTAAAGCTAACCACTTTCGCCAAAGCCAAACACCCCAATCGGTATCTTTCTGATTGCTTTACACTTTCTCTAACCTTCCATCGGTTTCGTGGTCTGAGCTGTGGTGTGAACAGAAGCGAACATCAAATGCTTGAGAAAAAACTCGCAGGGTGTTCTTATACATTTGCCATTTTCTGTGTGCGGCCACTCTTTCAAGTTGAGTTTTGTTTATAGTGCTCTATTTTGCC
The DNA here is from genome assembly GCA_037950675.1 of Hypophthalmichthys molitrix. NCBI lineage: Eukaryota > Metazoa > Chordata > Actinopteri > Cypriniformes > Xenocyprididae > Hypophthalmichthys > Hypophthalmichthys molitrix. The sequence continues at coordinate 31,552,164 of CM075497.1, forward strand.
TAATGGGGCTGCGGAGGCAAAGGAAGATTTGCTGGTATATCAAGAAAACAGACTTTGCATATCGCCATTCAGTACAACAAATAACTGCCAACCATTTTCAGAAAAAAACATGCTTTCATGGTGATCTTCAAAAGATCACGGACGCCTACTCTGCTCTAGGATAACTTTGAAAACTGTCTGCACTGCATTAAAAAATGTAACTATAAGATAGCATTTCTCTTGTTAACTGGGAGTTGAGATGCAGAGGCCATTTCCTTTCATGGGATTACTTACTTATCTTAATTTTCCACAGGTAATAATCAGCATGAAGCTGTCCGACGGCCCTCCCTGAGTCTAGTATTGCCACTAGTGAAAAACTATATAAATGCAAATGTTATTTTATTGTGTTTACACTCAAACAGGAAGAGGAGGCACTAGCATAGTCTCTTATTAATGCACAGCCTCGGATTCACTAAGAGGTCATTAGATCTTGGTTTATGCATCCTGCTGTGGCTCCTGGGAATGCATAAAAGAAAAACACACTTGAGAAGTTTGAGACATACACAGTTAGGCTTAACATGAACTGGAAACTATTTACCACCATCAGCTGGAGAAAAAAAAAAAAAAGCAGTCAACCTTGATGCATTAACAAAATCGTTGATTTTAATATGAACTCTAAAAAATAAAGGTTCTTTACTGGCATTTATGGTTCCATGAAGAATCTTTAGGAAATCCTCTTGCAGTCCCTTAAAACTCATCTTTGATCATCATAGTTACACATTTAAACATGTTTTTTTTTTCCCTGTGAAAATAATTTCTTCATGCCTTAGAATAGATTGAATGTAACTCAACACCCTTGGTTCATTTAGTATATGCGGATACATGAATATGCAAATTAGTCTCCGCCTCCACTCAATCACAGCAGCTCAGATTACCTGATCCACTTGGTCAGCTGTAGTAAACGCTACACAATGGCAAGTGGAAATATTGGTTTAATTCAACCAGAAACTCTATCAGAATGGTAATGTGTCTTATGTATCGCTCTCTACAATGTCAGACACATAACGGTAATTAATATGATTAGCCTTTGGCTTGACTACATTATCAAACAGCTAATAATGTGTTGCTAATGTTACACAAAGCATTTTCCTATTCGCAATCTCAGAGTCAGACAGCTGCCTTCTAAAAGTCACCATCTGCAGAAACGCTTTGAATCATATAAATCACATATGCTTTGACATAATAGAAAGTCAGTGGAGAAAAGCCCCGCCCTCTCGTTGACGGGATTGGTCACGTTTGTGATGGTAGGAAACCGGTGGCGTGTTCAAAACATGTTTTTGTCTTTGGTAAACTGCAGTTTTAAGGAGAAAAGGTTTGGTCTCTGAAAGGTTTGGAAACACTTTACTTAAAGCCTTTATATATAATGCATTATAAAAGTACAATGCACCTTATAATGCATTGTAACCACAGATATAATCCATTATAATACTTCTGTTATGCCTTTAGAAAGTAAAATGCATTAAAACAACCAATTTCTATGGAAGCTTCTTTCCGCCACTGAATAAAAAATAAAAAAGGTGTGATACAAACTCACAATTTGTGTGATACAAACTCACAATTGTGAGAAATAAAGTCAGAATTGTGTGACAAAGTCGCAAGTGAGTGTTATAAAGTCAGAATTTCGATATATAAACAAGTTATAAAGTCTGAATTGCGAGTTATAAAGTCAGAATTGCGAGTTATAAAGTCAGGATTGCGTAATATAAAGTCAGAATTGTGTGATATAAACTTGCAATTCTGAGAAAAAAAGTTGGACTTTATAATTTGCAATTGCGACAATATCTCACAATTCTGAGAAAAGAAGTCAGAATTGCATGACATACAGTAAACTCGGAATTGTGAGTGGCGGAAACAAGCTTCCATAAACTTCAGAAGTAACAAGGAATTTGCATATATATATTAGTCAACATTTGAAGTGGATCAAAACCTTTCATTAAAGTTGTCCTAAAACCTTCTTCTTAGGACAACTTTGATGAACTTTTTTGATCCACTTCAAATGCTGACTACTGTATTTTAATGCATTTAAACTTTGGTTACAATTATTTATGAAAAAATATAATGCATTATAATGTACATTATGAATACCGTTATAATGCATTATACATAAAGGCTTTAAGTAAAGTGTCACCAAAGGTTCTTTAGGGAACCAAAACTAGTTATTCGATGACACTGTATAAAGTATAACATTACTATCCAATACCATGGTACTGCACTTTTTTGTAAGGGTTTATTTCCAAAACATTAAAGGGTTCAGGCCTGACTCTGAGATACGAAAAAGGCTGATCTGGAGTGTAATAGTAGTGTGTTTGAGTTCTCTGTGTATTCAACCAAGTGCAAATATTGCTCCAGGAGTAGATGGAAGGGGGGGGGAAAGTGCATGTTTGCAGGCCTTGATCCAGCTCTTCACAGTTATAACCTGTATCTGAGACACACACACACACACACACACAATATAGCTGCAGCATTCTGCAAGAGTGGGCTGGGAATTCAATATGTGCAACCTTTATTTATTATTTATTTTGGTTTCTTTTTATACTGTTCTAAAATAGCTGAACAAATGTATGAGAGAAAAAAGTAAAAAATACATGCAAAATGCTGTAGAGTTTTAGGAACAGATTATGCTTTGCGATCAGTTTACAGATGCGATAACATCACAGAGGAAGACGCTTTCGCTCAAAGGTTGACAAGATATAATTTGGCAAAATGATAAGCAATATCCTTTTAGCATTTCTTTATGAATACAACTATATCTGATATAGCTGTATTCATAAAGAAATGCTGTTAAGTTTTATTAATAATTAGCATTGAACTAATTCCTGTGATGTGCCTGTGTCCAAAATAAAGTCTTTTATTATGTGCTGAACTAAAACAGTTATATAGTCATGAATATTTACAGCTCTCTACTGCAAAAACTGCAATTTCTACATACACAGTAAAATAAAAAATGAAACATTAAATACGAGTAAAAAGCTGTCGAGAAATGTCAAGATCTTATTTTAAAAAATGTGATATATGTTGCAAAATGCAAAATAAAAATACATATATTGGTCTTAAAAAGAAGCTTTGCTTTTGTGACATTTTCATGACAATTAAGCACATTAATCAGTCAATTGTCAGTAGCTGATTTAATTAGTATGCTGGTTTTAATTAAAAACAACAAACAAAACACTGAATCTGGGCCGGATGTTTTTTGCGACTAAATTACAATACGGAAGATGAAGCAATAAGCCACGACAATCTGTGCATTGCAGTGACTTTACATGAAGCACTGCAGTGAAATCTGACCCAGACATTTCCCAGCGTGATTCACTCCTTGACCAGACGAGTGTTTCTATGGGAAGGAAAGCGCGCAGCCCTAGGAAGTAATCACACATACAGCACCAGAGTTCAGCAGACGTGCCCCTTCACCCGCAACATCCTGCACCTTTTGCCAATATTTGCAGAGCGACACGGGGTGTGTGTATGTGGATTAAGCAGGGCTTGTGTAGGGCAGGACAGGCTGGTTTGTTTTCCTCTGGTAGCGTCTCCACACACACAAGCCTAGATTGGCACAATCATAAAATATAGATCAAACAATAAGCTGATGTGGAAGCTCTCCATATGATACCCAGACTGGACGCCTCTGGTCAAGACTTATCTCAGGGTTGGCGTGAGATTAACCCGCTAGGTGATCTGTGATCAGATGTCACCTGTTTGAAAATCTACGACCCAGAAAGTCTGAGATGAAGAGCTGTTCATAGAAGAGCAAAGGGAAGCTGTTTAGATTAAAAGCATGAGCGCTCTGCCATGCCAAAAGCACTGTAAATAGCCAATGAAAAATGCATACGCAAAGATATGAGAGGACGTGAACCTCTAAAGTAAAATTAAATTTAATGCGCCCGGCCTTATGGAAGAATGCATTTTTAGAGCTACTGCCTCCTCGTCCCTCGCTGTTGGAAAGATTTATGCATAAATGCACTTGAGTCATCCCTGCTATGGAATACATGTACATGTACCAGTCATATATATCTTAATATATTGGATAAAATATTAAACTCGTGTTATTTAGTTTGCAATGAAAACCTGACACATTTTTTAACAAATATTCCATTATTTTTGTCAGTAAAATCTGGGTAATGTTGTGCTCCAAAAGTAAAATAAAAAAAATGAAATATTTTGCATGACGCAAAACAATCTTAATAGTCTTATTAGTGCATTTTCAGTTAAGCACATGAATCACCCAATTGTCAATAGATTATTTAATTAGTATGCATTAGTAATTTGGTTTTAATTAAAAATGATTGTCACGTTTTCCATGACTATTTCAATAAAAAAAAAGCAATAAGTCATGCAAGGCTGTGCATTGCAGTGACTTTACATGAATATAACAAAATATTTTTACTGGAATTTATATATAAATAATCTGTTTTTAATTACTTCTGTAAAATCCTTTTAGCCAGTTCACTGATGCCATCATCCTCCAGGAAGTGACATCATTTCTGTGAGAAGTCAACAGCACAAACATTAGAAAGAATCAATGGATTTGATGGATTAGTTGGTTTGTGTCTCTCTAAAACCTTCCATCCTGTTTGATAAAATGATAGAAATCAGTATAATACTTCATTAATAAACTATGAAATTCAACTCGACATCCTCATGTGATCTGTCGATCCCTCACTGAGCAATCTTTAGCTCTTGTCATCGTGTGAGTAATTAGGAAAGTTATAATTAGTAAAGTTGAAGTTTCCGTGCATGACCAGGGAGTTTTTATAGAAATACTTCCTTAAATGACAACTCACGCATATTCATTAATGCTATAAAGTTCAAAAGGCGCTGCATAACAGGAATGACCCACTTAACGGTGTCAACAAAGTCTGTTTGAAGCTGCCAGCCGCGGCACCCGGGTGAAGAAGAAGGCTGCCGTACGGAGCAGATGGCCAGAAGAGGTTAGCTCATGCAAGACGAGAGACTGACAGCTATTTAAGAGCTGCGGTCGTAAAGGAGATTTGTGCTGCGGCGCTAAAGCAGTCGGCCCGGCGCGCTCACTTTCTCCTCTATTTAACCCTGTCAGAGTCTTTCGCACCCAACGCCCCCAAATCACTCCGCATTATGAATCGTTTAGTGCTCTCATAAAAGCCAAAGTGTTTTCACATGAAAACTTATTCCTCTCAACATCTCAACACTTGATTCACTTTTCATTCGCCCAACTAAAAATAAAGAACACGAGCTTAGATTTGACTAAAGGCTGAAAAAATAGAAAGAGGTGGGTAATGTTGTGTCATAAAAGTCAATGGCCCGCAACTGTGATCCTCAAGGAAGTCCCGTAAGGATTTACATGGGATATTTTTCATCCACTTTGACAAAGATGTACTTAAACAGTCCCCATCCAGGATGTTTTATAGGACAACTTTGCATATTCTTGCAACTATCATTATTGCTGTCATGCTCCAGACTTGCATTGAGAGCATTTTATTCAGTAAATGCTGCCAGGAGAGTGAGTGCAAGATACAACTTTTTAAAATAAAAGTACAAAAAAGATGGCATGTGTAAAAGAATGAACTAATGGGTTAAGGAGATGTATCATGAAAATCAGATTTTTTCCATGTTTAAATGCTATAATCGAGTCCCCGGTGCATCTACGAACCCAGGAAATGTGAAAAAGGACAACCCAGTAACTTCGTTTTTTGTAAGCCTTTCTCTGTTTTTGTTGTCATGCCGTCATTTTACGCCGGACTGCTTCACAAACGAGGGTCAATTCAACACAAAAGATTAACATGACGGCACATGCTAGTTGATAAGTTGAATCAACTCCACAGCAACTACATAAATGTATCCACTAACCATTCAGAAACGTTCAGTTTCATTCTAAAAGTTGTAACTTCTTCCTGAGTCTCTCCATCAGTGTCGACTCCGGTTTGAACAATGTAAGGCTGAACACCGTTACTGACAATCCTCATTTTGGCTGCGTGAGATTCTCCAGCTTTGTTGTTGTTGAGCGACCGAAGCGTGAGCTGTTAAAGCTCCGCCCTCTTCTGGAAAGGGGGCGGGAGCAGCAGCTCATTTGCATTTAAAGGGACACACACAAAAACGGTGTGTTTTTGTTCACAGCCAAATAGGGGCAAATTTCACAAGCTTTAATAAATGATCAGTGGGGTATTTTGAGCTGAAACTTCACAGACACATTCTGGAGACACCATATTACATTAAGAAGGGGCATAATAGGTCACCTTTAGGGTATTCACCCTTGAACATACTGCTAAATATTATGTAAATGAATTAACAAATGACAAAATTCCTTTAAAGGGATAGTTTTAAAAATGAAAATTCTGTCATCAGACAGTTGACGGTAGCCATTGACTTCCATTTTTTCCTACTATTGAAGTCAATGGCTACTGTCAACTGTTTGGTTACCAACATTCTTCAAAATATCTTCTTTTGTGTCCAACAGAAGAAAGAAACAGGTTTGGAACAACTTGAGGGTGAGTAAATAATGAAAGAATTTAAATTTTTGGCTGAACTATCCCTTTAAGTAGACATCAAAAAGCAGAAGTTTATGACATCAAAAGCCACCAGACTGCAGATGGACTGAGGCAGTGCTGAAATCACCCGACCGCAGCAAATCTCAGAATCTAAGCACACTAAACACGAGCAGAGGGGGATTAGATAATAATCCCATTTTATTCAATTTAACACTGAGTAAAAGCAGAATCATTTTCATTTTGAATATTTAAAATCAATCTGTTTAAAATAGACCAGAACGCCCCATATCTCCTTCTCTGAATGTGACAATGTGCATAAAGTGCTTGCAGCCATGAAATACCTAATATCTGGCATATCTTCTTCTGATATCCATCAGTGAGTCCTTTACACAAGCTATGCTTTTTTTCTAGTCTCTAGCACTTTAATAAAAAGTTGAGCGTCCACATTTAGAGCGGCCTTTGTTCCGGAACTAATTTCCCATTCATTTTCTCCATAGGGATTCATCATTAAAGAATCATCCAAAACCAAACCAGCTCTGAGATGGATCACAAACTATGACTTTAATTTGAAATCAACTACTCCTCTCATGATGCATTGCAAAATGTAATCGGATCAAAAACTATTATGCAATATAAACATGAACTATCCCCTTCGTAATGCATTTTAGAATACCTCGATGTGTTTTTGTGCATTAGATGCCGTGGCTCCTCTAGAGATGATGAGCAGTGTCAGTCAACGCAGATCAAATCAGCTCGGATGTCAAAATGCCGCAGTTCAAACCCAGTGACATAACCTTTCCATCAGTGGTCCAGCGCATCAATCAAATCTTTCCACCACAACCATCCATCACGCAGTACTTTTGTCACATGGAGGCATTTTACCCAGAGATTGGGCAGCCTGTCACGGTACAACAAGACTATATGTCGCACACATGTTCCTTCAATCACAGGTAAGGATTTTCATGTCATTCGGGATAATTACAAAGCAGCACTACTGATGCAGAACTAAAGCCTAAAAGTTCCCAAAACTTTGACACTGTTCTTCTGCTGCCTTCCGACTGCTGTTATTTCCCTCTGGAAATGCAAATCTCTTTTGAATATGATGGTGCCGCCAGCTTTGTGTGTCTATTATCTGACACTGGCAGAAACCATGTTGGTGAATCATTCAAAGGGGTTTTGAACATCCCCTCTAAAACTATAGTAAGACATCTGTTGCACAAACCATACAAGCATCATATTATTTTTGCATGCATCTGAGGAGTTTTGAAACTGTGGGCAAAGCATTGCTGAAGCTTAAATATTTAAAGAGTTACTTTGGCTCTCACAACTCGAGAAAGGGAAGAGATGCATTTGGTTTAATTATTCACAGTTAGCTTTACTCACATATAAACAAGAGTCAGACTTTGCAAAAAGACAGACATCGTGAGCTGCTTAAAAAACTAAATATTGTCTTGTTGAGTTTGGGATCATTTTAAAGATTTTTGAAATATTTTTGAAAGAAGTCTCTTCTGCTCACCAAGGGTGATTTTTAAAATTATATATATACAGTAAAAACAATAATATTGTGAAATATTCTTACAATTTAAAATAGCTGTTTTCTATGTGAATATATTGTAAAATTTAATTTATTACCATGATTAAAGCTGAATTTTCAGCATCATTACTCCAGTCTTCAGTGTCACATGATCCTTCAGAAATCATTCTAATATGCTGATTTGCTGCTCAAGAAACATTTATTTAGTTTTAAAGGTGTCATGAACTTGTTTTATTGTTTTATAATATTTCCTGGGGTGTACTTATAATGTTAGTATGCTCATACATCAAAAATGGTCATAATTTAGAAATAAAAGGCATTTTCCTACCCTGATTTCAGCCCTCTGATTTGAACGCTCTGTTTTAAGGGGCGTGTCTGCTGTGAGACTTCAGTGTAAACGCCCACTGCTGTGATTGGCTAACATCTTTGCATATGAAATAATTTAGTACTACTCTCTCGAAAACTTTTAGAACGTTTTCACTATTACAGCTCTCAAGGTTAACTAATTGTGAAAAGTGTTGATTACATTTAGATCTATGGCATTATATTGAGATGGTGGCATGAAAGTTTCAGTGATGAACATTGAAGCCGATCACAGACATGTTGTTAAGCGCATGAAAGCAGTGTTCTCATCATTGCAAGTCGATTTCTGCACACTAACGAATGCTTTCATTATATCTAACAGTGCAAACACATTGTAACTATAGAGATTTGGTGAATAAAACGGGAGTTTTGGCACAAGTCCAGAACTTGTCACTGATAAACTCGCGCTATTTGATTGACAGTTCCAGCATGCGCTGTTTGATTGACAGCTCCAGCAATTGTAAAGGGAGCGTTCTTTGATCGCTTTCTATATATAATTTAATCACAGTTTAAATAACAGATTATTTTCATCCTACTAAGAGAAACAACGTGAAGTTGAGCGTTTAGTCACTGGTTTGATTTACTGACACATACACAAAGAACATCTGAATGAATGAACATGAATCATTACATTTCAGATCAGGCATTAGAATTAACGCATGTTGTTGCATTACTGTTGAGTCCATATCGTAAAAGTCTGTTCCGAAATGCGATTGATTTACCGAATACACAATGAAATACTGAATACAAATAAATAAATCTCAACTGAGACTTTCACATTGTTGAAAATAAATAACCATATTCCTAGGATCCTTTGAATCCTCTTCTCTCCTCATCTCACTAACACACCAGTGGGCGGGGCTAACAGTGCAATGATGAAGTAGGCGTTGATTTCTTCTGTGGAGGCGGAGTTTCACCTAAGATTCCAGGATCAGTTGTTCGCTGGGCCTTTTATTGGACTAACAAGGAAGTTTTCAGTTCTGAAACATACAGGATATTCTTATAGTACGATGACCTCTTATATATTAAAAGCTCTAGGAAAAGTTGATTTCTCAATTCATGACCCCTTTAATACATATAACACTTTTGTATACAGTGCCATATATTGCTTTGTATAATAATATGTCTCTGTGATATTCTGGTCTCTACATGATCTTAAATATGTGTAATATCAGTAGTGATGTTTTATTAGTAGAAATCATGAATGAATGAGACTTACTGCCAAATGTAAAGAATAACATTTAAACAATATGATCCTTTTAAGCAGAGAAAAAGCATCCTTTAAGCAAACATGAATGCAAAATGCACAGAATTTGTTTTTGGAAAAATAAACAAACACAGACAAAAGATCAACAACCTCTAGTGATTTGAGGCTAATGTGATTAGCAGGCAGTGAGAGAGAGAGTGTTTTGTCCCTCTCTACCGGCTCACCGCTGGGTTAGCCAACACGAAGCATCTATAGTGTGTGAATAATATGCAAACAAATGCGACTTGGCTTCGACAGCACGCTAAAGGCCATGCATATCAGCGAAGCCACTGGAGAGAGAAAGAGAGCAAGAAAGAGAGGCAGAAAATGACAAAGGCGGTAAGTAAAAATGAATATGCCCGGGGCTTGTCCGTGATTACTTTTTTTATGATTATTGCTGAATTCTTTCTTCCAGAGTGGTAAGACAGCACAGTGATCGCACTCAAGCTTATTAGATCAGTTGTTCACACATCTACGTTAAATTAGCTCTGTCTGCTGCGTGACAATTAGCCCCATTACTTACGACCACCCGTTAGCTGGTCACTTAAAGCTTTGTGGCTGGAAAATTACCGAAGCCCTTCATGTCAGATCAAGGGGAGCGGTGGAGTTTATTATGAACCATGAGGCAGGCCTAACAATCACACAATACAATACATGCTGTTAATGAACTAATTAAAAGTTTACACACACTTGTCTGATTAACAATTATGAAATTAGTTTTGCAGTCGTGAATAAATGATGCCTAGAGTATGTATAAATTTACGGTATTTTATTTATTTGTTTAGTATGGATGAGTTATTTTTATATACATTATTATTAGTATTAGTAATATATTAGTATATTAGTAGTAGTATTAGTAATATTATTATCATCATGATTATATATATATATATATATTTATATCTTTATATTTACTATATATAGTGCGTACAGTATGTATAAATTGTTTATTATACTGTTTAATAAATTAATCAATTAATTAATTAATTAATTTATATTTTTGTATATTATCTATATTTTATTTTTATTATTAATGAGTCATTTTTATATACTGTACATTATATATATATATATATATATATATATATATATATATATATATATATACACACACACACACACATTTTACAATATTACTCTTTTTACTATATTATTGATCATATAAATTCAGCCTTGGTGAGCAGAAGAGACTTCTTTCAAAAACATTAAATAAATCTTAATTATTCCATAGTTTTCACTGGTGCACACACACACACACACACACACACACACAAACATGCATGCATGCACACAGTACGAATTAATTTTTATAACTCATATATAAAATAAATCAAATAATACAATAACCCTTATTTTGCTAACAAGCAAGGTAACTCTGTAATTATCTATTTTATATTGTTTGACATAGCTTTGAAAGATGTGAGCATATTTGTAAGTGCAATAAATAAATATTTATATAAACTCTTTGTAACTTATTATGAACTATTTTTTTTTTTCATGCACCTCAATGAAAATGGGCTGTCGAGTAACACTGCCCTTATTCCTGGGGCTCTAACAATAAGCCCATTAGTGGCAGTTCTGAACAGGACCACAAACATAAGCAGAAAACAAACAGGAAATGCTTGACTAAGCAGAGCCGTTATTTCATTACACTCGCTGCTGTTCAATGTATAAAACATGAAGTCCACACTTCTTTAATGTATAATTTGACTGAAAGGTGGAGAACCCTACAGGGAATGAAGGACTCTCTCATATTTCTCTCTCTCTCTTTCTCTCTTCTTTGTCAATAAGCAGCGAGTCGCAGCCACCGATGTGCTGAGGAAGCAGGAATTAATTTCAATCAGGAAGTTCACAGCCGTGCAGCGCTGCAGTGATTACATTATTGTAACCTGCATTTAAAAATCTTTTATATCCGTAAACACACACACACAAAGGCTTTGGTTGAGGTGCAGCTGACAAAAAAAAAAAACACACCAACACACTGGAAATAACACAAAATACTGTGCCAGATCATGTACGGCGGTTTCTGGCAATACCATGGTACTTTGACATGTACTGTACATTTACATGTATATGGTTCTTCCATTGGTACTACCATGGAACTTTTTGGTACAGTAGGCTAGATACCCACATTGCAAAAGCAAGAATTGACTATCATTAATGATCATGTCAACTTTAAATCACACAGCAAGATTCTGTTCAAACTGTTGCTCCGCTGCTCTCTTTTGGGCCTCGTGCAACAATGCTAAAGATGCAAAATATTATGAAACAAAACTGCATTATGAATTGCGATCTGAACTATGAAATGATCTGAAATAAAATATATTTTAAAAAAAAAACTTATTTTATTTCAGCTGTAGTTAACAAGGAATAATTTCTCATTTTCATTTAAATTACTAAAATAACTAAAACTAGATTAACTAAAAACTAAAACATAAAAACTATACAGAAATATGTAACAAACATGACAGAAACACATAACAAAATTAATAAAACTTAGAAAATAAAATACAATTCAAAATATTACCAAAAAATATATCAATTATACAAAACTAACACTGATCTGATCGGACACACAATATACAAATATTTACTGGAGGTAAAAAGTTTGAAAGAACTAAAAGTTTCTAAAAGAAGAGACATTTAATTATTATCGTCAACAGTTGTGCAGCTTAATAATTTTGTGGAAACTGTGATGCACTTCAATTCAAAAGTTTGGGGTAAGTAAGATCTTTAATACATATAAATACATATACCTTTATTCAATAAGGACGCATTAAATTGATCTAAAACTTTAATAATGTTACAAAATATTTCCATTTTAAATAAATGCTGTTCTTTTGAACTTTCTATCCATTAAAGAATCCTGAAAAAATAAAATATATCACAGTTTCCACAAAAATATGAAGCAGCACAACAGTTTTCAGCATTGATAATAATCATAATAAGCAAATCAGCATATTAGAATGATTTCTGAAGGATCATGTGACACTGAAGACTGGAGTAATGGTGCTGAAAATACAGCTTTGATCACAGGAATGAATTACACTTTACTATATATTCACATACAAAACAGCTATTTTCAACTCTGATAATATTTCACAATTTTTACTGTATTTTTGATCAAATAAATTCAGGCTCGATGAGCAGAAGATACATTTAAAAATCGAAATGTTTGACCAACGGTGTACACAACCGGTATTTACAACATACAAATACCAGTATTTAAAAGGCATCAGTTCAGTATATAAATACAGTGTAAAATGTATCTTACCAATAGGAGAGAGTTCTGCCACACTTCCGATGTAGGGACCTTCTAGAAACTTGGGCTCACTGTCGTTGATGTCCTGGACTTTGATGACAAACTCTGACTCGGGTTCAAGCGGCGCGTCAGTCAGACGGTCTCGTGCTTGAGCTCTCAAGGTGTAGAAGGTCTTCTCCTCACGGTCTAATCTCTCCGTGGCGTGAATGTCACCGGTGACCTCGTCTATGATGAATATAGTCCCTGCTCCCTCTCCAGAGATAGTGTACTTAATAGATCCGTCCCCTTCATCAGAGTCTGAATGGATCTGTCGATTAAAGCACAGAGGACACACACTGAGTTTGGAATGGTGTTGTTCAAGGTAACTATCCGGAACGCTGAAATGGGATTTCATTTGGCAAATACAATTCAAATTCAGGAATTCTGAATGTCTCAACGGTGATTCAGATTCTCATGTGCAGACAGGCAGACTGCATAAAACTTCATGTTTACAAACACACATTTCCATATTGTTTGAAATAAAATTTAAAATGCTAACTGGATGACTGAATGGTTTGGGAACACAGCACATCCATGTGTAAAATACAGTTATTTATCATCACTAATGTTGTCTGATCTGATCATGAGTTCAGCAATATGGCGAGTTGCCATGTTGAAAGGCAAAATTCCCAGTTTTCCATCGTCTCTTTCCACACTGACAGCTCCTCTAGTTGCTGCAGAAGCCTCTTGGCATCGCATTGAGTCATTACTATAGCAACCGATGTACGGAAGACATACCGGATATTGACTACAAGGTCTGACCAAATGCCTTTCATCATCTACAAAATAATCTGGGGACAGATAGTCCTAAAAAAATTCTCAAAAAGTCGAAAAACAAATACCCTTATTTGCTGTCTTAATGCATGTTCCTGCATATCTTACAGTGTGTTCCTGGTGATTCATCAGAGCACATTAGGGTTGTGCAGCAATCAGAACACAATGAGAATGACATTCAATTTTAATTATAAATGGGTCATTGATGAATAAGGTTCTTAAAAGTGTAAAAAAAAAAAATTACCTAATGGAGATATAATTAATTTTGAAGTTTTATTAAGTGTTAACAATATGATTATGTGTTTTTTATAATCAATTAACACTGCTTTTGTCATTTTTTACAAGATGGACAAAATTTGTCACCAAAAAAGTCATTTGGTTTAACCAAAATTTCGGTTTTACCGAATGACACTTTTGGTTATACCGAATGACGATATTTTCTAACAATGCTAACAGGCTGATATCTAGCTAGCTAACAAAATGACAGTCAAACATTTTATATTTAGTACAAGTTTTTAAAATATTACAACATTTTCCATGTTTTATAGCAGTTGTACCGAATGACCTGATGTTTCGGGACATGCATACGAGCAATTGAAAACATTAATTTTTCAAATAGTTAAGAGAGAGTTAGTTACTTTGCTTCATGACCATGTGGTCCTTTGCAGGTGTCTGAATGATGTCACATCCTGTCTCATGATATTGACCACATGACTTGATCCAAAATGGTCCCTTTATATTGGTTACTCCGAATGACATCAATGAAGTTCATTTTTCCGGACATTCTTTCTCATAACAAAGCAACAACTTCTACACGTACTTTTAATACCATTTTGCACTATGTTGATATATGATGTTATAAAATCATGCCAGAATAAAACTATATATACATTTATTACATTTTAAGATATTTTATTCACAAATGAAATGGCTGTATTGGCCTTTGGACGGTTAAACCGAATGACCTTTTGACACTTCAAAATCTTTAAAATGCCTTTATATATAGCAAAATATAATTAAAACATTTTGGATTTAATAAAAGAGATCTAGTTGTACTACCTTACATACTTTGGATGTCAAATCTTTCTTTTTTATTATTATTAAGGCCTTTGGACAAAAAAATGACCCGTCACGTCATTGATCCATATATATATATATATATATATACTGTAATTTTTAAATAGAAAAGCACAATTTGTTAAGGTAAACACTGAACTTGTCTAAAAAGAGAGGAAAAACAAGACAAGCATACTCGTGATGCAAAAAGTCTGTCCTTGCACTTTTTCCCTATTAAACATCCTATTTCACACTAAAATATATCACATTACAGAAGTGAAATGGCTTGCGAACACCACTTTAACTGGCTAATTTTGTGGTTCAGTTTACGGTCTAATGCCATCTAAGTTTGTTTGGAGTTGCTTAAGCGTATTTCACCCAAGCAATGACTTTTTGGGGACTATAACAATCTTTTCCATTCATCTATGGATCAGTAATGATGGCAGTCAGTTCAAGAATCGCTGCTTTGGGGAGGAGGCACTTTTTAGAGATACAGTCAGCCGGAGGCTCATTATATTTAAAGGGAGACGTATTTCTAAACTCCGGCCTGGAAGTGCAGTTTGGAGCCATTATGGGGTTCAACAAACAAAACAAAGAAACAAGAAATCACTTCTTCATTTTTTAGGATTTTTAGAGAGGTTTTGTGCACTTGACAACTGGACAGACCTGCTAATCCAGATCAACCCAGCAAAAAATCTCAGGCTGGTCTCAGGTGTTTTATTTAGTGCAGATGATGATATTCATACAGCCAAAAAGTAAGATGAAATTCTGATGTTTGTAATGTAAATCAGTGAAGTCTTTATAATAGTACAGCAAACTACACACATAAAATGCACATAAATATCAATATCTGCCAGTAATATGTCATAGTAAGATGATATTTAAATACTTAGTTTTATTATCAAAGCTCTGTAGTTTCTAAACATATAATGCAATGCAATACAATGATCATTGAGAGATGAACAAATAAAACTTCCTCAAAAGCCTGATTATCATATTTGATACTTGTGATTTTTCTAAAAAAAAAAAAAAAAAAAAGATGTAGGGATAAAGTTGCTTCAGTCTAGTAAGTATTCATCTTGAAATATTACTAACAACATAAAAAGTTATTCTTAAGTTTACTTGATAAAAAGACACGTGAAGTACAAGCTGAAGGAGAACGTTTGTACAATTATACTAAAAGGAGTATTTACTTGCTAAAAAATATAATCTATAAATCAGATGACAGAAGGCATGTAGTAGATTATGCTGTATTTTTCAGTATGGAGATTGATGCTAAAAGTTTGCGGTGATCTATTGAGATGCAGAAGTAGCAGCTCTGCTGCAGTGTAGTAATGCTCTGTCGACCGGATCATTTTGGGTTTTCTTTAGCTTCAGTCTCTGCCTGTTTCCCATTATAATGTGCCTCTGTAGCCTGGCAAAATCCTCTAAACAGCAGTGGACAGAGCGAAATCACCCTCTCCATCATCAGCCTGTTAAATATTTTATAAAGTCTTAATTAAATAGCAGCTTCTATCACCCCCATGGGGATTTTCATTAGGTATTTGTCGTAAAACATGGGAATAACGCAAGCGGGCCTACAATATTGCATTCTTTTCTGCCCTCTTTCCTCATTTCAAATCCTCCCTCATTGAAACAATCCTCTTTTTTGGCGTATCAATATTTCAGCAGTAATAAAAAAAAAACTCTCTTACAGGAAGACAAAGAAAGCTGGGCAATATCTCGAGAGCTGGAGGATAAAAAAATATTTCTCCCTGTCTGTTCACAGGGAGTGTTTGATCAACGAACAGAAACACAACGACGCTCCTGGAGTCTTTTGTGCGCATTAGCGCATATGGAGATCATATGATCAACATCACATCTGTTCCCCCAATTATGAACAGAAAAATAATAAGCATTTAAAAGACAGAACTGCTGAGTGTCCTGGATTTTCTCTGACTCTGCTGCTTTGCCTAATGAAATGAGAAAGCAGAATAAACAAGCCACAGCAAGAGTGAAATGCATCTTTTACCTGACAAACGACGTTATTGGCTGATGGCAGACGTAAAGCGGTTCTCAGACTGACTGTCTCCTTGCCCTGGGCAGCGAAGTACTGTACGTTCACATCACACCGCGGTAAATGGTGCGACCGGGGCATGAGACGTCAAATCAAAGGTCATGCAGAGGTCTTAAATAAAATATTTTGTCTCTATCAACTCTTTTATCTATGGCAATTCACAATATTTGATTATTCTGACTTAATTTACTCACTAACGAGAGGCTTAATCTAAATAACATCACTTTGCAGCCCCCGAGCCTCAACAAGGCCGCCAAGTAGGATGAAAATCCAAGGAACTTTTTAGATACCCAAGGATAAAAACACTACAGCTCTGTTGAGCTTCTTTGCCGTCGACTGTCTACACTGGCACTTTCTAACTCAGATAAGTGCACTACATAGAGAACAACTTACAGTTAGCACGACACAAAGTTGACTTGACTCACAAGAGATTCTACACTGATTCCAAAAGAGTTTGTAATTAGAATGTTGTTAAACTAATGGTGCCCTAGAAAACATAAAAATTCAAGACATCTTCATATTAACGCTGTGAAGTCTGACATAAAGTGTATTTTTTTGAGCATTATATTTGATACATCCAGTTTTTATGGCTCATATAGTACGATAGAATATGGAGACCAAACTTGAGGAGGAAAATCAGATCAATTTTATTCAAAGGCACAAACTGAGCAAAAAATATGCAATTTGGTGCAGATGATATTATATAGGGACAAAAAGTATTAAATTCTGAGCTTGTAAGTTTGTATTGTAATTCAGTGATATTTATAACAGTATAGCAGATACTTACTGTACATTAATTGCATATTAATATCAGTCATCACTCTACATCTTTCCAAATAATGTCTTACTTAAATGATATTTAAATGCTTAGTTTTCATGATCAAAGCTCAGTAGTTTTAAAGCATATGATGATGATTGAGAGACCCTTCCTAAAAAGCCTGATGATCATATTTGAGACTAACATTTAAACATGATTTATCTAAAATAATTATGTTTGGATAGTTAAGTAAATCTAAGTTGATTCAGTCCAGTAAATCTTCATCTTAAAATATTACTAACAATATAATTGCATTTACTTTTTTTAAAATCAGTAAAGATTTGACAGCAAAAAGACATGTGAAGCACAAGCTAAAGGTAAACATTTGTACAATTACACAAAAAAAAGTCAAAACTATCAATCAGACGAGAAGGACTGTAGTAGATTGTGTGCAACAGGTTTCTCAGCAGTTTTGATCATGTCGATCTTTTAGAGGCCTTAGAAACTTGTGTATTAAATATGATACAGTAGGCTTAAAGGGTTAGTTCACCCAAAAATGCAAATTCTGTCATTAATTTCTCACACTCATGTCGTTCCACATCCATCAGACCTTTGTTGATCTTCAGAACACAAATTAAGATATTTTTGAAATCCTAGAGGTTTCTGTCCCTCCATAGAGATCTAACACAACTACTACTTTCAAGATCCAGAAAGACATCATTAAATTACGTGTTGTGTTCACGTGAGTGCTGACATTGTTGCGTGAACATGCTCTGGATAATATTATTTTGTAAATAAAGCCGTAAATTAAGTTTTACGCGCAAACAAAGCTCTCGCACCTAGGGTTGCACCTAGTCTCTTAATGAGTCATGGGTGTGTTTTGGGCGTAACGTGCAATAAACCAATCAGAGTGTCATCTCCCATTCCCTTTAAAAGCCAGGTGCGCTTGGACTATGGCGGATCCGCTATTTACATGGAGGAATATAGACACCCTCAACCTGACGAGTCAGTTTAAATACATGTGTGGATTGCCACGATTGGTCAACTAATTAGCCAATTTCATTCGTCATTACTGCAAATTGGTAATTCTGATACATGCAATGACTGTCCATTATGACATGTAGGCATTTGTATCTTTATGTACACTAATAATACTCTTTTACATTGCAATCCTTTAATTTTTTAACATTTGGCATGTTTGTGTGCTGCTGAGTGGACGTGTGTTGTGCACCCGCCTATAGGGATAACTGTGTTGGGCTGAAACTAGCAAAAAACACTTGCATCACGGCTGGCATTGCATTGCGCTGGGTGTATGATAGGGCCCCTAAAGTCAAATCTCACATTGTAGTTCTTCAGCCACCAGTAAGACGCTGCCAATTTGAACTGGGTAAAGAATTTAGACTGGGAAAACACTAAAAAAAAACAAAAAAAACATCCAACTAAAAGACTACCATGGACAAACAGTTAAGAGACTGAATTGGTATTTTAGTGGTGTCACTTCCATGAAGTGGCTGACGGAGCAGTTGAGCTCCAGGCTGTGGCGACCTGCCACCTCTCGGGTCAGAACACTAACAAAGCAAACCTGTTAGCTGCTAGCCGCAGTGAAGGAGGCTAGCCGACACTCCAAATATCTCACCTCTGATGAGTGCCGAGGCAAGAAAAAGTACTGCAGTGCACACGGATTGTGACAACAGCGACACACCAGAAGTGTGAATAAATGAGGCACGCGGGTCAGAAAGTCAAACTAGGACTATTGTGCTGAAATATGTTTTTAATGCATCTTGGGTTGCACTGAGCTCTACACATTTTATTTAGCATGAACATTTCATAAATACTCTACCTTTCAAAAGTGTGGGGTTGGTAAGATGTTTTACTGTTTCTGAAAGAAGTCTCTTGTGCTCATCTAGGGTGAATTTATTTGATCAAAAATACAGTAAAAACAGTAATATTGTTAAATATTATTACAATTTAAAATAGCTGTTTTTTTATGTGAATTCATAGTAAAATGTCATTTATTCCTGTGATCAAAGCTGAATTTTCAGCATCATTACTCCAGTCTTCAGTGTCACATGATCCTTCAGAAATCATTCTAAAATGATGATTTGCTGCTCAAGAAACATTTATGATTATTATCAATGTTGAAAACAGTTGCTTAATATGTTTGTGGAAACCATTTTTTTTTTTTTTTTCAGGATTCTTTGAATATAGAATGTTCAAAAGAACAGCATTTATTTGAAATAGAATCTTTTGTAACACATTATAAATGTCTTTACTGTCACTTACTGACCCCAAACTTTTGAACTCTAGTTTGTAAAAACACCGGAAACATTATGTCAGAAGTTTTGTATTTATTGTAAAAAGAATAACTATGAAAATCTCATGCAAAAGAAGTGACTATGTTATCAACGCCACATTTTATGCCATTAACAATCACTAAGAACTTCAAATGCGGCTTTGATTCATTTATTTAAGTGCCGGATAATTTGACAATTTTCATTTCAGCTTGAAACGCAAAACAAAAACGTGTGACATTCTCAACGGAGACTTCAGCCTAGACATCTGCACATCGGGTCATGACAGCACAGACCTCATCAGCAAACACAGGCCCTTTGTTTTGTTGAAATTCAATAGCTACACCACACTCATTCTGAAGCGAAAGATCAAAACATTAATAATGGATTCATAAAGCTTCAGACTGCAATCAACATGCACATTCTGCGAACACCCGTGACATTTAAACTATTACGATTCATGGATAAAGATATTTTGCATGAACATTGTGATACAGGAGTTTGGGCCTGTCAGACAGAGACGCTTAAAAGATTAATTCACTTCAGAATTAAAATTTCCTGATAATTTACCCCCATGTCATCCAAGATATTTATGTCTTTCATTCTTCAGTTGAAAAGAAATGAAGGTTTTTGAGGAAAACATTCCAGGATTTTTCTCCATATAGTGGACTTCACTGGGGTTCAACGGGTTGAAGGTCCAAATGTCAGTTTCAGTCCAGCTTCAAAGAGCTCTACACGATCCCAATCCTTATCTAGAGAAACAATCGGTCATAAAAATAAAAATTATATACTTTTTAACCACAAATGCTTGTCTTACACTGCTCTACAATGTGCCACGCATTACGTGATCACGTTGGAAAGGTCTAGTGTGACGTAGGCGGAAGTACAGAGCAAGTGTTTACAAAGTGAACGTGCAAAGACTAAGTAAAACAAAGATGTCGGACAATTTTGAAGTTGGAGGAGAAAATGAGATGGAGTTTTCACCCTACTGCGTTACTTCCACCTACGACACGCGTGACCTTTCCAACATGATTACGTAATGCGTGGCGGATCACAGGGCAGTGCAAGATGAGCATTTGTGGCTAAAAAGTATATATATATATATATATTTTTTTTAATGACCAATTGTTTCTCTGGATAAGACTCTTATTCCTCGTCTGGGATCATGTAGAGCTCTTTGAAGCTGCACTGAAACTGACATTTGGACCTTCAACCCATTGAACCCTGTTGAAGTCCACTGGAGAAAAACCTTAATTTCTTTTCGACTGAAGAAAGGAAGACATAAACATCTTGGATGACATGGGGGTGAGTAAATTATCAGGAAATTTTAATTCTGAAGTGAACTAATAAGAGGAAGAAAGGATATGAAATGGAGACTACAAAAATAAAACATTCAAAGTAGGACACAGCTTTAACCTGATACTCACATTCAATAAGCAATGCATGTGACGATGGTGTACTTTAAAGTGGGGGGAAAATGCAATGCTGAATAAAACCGATTCCCAACCCTAATTGTTAAATAAATATATGCTGGCTTTAAATAAATACATTCCACCTTCCTTTCAAACTCAAAAGACAAAAAGCAATCCTGCATGAAGGTTTGAACGGTTTGCCCAAGCCTGCAGGAAATTATTTGAACACGTTCAGACATCCTTGGCATGCACGTTACGAATGCCGCCGTCTGTTCAGCGTCTCAGTGCTACACGTTCAAATCCTATCAATCAATGTTCGCCGCTTGTCTGAAGGAAGAGGCTGGCAGACTTTCAAAGCGCAGTGGAAATCTTTCCACTTTGCTGCGCTGCCCATATGGCGGGATGTTCTTGTCGGCGTTCGCCGTGTAAAAACTCTCTTTCCACTGTTCATTTTTGCTGCCCTGCTGCCTTTGCCTGCAAAGAGACTTCTAATATTTATCAACTCGAGGTTTACATATGTCTGGACTTCAAGGCTTAGCGTTGGAGGGGGGAAATGGTGCAGTGGCCTTTTCGACACGAAATATTGCAACTTTCAGTCTCTTTTAGAGCTCTTTGCAGAAAAGGGACTGATGCGTAGAATTAACCTTCACAATGTTCGTGTTTCTCCGACAGGCCTTTTGAGTCAATGCGGTTTGAAAGTCTAATGTAAATAGCATAAGGTCACCGTAGGCTTTTGTGAATTCAAGTGCAGTATTCCTGGAACACTTCTGAAGACATTCTTACAAAAAAACACAAGACATCTGCTGAAGAAAAGACTGGTGTCATAATGAAGCATTATTAGGCTTAATGGCTGCAATTAATGTTATTAAATTAAAAGAATGAAAGAGATTCCTAAGCCACTTTAGCAGGAACAAAGGTTTAGCACCTCATGCAAAATCCATGTGATAAAAGACAAAGAAATAAGGAAATACGTCTCTATTCATCTAACAGGTCACTTTTGGCAGGACTCATTTTCAAAAGTCACTATTGTTCAAACTTTTTGACGATGCTCAACATGAAACGGAAACCCATAATGTGACATTTCCAAGTGAGTTTTTGTGTTTAATGTGCCAAATTGCACTATACAATGGGAAAAAATGTGAATAGGTTCATATGAATGTGCAGTATTGTTCAAAAGATTTGTAGCAAAGATTTTTTGAAGGAGCCTTCACATCTACAGTTCATTAAATGTTATTAGACTGCAGATTCAACGCACATTATGTGGCATACAGATATCTGTAGTTTTGCCATGTAATACAGACACATAATTTTACAACTTACAAATGTATTGAAGAGAGCTGCCAATGCAGGGACCAAACATTTAGAAAAATGATCATTAGCAGATTAATCACAGGGCAGTGCGAAAGGGATTGTTTTAAATGACCGTTACTGATAAAAGGCACGTTGGTCATATTTAATTCTATATCACCATAATTAAAGTCTTTGATATGGTGAGCAATAGACAGACAACACCAGCAGCCCCTATTAATAGTCTCGGCTCATGGCCTGACTTCACAGGGAGCAGTAACTCTGGGTAATTTTATTAATAAAATCATCTCTCTCCAGAATACCCCTTCCATTTCCCATATCATCCTTTATGGCTCCCATTTAGACATCAGCTCCTCTTTTCCTGGCACACACTCACAATCTCTTAATTACTGCTGCACAAGTCGCCTATATCTCTACACCACACTACGGCCGGGCAATACAGCTACTATATATATATATATATATATATATATATATATATATATATCATTGTTTTGAGATGCTTTTCCACACTGTTTTTGCACTAAAGGAGCACAGAAGTATAATAGAATAACTTACCAATCCATTTTTAATTATCTTAATATAAAAAATGTTACGCAGAGAATGCAGTTAACACTTTCACTTTGAATTTGCAAAGTTATTGATTTATTGCAAAGGACTGCATTTTTTGCTACTGAAGTTTGCATCTTGACACTCTCAAGAGATTACAAAACTAATCATTATCAGATAAAAAAAAAAAAAAAATTAAAATTAGCATTAAAATGATACATAACATGTTAATTAATACAAATATATTGTTTATAATATATTTTGCCCAGATGTGCACCACTTAAAAACAAACTTGCACATCAAATAACTTTTTCATTGTTGTTAGAGATTTCTATTAAGCATTTCTAACACAGGCGTATTCCACCGAGCTGATAACAAGATCTTAAGAGAACCTGTTTTAGTTTGGCCCACATAGATCTATAAGAAATTCAAGCTTTACAGCCAAACTTGTGCTTGATCTGTCCTAGTCAACAAGCCTGACGCTATCCGCACACTTAAAGCATTTGTGGATTGCCTCATTTAAATGCACAGCGCATGCATCTCTCTTGGCTTGCAATAGATTTTCCCTTGCATAGAAAAATAAGCAGGAAGAGTGCAACCAAAAACATGTACGTGACAAACATGCGGCAGTCCTACCTTTCCGACATAAAGTGGCTCCGTTCCGGTGTATTCCTCCACAACGAAGAACTGATTCCAAACCCATCCCCTCTTCACCCTTTCGTGAGACATCGACCATTGCTCAGAACCTCTTTTCATCATCCCAACACTAGTCCTTACGGTCTGGCCGGACAGCCACCCACAGCACTGCAAAATACCCAGAGTCACTGCCAAAACCTGAGCTCCTCCTCTCCAGTGGGGAGCCATGCTTGAAAACTTTCTTGTCTCTACATGGGGCAAAAGTTAGAAAATCGTTCTTTTCTTCCCAACCGCCTGATTGCTTGAGAAAAGCTCCTTGACTCTGGAGTTGAGGAAGGTAAACGAGAGTTCGCCGCTGCTCAATGAAACTATAAATCCAATGGGTTTCTGGTCATTTTTTCCAATCGGAGAGGCCACTGGGTCCTCAAGAGGGCATTTAAGAGGAATCTTTCTTGAGAAGATGAGGCAGTCTCAGTGATACACAGCTATAGCTCCTCCGATTCGAAATCTGTGTTGGGTTTCTCAATGACGGGGTACCAATCACAAAGCCATTGAAGTCTTATTTCTGTTGAACAGTTGAACAGCTACTGCAAACATTAATACGGGCATGTCAAAAAAAAACATTTTCTGGTTCAGTCTTGGCAATCCCATTGTGAGTCCGGAAATTAATTAACACTCCAGGCTAGTGGCATTAACAAAAAGGGTGTAATCCAACAATTTCCTCTATACCTTTTCATTTCCATGTATGAACACTTAACATCCAAAAAAGCAATCCTCAAATGTCATGGTGCAAGACGTTACTCAAAGTCGAAGGCATCATCACAATCTAGATGCCGAGATCCAGGGGTCGCAGGTTTGAGAGTTTGACATTGATGCATTCATGTTGACCTCAGCAACTGATCTCCTGTAACAGAGCAAAGATAACTGATTAGAGAAGCAAAAGAGCATATTTAAATGGCTATGCAGCTTTTCCCAGTTGCAATAATCAATAGTGAAACAAACTGTATCGATTCTTGCCTTCTTGTTATGGCGTTCTCATTCTTGTTAAACAAATACATAATTCAATACATGCCACAGTGAATCTGCAGTCCTCTCCGACACACAAAAGGACTTTAAAGTGGTTGCAGATCTAAACTCTTTGACTTTCTCTCGGATTCCACAGAACCGCAGCAAGAAAACAGACCTTCATTTAGGTGATCTACCTGAAAAGCATTTCTGAAGGCAGAAACTTTGTACTCAGCAAGAATCCGGATAATGTGTTAAGCCCAAGAGCAATGTCTTCTGTGTTAGGGAGCCAGGTGTGGTTGGAAAAGGAAAAAGGGAGGTTTATATATCATGAACTTGAGCCCAAAGCATCTGTCTGCCGAGTTGCGGCCCACGGCAGGCGGCTTACACAGGGGGCTATCTGATTAATTGCATGAGGGAGCACTAATTGGATAAAAGTATTAATCAATTAATTCAATCCATTAGAGCGGCAACCCTAATGCTTAAAACAAACACTGGTCAGGAAGGTGAAGATAAGCTATGGCCCTTTTGTGCATCAGCCAAAGCGCCGTTGGGCAGAGGAAATGATTAATGGTCTTCGAGGCTTTCAGAATAAGAGAAAAACAACAACATTTAGCATGGCTGAAATGTCACGACCTCAAGGCTAAAAGATTACAGCTCCTGCAGACGAGTGTAGGCCAAGAAAGGCCCTTCAGGATATTGGTTGTTTAACCTTTGGCAGACGGGTTGCCGCTGGTTCACGTTTGGAGGAAGGCCAACGTGCAGTTTGCGTCGTCTAGCTAAGACGTCCTTACTGAAACATCTTGAAACAGAAACGACCTTCTAAAGAGGGTGAAAAATTAAACACTAGCGGTCAGGCAAAGGGAATAAAGAGTCGCATGAACAACTGACAGCAATATGCATTAACAATGTGAACATAAATGCTGAAAAACAGGACATAAACACAAAGATGTCTTGAGAACCTGCTAAAATTAGCACATGTACAGCATTTTTTATGTCTGAGTGATACAATCACCTCATTATCAGCTTTTAGGAAGACAGTTAGGCCTGGTGATATTATTTTAGTGCAAACCAAGAGTATCGAGAGAGACAAGCAAAGCGTGAATGTCCAGAAACCATTTGAATGCTTTCATTATCATGCTAAAAATACCACATGCAACTTACACACTAATAGGATCCAAATTATTGCAATCTTATTGCACAGTACCCACACCAGCATTTTAGCAGATGGTAAATAGTGAAACCACGGCTTTTGCTTCGATTATGCCTAGTGCATTTCCTAAAGCTTTGCATGAACAACTGACACCATGCATTAACACTCTGAGCATAAATGGTGAAAAACAGGACTTAGGACCCTATCATACAATCTGCGCAATGTGACGCCAGGCGCGACGCAAGTGTTTTTTGCTAGTTTCAGCCCAACGCAGTTATCATTTTCACATCCAGCACCCACGTTGTTGAAATAGCAAATGCACTCGCGGCCATCTGTTCGCCCATGGGCGTGCTGGTCTGAAAATGAGGTGTGTTAAGCGCATTGTTGGCGTGATGCTATTTTGAGACAACTGAAAACGGCTGCACCATTGACCAACAAAAACTTGCTCTAATGTCAATGGTGCAGTTTTTTTTTTTTTTGTTAAAGGGCACGTTAGTTATATATACACCTATAGGCGGATGCACAACCCACGTACACTCGCGTGTTACACACACAGGGATGCACAGCAGCAAACATGCCAAATATTAAAAATAAAAGGATTACAATGCAAGTATTATTGATGTGTACATGAAGATAAAAATGCCTGCATGTCATAATGGATGGTCATTGCATGTATCAGAATTACCTATTTACAGTAATGACGAATGAAATTGGCTAATTAGTTGACCAATCATGGCAACACACACGTATTTAAATTGATTCATCAGGTTGAAGGAGTCTATATTCCTCCACTCTGATTGGTTTATTGCACATTACGCCCAAAACACATCCATGACTCATTAAGAGACTAGTTACAACCCTTTTGGACCAACAATTTTTTTCGTCGTTAAACTAGCAAAAGTGGATTCAGACACGCCCTAAGTTCACCTGCGCCATGAGCTTCAGACCATGAGCTTAGATTGTTAAAATAGGGCCCTAAGTTGTCTTGAGAACCTCGTAAAATTATCCCATACTGTATGTTTTTATGTCTGAGTGATAAAATCACCAAATTATCAGCCTTTAGGAAGACCATTAGGCCTGGTGATCTTTTTGTTAGTGCAAACCAAAAGTATCCAGAGAGACAGGCAAAGCGGAGAATATCCAGAAACCATTTATTATGCTAAAAATACCACGTGTAAATTTACACAATAATAAGACACAGTAGCCTATTGTAATCTTGTTGCACAGTACCCACAGCAGCATTTTAGCAGATGGTAAATAGTGAAACCCAGACTTTTGCTTTAATCATGCCTAGTGCATTTCCTAAAAGTTAAACACGCAGTTTGAACAAAGATTTGCACGTAACATGCATGAACACTTTGAACATAAATGGTGAAAAACAGGACATAAACACAAATATGTCTAGAGAACCTGCTAAAATTAGCACATGCTGCATGTTTTTAGTGATAGAATCACCTCATTATCGGTCTTTAGGAAGACAGTTAGGCCTGGTGATCTTCTTTTAGTGCAGACCGAGAGTATTGACAGAGACCATGTCCAGAAGCCATTAATTATGCTAAAAATACCACATGCAATTTACACTGTAATAGGATCCAAACTATTGCAATCTTATTGCACATTACCCACATTTTAGCAGATGGTAAATAGTGAAACCCCGACTTTTGCTTTGATGCATTTCCTAAAGATAAACACAGGCCGTTTTCACCAGGGTAGCTTACTGAGCTTATTAGCCACCTGCAGTACGGACTCATGCTTGATTTTTTTAGCTCATGCAATTTAGCTTTTTTAATGGGGATATTTTTATTTACCAAAGCAAAAGTTGACAAAGGTTTTCTGCACTTACTGTTATTTTTTGATGCTAAGAGGCTGTGACATGTGTGACATTTAGCTACGCTTCAAATAGCATCTCAGGTCAAGCGGTGATTCGGGTCACACTTTGCATCTAAACACACAGGATGAAGAAAAATGAAGTAAAGTTCAGTAAAAACAACTGATCCTTAAAATATGTACACTGTTTTGAGCATGTTTGGCTGATTAGAAATAGAAAACATCAGAAAGCCCCTAAAAAACTCTATTATTATGACTTCAAACCACAAGCTCACAAATATGCCAATCAAAAGAACCAGTCAATCAAAAGCATCAAACAGCCTGCTTTTTACATTGCATTGATCAAATGTAATATTTTTGTTTGTTTGTTTCAAATTAGCGTGAAATGTTCTTAAGAAGAAACTTCAAAGTAATGTTGTTTATTTCCTTTTGCCTCAAAGAAAAACTATTTAAGGGAAGTCAAGATTAGTTCATTTTTGACTATCTAGAGTTTCCTGCAGAAAGTACATATGATAAATTATAAACCATTTGTATCAAATATTTTCTCTGGGTGCATGCACTCCTCTGAAGTAGTTTTGCTCAACCCTTTGGCAGTTAATAGGGGGGGAAAAAAGCAAAAGCTAGTTAAATTTTCCCTCAAACTATTAGACTCTCATTGCGCACTCTTGAAATTTTCATGATGATTCGGCCCTTATTAAGATGTGGTATGGAGCGGAAATGAATTGACAAAAAAGGATCTGGCTCTTTGGGGTTGGCCATTCTCTTGGCTAAGTAGAACAATGTCAATTAGCAAGTTTCTGTGGAAAGGCTGGTCATGCAAAACCCAGCAAAACAGGCCGTTCTGATACAGTCGTAATGCCTCCGCTACCACCCAAAACGCTATTGGCAAGCCGGACGCACTCATTCGTGACCTATTAGGTCGTGGATTGATTATAAAACATGGCTGCTACTTCTCATCAGACGGCAGCCAGAGAGCAGAGGCCGTGACAGCCGGCAACCGGAGCCAGAGAGGAGACCGATCACCGCCGAGTGATGGGCTTCAGGCCAGAGCGCAAGAAAGAGACGCTCTCCCTCTCTCTTCCGACAATCTCCTTTCACCTGCACGACATCCATCCCTTTAATGGGAGTCACTGACTGCCTATTAGCCACTTCTGCACAAACAACCACAGCGTGCTTGTGAGGAGAGGGGTTAAAAGCACTGTTATATATGTTTTGCTTCCAACTTTGGAAGAGCCGCATGTCAGAAATGGACCGTCTTTGTCAAAACAGTTCAAATGAGAAAAGATCCAAAACATCAGACTGATTAAAATCTGGGAGGATTTTAAAAAGAAAAACAGTATTTGGAAACTAATAGCCTGAGGTTAATAAGCTGAGCTGGCCCTCTTCTCCGGCTGTGCGATGTTTTGATGTGTCATCCGATTATACGTTTGCCAAGCACTCCCCCAAGCATGTATCAATGCATGAAAGCTCTCATCAAAGCCAAACCACATGGACTTCTAATGACTGTGGTCATTTAAATGAACCCAGCAGCCGGAGTCAAATCCCCACACCTTGACTATTGCAATCCGATATTTACTCATTGAAAATCATGTAGAAATGACTCTGACATATAATAATGACGGCTGATTAAGAAAAAGTAACCAGCACCACTATAATATGTGCAATAAAACAAAACACAGGCTTTAAAGTCAACAACAAATTGGCATTCAAGACTTCACTTCAGTAATATGGTGTATTTCTGAGTGAAGGTGAGCAAAGTAATGACATGATTTTAAAATAACCATCAACAACATCAGAGATATTCAACTTTTGGTTAACATTAACCCATGACCAGCACTTGCTCACATGGTTTGTAATATGTTCACTCAGCATTAAACATGCTATTTTGGAGTAAACTAAATATTTACACCACAGTTTATTACTGTTTATGAAATTTAAAGTTAAAGTTGATCAATTTAAACAAATATTATTATTTTTATCATTTTTAATAAAAATATTTTATTGCACTAAATAAGTATTATTAATTATTATTATTTTTTTATTGATGTTGTTGTTGTTAATAACAACAGTAAAAATAGTAAAAAAAAAATTAAATATATATATATATATATATATATATATATATATATATATATATATATATATATGCAGTCATCATAATTAAACATGCTTTTTATATATATTTACACCACAGTTTATCACTATTTCAAAGTTAAATAATTGTAATTATTTAATTTAATACTATAATTATATAAAATAGTATAGTAATAATAAGTACTATTATTATAATCCTATTATATAATTATACTGGTTTACAAATAATATTATAAAATTTATACTGGTTTAATAATAATAATTATATATATTTATTATTATTATTATTATTATTATTATTATAAAGTCACTTACTGTATCATTAAACATGCTATTTTGCTAAATAGTTACACCAAATTAAATTAAAATTAATAATAATTTAATAGATTTTTAAATAATTACCAAATATTGCACAGGGCATTTGTTCGTAAATTAAGCATCATTAGTTGTAATGACCTGTTTAAAAAAAAAAAAAAAAAAAAAAAAAAAACATGGCAACTAACATGAAAGCTGGAAGCTATATAAATGATTATATACTGTATGTTTACATTAAAAGATGCATAAATAAATTCCCAACGTTTTCTCTCAAATACAGCTGCTCCTCACAAAATGACTCAGTATTAGCGGCGCATGCGAGTTAATCATGCGACGCACACAAAAACCCAAATATTTGGGAATGCGGCATCAATTAGCAGCACTCACAAACACCTGGACAAGCCTCAATACCTCTAGTGTCGCTTCACTCTTCCATTTGGCTGCGACTCTGAGCTCTAGAGACCAGCTATTATGCCCTGGAATGGAGATCCGGCTAGAAGTAGCCCCTGTCCAAGACACGCGGTTTCCTTGGCAAAGTGGAGTGGAGCGTGTTCGAGGGCCGGAGCGGAGGGGGTGAAAGTGGACTCGATTGGCAGACCATGGCAGCTGTAATGGATTGAGCATCAAGAGTAAATGGTGCCGTACCGTATGCTGCCTCTCATTAAGCCCCGTGTTTGCTTACAGGAAGTAATGAGAAGAGACATATATTGTCACAGCCTTAGAAAAGCCGCATGGCTAATTACATTAATTGTAGTTTGCTGCCTCCTCCCACATCCTCTTTATTTCCCTTCCTCCCTGTACAACTATTACCTACAGACTCTTCACAAAGTCCTTCTTTTGCACTCATAAAATAATGTTTCTTTATTGGCATCAATGGTTCCATGAACAACGTTTAACGCCCATGAAACCATTCCAGGTTCTTCGTAATGGGAAAGATTATTAAAATGTTCTTCAAACTAAGAAAAAAAAAGGGTTCTTTTAAGAACTGTTTACTAAAAAGATCTATGGGGAACCAAAATTGGTTCTTACACTCTATACACAAAATAAAGGTTCTTTATTGACATCTACAGTTACATTCATGGAACCTTTCGATTGCACAAAAGGTTCTTTAGATTATAATTTACTAAAAAGTTCTTTGGGGAACCAAAAATGTTGTAATGGCTGCATCTACAATATGGACACATTTGAAAACACATCTTTTTCTCTGTTTTGTCCTTCCTTCCACATTGAGACAACGTTTTTGTCCTGCAAAATCTGAGCTTTTTGAAGACATCCTCCCAAGTGGATAAATTTGTAGTGTGAAAACTAGGTATTTGTA
The DNA here is from genome assembly GCA_037950675.1 of Hypophthalmichthys molitrix. Taxonomy (NCBI): domain Eukaryota; kingdom Metazoa; phylum Chordata; class Actinopteri; order Cypriniformes; family Xenocyprididae; genus Hypophthalmichthys; species Hypophthalmichthys molitrix. The sequence continues at coordinate 31,583,656 of CM075497.1, forward strand.
AACGATGATGCATGTTTAGTCTTGTGACACATACTGTACCCATAGATATCTGTTGTTATACCAGCATTTTTGTGCCCCCATTGGTGTTGTTAAAATAAATATTACTTTGTACAATCTTCAGATTACATTCCTGCAAAGATGACCTAAAATTGCTGTTGTGCACAAAACATGATGGGAATTGCATTTGAGGCCATTCAATCCAGTAAGCGGTGAGATATTTTGCTAATAAAATGATCATGCCAGAAGAATACTGTGAGAAATGTATTATGCATGGTCTCTCGATATCATCTCAGTGAGCTTTTTTATGTTTTACATATGCGCTGTGAGATGATTTAAATGCTTTCCGGCGTTTCTGTGTGGACGAGAAACTTTTGTAAAATGCTTGAGAGCAGTAGTTTGGTACATTGTGAGATAAAAACATAATTTTCAAATGTATCTGGATTATTGTAGATTGTACCCTAAGAAAAAAATGGTTCTTTTAAGAACTGTTTATTGAAAGGTTTCCTAATGGTTCTTAAAGGGGACCTTTTACACCCCTTTTCACCAGATGTAATATAAGTCTCTGGTGTCCCCAGAATGTGTCTGTGAAGTTTCAGCTCAAAATACTCCACAGATCATTTATTATAGCTTGTCAAATTTGCCTCTATTTGGGTGAGAGCAAAAACACGCAGTTTTTGTGTGTCCCTTTAAATGCAAATGAGCTGCTGCTCCCGCCCGCTTTCCAAAAGAAGGCGGAGCTTTAACAGCTTGCGCTTTGGTTGCTCAACAACAACAAAGCTGGAGAATCTCACGCAGCCAAAATGAGGATTGTGTTCAGCCTTACATCGTTCAAACCGGAGTTGACACTGATGGAGAGACTCAGGAAGAAGTTACAACTTTTAGAATGAAACTGGACGTTTCTGAATGGTTAGTAGATACATTTATATAGTTGCTGTGGAGTTGATTCAACTCATCGACTAGCATCTGCCGTCACGTTAATCTTTTGTGTTGAATTGACCCTCATTTGTGAAGCAGTCCGGCGTAAAATGACAGCATGACAACAACACTCTACTACAACAACTCTTCCTCTTCTCTAAAGCAGCCCAACATGGCCTCACCCCCTTTGTTGTGTTCTGTAAATTTTAGGGTTAGTGATGTAACCAACTCAGGAAGAAGCTCGTTGTATTCCACACCAGCCATTTGTTGTAGTCCTTAAACAGAGAATTCTGTAAAAAAAAAATATCTCCCTTTTCATTGAACTTTGAGCGTTGTAACTTTGCAGATGTTGTTTATGCTCAAACAGCAACATTACACTTTAACTAAAGTTAAAAATTTGAAATCATAATCAACCACCCCTTTAAATGCTCAAGCTTTCTAAAGTCAGGTGGATTCTGATTAGCTGTCAAAGTTTTTATCGTTCATCAGCTGAAAAAATTGTTCTAATGATATCGTTCTTCAGTGTCGTTATCGTTATAAATACAAAGTTCTGGCATGAAACTGTAATGGGCAGGCTAATAGGTCCTTTAACTCACCTACTTGTAATCACATCATTATCTTTAGGACATAGATGATTGGTTCCTGCTGTATTAGTAGCCAATGAGCTTGCGTGCTCAATCTTCAAATACATGAGTAGCATTTGCCTTAGCAGTGCAGCGCACTTCAGAAACCCTCCACCTTCCCCAGCTCCACCTGTATAGATCTGCTACGGGTAATTCATGAACGCTATATTGTATATCAGCAGCATGTCTTATTTGCTCACAGCAGCATGTCGTGTATCAATTGGCAGTAGCAAGTCCCGTACTTGCTCTGCAACAGCAGCAGCAATAATCAACAGCAGCAGCGTAGTAGATCTATTCCGCCAAGACCAAACATATCAACATTGTCATACCCATTACCATAACAAACACTCCGAGAGTTGTCATGACAGAACTGTAGTTTGGACTTCCCTGTTCTCATAGAATTAGAATGAATATTAAAACTTTATAGTTATCCTTAGTTATCATCCTTGGTGTGAATGGGCCTTTATATGAAATTGCTGTGAAAACTCCTTTTTGGAACCTTTTGTTAAGAGTGTACTCACTTTAGATTCTTCTATTCTGTCCGCATCTCTTTCACCCTATTATTTTCTCCATGTCTGTCCGTCTCTCTCTGCAGGCTTTTCACCCTGCCAGCTGCACAATTACTCAGTCGCTCGTCTCACGGGTGACTGGCAGGAGTGGAAGCCCTGGCGCTGACCAATGATCATCAGTGGAGGGTGGGCAGAGAGAGGACAAGATGGAAGCCTCTGGCAAAGGCATGAGGAGGTTGTCAGCCAGCTGACAGCAGTCCACCAGCTCCTTGGGGCCCTCACCAGGGGCAGGGGCCTCGGCTTTGCTAGTGCCAAACAAGGGTCAGAGTTTGGTTGGTTGGCTTCAGCAGTTAACTCCTGCTGGTACATGCCGAAACTACACCAAATCACATGTTGCTCAGAAGAAGGAGGTCTAGAATACTTGCAGAGGAATATATGTACTATATAGCAAATCTCAACTGCTTGATTGTTATATCACAGAAAAATGCAAACTATATTATTGCCCAGTTATATATTAAAAGTTGGATAGTTATCCAACTTTACCTGCATACAAACTGCAGAAAAATGTAAATGTTATTATCGCAAAGCTCCATATATGAAGTTGAATATTATAACCAACGTTATATGCATACATGCAGTTTAGCAAATCTCAACTCCTTGATTGTTATATTATCAGCCAGATCTTCTAAATATGACTATAAGGCATGAAGATATTAAGATATTATAATAATTAACATTACGATTCTGTATAGCTGCTTTGAAAAAAATGTGCATCGTGAAAAGCGCTATACAATGAGATGACATTCATCTCAGCAGCACCCGAAATCACATGCAACCAGTGATAATATCAACAAAATTACTGACAAAATATTAATTAATAAGCACTTTTTTAAAATTTTGTCAACGACATCAGAGACAAGAGGAAAAAACTGATACATTATATTAAAAACACTGTTTTACCTAAAAAATACTGTTGAAGAAAAAAGTAAAGAGGAAAAATAATATTGCATGATTTAACAATGTACTGAAAATGTTTTTAAAGGAAGAAAAATAAGTTTATGCAAATAATCCAACCATAATATGAGCTGAAAGACCTAAACTAAACCTCTTTGCTTTTGCTAACTCATACACATGCTGAGATATTGAAATTGATCATAACATAAACATAAAACACATTACAGTATAATGTACTCATTATACGTCATTATTTCAGGATCTCTGGTTCTCACACTGCAAAGAATTGTATCCTTCATGAGTATTTCTGTCTTGCTTTCCAGTTAAAATATCTAAAAAACAAAAAAACAAAAACAAGAGTTGGGAAGCAACAATGCATAAGATATTAAGACTTTTACACACTGTATCTTGACTATAAGTGCAGACAATTTTTATCGCTTGTTTTGACTTAAACTTCCCTTAAACATCTACCACTATGAATAAATTTACTCGCATTAAAGGTGGGATGAGCAGATTTTAAAAAATGCTGTTAAACATTGTTGAAATTTGAAATCACCCAAACAAACACACCCCTCTCTTCATTGCTCCGTCTCCAAAACTCACACTCCAATCCTATTCCTAACCATCCTGCTCCGAATCGGTCTCGAACCTGTCCGCTGCGAGGCGTGTGCACTAACAATGACGCTAAACACTGCATTCTCTAGCGGTCGTCGGTATGCAGTGGTTTAACTGCATAATTCTCACTATCTGGCCACTGTTACACAAGCAATGCGAGTGGATGTCTGTTTACTGTATCACGGCTGACACGCAACAAAATGCTTCATGAAAAATAAAGCACAGTTGATGAATGAACGACAAGGAAGCACAAAAAATGAACGTACAGTACACAAAAGTGTTCATTTTTAGTGTCAATCAAAACCCAGTGTTACTCACATTTGAAGCGGAATCAAAGCAGCCTGTTTTCAGGCCTTCCCGCTTAGCTCTCTCCAGCGTTGGAAAGCTTTTCTGATATTAACGCGGGTCCTAAAGCGCTTGCCCAGTCATAAACCTTCATTCCAGTGATATTCTTTTGAGCTCTTTTGTATTGTGTCTCATCTCTCTTCCTGCAGTTTTTCTTCAAATCTCCCTCTTGCTCATTCTCTCTCCTCGACCGGCATACGCCCCCTAATGCTGATTGGCTACACGTTTGTTGTTGGTGTCGGCCGACTAACTTCCAAACAGTGTTTTTGAAAATGTACTTACTCCACCTTTAAAAACAGAATCTATGCAAAAACGTCCAAATATCTTATGCAGTGTTGCTTTGCAAAGTAAATGTATCTTGTTTCTATATGCATGTTTGAAAATGTTGGAAAATTTGATTGTTTAAATGTTATTTTTGTTCACAAAAAAAGGTCATTTTAGTGAAAGTTAAAACAAACAAATGAAAGAATATAAGATGATGAAATATTGACTAAATATAAAGGGCATTTCAAATGAAAAAATAAATACAAAATTGATAAAATGACCAGACCTCAGCGATCTCAGCAAGGCCTTATACCATCAGACGAACAACAGACGTCCACCAACAGATCACAGTGTCAACGCTAGCGACAGCATTCACAGTTAGCGCTAGGGTCCCACTCTGCCCTTGACAGGGTGTTTCCGTCCCCTCCGTGCTTTACTGTCAGCTTGTGTTGGAACGCTTAACCGTGTGTCTCTGACATATCAACAGAAAACCTGATAAGAGCGCACAGACACGAAGAAAGCAATTTAATTTGGTTTGAAACACACTCAGCCACTTCATATACATCACCAGCTTCTCCCAATACACTCAGAACAAATGTGAAGCATGTCTAGTGATTGACTTGAATATTGACCGAAGGAAAATGCAAATTTTAGATTGACTAGCACACTTCTAGGGAATCGTCAAGACGCTGTTGTCATGTTGATGCATCAGCATGAACGCCACAGAGTACAAAGTTTAAGACTTTATTAATGCGTTAAAATTTCAAACCCTAAAGACAACTGCATGCTCAAATCAGCGAGTCTCAAGTATTGATTCCAAAGAATGGGACGAACGTCTAAATTGCAGCGCTGAATGAGATTTCGCTGTGATGTATAGTGTCCCGAAAGCGTCTAAATGAAAACTGCAGGCTTGATAAAGCAGAAACTTATTCAGCGAAACAGGACCTTTTGTAGTGGAAAAAATAAGCCAGTGAAAGCCTATTGTGTTGATCCTTTACAGCGGCTAAATCTGAGCTATTCAAAATGCACAGGCTGCATTGTGCATAAACAATCCAGTCGTGAGCTACTGTCAACTCGTGCGACGGTGAGGAGAGAGGGAAGGCGACACCTTATTTGACCACTTCATCATCAATCTCCATGTGCCAGTCTTTGGAGAGGGCGAGACCGCATCTCTTCCACAATGCAGTTCATTTTCTACATGTCAGCCGCACAGCTGGAACATGTCATTGTGGACCTGTGTATCCCTGCTGAGAGGAGCAACCAGCCATAAGATTCCCATTAGGCCAAGCTGCAGTCAGCGAGGCCTGAGCTCTTAGTCTGACTCCTCTCACCTTTAGCTGATCAACTGACTGCATCTGGACCAGGTAGGGAGAAAATAACCTCGGACCGGACAAACGCATCTGGCTTAAATTAGGGGCTCAGGGATGCAGGTTGACTTGTTTTCCACACACTGGGGAAAATAAGTCAGACAGGCAAAGAAATGCCCCGGCAAACAGTGGAAATCCACTGTCCTGTGACCTCAAGAGCTGCATGCATGACGACTGATGTGGCCAGTTAAAAAAAAAAAAGGCTGAGGGAATGTAAAAATCATCTGGATAAGGACTGTAAATTATTGCCATCAATAAGGCTTTGTGCATAAGGCTTTGTGTTTTCTATGTGCAAACATTCGAATGCCCAAAAAATCCACGTCTCGGATAGCATGCAATTATGTATTGAGCTCTCTTTCATGTCTTCTTGCACTTGAACAGACATATTCAAATAAAATTATGTAAAATGCCCACCTTGGCAAGTATCCTTGTAAACATAGTCTTAACTGAATGTAAACAGTTGAGAAATAAAACACATGTGTAACAGTATATTGGATCTGTGCATTAGCTCTTAAAGTGAGTTTTTAATGTGTTTTTAATGTTAATTAAACAACAATCATTCATTGCTCTTGACTGAATAACTTTTGTAACTTTAATAAGTATTAATCTGTTTCATGGCTGTTAAAAAAAACATTCATGGCTGGTATTTTTTTATTTTTTTATTTTTTTCATTTGAAATGTCCTTTTGTCAATATTTCATCCTATAATGTTCTTTCATTTTATTTTGTTTTTACTTTCACTAAAATTGCCTTTTTTATGACCAAAAATAACATTTAGACAATCCAATTTTCCAACATTTTCAAACATGCATGCAAATGAAGTGTTTTTTTATTTATAACAAAATATAACCTAAAAACAGTCTGCAAATAGTTTTTAATTGGTCCTTAAGTCACAGGTGTGGCTCATATAAAATGAAAAACCTACATTTAGAAAAGAACAAAAATCGGCACATAGGAAGATCAATTGTTCCGTTTTCAGTAATATTATATATATAAACCTAAACTTAAAAAAAAAACCTTTGTAGTTGTTATCTAGTCAAAATAAGCTGAAGTATTAAAATGACTAAAACTAACACTGAAATAAACATTGATTAAAGCAATATAGATTAAATTAAATATAATAAAACTGACAAAAGCACTTAACAAAATTACTAAAACATAAACTAAAAATATACAAAACCTAATTCATTATATTAATAAATAATGTTATTGCAATAAAAAGTTCTTAGTATATAATTTTATCTGTAAACTTTCAACATCCAAAGTTTGTCCAGACTAACTAATATTGTTATACTTATTGCTATTCTTATTGAATTTATTTTATTTTCAATTCTTTTTAATCAATCATTCAAATTTCAGTTCTAGTTACCTGTTTTTACCTTCATTCAAATTCAATTCAAATGCAAAAATAAACATTTTCTCAGATAATTCTGAATGATGCACAACCCTGGGCAACAATACAGTGATTTTACCATCATTGTCCAGTTGAACACAAAGGCTTCTGAAATATGTGTGTTCAAACAAAAAGTTTTCTGGATGATAGTTAACAATGTCAGGGATATACATATATTGAATCAGGCGGGACATGATTTAATGCATCTGGACTTGATTGAATAGTGAAAAGTTGCTTTTATTATGAACCACTCCCCTCCTGAAAAGTCATGTGACGGTCTCTCCACAGCACTTCTCTCTGTTTGCCACACTTGTCGTTATACAAATCAACAGCTAGTGAGCCCTAAAGAGTCCCTAGGTGATATTTAGTTCCCATCAAACACTATCAGACACTAAACATATATTTTGACAGGCCGGGCCCATCTCTCACAAGGCTTCTGGGAATACACAGAGATAACTGGCAACCTCTGAAACCTAACACAATCCCTCGAGGAACAGGAGAGCAGCAAAAAATGTTCAGATATTATATTATACAAGTCCAAAAATCTCAGAAAAGTCATTATCACACCTCCATCTCAAGCAAGCACTCAGGGCACAATGTCAGCCTACTCTGACTTTTAGCGCCGCAGAGTAATGGGAAACATCATGTAGATTGGAGTCTTTAGCTTCCACGTCTCCAGGGCTGCCTGCTGAAATTGGAAAAAAACAGTGCAGATGGCAGGGGAGCCAAACGCATCTTCTACACTATAAACAGCAGCATCAGTCGAGTGCACAGCAAACATCTGGCCAATTGTGCATTTGTCATTTTCATGACCTTTCAATGCGATGACAAATCTAAAACATGGCTGTGGTGTACTTGGGTGAATCTCACGAAAACTAATATGCCAGTCATACTTCACTGCAAAGTAAAAAGCCTATATTAAGGATCATATTAAGGAGATTTTTGACATTGTGACATTTATTGCATGATTGTTAAGCACATCCCGAGCCTATTCTCATTACCATAATGCAATATTCAAACACTACCCATTCAAAAGTTTAGGGTCAGCAAGATCTTATTTTTAAAGAAATTAATACTTTTATGCAGCAGGGATGCATTAAAATGATCAAAAGTGACAGTAAAGACATTAATAATGTTACAAAAGATTTCTATTTCAAATAAATGCTGTTCTTCTATTCATTAAATAATCCTGAACACAATTTATCATGGTTTAAAAAAAAAATATCAATGTTTTCAACATTGATAATAATAAGAAATGAAAAGCAAATTGTCATTTTAGAATGATTTGTGAAGGATCATGTGACACTGAAGACTGGAGTAATGATGCTGAAAATTCAGCTTTGATCACAGGAATAAATTACATTTTACAATATATTCACATAGAAAACAGTTATTTAAAATTACAATAATATTTCAGAATATTACTGTTTTTACTGCATTATTGATCAAATAAATGTAGCATTGGCGAGCTGAAAAGTCTTTTCAAATATGACCAACCCCAATGGTAAAGTGTGTATATATATATACTGTATATATCACTGTAAACCCAAATAAGTTTAGGTATTCAAATTCAAATAAAATTGAGGTAATCAGTTGCATCACATTTTTTTAGTTAAGAAATTCAAAGTTATAGTAAGCAGAACTGGCTCATACATTATTTTTGTACTCATACATTTTAATTGCTCTTAACCTGAAATATTTGAGTAAGCTATTTCATATATTTAACTTAAAATATTTTGTAATCTCAACTTAAAATATTTTTAGTAATGGAAACTTGGCTAGCTTTAACTAGATAATTCAGTAAATGTTAACGGGCTAAGTGGTTTTGATAACAATGTTTTGACAGCATTAGCATAGCAGCAATAGCTGAATGAGTATGCCAATACAGAGCTTTTAACATAATCTGTTGCATAAACCACTTAGACTAGTCTTAAAAGTTAAGACACTAATGTTTTTTCTTGAAGAGTGGTCCTAATTTTTTTAAGTCCGTTACATAAAAAGGTAGATTGGTGTAATTTGAATTGGAAAAATAACATTGATTACCCCTTGGTTAACTGCAAGTTGGTCAAACTAGTTCTTAAGACACAGTCTTAATATAGTGACTAAGTTTATGCAACTGGCCCCTGGTCTTTCGCAAACCAAGCTCATGCTCCACTGGTCACCATTATGGTAACCCCCCAAAAAACCCACATAACAGAAACTTTCTAAATTAGCATGACAAAACATTAAACACTATTAATCTCCCACTTAACATTAATCTTGCACACACACACACACACACAAACATTACATAACACTTAATTTTAGCATTTACTCTCCCTTTCGAGTGTCATGGCAAAGCATGCTAGGAAATAGAAATTCCAGCCCAGTTCCAGTTAAATTTAAGTTTGTCTAAATTAAAAGAAACAAGTTCATACAACTCAAAACAATGAATAAGTTCAGATTACTTAAAATGTGTCAGTTTTGAAAACTCAAATGTTAAAGAAAGTTCTAAATACTCATAAAAGTTAATTTGATTAAACTAATTGATTTAAGTTTACACTACTCAAACCAATTAATATATAAATATATATTTATTACTATCTGTCATTTATGCTGATTAATACATATACACATTTTCTATTTGTGAGTGAAATATGACATGTTTTTGAGTTCTTGGTTTTGTTTGTGATCCTCTACTGACTAACTGACCTCTAAACGTCGTATCTGCTCACATGTAGCCTGAATATTTTGTCTGAATGAAAAGCACTTCATTCACCCTTATTCTCCGGCGATGACTGACATGCCCATTACTCTTGTCGTCATTACAATATTGGCTAATAAATCTAGTCAGAGGTTTTCTTCGCCCCAGGCACGCAATATGTAGCCTATTGACAGAGAAAAATTAATAAATATGTAACAAGGACATCGGCCGGAGAAGGGGGAAAATTGGCGTTTGGTGCCGTATTTGAGAGCTCATGGAAATTGCTGAAAGAGCGAGACCCCTCGACCCATCATTAAAAGACGAGCAACATTCACTTATTTATTTTTCATAAAATTGTTCATGCATAATGTGCAAACAGCCTGTTTGACGGGGCTGCGTATGCTTATTAATAAAAATACCGCAACTGAATGATGACATAGTTGTGTAAACATCTGCATCTTAACTGAAATACACATCAAATATTCTGACAACATATCACGCTGCACTACAACTAAATCTAGTTGATGCATAATGCACTCATGGACATTTATTTTATCAACAGCAAGATTTAAGGTTGAATGCATAAAATTATCTTTTCTTTAATCACCCTTTTGCCTTCACGCTCATTTGAAATGGTCCTGTGGTGTGAGAAATGAATTTCGGAAATGTTCCATGCAGCTTTTTATTTACTGTAAAATGAGTTGCATGCATAATAATTATAAAAGCACTAGCAAAATGCTGTTTAAAGATGTCAAACAGCAAGATGTCAACTTCCCAAAGGTATTTTTTGTCAACTATTTAACAACACCGTGGCAAAAGAAATTATGATAGGAGAGAAAAACTGGGTGGCATAAAATAACAGAAAACACAACAGATAGGCAAGACCGTTGCATCGTGCTCGACAACACAACAAATGCACTACAATACATTATGCATAACAAATAATTGATGGTCATTTTTCAGTTTTGACTGGGGTGTTTGAATACAAATGAATGTGATTTCTATGTGTGTCTTGCTCTAGATACACAATCTATTTGTCTACATAACACACACAGCCGCCTTTTTATCCTTGCTGACTCTCTCAGCGGGCTATGACTGCGCAAACAATCCCATAAATTAGGAGCGGAGCTGATAAATATCTCTAAAGCAAATTTACGAGCAAAACCACCCATTCAAAAACACCCCCAACAAACAGAAAATATGGGGCAAATTTCAGCATATTCTACAGCACTATAAAAGACTAACTCTGTCCTGAATACTCAATGAGTCCTCGCTCTATTCTACCCAGAAGAACTAAAACCTCGTCCACACAGAATGCTAATGTCACACTTTGTTTTTGGAAACTTTAAACTAGTCACTAGTACCAGGGCATAGCGATCAGATATTCATTTATTGCATTACATATGCATAGAAACATGTGCATTGTGCATGTGAGGTATCTGACATCGCTGAACACTTGGCGTGGCAATATTTGTTCATGTGAATAACACTGTGAAATACGGCAGCTGAACTGAAATATAGGAGACTCTGTTAAGCTCATGGTCCCTGCTGTGTAGATTACGGTGAGAGGAGAAATCTACCATTACCGGGTGGCCGTCCCACCTGACCTGCAACACCAGTGAAGAAGAACAGACTAGATGTCTTATTGACCCGTGTGCCCACCAAACACATAAAGACAGCAACATCTGCAACCAGTCACACAAGAGATCTGTCACAATAGCAACGTTTATCTGCACACCACCAAAGTGGATGGTGCAGAATATGGAAGTAGGGACAAAAGCAACATGATTAATGCCAATTAGATTAATCCAAGATGTAAAATATAGTAAAAGAAAAGTTTGCACTAAATGTATATAAAAACTGCATACATATTTATCTTACCTATTTACCTACGATTTACCATTTGACATTCAAGTTGCATTTTCAGTGGCACATTTTTCTACTTTTTATATTTTAAAAAATGCATGTTATAGATTTTAAAGTGCCTTATAATGCTGTTTTAAAGGTTCCAAATCTTGTTTTGCAGGTCTCCTACAATAAGATTTCATGCATCCAAGGTCAAAAAACACTCATTTTCTGATAATATACATTGCAGCATAAGCTCATTTCTCAGTGTCTGAAAACAATTCGTTTGAAGATAGAGGATCCTATCATACACCCGGCACAATGCGACGACATGCAAGTGTTTTTTTGCTAATTTTAGCCCAACGCCGTTATCATTTTCACGTCCAGCGCCACGTTGTTTAAAAAGCAAATGCACTCGCGGCCATCTGTGCGCTCATGGGCGTGCTGGTCTGAAAGCACGGTGTGTTCAGGTGCATTGTTGGCGTGTTGCTATTTTGAGACAACTGAAAATGACTGCGCCATTGACCAACAAAAACCTGCTCTAAAGTCAATGGTGCAGTATTTTATTTTATTTATTTATTTATTTTTTATTTATAGGCGGGTGCACAACGGGCATACACTGTTTGTAACACACACAGGGATGCACAGCAGCACACAAACATGCCAAATATTAAAAATAAAAGGATTACAATGTAAAAGATTATTATTGTGTACATAAAGATGAAAATGCCTATATGTCATAATAGACAGTCATTGCATGTATCAGAATTACCAATTTGCAGTAACGACGAATTAAATTGGCTAATTATTTGACCAATCGTGGCAATACACACATGTATTTAAACTGACTCATCAGGTTGAGGATGTTTATATTCCACCATGTAAATAGCAATCTGCCATGTTGCTAGCGCACCTGGCTTTTAAAATGAGAGATGAGACTCTGATTGGATTATTGCACGTTACGCCCAAAACACACCTAAGACTCATAAAGAGACTAGGTACAACCGTTTTTTGTTTTGTTTTTTCCCATCGTTAAACTAAAAGTGGATTCAGACACCTAAGTGCATCTGCTCCATGTGCTTCAGACCATGCGCTTAGATCATTAAAATAGAGCCCTCAGTCTCTCTAAACCCCTCTTTTCCAAAAGCCTACTATGCTCTGATTGGTCAGATGGTTCAGTCTATTGTGATTGGTCAACCACATACAGCGCGTGTCGGAAACAAAATTACTATATCTGAATTTCAGCTCTGGAGCTTCCTCAGCACTGATACACAGTGTTACGAATGTGGCTTCAATTTTACCATATCAATTCCAGCGCAAGTCTTCATCCTTTGGAAGTGAATCAATGTGGATTTGCTTTGGCAGCGCAGAAAACAGCATCTTGTCGAAAACATGAACCAAACTCTTCCAGTCTCAGCTACAATTTCAGTGTTTGAGGGCGGGGCAAAGTAGATGTTGTTCACGGGCAGCCAATAAAGACCTTAATGCATGAAGTAAGACTGGAATTATTGATTAGACTGACACAGTGTCTACAGCAGACGCCAGCACATGACATGACAAACAGAACCCATTATAATCAGTGATGCTGTCTACACTGGATGTGGCGCAACGCAACACAAATTTCAGACAGTAGCGTACTTCAAGTGCTCAATCTACTTCTGATACAAAGAACAAATGGATTTGCAACAGTTGCTTTGCTGCTTCCAGTGTGAACAGTTTCTAGCTGTGTTTTTCATCAAAATGTTTAACATTCCAGTGAAAACGACAGACTTCTCTCTGTTGATGTATACCGGGTTTCACCAATCATTTAGACTACTGCAAGCCTGCGTTCATCCGCCTCCACTTTTGAGTGCCACACCCATATCTCAACATCCAATCAACAACCAATGCATAGGACCTAGTTCCCACCCTTTTTTTTTTTCTTTTTTTCCCAATAATCCATTTCACTTTGATGTATGTCATGGTATGGAACGATCAGTTTAATCACAACTTTAATGATGAGCTGTATATTTCAAAATAATAATAAAAAAAACATAAGGTTTCATTAGTTATCACTATCAATGAACAATACTTCTACAGCATTTATTCATCTTGGTGAATGTTAAATTCTACATTTACTAACACATCACTAAAAGTTGTATTTGTTAACATAAGTTTATCAGTTGATCCCTGATCGGAACAACCAAGCACACGATGCAAACATGACACCGTATCAAGCGTTTCAGTGTAAACTGAATAATGTTTTCTGGTGAGCAACATGCATTTCATTCCATTCTCATTTTCTTGCAAATGAAAGCACATCGCGACCCGACGCAAGCCGCTAACGTGATTTCCCAACAGCACATCGCTCATGATATCAGGCTCTGGCAGAATTCAAATCTTCTGCTCTGAAGGGGCCATTCGAGCGCACAGAGGGTGGCCTAATGATGCCTGTGTGGCTTTAATGCTGTTTATGAAGGTAATAATAGTACCGTACAGGTCTAATGACAGTGGTCAAAGTAATAGCAGCCCCGCGCACTCGATGCGGAGGTGCTACTGTGTGTGGAGATTACTCTGTCATTGTAGCAGCGGGTCGCGCGGCTCTCAATGTTCAGGACTGTGATTTGGAGAGCTGAAGTGTGTGGCGCGGTTTGTGTGTCGCTGTGTGTGTGAACTACATGCTGAGATGGACTGGTGCAGCATGGGATGCGTTCATGTGTCTGTGTTTGTGATTCTGCAGAGCATTGGATCCTGTTCGCTTTCAGAGGTCGCTAGAATGAATGGGAAAGTGACAGATCTACAATATTCACAATATATATGTGATGATTTTGCTGACAGATTAAGCAACATTATATGATTTTATCCATCAGAACTGTAATGATTTTAAAATTATTTTTATTTATAATTTGGCCAATCATTTTCCCTTTGAGCATGTAATGAGATTACTTTTGCGTCTTTCAAGTATGACAGTGTTGAGACTAACATTGTTCAGTTCTGATTTAAACTTCAGTTGCAAAAATCATGTTAGAGTTTGAATCATTTCTGTGAGTCAGTTCTTTTTCAATGAACTCTGATTCATTTGAATCATTCTAAAAGGTTCATAAATTGATTTATTGTTTTGGTAACACTTTACAATAAGGTCTCATTGTTAAAACTAGTTAATAATGCATTAGTTAACATGAACTAACTATGAGCAATACATTTGTACAGCATTTATTCACCTTTGTTAATGTTAATTAATAAAAATGCAAATGTTCATTGTTTGTTCATGTTAGTTCACAGTGCATTAATAAGCTATTTTCACAGCATTTTGACCCTTAAATGCATTAATGTTTCACCAATCGTTATTACATTATATATATACTTATATCTAACACGCATGGATCTCTAACCTCCGCAGTAGTATAAAACTTACTAAACACTACATTTTAAACATAGTAAACAAATAAAAACTAATTCAAAATAATAGTATCTCAATGGTACTAAAATAGCTCTGGTTTGGATGTGTCTGTAAATAATATTAATTAAAGTCAATATGAATCGATATTTGAAACACATTTTACAAGGAGAACATGGTATCAAATGTAAAGAAAAATCATGTATTGCTTGATTTTATCAATCAGGAATTGATTTACATACCAGAATCAGGTATTTATGACAATTTGGAAAGAACAATAGTTTCAGAGAAGCAATTATTAATTATTGATGAAAGATTATTAAGACAAAAATACCTTTTTAATTTGGAATAACAATAACACACCAAAAAGAACATTAAAAGGGTCAATTTCATGCTGACATTTGGATGTACAAACTGAAAGCATGAAAAATAAATGTTTTTTGGAGACTGATTGCAAATAATAATCACAAGCTCACAAAGGCTTGCCTTTCTTTGGGAACCATTAAAAACAGCTTCTCTTTTGGGAAAAAAAAAAAAAAAAAGGGCATTGTTGTCCAAAACAAAGTAATTTGTTGCCATTTGAATAGAGCGATATTTCTCAACATCTCAACAGCTATCTGATGGAATTACACTTTGAATAGGCTCTTCTAAAAATAATTAATTTAATACGAAGGGCCACACGTCCCTTTGTCACTAGTGAACCTTTCATCTGTCGCTCAACCCAAACAAACATGCAACAAATTCCATCAAAATGGCAGCTATTGTAGTTTGTTGCAAATTCTGTGGAAAGGCATTTACGAAAAGTGCTAACAAACACTCTTATCTTTGACAGCAAGAAGACTGGCCGCAGCAGCAACTCGGCATTCACAGCGGCACTCAACACCGAGGCTCACATTAATTACATGCATGAAGTAATGGGGCAAGAAGTGGGTGAAAAGGAGAAAAGAACTTTAAAGTGGACCTCATAGAGTAAAGGACAATTACAGGGCACGTGACAACCTCTGTGTCGCCTCTTTTCATTCTTCTTAATTACTAGACGAATATTCCTTCTCCTCTGCTTCATTAGGTCCTTTGTTGAGCAGTTAGTGATGTCAGAGAGAAGATGGAGGGATATAGCAGCTTTGAAAATATAACAAATTATCTCCAGAGAGAGTGTATAGTAGACCTACAGAGAGACTGGAAAGAGCAAGCCTGAGACTGAATGCAGAGAGAGGGAATTTCTACCAACAACAAAATAAACTTCCTGATTTGATCTTATTCTGTGATTTTACTGAAAAATCAATTGGCATTGTAGTGATCTAGAGAGCAGGGGACAATATAATAACAATAGCTCAAAACGTAGAGCATGCCATTACCAGAGACAAGGTCATGAGTTCGTTTCCCAGGGAATGCATGAACTGATAAAAGGCATTTCTTAATGCAATATAAGTCACTTTGGATAAAAGTGTCTGCCAAATGCATAACAGGGTTATTATAGTTAATTATAAAAAATTAATAGAAAAAAAAAAACGTTCTCGATACTAAAAAAACACACAGATGGATGGATGGATGGATGACTCTAAAAATGCTGGGTTAAAAACAGCCCAAATTGGGTTGAAAATGGACAAACCCAGCAATTGGGTTGTTTTAACACAGTGAATGGGTTGTTTTAACCCAGCCAATGGGTGGTTTTAACCCAGCGATTGGGTTGTTTTAACCCAGCAAAGTGATTGGGTTGTTTTAACTCAGTGATTGTGTTGTTTTAATGCAGCAAATGGGATGTTTTAACCCAGCGATTGGGTTGTTTTAACCCAGCCAATGGGTTGTTTTAATCCAGCGAATGGGTTGTTTTGCCCAACCTATTGGGAACTATTGTTTAAAAATTACTGTATTGCTTTCTTAAAATGAACCCAAAATATGTTGGAAATGAACATTTATTAATGAGTTTAATGAACAATAATTAAACAATAAACATTTATTAAATTGCTTATTAATAAATATTCACCTTTTGAATTATGTGTCTGATTTTTAATTTCCAACCTATTTTGGGTTCATTTTAAGAAAGCAATACAGTAATTTTTAAACAATAGTTGAGTTCAATAAAACTGCCCAGCACGCTGGGCAAACATTTAACCCAACCGCTGGGTTAAAACCGCTGTTTTTAACCCAGTGATGATGGATGGATGGATGGATGGATGGATGGATGGATTTATGGATGGATTGATAGATGGATCGATAAAATCAAGTCCTATCACATATTTCTTTCTGATTCAATATTCTTTTTTCACTTGGAAATATATCACATGATCACATGATGTAAACAAAATGGTTTGCAATTTCCCTCAAGTAGACTAGCCTGACATACAACAGTTTAATAAACTGTACACGACCACCTTTTAAACCATCATTTACTACCTGCTTCGTTTGCTCACAGCTGTCCAAAAGTCCTCAAATTTCTCCCAACTAAGCAACTGTCTTTCCATCTGGGTTTGTATAGACGTCAATCAAACCGGCGGAGTCTAGAACCAGAAATATGAGAAACCAGGGAACTGATGGGGGTCACAGGAGGGCTGCAGTAAAGGACAGGCTATGAAGGGCCCTTACAGGATGCTATGGAAATAACTGAGAAAGCCTCATCCTCCTCAAGTTTGGGGAGAAGCATCAGGCAAAACTGGAACTAGAGCAGATGCTGTAATTGTAACTCAGGAGAGGCTGAAATAGAGACAATGCAAAATAAAAATAAGACTGGCAAAGCCATGCAAGCTACAGTACTAAGGCTTTTCAAACACTTATTGTTAGATGAAGAAAAGGCTTATCAAGATGTCTCAGCAAAGCAAAGCTGCTTTCATAATGACAATTAACAAATACCAGATATATACCCATGTAAATATGACAGAGGCACAGTACTTTTTGTAATGGATAGAAAGAAATACTGATTTATTATTGACAAGCAAACAGAATTAATTCTAATTCTCACATTCAGAACACTTTAATTAGCTGCTTTAAGCCAGTTTAAAAACACCTGAATGTCACAAAACCCATCAAAACATGACCAGGTCATATTGGATTACATTTGAAGGACCATTAAAACCATTTGAAAGAAAGAAAGAAAGAAAGTTAAGTTATTTATTGTAAAAAATAAAATATAAAACTAAAAAATATAAATAGAGAGAAGGTAGAATGGGGAGTTCTACCATATGAATGACGATTGGTGTGTGCGAAAAATCACATGATAGACAATCCTTCACACATGAAATACATCAATGTCCTCATAGACAGTCATATGACACCTCGGATGAAGACACTGCATGCCAATTTTCAAGTCGATCAGTAAACGGTAAAGTAGTTATAGCAATTTTCATGTTTTTTTTTTTTGTTTTTTTTTCCTGTAATAGCGCTACCAAGTGGCCAGTCAGTTGAATCCAATCAAAAACCTAGGGCTAGTTTGCAAAAGTAGGTTCTTCAAAAAATCCCAGAAAATTTTGGGTATTACCCCCATCAGGCCAATCGGGGCCAGCCTTGGTGACGTTGTAGATGGTGTAAGTACTACCAGCCCTCAAAGTGTCAAGACTCTAAAGCATATGGCCAAAATCAGCAGAGCTTTAAGTTAAAGCTTTACTGTTTGGCTGTATTTGTGTTGGTCCACTAGCCATTGACTAGTTTCAGTGGCCAGAACCTGTGCCTTCAAGGCCCATAAACCCCACATGCATTAAAAGCGGCCCGACTGGTGCTTTTCCACAGCTATGACGCCTCTGCCTTGTCCATTACACACTGATGTGTATGTGTACACAGTCTGTGTGCCGCATGAGAACAAGCCGCTGTTACCGTCACCCTGTCTTGTTACATTAATCTTCGCTAGGTCAAGGTCAGACACAACACAACAAAAGCCACGGCCAATGAGCACGCTCGGAAATTTCGCAAGGGCCCTAATTTAATTTACGCTGGCCGGTCTCACCGTGCTTTCACGGGCACGTACTGACAAGCGCTCAGCAGCGTATTACAATCTCGCATCTGATCGCATTAACGAGTGTGTTAGATTGCCGAGCACAAACAATTAACAGGGCCTTAAAGATAACGTGGTGGGAACTAAAAGCTACAGATTAGCAATGTCTACACTCACCTTTTCTTCTGCACGGACGTCAGTTTTGTTCAACAACCGCTGAGGAAATTTGTGCATAAACTTTGAATGATGCTGAAATAATGCAAAGGGACATGTCTATGTATTCAGCGTTACTTTTATGCAGCCCGGTTATTTCATTTCTTATCATTTCATGAATGCTAATAGTTCTATTTCCCCAGCTAGAAATCACGGTTAATAAAAACTACAGGTTCAAAGATTGAAAGTCTCTTTTCATATCTCATTCTTGGCTTTAAGAAAACACAAGACGTTGATTCATGATAACGCTGCTGTGCCTTGAATATTTTAGCAGAATATCAACACAACACCAGATGAAAGACTAGAATATGATTCCTACTGGAAAATCCAGCTTGTTAGACTACCTTGAAACAGTAACTTATGTGCTTAAGGGGTTCAAATTGGTTTTTGGAACATACTAGCTTCTCATGGCCATTTTATATTCCAAAAACACAGTAACAGAACCAGTAGCTGGTTTGTTCCTGGTTCAAGATTATCTAGTAGCCTGAACCAGCTTAACATGTTCCAAAACTCAGCTATCATCATACACTGGATGTTTCAACAGGGAGTTGCTACTGGTCAAGTTTGAATATCTTAACAACACAAACACTTTAGTCTTGTCAACAAAGCAGCCGCTATGTTCATGTAAACCTGCAGCTTTAATGATTTATGGCATTTATAGTCATTGTTCTCAACTGGTGGGTCGTGATCCAAAGTTAAATGCATTAAAAGTTAAAAATTGCTTTATATATATATATATATATATATATATATATATATATATATATATATATATATATATTACAATTCATAAAAGCAATTTTTAACTTTTAATGCATTTAACTACTAATGCATTTAATGCATTTTTACATACTAAACTATTATTTAAAAACTATTAAAAAACTATTATATATATATAATATTGTGAAATATTATTACAATTTAAAATTATGGTTTACTATTTTAATATACTTTAAAATATAATTTATTTCTGTGATCAAAGCTGAATTTTCAGCATCATTACTCCAGTCTTCAGTGTCACATGATCCTTCAGAATTCATTGTAATATGATGATTTGATACTCAGTTATTATCAATGTTGGAAACAGTTGTGCTGCTTAATATTATTTTATAACCTGTGATACTTTTTCAGGATTCTTTGATGAATAAAAAGTTAAAAAATATCAGCATTTATTTAAAATAGAAATCTTTTGTAACAATATACACTACCGTTCAAAAGTTTGGGGTCAGTAATTTTTTTTTTTCTTTCTTGCTTTTTTTTTTTTTTTTTTTTTTGAAAGAAATTAATACTTTTATTCAGCACGGATGTGTTAAATTGTTAAAAAAGATTTATATTGTTAGAAAAGATTTATATTTTGAATAAATGCCGTTCTTTTTAACCTTTTATTCATCAATGAATCCTGAAAAAAGTATCACAGGTTCCAAAAAAATATTAAGCAACTGTTTTCAACATTGATAATAACTGAGTATCAAATCATCATATTAGAATGATTTCTGAAGGATCATGTGACACTGAAGACTGGAGTAATGATGCTGAACATTCAGCTTTGCATCACAGAAATAAATTATATTTTAAAGTATATTAAAATAGAAAACCATAATTTTAAATTGTAATAATATTTCACAATATTATTGTTGTTTCTGTATTTATTATGAAATAAATGCAGCCTTAATGAGCATAAGAGACTTCGTTCAAAAACATTAAAAATAGTAATAAACTTTTGACTGGTAGTGTATATATAAATTAAAAATAATATTTAAAAAAAAGAAAAAGAAAAAAAAAGAAAAACCCTAAAAATTGAAAACTAAATAAATGTTGCTTTGAAAACTAACTGGAAAAACACAAATTTTACATAAAAGTACTCCATACTAAACCATAAATAAATAAATAAATAAATAAACAAATAAATAAGACAAAAGCACATCAAAAATGACTAATTATTAAAACTTAATCTAAAATTAAAATGAAAACTGGAAATATAAAATAAACACTAATAATAAAAATAAAATAATAATAATACTATATAAGTAATACTAAAATAACAATGAATGCAACTAATCAAATAATTATGCCTAGTTAATATAGCACAAATAAAGAAGGAAAAATGGTCACACTTTAGGGTCCAATTTTCACTATTAAGTCTACTGTTGCCTCAGTAAACTCCTAATTATTGCTTATTAAGGTAGTTGTTAAGTTTAGGATTAAGGGATGTAGAATATGATCATGCAGAATAAGGCATTAATATGTGCTTTATAAGTACTAATAAACAGCCAATATTCTAGTATATGCATGCTAATAAGCAACTAGTTAATAGTGAGAACTGGACCCTAAACTAAAGTGTTACTGAAGGAAAACACATACTGAGCCATATCTTTAGTAGCTGATGTCAATCGTGTCCAAAGAAACTTCACAGTAATTCATAAACAACAATAATAAATAATAGTAATATTTAGATTTTAAGGATGTTATTGTTTACTTTTGTGCAGTAAATATTTTTGGCACTGTGTTGAAGCAAAACCATTTGAGAAGCACTGATGATTTCTGCATTGTAGCATAAAATGTTTATGTTATGTGCTCGAATAATAGTGTCATGCCGTGCTGTCGCTGCCATAATAGCGCAATACTTCCCAGTTCTGTGGCTCCTGTTTGTTCCGGAGTGAATATTCCATAGATTTGAGCGTGCCGATGTGGATACACACGGCGCCAGATGCAAGGCAGCACTAGATCACACGCTGCAAAATAAAACAAATCATTGTTTGTAATGATGTGTCCAAACCTGCAGCAGAGTCCCCACTGGGGAGGCAGAGAGAGAGAGAGAGAGAGAGAGAGGCAGGAGGATATTGGTTTACATGCGCTCACATACACAGCACTGCAGCGCTGACCATTTATCATGCTGCAATGAGAGCAGTGTGTTCTCGACTGCTGCTCTCATTAGAGCGCCTGCCCGAGCGCCGCTGAACTTACACACCAAAGCAAACAAGACTTCCTTAGTCCTTTAAATTAAAAAAGTCCCTCTTTTCATGTCTTATTTATAATGGCCACATGCTTTAAAGTGTGTTAAAAATCCCTTTAGCTTGGCTGCAAACAACTTCTCTTTTTAAAGGAATAACTTTTCCAGAAAAAGATCATTCTGTTATCATTTACTCATCCTCATGTTGTTCCAAAAACTCTCTTTTGTGTTGAACACAAATCAAGATATTCAGGGAAATCTTTTTGCAGCTATTTCCATAATGACAGGCTTTATTTTGGTCTGTTGTCTGTTCATTTTTATGTTTTTTTTTAAGCTGTCTTTTGTCAAAATATTCATCAAAATTGTCCTTTTGCCCCATATATATATACAGTATATGGTAACACTTTAGTAGGGAACATGTATTCACTTTTAACTATGACTTTTCCCTCAATAAACTCCTAATTTACTGCTTATTAATAGTTAATAAGGTAGTTGTTCAGTTTAGGTATTGGGTAGAATTAAGGGATGTAGAAAAGGCCATGTGCTTTATTAGTACTAATAAACAGCCAATATTCTAGTAATATGCATGCTAATAAGCAACTAGTTAAAAGACCCTAAAATAAAGTGTTACCATATATATACACTACCAGTCAAAAGTTTGGACACGGTAAGGTTTTTAATGTTTTTAAAATAAGTTTCGTCTGCTCACCAAGGCTGCATTTATTTAATTAAAAATACAGAAAAAACAGTAATATTGTGAAATATTATTACAATTTAAAATAACTGTTTTCTGTTTGAATATATTTCATAAAGTAATTTATTCCTGTGATCAAAGCTGAATTTTCAGCATCATTACTCCAGTCTTCAGTGTCACATGATCCTTCAGAAATCATTCTAATATGATGATCTGCTGCTCAAGAAACATTTATGATTATTATCAATGTTGAAAACAGTTGTGTACTTTTTTTTCAGGATTCCTTCATGAATAGAAAGTTCAAAAGAACAGCATTTATCTGAAATACATATACATGAAATACATAAATACAAATATATATATATGGTATTTTTATTTAAATAAATTAAATAATTACAGGATTAAAAAGGATTTAAGGGAATAAAGAAGAAATGTGAACGGTAAAATAAGGTATGTGTCTAATTATAGCCTATAGTTGAGAAGTAATCAATTTAAACTCTTTGCGAATCACATTTTATGATAGATTAAAATATGCACACATTCACTCTTGTTTGTATGTCTAATATATCAAAAATGTAAAAAAAATAAAAATAAAAAAAAAAGTCTCTTGTATCTTGACCATTTAAATGATAGCATATTTTTAATTAATTTAAAATGGAGAAATTCCATAAAAAATTTGAGTAGTTTGCATCATTTTATGTTACTGTGGGTCATAAAACATATCCATCGTAAGACATTTGTCAAATATTAAATGTTTAGCTACTTATATTTTACCACGCACACACTCTTTCACTGTAAAAACTAAAAGAGTCGCGTTGGAATTCACACTCATCTTCAGTGAATAGTAAGCCCCGCCTTCTTTGATCTGATTGGCCATCATTTTGACATTGACGAGTGCTGTTAGACCGCTTAGGCAGACCAGCCAAGCGGAGAACTGGCCCTCCGACTAAGCCTGGTTTCTCCCAAGGTTTTTTTCTCCATTTTAACACCTATTTGCCACCTGATTGCCACCTTATGTCACCTGTTGGAGTTTGGGTTCCTTGCCGCCTTTGGCTTGCTTAGTTGGGGACACTTGACATTTGATATTCAACAGTGCTTTGCATCTGCCTGCATTGACATCAATTTCTTTAAGAGCTGAATGATACCAGTTATCAATGTAAAGCTGCTTTGACACAATCTGCATTGTAAAAAGCGTTATATAAATAAGGTGACTTGACTTGACCATGAAAAGCCAATAAACACTGTAACTTTTGCACAATATGCATTAGAATACAAGAGAACTGCTTTTCACATCCAGAAAAATCCACCTGCAGGAATGACATTTAACCAGCAGTTCATCCACCCGCAGTACTTCCAGACAACTTTAAAGCTCAAATAGCAGACATGCTTTAAGGGAGAATTCACAGAAGTGCTCTCACAAAAATACCAACTCCACAATTGAGCTATTTTTGTTTTAGGTGAGAGTCTAAGTGTTTTGTTGTGTGAAATGACATTATGCCACGCATAGAGTGTATCTAGTGTTTTACCTGGCACATTATTAAAACTACTGCATTATTACTGCAGGTCCAATTAACATTACCTAAAATAATAAACACTTTTCTCAAAACATTATCACTTAAATGTTTCTTTTTTTCTTTCACAGCCGTAACTGTAAATTACCTAAACTGAATTTTTATATTTCTGTGAGAGAGAAACTAATTGAGAAGATATAGCACTTTCCAGAAATAGAAATGTCCCATTACATACTTACTTATTTTTTAAATTGTTTGTTTGTTTGTTTATTAAATAAATGAATAAAGTAACACTTTATTTTGATGGTCCACTTCAGACATTCTACAAACTAAGTAATTTTGCAACTACATGTCAACTTATTCTACAAACCCGAACCTAATACTCTAATGAGAGTTAGTTGAAATGTACTTGCGAAGTTACTTATAGTTAGTAGAATGTCTAAAGTCTATCGAAATAAAGTCTGCATAAATGAATAAATGAATTAACACACATTTCACCCAAAATATGGACCCAAAATAGTGAGTCCCTACTGAATGGGAAGTTAATTTAGGCCCAGTCTGTAACTCTGTTACCTATTGTGCCATTTTCTTTTATTGTATTTATTTTTTTTTAATTTGATGATTTTGTTTCTCAGTTTTATATTCTTATTTTTAAGTCTACTGTTACAAAATAAAATCCCACAATTCAGGGTCTTAACCTGTATTCCGACAAATTTAGGTAACAGGATTACAAAAACTGCAACACTTATATGCAGCTTCTTTTTCAACGCGGAAGTTGTTTTGTACAGATAAAAATAACTTGAAGTGGACGACGACGGAAGCCAGACACATTCAATTTACAACAGCTCTTACGTTAACTCTTCCCCGCCATTGATGGAATTTTCCAGCAATCCATGTTTAGTGGGTGCTACTATGCATCTTCTGAAGGGGGCGCTATTGTGCATCTTCTGAAGGGGACGCTAGGGGGCGCTATTACACATCTTCTGACAAAGGACAGAATCTCTAGATCCAAAAGAAAGTGAAGAAGCGGAAACAGCGTTAGAAGCGTTGATTGCGCATATGTAAGCTAATGCGATCATCAAACATTAAACAGCATATGAATCAAAACTGCCTAATGTTACCGAATGAAATGTAAAACACATGAAGAGGTGACGACTGTGAAACTTTGGGGGTGTTGATAGAATCGATCCACACGGTCTCTGTTTTGATCATCGTTCTGAATCCATTCTGGACGAAGTCTTTGACAAAAACACAATTTTCTCAGCTATTTTGCTTTTGTGTTGATAAAAAGAATGCATCAAGCTTGAGTAAAAAAAAAAATTAAATTAAATTACATTTTGTGAAAATTATCAAAAATACTGGAACTGGCTGACAATTTTTGTTTTAAATTCTGGCAGGGAAAGAATTAAAAATAAGGTGGATAACATACATGTAAAATAAAACTGTTCATACA
The DNA here is from genome assembly GCA_037950675.1 of Hypophthalmichthys molitrix. NCBI lineage: Eukaryota > Metazoa > Chordata > Actinopteri > Cypriniformes > Xenocyprididae > Hypophthalmichthys > Hypophthalmichthys molitrix. Next base: position 31,609,287 of record CM075497.1, read on the forward strand.
GTTTTCAACTTGACCTCCAGATATTTTCTGAAGGTTAAGCACGTCCTTCTTCTGATCACTTATTGAAAGGAAAAACAGACCCTATTCTGTCCCCTTCTCTGGTGTGTTGCTTAGAAAGTCCTAGAATAATCCCTCAGGCTAAAACAGCACACGATAGTTCTGGTACATTTTAAACGGATACAGTTTAGTCCTGGCATATTTCTGCTGCGAAGGCGAGTCTGGCAGATTGTAAGAGATGTGATGTGAATACACAAAACGGCACTTGGCAGCAGACGACAGGAATTACAGGTGTGTGTTATAGGCCTGGTAATTACTCTTAGCACAGGGACTGTCTCTGCTAATGTCTTCTGATTCCTCTGGAAATGTGAGGGTAAACATGAGGCGGCTAATGAGGCCTTCCTCAGATTAGATACTAACACAGGATGAAGAATTGGGATCATTTTAGCCGCAACACCTGGGGTTAGTCCCAAATCTAACCTTTAGGATGAAAGCTTGACAGATTATTTTCATTAGTGCACAGTCAGAAGAACAAGCTTTCCAGGATGAAATTGTGTAATTGACAAAAGCATTAGACAAACGCTGTCTTGACTATATTACTGTTGCTGTATCGTTTGATGAAGGAGCATGTTGGGAAACGCCACACTAGCAACATTTTTCAATGCACCAATAAAATATAAAGCGTCTCAGTGGGCGTTTTTAAACTCATTTCGGAGCATTGCAAATAGCCTCAGTTATTGCGGATGTTATCATGTGTTTGAAAGATGCAGAATACAGAAGCAGCTTGTTTGATTGCTGTTTACTCAGTGCACTCGTACTTTACTCTCTAACATACATAATGCAACATGCATTTTATCAGTAAGCAAGCTAACGTGTGATGCAATGACTAGAATGTCATGAATAAAAGGCAGAAGGGCAGATAAGTCAACATTGACTGAATATAATATGAATCTATCCATAGATTTCCGTTTAATTCTCATGCACACACAAGCTCTACATATACTACAACTCCTGTAATGCTTGTGGACTTTACACACATGCATATATCAGTTGCACTGGTTAGCAAATAAATAAATAGAAAAGTGCACATTTCTTGTTTAAAAAAGCAACTGGGATAATAACTTTACTTTATCGGCGTGTCTATTTACACTAAGTGCAAAATAGGCTGCCTTGTTGACAAAGGTTATTTACACTGTTTAAGAGGTTGTCAATGTCTGATTCAGCCAGACAAAATTACAAAAGAAATCCCACTGATAACAGGAGCAGTGATGTGGAGAGTAAGGCAAGTGCGGTTACTTTTGATGCGATCAACCCGAGTTTGAATCCACCTTTTTCCCCAAATAATTCTTCTCGCATTTCCCATCGCATATCAGATCGGAAAGGCGTTTATTTTAAATAAAAATGAAGAAAATATATATAAATAAAAAAAGTGTCTAACATTTATTTAACTCTTTCACCACCAGGGAAAGTTGCCAGCCGAGGCATTTTTGATCATTTTCACAAAACTTTCATAGCCCCCAGAATGTTTTGTTGTATGAATATCTAAACATGGAATATATCAAAAGAAAGAACAGAGTGTCTATTTATTCTAGCTTTATGCATTCTTTTTTATCAACACTAAAATATAAATAAGTTTCATAAAAACATCAAAGACTACATCGGGATCATATTCAGAACGATGATTAAAACAGAGTAGATCGCTTTCATCAACACCCAAAACTTCACAGTCCTCAACATTTCATTCTGTAAGGCAGTTTTGATTTTTATGCTGTTAAATGTCTGATGATTGCGTTACAAGTGCGTAAGCAACTGTCTCTGCTTCTCTTTCACTTGTTTTTTTTTCATCCGGAGATTCTATACTATTTCAGAAGGTGCATAATAGCGCCCCCTGCCATATAACAGTGAAAACATGGATTGCCGGAAAATTCTATCAATGGCGGGGAAAGAGTTAATAGTACACTCTAAAAAATGCTGGGTTAAAAACAACCCTAGTTGGGTTGAAAATGGACAAACCCAGTGATTGGGTTGTTTTAGCCCAGCAGTTGGGTTAAATGTTTGACCAACCTGCTGGGTAGTTTTATTTAACTCAACTATTGTTTAAAAATGACTGTATTGTTGCTTAAAACAAACTCAAAATATGTTGGAAATTAACATTTATTAATATGTTTAATAAATGAACATTTATTTATAAATGTTTGTTTAAATAATATAAAAAAAAAAAACATTTATTAAATTGCTTATTAATAAATGTTCACCTTTTGATTATTATTGTTGCCTCTAGTAATTATGTGTCCTATTTTGGGTTCATTTTAAGTCAGCCATATAGTCATTTTTAAACAATAGTTGAGTTAAATAAAACTACCCAGCAGGTTGGGCAAACATTTAACCCAATCGCTGGGTTTGTCCATTCTCAACCTAACTTGGGTTGATTTAACCCAGCATTTTTTGGAGTGTAGTGTTAGGAGTAGGTGTAGGGATGGCTTTATTGTTCCAATAAGGCACCATTCATTTACTGATTTTAATAAATATAGGCCTAATCATTTACACTCAATATGTTGTTATTGTTGCATACTGTTGGGGGAAATACACATCTGCCACTATCTGCACCAAGCATAAATAGCATCTAACAACTATTTACACTTAGTACAAAGAAAACACTGCTATTTTCACTTACTGCAAATAGCCTCTGCCTTACTTTAGTCCTTGCTTGAAAACACTAGCCATCAGAGATCTCAAAATCTTCACCATAGTGCTGTTTTCCCGGGCACCACCAACAATATTTGGTTGATTTTTCCTTATAGTTTTCACAAAACCTTGGTTATCCTTGGATACTACTGTGAAGGATTAAAGTGCATGGGAAAATGATTTTCCAGAATGATTTTTCCTGATTAGCCTGCATAGACATAAGAATATGATTATGATCTCAAATCACTTCCACATCAGTTTTGATGGATTCATCCTTCCATTGTCACACAGATACGATCAAATCATACAAAACTAAATAAATACATCTACAAAATCACACATAACAGACAATTAAGCCCTTCATGAATCAGTAAAATGACTAGATCTGAGATGTTCATCACACATCACGTCTAAAGAACTTTGCTCCATTTGGAGACGACAGCTGCCCTGAGGCGTTTCACACAAATCTCCTCAAGAGTGGCTTCTATCATTTGTTAGGCACACATCTCCTCTTTATTGTTGATATAAATTTCAGCGCAGTGATGTACGATACCTTTGACGCGCCGCATAAAAGTGTAAAAACCAATATTCTTCCGGGCCATTAACACTCAGTAGGGTTTGATCCGTTACGCGACAAACGCTAGAGACTTTTCAGAACAGGCGAGTTTGGGATGAATATAAATTTTAGCTGCAGGGGAGATGACGCATTGCATATTGGCTGTTTCCATCATTCTCGTGCATGTGAGATTAATACGGCCGGCAGTTCAAGCTTCAAATCATCCTTGCATTTCCATCAAGATCCCTGTGAGTTTACAGATGTCCGAAAGGAACCGACTCAGCGTTCAAGTGCCATTTTGATTACATTTAATCACTGTTATCGTCCTCTCAGCTGCAGAACACTGACAGTCTGGAAGTGTGAAGCATCAAAAGTAAATAAAGAGAAACGTCTGTCTGTCTGCTGGCGTGTGAGAGAGACAGATTCATCCCCGCTGAGTCAGCTGTGGAGGCCGTAAGCCGCTCCGCAGACAGATGAATGACAATCACAAATTAAAGGCAAACACCAGATAACATAAATCAGAGCGCTGCGTCTCCAGATGTGCCGCAGACCCCCTGCTGCGGTCAGTGTGTTCCGCCAGACCTGCGGCTCGTTAGCAACATTCATCGCCTTCATTTAGACGCGTCATAAACCAACAAGTCACATGAAAAAAAGACGGGAAAAAAGAGAATGAGGAAGCAACATGGGAAATAGAAGACAAAGAGTTGTGCTCCATTCAGATCTTCTAAATTCCAGTTCAGTTCCTGAATTTGAATTGAAGTGGAAAACAGGAAGCAGTCATTTACATTTAAGGAAATAGAATTAAAATGGATTGAAAAGAACTCATGTATAACTGCTGTAACTAGTTACACATACTACATTTAATTTTCAATATAAATAACTCATAAACTTTATCATATGCAAAGCATATGCGATATGGTATTGCCATAAAACAAATATTAGATGATTTTAATATTCAGTGTTAAATATTATAGACATTTAAAATATATTTCTATAAACCAAATCAGCATTTTGGTTTTGTTTTCCAGTAAAAAAATATCTAAACATCTTTAAAACAACATATACAGTATTTACTCAAGCATTAAAATTGGGTATTAAAACTTGTATGCATTTTTTTTTCTTATTTTAAGAAGAAATCTCAGTAAACTTTATTCAATTCTTTATTCAATTGTAGATAAGTTAGGTAAAAAATATTAAAGTTTTTTTTCTATTAGAGATGTATTCTATTCTATATATTCTATGAATTCTCAAAAACAGTAGATTTATCTTGTTTTAAGGTTTTTTATGATATTTTTACTGGAAAACATGTATATGAAATGAAATGTATATTTCATTTATATGTATATTAATGTATGTTTCATAATATAATAATTTAATACATATAAAAAAGTTTGATTTGATGCTATTTGATGCTTTACACAATATTGACCTTATCTTTTGGGAGTAATTTCATAGCCAAATATAAATGTGTGATTAATTAGACTGATTAATCGCCACATCATGTAATTAATTAGATTACAATTTTTAATCGCTTGACAGCCCTGATGATAGATAGATGATAGATATAGATAGATAGATAAAGCTGGACAAATTCATCATATGTAAACATGGACCATGCAAATACCATGGATAAAACTATATCCAATGTAAAATCCTAAAGCAAATCATACTGATTTAACTGACCTTCCTTCATTCCAACTCAACATCCTGAACGGCAATTCAATTCAAATTCCAAATCTTGGAATTCAAAGCCAATTCTCAAAAACTCCATCAACCCTGCTCCATTTTTCAGGAGGTATTAGACTGGCACATGATGGCCCTATTTCATAGCGGCAATGAAACGCCTGCTCTGGTGTAATTAACAGCTGTTTTGTCCACTGATCAATAAAAGCTGTTCATTAAAAGTCCCTTTGCTGTCTCCAGATCCCTGGCAAATTTCAATGCTCTGAAAAGGTGCCTGCAAGAATTAACACTGTCTGAAATATAATTCACAGCCACAACTGGGCAAGACAAACCGGCTTGAAAGGAAATCGGCTGGGAAATACTCCACAGCAACAGTGTTTTCCAGCACTCATAAACAAGTTCAGAGTAATCATGAACACTAACTTACTTTCACCTTGAGGTTTTCCCAAATCGGATGTCTGTATTTCTCTCCAAACATGGGTAAATAAATCCCACAAAAATGTTTGGTTTATTCAGCGTTGTCTCGCGTGGCCATTTGAAACCTCTTGAAATATAGACACAGCCACGGCCATCAATATCAGAAAGGTGAGAGAAAACAAAAGGCTGTGAATGTGTTAGAAAATCAATACTCTAGAGCAGAGCGGCTTCTAGAGCCAGATATTACATCATGACGGATTTAATGGAAAATATGTTCTGAAATCATGCATTTTACTATGCACTAAAACTACTATACTTCACTGATGATGGGAAAGCACAGTTCTGAGTATGTACAACAGTACGGTATTGCATATTCCATCATAAAACTGTATCTACTGTATAAGCAACCGCTTTTATTTGATATAGCTAGAAACCAACACAAACTATCCCTCTTCTATAGCACAAAGCATTGTGGGTAGTTGCTCAAAGTAACCCAAAAAGCTTGCATGGATTTATACCTCAAAAATCTACTAGTCCAGGCACCTTCAACATGCTCAGATTTGGGACAGACTAATCCTAATCTAACATACTGTAAGAACAGATAACCGAGTCATGTGGGTAATGCCAACTGGGATTCAGTCCAAATGTTCCTTTGAATCCTCCAAAAGCAAACTATAGGGGCTTTCGGATTGGGTAGTTATAGGAACTCAGTTATAGGAACTAGCCACCAGGGCTAAATGTTACCCAAGGGCCATTTTTCTGGTTGCATTCGACCTCTGAAGTGACGTAAACTGGCTGACAGCGTGGCATTCAACAACGTCAATAACTCTGTAGCATAAAGGTTTGAGAAGTGCCTAGACTTCAGCCCATCTATCGCTGTTTTCCATGTTTGTGGAGTAAGTGGAGTTAGTAAGTATATGTAAACTGTGTGTTTAAAAGGCTTTTTTAAACAGGGCAGGTGCAGGTGTTTCATACATGGCATGCGTTCGGCCAGTCAACGTACACTTACATCACTGGTAGTTCCTAATGTTCTGGTTTAGACCCTACTCTGAAGAGCTGATTTAGTTCCCTCAAAAGGTGTTCCTATAACTAAAACTGCTCCCAGTTCCTGTGGTGCCAAAAAGCGGGTACTTCCGCCAATAGTTATAGAAACTATGAAAAGCCCTTTATACACCATTAACCATAGTTTATAGTGAAAAAATATATTAGAATAGTCATGTTTTTATTCTTAACTAATATTTCTCACTGTTTACAACATGAGATTTGTATGGAAGCTTGTTTCCACCACTAAATAAAAAAATTAAAAAAGGTAATTGCGACTTTTTATCTCATAATTCTGAGAAAAGAAGTCAGAATTGTGAGATAAAAAGTCACAATTACCTTTTTTATTTTTTATTCAGTCGCACACAACTGCGAGTTATAAAGTCATAATTGTGAGTTCTGACTTTATTACATTCAATTGCGACTTTATATCACACAATTCTGACTTTATAACATTCAATTGCGACTTTACATCACACAATTCTGACTTTATAACATTCAATTGCGACTTTACATCACACAATTCTGACTTTATAACGCAAACACAACTTTATAACACAATACTGGCTTTATGACGCAATTGCTACTTTATATCACACAATTCTGACTTTATGACACAATCGCGACTTTATAACACAATACTGGCTTTATGACGCAATCGCGACTTTATATCACACAATTCTGACTTTATGACGCAATCGCGACTTTATATCACACAATTCTGACTTTATGACGCAATTGCGACTTTATAACACAATACTGGCTTTATGACGCAATCGCGACTTTATATCACACAATTCTGACTTTATGACGCAATCGCGACTTTATAACACAGTTCTGACTTTATGACGCAATCGCGACTTTATATCACACAATTCTGACTTTATGACGCAATCGCGACTTTATAACACAATACTGGCTTTATGACGCAATCGCGACTTTATATCACACAATTCTGACTTTATGATGCAATCGCGACTTTATATCACACAATTCTGACTTTATGACGCAATCGCGACTTTATATCACACAATTCTGACTTTATGACGCAATCGCGACTTTATATCACACAATTCTGACTTTATGACGCAATCGCGACTTTATAACACAATACTGGCTTTATGACGCAATCGCGACTTTATAACACAATACTGGCTTTATGACGCAATCGCGACTTTATATCACACAATTCTGACTTTATGACGCAATCGCGACTTTATATCACACAATTCTGACTTTATGACGCAATCGCGACTTTACATCACACAATTCTGACTTTATGACGCAATCGCGACTTTATATCACACAATTCTGACTTTATGACGCAATCGCGACTTTACATCACACAATTCTGACTTTATGACGCAATCGCGACTTTATAACACAATTCTGACTTTATGACGCAATCGCGACTTTATAACACAATACTGGCTTTATGACGCAATCGCGACTTTATATCACACAATTCTGACTTTATGACGCAATCGCGACTTTATAACACACAATTCTGACTTTATGACGCAATCGCGACTTTATAACACAATTCTGACTTTATGACGCAATCGCGACTTTATAACACAATACTGGCTTTATGACGCAATCGCGACTTTATATCACACAATTCTGACTTTATGACGCAATCGCGACTTTATAACACACAATTCTGACTTTATGACGCAATCGTGACTTTATAACACAATACTGGCTTTATGACGCAATCGCGACTTTATATCACACAATTCTTGTTTTGTTAGGACAGGACAGGAAAGGAAAGGAAAGGCTTCAGGTCTATAAATGAAATCACATTATCCATATGGACTGACAGCACTGTTCAATGACATACTGTGTAGAGTATTTGTTTGTAAAATGTGAATGTGGAACATTATATGCTCCATGAGGAAAATGAAGTATATAAACACTGCAACAACGCTGCAATCACTCTCAAAGCGCATAAGAGTCACACTCATGCTGATGTCCTCGAGTTAGAGGGCGTGCAAAACAAAGTATTCAGGGTGGAAAAAAGAGTGACAAGGCTTCCTCTGCGCACTGCAACTCACATCAAGGCGATCTATAGAGCTTCTCACCTTGCAGTGTCTTTTTACTAAGACAGAAGTCTCAATGCAGTTACAAAGGCAAACAAACTCCCACACTGGCACATTCACAAACAGCAGCTCAATCTGCTGCCCTCTTTATGAATCTGCCAATGTGAAAGCTATTGTAATGTAATTCAGTATTTACTCACCCTCAGACTGTTTTTCAGTAGAATGTTGCAGAATCTTCATGCAGCTCTTTTCCATACAATGATGGTTCACAGTCAATCTTGAAAAAGAAAACAAAAACAGAAATAAGAAAAAAACACTATAGAATTATAGATAGTAAAAGTGGTCCATATATGACTTGTGTACTATATTTCAAAGTCTTCTGAAGATGATAGTATACTTAAAAATAGCACATGATTAATACAGATTACTTTATTTTTTGTGGAGTTTGAAAAATGTGGCTACATTAAAATACTTTAAAGTCCCCCTGTGGTGAAAATCAAGTTTTGAATTGAACTCACAATTCTGACTTTATAACTCGCAATTGCGAATTTATATCTCACAATTCTGACTTTATATCTCACAATTCTGACTTTATAACTCACAATTCTGACTTTATTTCACACAATTCTGACTTTATAACGCAATTGCAACTTTATATCATACAATTCTGACTTTATAGCACAACTGCGACTATTTCACACAATTCTGACTTTATAACACAATTGCGACTTTATTTCACACAATTCTGACTTTATAACGCAATCGTGACTTTATTTCACACAATTCTGACTTTATAACACAATTGCAACTTTATATCATACAATTCTGACTTTATAACAGTTGCAACTTTATTTCACACAATTCTGACTTTATAACACAATCGCAACTTTATTTCACACAATTCTAACTTTATAACGCAATTGCAACTTTATATCATACAATTCTGACTTTATAACAGTTGCAACTTTATTTCACACAATTCTGACTTTATAACACAATTGCGACTTTATTTCACACAATTCTGACTTTATAACACAATTGCAACTTTATATCATACAATTCTGACTTTATAATGCAATTGCAACTTTATTTCACACAATTCTGACTTTATAACTCGCAATTCTGACTTTATAACACAATTGCAACTTTATATCATACAATTCTGACTTTATAATGCAATTGCAACTTTATTTCACACAATTCTGACTTTATAACTCGCAATTCTGACTTTATAACACAATTGCGACTATTTCACACAATTCTGACTTTATAACACAATTGCGATTTTATTTCACACAATTCTGACTTTATAACACAATTGCGACTTTATTTCACACAATTCTGACTTTATGACTCAAAATTGTTAGTTTATTTCACGCAATTCTGAGAAAAAAAGTCTTAAAAAAAAACTCAGAATTGTGAGATAAGTCACAATTACCTTCTTTTTATTCAATGGAAGGAAGGAAGGAAGGAAGGAAAAGGAAGAAAGGAAGGAAGGAAGGCCATTGTGTGGCGTTTACTACAGTTGAGGGAGTGGATCAGGTAATCCGAGCTGGTGTGATTGAGTGGAGGCGGGAACTAATTTGCATATTCATGGGATCACATATACTAAATGAAGCAAGGGTGTCAAATTACATTCAAGCTATTTTAAGGCATAAAGAAATTATTTTCACAGGAAAAAATAAACATTTAAATATGCCATTTTGATTATCAAAGATGAGTTTTAAGGGATAAAATTATTGACTGCAGGGGGACTTTAAAATGCAATGTTGTACATTCCATGAAAAAAGCACACAGGTTTGATACAACTAACTATTGTAATCAAACCTGATTTGATGCAGAATATGTGACTTTCATATTACAAACCACTCTGTCATACGTCCAATATTGAATCCAGAAGCTCTGCATTGTTTTTCTTTGTGCGACAGGCACTAAGCTGCGGTTTTTCAAAACCACTTTACAAGCATTCTGCCCCAGTTAGCCCTGCGACTAGATTCCCGAGTGGACTGTATAGGGGTCCTTTAGTTGTCAGGACTTCTCCTTAAAAATCATGCTTGAACGGGAAACTACTGCACACTTCTTGTTTTATTGCACTGTGCAGATTTTTATTTCTGGGCATCTATTCAAAAAGCTTTAGATGGTGTAATTATAGTGGTAAATTCCATTGCAGATGTGAAAAGATCTAAATTAGCAACCGCAACACGTAAGACACTAAAGACTCTCTACAAGTATCAAACTAAAAGCCACTTAGCTTCTAGGCTGAACTTGAGTTTACCAACATAGTTCCTGCTTACAAATGTTCATCATATGAGGTACAGCAGCCCCAAATGCACTCGGACACTTAAGACACACTTAAAAATGTCTGAATGTCATTAATTCGATAACAGAATATCAAACAAATGCTGCAGGATTTTTTTTTATCTTTGAGAGTTTTGCTTTTCTTTAGCATTTTTGCTCAATGTCATCAATCAACTGGTGATTTTTAGTGGATTCTTTACCAGAAATGACACATTTTATCATCTGATGCAATCACATTTCAGACAGTTCATTCATTTTTAAGTGTTATTTAAGTTACTTTTGGCATCACTGATGAGTTTTTGCTGATGCAACAAATCTCGTATTCTTTAATTCACTCTCATGCTACTTTTGAATTGCTAAATTGGTTATAAGTCAATAAATGAGGGAATCTTTATATAATTAAACATATACAAACAATAACACACACCACTGAGACTGTGGTAAAAAAAAATAGCAATGCTGTTGAAACCCGTGGGCTCCACAGTACAAGAAAAATATTGCTGTGTGGACGAAACCTCCCATTAATGTAAAAGGTATTTTTGTGAGGCCTAAAGGTACAATTACATGTGAGTTAATAGACTTTGACAGCATTCTAATTCTATAGAGCATAGACGTACATGTGTGGAATACAGAAGCAGGGAATGAACAGAGTACTGTATGTTTTTCAAGTCCACTGCATAATGATTATAACAAAATATTTACATACATTATCTACCCAAAATTTGCATGTCAAGCCCAAATCAAGCAGGTATGCTCACCATAGTCACATGCAGGAAAGTGTAGCAGAACCCTGAGAAAAACTAAAAAAACAGAATGTATATTATGAGTTTGTGTGCATTAATTAATAGTGAGACATACAGTACATACTGTAGTAACAACTTTGATTGCATTCTTTGCAACACATTTGAATACATTTCATTTTCTTATTCAATTAATTGATTAAAATTACTTTCACAATTAAATCTCACTTGTTCCTTTTAAATGAACTTCTCTATTTGCATGTTGCATGGAAGCACATGGATCTCTAACCTGTATGTTTGTGTACCTCTAGCTGTTTACATGCATAGATTCCCATCGGTCCGAATTAAATTCAATCCGATTGCAGAATCCAAATGCACTGTTCATTCAATAACTATAGTCAACTATAAATGAAAGTATGATGCAAAGACTGTTGTTAGACCTGCATGGTGCATGCATTTACTCGCCCCCATGTCATCCAAGATGCTGTCTTTCTTTCTTCAGTCGAAAAGAAATGAAGGTTTTTGAGTAAAACGTTCCAGGATTTTTCTCCATATAGTGGGCTTCACTGGGGTTCAATGGGTTGAAGGTCCAAATGTCAGTTGTGTTTACAAAGTGAATGTGCAAAGACTAAGTCAAATGGCCTTTACAAAAAAAAAAGGTAAAACAACCATGTCAGATGATTTTGAAGTTGGAGAAGAAAATGAGATTGAGTTTTCCACCCTGCTGCAGTACTTCCGCTTATATCACGCGTGACCTTTCCAACGTGATTACGTAATATGTGGCGCATCGCAGAGCAGTGCAAGACGAGCATTTGTGGTTAAAACTATAAATTTATTTTAGAAAATGACTGATTGTTTCTCTAGATAAGACTCTTATTCCTCGTCTGGGATCATGTAGAGCTCTTTGAAGCTGAACTGAAACTGACATTTGGACCTTCAACCCGTTGAACCCCAGTGAAGTCCACTATATGGAGAAAAATCCTGGAATGTTTTCCTCAAAAACCTTCATTTGTTTTCGACTGAAGAAAGAAAGACATGAACATCTTGGATGACATGGGGGTGAGTAAATTATCAGGAAATTTGAATTCTGAAGTGAACTTATTAAAATCACTTATGAACCATAGTGAACCGTATATCTAACCATTGCAATCGATTCCTAATCACTTATTACTCTTAAAATCAAAGACTACTGATAAAAACATTGTTTAAGCTCCCAACCTCAGCCAGAAGCTTAACCCTAATATCTGATAAGAACGCTGATCCAGGACTGAGAAATCACTGTAAGTAACATGTTTGATACACCAACGGCCTTTAAATAAAAAGCTGAACACATCCACTTCATTCCCACACCAACATACTTTCCTCATCATGTACGTGCCGTCCTACACCACCTGATTAGGTTACATTAGCTGAGCACAAATTAATAAACGTTAGATAAATACCTTCCGTGCATCAGATTATGATGCGCCATCAATTACAACAAACTGACAGATGGTGAAAGCAAATGAACACACATCGCCTGCGAGCGCTGGGTGGGCCACGTCTCACCAGCAGACGCATTAGGACCTACTAAAGTCTGTAATCCCTAAGAGTCAGCAAAATTTGCTGTGTGGCAAACCCTTGACTTCATTTGGCACCGGCGATGGGATTTCGGAGCGGTAATCTTCTCCTTCCCCCACAATCCACCTCTGAATAGCAGCTGCCCTCTTGAGGGGGGATTCAGCTCGTCGATAGTGCAGTTTATTGTGTTGTTGTACCACCCCAATCACTAAAGGAATTATGGAAATAAAAAAGATGGCACAAATTCACTCACACAATCTGTCCTACATATAATTCGTAAAGCGCAATTCCCCATCCAAATCCCTGCAGGTCGCTTATGAACTACGATCTGAAGACTGCAATCCAGACACCTGAATACAGCAGACATTATTTGATCATCATTTTCTATTTTACAAGCAATTGGGGAGTAACTAATTCCAAGCAGCAGCACTTTACTACCCGCTGACAAAAATTCAGCTATTTATAAACCAGCTATATTGCTGTTTTTCGTGTGTTGCGGATGCAAATTTACACCAGAACAGACTCATGTATTGCCAATTTTATTTGATATGCTTATATACTTTTTATAAATATTATGAATTATTATTTTTTATTTAAAAATTTCTGTTAATTTTATTTATTTATTTATTTTTTAATTTTAGTTAAAGCTTTAGTAATTTTGTGTTTTGGCATTTTGTTTAATTTTTAAATAAGTCTATATATATTTTTAAACACTAATTGACAACTATCTGAAATAAAAAAGTGATATTAAATGTGTATATATACATATATAAATAAGTATGTATATACAGTATATATATATATATTTTTATTTATTTATTTTTTTTTCAAGCAATTTATTTCAAGCTATTTTTTTATGGTTTTAGTTTTAGTTTCAGTTAGTATAACCTGCATATACTGTCAAAAGGATGAGTTAAAAAGTTTAATTAATTTAAGCCAAATAATTCGATTCAAACGATTAAAAAAGTGATTCATTGATTCAATCATTTGATTCACCAATTCAATCATCTGATTCGTTGATTCAATCATCCGATTCACTGATTCAATCAAATGATTATATAAATTATGAGTAGCAAGAAATTTAGGAAGTTTAAAAGTAATTCAACACAGTTTAAAGCAGCTTCAATCTGATTTTTAGAGCCGAAAAAAATCCACCCCGAAACAAAATCCAGGTATTTGTTCAGTTAGCATGATACATGATAAGCGTTATCACAATACAAGAACAATGCATCTACATTTTCATACATATGTATCAAAATGGGCCTAATTAGCTGTGAAATGAGTGTCGTTCTCGCTGTTCTGTCGTATAAGATCATTCACATGCACTACATGCGTTATCCGTGCGAATGGCCATTCTTCTTACTTCCTTCACAAGCGAACACATCCTACATTCATCAGACTCCAGAGTGACTCACTCCTATTTCTCATCCTCTAAGGCCCTGGAAATCACACACACACACACACACACACACATTCAGGGTCTCACAATAGAGTCTACTTAATTGTTTTCTTACTAAGAGGCAAATTAATTTTCGGGATGTACATCTAATCGCAGCATAGGGAGGGGAGGTAATTTGTTAATGGAAGGGAGAGAAAATGGCAGGCCAGCCTCTCTCGCTCACTCCCTCACGCTGATAAATGACAGAAATCTCCTCGCACACCCATGTCAGTCTTTTGAAGAGAATCGGGGGGAACTAAAGTGGGTTAAAAAAACACAGTCATTACATATATTTTGCTGTCAGAGCGAAGCAAAGAGCGAGAGAGAGACAGACTAGAAGAGAAGCTGTATCGCTTTGTTCACCCCGGCGGATTCGATAACCCACAGACTTCATTTAATCACTATCTCGCTGTTCCCCCTGAGGTCCTCTCCGCCTCCTCTGGGACCGTTCTGCCTCTGTTTAAGCGCTTTTAATTATGTTTTAACTACAGCCTAATCACGCTAACTTTGTCCTGACGAAGCACTTACAAAAATATCCTCCGCCCCACCTCTTAACCGTCCTGAATATATAAACCAGCGCAGCTAGAGGAGTCACTGACATCATGAACAATCTCATTTTTCCACAAGAGATTGATGTACTACGACAACATACTAAGTATCATTCTGTGATGTCACTGTGATGTCAGCAGCATAATGCTGTCTATTAAGTGCTTAAACAACAATAGCGACAAAAAAGAAAAGAGAAAATCACTCACTGCTTTTAATCTATTTAATTGTTCTTTGGGAGTAATTGTTTACTTAATTATTTTAAAAACCTGAAGCGATGTTTACTCATCGAGAAATGAGTCATGAGAAATGGCCATGTTTAATTAGTTAACATTTACATGAAAACTGAACTTTTTCAATTAATGAGTTTGCTCAATAACATATTTTACCATTCAAAAATGTGGGCTTAGTGAGAAGAAATTAGAATAGGTTCACATAGAAAACAGTTATTTTAAATTGTGATAATATTTCATTGTTTTTACTGTATTTTTAATCAAATAAGTTTTTTTAAGGACTACAACAAATGGCTGGTAGGGACTACAACAAGCTTCTTCCCGGGTTTGTGACATCACTAACCCTGAAATTTACATAAACCCCTGTTGTAGTAGAGTGTTGTTGTCATGCCGTCATTTTACGCCGGACTGCTTCACAAACGAGGATCAATTCAACACAAAAGATTAACATGACGACACATGCTAGTGGATGAGTTGAATCAACTCCACAGCAACTACATAAATTTATCCACTAACCATTCAGAAACGTCCAGTTTCATTCTAAAAGTTGTAACTTCTTCCTGAGTCTCTCCATCAGTGTCGACTCCGGTTTGAACAATGTAAGGCTGAACACAATTGTCATTTTGGCTGCGTGAGATTCTCCAGCTTTGTTGTTGTTGAGCAACCGAAGCATGAGCTGTTGAAGCTCCGCCCTCTTCTGGAAAGGGGGCGGGAGCAGCAGCACATTTACATATCAACAACAACTATTAAATTCAGTTTGACCACCCAGTAACAGTGAAGTGATATGGAGGAAACACTACAGATGCTGTAATACTTTACCTGTATTCTCCAAATATTCTATTCTTCTTCTACAAAAGTTTCTGCACAAAATCCAGCCTGAACAACTGAACATTCTCTACAAACAGACTCTGTTCAAACTTACTGTCATCATTTACTCCCCTCATATCATTCCAAACCTGTATGACTTACTTTCTTCTATCAAACACAGAACAATGTTCTTGCTGATATTTTCTGGACAACAAGGATTTAATGACCAAGTTTCAAAAATATAAAGACAAATAACCATAAAGTATTATAACTTTTGTCATGCACTATATTCCGAGGCTTGTGTGAGACCAAAATCTAAGGAGTCTGATGTGACATTTCAAAGCTAAAAGCCTCAACTTACCTAAAACTTTCCTTTTGCTGCCTTGAATGCACTGCTGCCTTCTTACAACAAATGCAAATCTAGTTCCAGCTGGTATTTAACTAACAAAGCATTTATGAAAATAGCCACGCCCAACCTGCTATCCATCCTGAATAAATATCAGCGATCCCTGCTGCTAGAACAGTCACACACACACACACACGATCAGCCGCTCTCTAATGGGCTATTGTGTTAGCTGTAATAGCAAGGCCAGATCCAGCAAGTGCCTTCCGCAAAGTCGTCATGGAGACAGAGGTGCCGGCGCTCTGCTAAAATACCGAGAGCCAGTAAAGTCTGAGAAAAAGCCCAGAGATACGGCCTCTCCCACACATTTCTCCCATTACATCTAACTTTGTGTGAACTCGTGTCACTGTAAAACTGTAACGGAACAACCATTTTGTGTAGTTGTGCAGCGAGCGTCGAGCGAACCCAGTCAAACGGTGTAAGTTTGCAAGTCAGAATACCTGAAATTAATAATGCACTTGTATGAAACAGATACTTCTGACTGGGATGTATATTTATGCTTTTTATAGAAATACTACTAGAATTACAACAGGTTGCGTACAATACTTTATAGTAAGGTTTCATTAGTTAAGTATGAACTAACAATGAACAATACTTTTATCATTTATCAATCTCAGTTAATGTTAATTCCACAATGATACGTTGTATGTATGTCATTAACTAATGTTAACAACGATTAATAAATACAGTAACAAAATCCTCTTGGCTAAAGTGCCCCTATTATGCTGTTTTAAAGGCTCATTAATTTGTTTTGGAGTCTCCTACAGTATGCTTACAGGCATTCAAGGTCAAAAACACTTCAATTTTCTCATAATTTACATTTCAGCATCATCTCTTTTCTCTCAGTGTCTGACACAGTTCAATCAAAGATTCGGTCTCTCTAAACCCCGCCTTTCTGAGAGCCTGCTCTGCTCTGATTGGTCAGATGGCCCAATCTGTTGTGATTGGTCTACTCTACTCTGCACTATTTTGCAGAGCTTATACATTCACAAAAAAAGCATAAAAGGGGCATTTAATATTCGTTAATGCATTAACTAACTTTAACTAACAGGACCTTATTGTAATGCGTTACCCATCTCACCATGGATGCGCACTAAAAAACACACAGCCCCAAGTGTCTTATTGCATGTTTTGTAAGCTGTGAATCGTTTAATGAGCTACAGAAAAGGAAATGTGCATCACTTATGAGGTCTGATTATTTGGGAAAGAAAGGAATCAGCATTCTGTGCCGTGCATTAGTTTCTCAATTCCATGCATATCTGGCATTCAGAAAGGGAAACAAATAACCTTCTGATGCATGTAATGCTGGCTATTTACATGAGCAACACGTCACTGGAGTGAAGAAACCAGAAATCTGTGAAAAGCACTTGTGAAGTGACAAAGACAATAAAAAAGTGAGGAACAACATTCAGAGTTTAAGTCAACATGAAATCATTAATGACCCTATTTACTTCTAAAGCACGTTTCTGCTCTTATTGTGAATGATTCATCACTGCATGCTATTATAAAGAAAATGAAATGTGTTAGTAATGTTTCTTTAAGATATAAATAACATGCTCTACCTCTTTCCTTTTCCATTGACATAACCTAGACCTTTATTTGGTCCATTGCACAATAACAAGCAATAGCCAAACAGCAAATAACATTCAGGTCTCTATTTTGAAGTAGAATGGCCAATTTTCACTATCAAATCAATTTCCAATGATTATAATAAAGTCTTGCCTAGTATTATTACTCAATTCACTCTAAAAATGCATCACATTTATGGAGGTGAAATGAGTTGCAAGGGCTGTTTCACACAGTTTGTTCTTATCCAAATGCACACAGATCATACAAATGTGTGTGTGTGTGTGTGTGTGTGCTTTGAAAGTGATTTGCAAGCTTTTCTACAGGTAAGTGTCAGTAAGTATTGTGCTGCAAGCCTCCTCTTTGCTGACTTAGCATCCCGTTCCATTTCAGAGACATCAGTAACAGACTACAGACAAGATTCACTAGAGATTTTCCCAAAACGCTCAGCATTAGAGAATGAGAGAGTTTCATATCTGCGCTGTTACTTACTCTAATAAGCACCAAATAAAACTGAGTAGTTTTACGTAATTTTCCAGTGTAAACAAGTAAAGGCAGTGATAAAAGCATCTACTTCATAGGCAAAAGTACGAGCATTCAGACACTCTAAAAAATGCTGGGTTAAAAACAACCCAAGTTGGGTTGAAAATGGACAAACCCAGTTTTTTTTTTTAACCCAGTGAATGGGTTGTTTTAACCCAGAAATCGGGTTGCTTTAACATAGTGAACAGGTTGTTTTAACCCAGCAAATGGGTTGTTTTAACCCAATGATTAGGTTGTTTTAACCCAGAAATGGGTTGCTTTAACATAGCGAATGGGTTGTTTTAACCCAGCAGTTGGGTTAAATGTTTGCTATTGTTTAAAAATGACTGTATTGCTTGCTTAAAATGAACCCAAAGTATGTTGGAAATTAACATTTATTAATATTTAATAACTGAACATTTATTAACAAGTTTAATGAACAATAATTAAACAATAAACATTTATTAAATTGCTTATTAATAAATGTTCACCTTTTGATTATTATTGTTGCCTCTAGTAATTATGTGTCTGATTTTTAATTTCCAACATATTTTGAGTTATAGTCATTTTTAAGCAATAGTTGAGTTAAATAAAACTACCCAGTACACTGGGCAAACATTTAACCCAACCGCTGGGTTAAAACAACCCAATCGCTAGGTTTGTCCATTTTCAACACAACTTGGGTTGTTTTTAACCCAGCACTTTTTTGGGGTGCAGCATCTGACTGTTTAACAGACGCGTACAGACGCACACAGAGCCTAAGGATTTATGCCTCCATATAGAAATAATATTTTAATTATTTACAGGTCCTTCCTCTTTAAATGAATCATACCAGGATTGTGAATGACATTTGAGAGCTATGTGACGTCCAGTATTTTGGATAAAATGGCTTCAGATGTAGTTTTCAGAGCTTCATTATATGGAAAAGAGGGTGTATATTCTTCAAAATGGATGAACTGACAGCATCTGGAATTGGAACACCAGAATTTTTAGTCTAAACTTTTTTGATTCACAGACAAAATTAAAGAAAAGTGGTGTAGTGGCACCATGTAAACAGATTTTCTATGCAAAGCTGCAGAAATCAGGGCGGCTCAGGAAAAGAGGGCAAACTCCTGGCCAACCGTTAGAGAGGTTGAGAAAGATGTGCTCTGGCACAATAAAGCACAGATTTAGAAGTGATTTAATCTCTTAATCAGAGCTGTAACTGAAGAACCGGAGGGCAGGATTGTCTGCTCGTAGACGATAGCATCCGTGCACCGACCCCGCGGTGTGTGTGTGTGTGCGCGCGCGCATGTGTATTATGAGATCAGCGTGGAGTTGTGGTGCTTTAATGTCTCTTCCTGAGGTGATGCTTCAGAAAGCGGCTGCAGTGAGGGATAAACACTCACCATCCAGCCCTTCGGCCGAGGCCTTCTTGAGCTTTACTCACACACACACACACACACCCCAACAATACTCCCGCTCCCTTCTCTACGTCTCAAAGACTCTTCTTTTTAGCCGTCCATCTTCCCTGCATTTCACATTCAGTCTGTCTGTGTCTCTGAAGGCTGGTGGAGGGGTCGCTCATGGCAACTGACTCCTGAATATTCCTTGTTCTTATTTTCTGGTTGCCTCTATGGTTTTGCCGTTTCAATTGTTTTAGACTTTAACTATTAACATGGCCTTACAAACAGATTTACCATAGTAATATGACAGAAATATGCTAAATGACACCAATGTTCAACAAAGTTAAAATTCTTATTTTTAAATAGATTATAAAATAAAACAGTTTATTTATTTATTTATTTTAAAATAAAATAGAAAATAAGGTTATTATAAATAATATAATTTATTTTAGTTACATTATTTTTTTTAAATATTAAAAAATAAAATATAATAATAATTATTATTATTATTATAGAAATAAATAAATCAAAACTAAACTACATTTGTTCCAAAGTAATGCAGACCATTAACCATATGCATGTCTAAAATTATTATTATTAATGATTATTACTATTATTATTATTATTATTAAGTCGCTATTATTATTAATAATAATAATAAAAATAATAATATTATTATAAATAAACATGTGCCAATGTTAAGCAGATCATTAATCATATGCATAAAAATTGAAATAAAAATTATTAATTTGTTTATTATTAATAGCTAATTATTAATAATATTATTAATTATCTATCATTATCATTCATATTTCATATAAAAAACAAATAAACTTAATTATATGCATGCGTATAAAAATAAGAAAAGAATATGAATTGCATTATTATTATTAATAAAAAAGTGTCAAAGTTTTGCAGATCATTAATCATATGCACGTGTATACAAAGAAAAAAATAAGAATTGTAGTATTATTAATTATTATTAATTAAATGTTATCATCATTGTCATCAACATTATTATTATTATTATTAAATAAATAAACAAACAAACAAACTTGTGCCAATGTTATGCAGCTCATTAATCATATGCATGTGTATAAAAAATAAGAAAATAATAAGAATTGCAGTATTATTATTAATTAAAATTATTATTATTAATTATAAATAAATAAATCTGCCAAAGTAATGCAGATAATAAATCACATGCATATTATACAGAATATTACGCATATACTGTATTAACTTTTATTATGTATAAATAAACAAATGTATTTATTAAACTTTGCTATCTTTTAATTTACATTATTGTTGTTGCTATTGATTTCTTTATCACAGTTAAAAGGGTTTTGAGGCACTAAGATAAGCATCACACTGTAAAAAATATTTTCATGATTTGTTATCGCAACATTTTTTCTACTGTCAAATCAATTTCAATAATTAATGTGGTTCAGATAACATAATATTTCGAGTTTCTGTTGATTAAACCAATCGCCTTCATTGTATTAACTCAAATTTTTAATTTCAATGAACTCAAAATTTTAAGGCAACCAGGTAACTTACTTTTTGAAGTTAATCCAACAATTCTTTTTTTACAGTGCATGTTTAGAACAGTGAAATCAGTGTAAAATACAGCTCTCGTACTTTAGTTTTGTCTGATAGCGCCAATGATACAGAAACATTCACAATACTGCAAAAGCTACTGATAAAACTAATCAGTTTTAGATTACAGGTTAAATTATTTAGAGACAGAACGTAGTGAACACCTCCAAAACAACCAATTCATTTAGGCAATTGAACTTGGGTTTTAATCGATGTTTATAATGGTTTTGTAATCTTAGAGAGTTTCTTCTTCAGGCTCTTTAAGGTTAATTCATGAATATTTTAATTTAAGTATCCCTTTCCCTTAACAGTTGCAGTATTATATAGCATTTAAGTGTCTTAATTGAGCAAACAAATTCAAGACTATTGAATGCACTTTACAGTAGCTCCTCTGACTTTGAGAGTTTTAATAGAAAATATTAAATAAATAGATATGTTTCTGAGACTTCCACAGAAGTCCTTCAACAAAGACCTCCACACTTTTTCTTCAAACCCCCAGAAATTCATTCTCTAGTGTACGGCACTTCAAAAGTCAGCTTTGAAAACTAAAGCCTATCAATCAGTTTTTATTCAGTGCTCTTAGTTAGCAATACTTGTCCTTTCACAATGTCACTTTAGGCGAAATACACTACAGAAACACACAGAGTGCTGTAGTGTAAAACCCGAGCAGCAAAAACACATTTTGTGTGCGCTATATTAGCAGAGAACACCAAAGAGATGTGAAAGGCCAAGAGAATCCAAACTTTCCAACTTCAAACATAGTGTGATTATTATGAAGTGCTTTCTTACAGTCGGCGGGATGAAACAGCATTATTTACCAAAAGAAAGAAGTGCAATGGTAAATGTGGGGAAAAAAGAAAACAAATTCCCTGAATACCTTTCAGAAGACGGTGGCGGCGGATCGAGCAAGAGCAGAAAGACGACAACGGGTAAAAGATGAATGCGGCTACATGGCAGTAGAGAGAATGTTCCAGAGAAGAGCCGTGCCGTAAGAATAACAGTAAATGAGAGGGTACTGTATTCTGCTGGTCTCCCTTTTTATATATATATTAGATCTAATCCAATTTACATAAGGAGATTGGTTTGAAGATAGGAGCTCATGGAACAAGGGGGAGAAATGAAATTTAAATGAGAAAGCCTGATTTGAAGATCTTTCTTAAAACATCTTTCTCTACTAGTTTGGACCTGCAATAAAGATGCTTCACCTCACGTGCAAAGTAATATTTTATATCAGATATCTAGCCTTACTTTTCCTGCTTTGCATAATAAAGGAATAGTTCACCCAGAAATAAAGAGTACTTACTCTCCTTCATTTATTTTTAAAGCCATAGGCTGTAAATGCAGACATTTTGAAAAATGCTCATACAACGACACTTTGTAACAATGTCTGACAAGCTCCAATAAGGATAAAAAATACAATAAAAGCACCATAAAAGTAATCCAAAAAAATATATTTCAAGTCTTTTGAAAGGCATTGTGTTAGGAAAACTGACATTACTATGACTAAAACAACAAATTTTGCTGCAATGCTGTAAAACAATGAAGTTCATTGATTCATTGTGTATTATAAATATTGTTCACTCTTATGATAAACTGCTTGTGATGTTCCTCATTTCTAAGTCACTTTGAACAAAAGCATCTGCTAAATTGAAAAATGCATGCATTGCATTAAACAAGAATTGATAAATAACTAAATAAATCATTAAATCAAATAAAACAATCTGCAGTCAAATGCTCCGAACAAACATATAATTCTCTGACATGATCCACGACACCATTAGAAATCTAACATTTCTAATTTGTGGGCAGTCGCGGCTTAATGATCAGAGAGTCAGACTGGTAACCCGAAGGTTGCGGGTTCGATTCTCAATGACTGAGGTGCCCTTGAGCAAGACACCAAAACCCCAATCACTCCCCGGGCACCACAGCAAAACAAAATGGCTGCCCACTGCTCCAGGTGTGTGTGTTAAATACAGAGGATAAATTCTGAGTATAGGTTACCATACTTGGGGCCAGATTTTTACTAAACAGGGCAAATTAGTGTGAAAGTGCAATCCCAAAAAAGCACCGATGGGAGTGGAAAGTTCTGCGCGTGATCTACTGACGCCGACACAGCCAGATTATTTTCATAATGACCAACGAAATCTACCAAGAGCAGCGCAAATTAGTGTCTTGTTTAAAGGGCACCTATTATCCCCCTTTTTACAAGATGTAATATAAGTCTCTGGTGTCCCCTAGAATGTGTCTGTGAAGTTTCAGCTCAAAATACCCCACAGATCATTTATTATAGCTTGTCAAATTTGCCCCTATTTGGGTGTGAGCAAAAACACGCCGTTTTTGTGTGTGCCCTTTTAAATGCAAATGAGCCGCTGCTCTCGGCCCCCTTTCCAGAAGAGGGCGGAGCTTTAACAGCTCAACAACAACAAAGCTGGAGAATCTCACACAGCAAAATGAGGATTGTCAGTAACGGTGTTCAGCCTTACATTGTTCAAACCGGAGTCGACACTGATGGAGAGACTCAGGAAGAAGTTACAACTTTTAGAATGAAACTGGACGTTTCTGAATGGTTAGTGGATACATTTATGTAGTTGCTGTGGAGTTGATTCAACTCATCGACTAGCATGTGCCGTCATGTTAATCTTTTGTGTTGAATTGACCCTCGTTTGTGAAGCAGTCCGGCGTAAAATGACGGCATGTCAACAACACTCTACTACAACAACTCTTCCTCTTCTCTAAAGCAGCCCAACATGGCCACACCCCCTTTGTTGCATGTTCTCAGGGGCGGGGTTTATGTAAATTTTGGGGTTGTGATGTCACCAACCCAGGAAGAAGCTTGTTGTAGTCCCTACCAGCCGTTTGTTGTAGTCCTGAAAAAGCGATTTCTGTAAAAGAAAATATCTCCCTTTGCATTGAACTTTGAGCGTCGTAACTTTGCAGATGTTGTTTATGCTGAAACAGCAACATTACACACTAACTAAATTTAAAAATGTGAAATCATAATCAAGGATCCCTTTAAAACATGCTTGTTTTGGGCGGTAGATAATGCCGCAAATACCAGTAAATTCACGAGCGCAAACCTAAGTAAATCACGTTGCATGTTTCTTTTACATACTCTCCTACATAAATTATGCATCTGAAAGGGAAACTCCAACAAATATGCATATGCAATAAGGTCAGACGCAAAAACAACCCTGTCTTCACCTTTGCGTTTCTTAAATCCCTAAATCGTGACAGTAGTTTTTAACACCAAAAAAAAGAATTTTGTATTCCTGTGATCAGCATGTATTTTAACATTTTACATTTTAAATGTCTACTGTCACTTTTGATCAATCTACACATTTTTGCTGAATAAAAGTAATAATTTCTTTCCAAAAAAAAAAAAGTTTTGTATTTTAGTGGTGAAACTTTAATTAGCTCACAGTGTATTTTGATGGTGCTGTGAGACAATTTGCACAATAAAACCATTGAGTCTTTAAATTATCCCTGTTTAAAGCACTGTAGCTTTGTCTCTTTTTCTGTGCTTCACCACCTTTAATTTATTGATCATTCAGAAACACTTGGTCCACTTTAGAGATTCGACTAAGTAACTTTGCAACTACAAGTCAACTAGCAGTCATTAGAGTATTAGTAGACTGTCTGTTTAATACTTTATTTTAATGCTCCATCAACAAACATTCTACTGACTATAAGTAACTTTGCAAATACCTAACAGTCTACTAATACTCTAATGACTCCTAGTTGACATATAGTTGCAAAGTTGCTTATAGTTAGAAGAATGTCTGAAGTGGACCATCAAAATAAAGTGTAACCTCTGTGACTCTCAGCATAACAGCATTTCATAATACAATGGTGGTTTTGCAGTATATGAAAATCAGCGAATTCTCTGATACAGTCTTTGCCTCGACTCTCTGAGGAGCTCTTTTCAGAACATTTGTTCATTAAATCTAATTTGTTAGGCAAGCGGTCGAGGTAGAATTCCATACAGTTACCTCCCAAACTAATGAAATGATTCAATACTGCAGCGTAAAGGCGCAGCAGAGCACGGGAGGTGCACTTACTATTCTGAGAACGTTAGATATAATGAGCCAAAGCGATCAATGGCCCTAAGGTTATGTACTGAGCAATTATCATTTGCCAAGCTAAACTGCATTCGTGTCAAAAACATTTTGGTCTGAGGAAAGCCTGTTGTATTTCCACACGTGACTAGAGTCACAAGAGATATCGCCCGGCATTACTGCAAAAACATGAAAGGTGTTCTCTGAGGGTTTGATTTAAGTTCTATTTCACCAGCATGACAATAGCACCGGGTTGGTTGTGAAGAAAGGCTATTGCTAGATGAGCCACTTTTGCGTTGGAGAGCTGACACAGTTTCCTAGTCCTCAGATGCCACAGCATCACATGAACTAGGCTAAAAAAGCTTTCAAATGTTTACGTATTATTTGTGAGATGAGAGCTGATAGTATTTGTTGCTTTTACACCGCAAGGCCTAATGCACAGATGTTTACGTTCATGAATTGGAGTTGTTATTCATTGAAAATCCTACGTGACTGCCTCACAAATCTTATCTCTAATTCCTGCAATGCATTTTAGACCATGACATATGTGAGAACCAATGGCGTTTGTATGGAGCTAGAAATATGACAAAACGCTTTGAATTTGAACTGTATAAATTTGAAATACAGACAAATGTCATTTACCTGAACTGAATATTAAGTGCCATTTTATATAGTTTTGAATTTGAATTTTTTTACCTCAAATCCTGGAGATTTGATATTCAACAAAATTGAAAATTTTTATGGCATAATTTATGTATTTTCAAACAGTGTATTTTTTTGTTCTGAATTCTTAGACTGCAAATATCCACTTCTTAAAAATACAGCTTAATGTTTTCAAGAAGAACAAATCTGAAACACCAAATTTAATATTCTAAAATTCAAAATGCAGAAATTCAGATCGTACTGAAAGTACGTCAGAGGGCCAACTTCCCGGTTCCACAGGGAAGAGTTTGCAGAAAATAATTTATTTTATATCAAATGACCAGGATTTGAGTTTAAAAAAATCAAATTCAAATTCTAAAATATATAAAATGGCACATAATATTCAATTCTGTTAAATGACACTTGTCTATAATTCAAATTTACACAACTCAAATTCAAACAGTTTTGTCATATTTCTAGCTCCATAGCATTTGGCCATTTTCAAGAGGTACAACCCCGTCCCTTCCCAATGTCATTTAAATGTAATTAAATACTGTCCGTCTCTTCTAGTTTGCATCTCTGCAATGGTTTGCTGGACTGAAACCAGTTTCTTTTTTATTGAAAGATTTGCTGATACTTTTATTGTAGCTACAATGTCTCTGGTTGCCATGACAAACTGCTTCTCTCTGTCTCTTCTCTCATGAATTTCGAAATGCCTAAAAATGATGAGCTGAAAGAAGCCAGTCCTTTTCTTTGTGCATGTGAGGTTGAAAGCTTGGAGATTTTTTGTTTTTGAAACTCTCTTCTGCTCACCAAAGCTGCATTTATTTGATCAGAAATACAGTAAAAATTGTGAAATATTATTACAATTTTCTATGTGAATATATAGTAAAATGTAATTTATTCATGTGAGCAAAGCTGAATTTTCAGCATCATTACTCCAGTCTTCAGCGTCACATGACCCTTCAGAAATCTTTCTAATATGCTGATTTGCTGCTCGAGAAACATTTCTGATTATTATCAACGTTGTGGAAACCAAGATACATTTTGTTTCAGGATTCTTTGATGAACAGACAGTTCAAAAGAACAGCATTTGTTACACCATAAATGTCTGAAATCTCATTTATATCATTCACAGCTGCAGTTTCTAATGCTTTTTCCATAGGAAAAAGCATAAAACCTGCAATGTTGGCATTGCATTAAGCATTTCAGCTAATTGAACACTTTCTGTGCACACACACTTGCTAATGCTCTTGTCTTGGGTAATTCACTCAAACTCTGTTTAAATGCATGAAACCATAAGTCAGAAATGTTCGAGCCCAAGCAGAATAAATGACGCAGTTATGCAGATGTGATTATGGATATGTGTTTTTTTACGCTTCAATCCCAGGAGGCAAGCCATGCATGCTGATGCTAATAGTGCTAGAACAGCAGCCAGCTTTAGCCCCAATAGGCTAATTGTCATCTGGTGACGTTTCACGAGTGGTGCAGAAATGTCTCAGCGTCCCGTCTCATGATAAGAGGCAGGTCTTGTGACTAGAAAGGCTCATTCTGGCTCACAGCTGGCATCAGCGATTAAATTCGTCAATCTCACTTTGTTGGTGCGAAAGTGCCTGGACCTTTGAATGGCCTCGGGTGGATATCAGTTTTTTCCTCCAAGTCTGTCAGTGCACTCGTTAAACCTATAGCATGCTGTCCGGTTTGTCAATAAAAGTTTGGATTGCACGGACGGAACACACGACACACTACTTTACAGCCGTTTTCCCTGCCTTGTCAGACTGAATAGACTCGCCCTTTCATACTGTCAGAGAAATTTGCAAATGAATTTCTGAGCTGGGCTGGCTGAGTTTGCTTTTACAGCTCAAGGTCTTATGCCGTCACACAGCTGTTATAGCGGCTGCAGGAGTGTGTAGAATATTGTGTTACACAGAAAACATCAGTAAGCCGACAATTTGGCACATATTGACAGTGAATTGCGCTGCGTGTTTTCAACATCCCATCTCCCGGCAATTTATATCTGCTGTGAGGCTTACTTAGGCTTGTTTAACTTGATCAGATGCTGTTTGATTGGTAATATTTATCAGCCAAGTTCTCACATATATTATACAGTAGTAGTGCAAAGTTTGTGCAGGCAGTGTTTATGTTGGTTTCCCACAACCAATAGGCTTGTTCGACATGTAGATTTAAAGGAATAGTTCAGTCAGAGATGATAAGGTCTTCGTATACTCACTTTTTTCCATGTCTTTGCATAACATGTCTTCACATAATTTTTTTGTTCAGTGTTTAAAGGGATCATGACATGAGAAATCATATTTGCCTCGATATATAATAAGTCTTTGTACCATTAAAACAACCTTCAAGTTTCAGAGCTTAAAACATCCTCCTCATTATAAACAGTATTTATTTAATCAAGCTCCAGAAATGGGTCGTTTGGATATTGCGGGATCTGTGATGTCACATGGGCAAATACATTTGCATATGCCCGCCTCAATGAATAGTTATACATCATAGGCTCCGCACATTGGCGTTTAGTCATGTAACGGCTGACATTTGCCTACACTGGATGTGAGCATCGTGTCAAAAGCAAATAGAAGCCATTATAAAAACTGACGCTGTCTACACTGATACAGTATACAGATGTGCGTTCAGTTTCTGATGTACTCCATGCACAAGAGGACAAATGGAAGAGTAAATGGAAGCATAAACGAAGGTTAGTTTTGATGCGCCCTGTTCAAATTGTAATGATATTTCACAATATTACAGTTTTTACTGGATTGTATTTAAAAATAAATGCAGCTTGGGTGAGCAGAAGAGGCTTCTTTCAAAATCATCTTACCGAACGGTATTGTACATCACATAAACTTGAGAAGTCAACTTACTAATAGATGTGCCGACCATCCCTATTTTATGGATATTATCCATCCAGGAGCTGTGAAGCTTCGAAAAATAACAAAATTGCAAAATAAAAGTTTCATAAAAGTAGTCGACCTGTGTTATATTCCAAGTCTTCTGAAGTTATACTGTAGATTTGTGTGAGGGATATGAGGCATAAATGACATTTAAGAGCTACAGGAGATTTTTTAGCAAAGCACAACTTAAATTCGGGTCCGTTCCTCACACAAAGACATCATGTGACTTCTGAAGACTTGGAAAATTGGACATGTTAACTACTTTTGCACTGTTCAAAAATGTGAATCACGGTCAATTTAAGTGATGGGTAAATAATGACAAAACCTTCATTTTTGGGGTGAACTAACACTTGGGTCATACTAATCTGTCCAGAAGCAATAGCCAGATTTAAAACAACAGTGTGTTTGTGTTTGTTAGTGTGTGTTGCGAGATGTAAAGTCCAAATTGCAATAAAAAAAAAAAGGTCAGAATTGCGGGATATAAATTCTGAGAAATAGTCTGAATTCTGACTTTTTTTTCCTTGCAAAAAATTTGATATTTTTTCTCACAATTATGAGTTATAAAGTCCAATTCTGAGGGGGAAAAAGTGCAAATCACGAGAAAAAATGGCAGAATTCTGACTATATCACGCAATTCTGAGAAAAAAGTAAGAATTGTGAGATTAAAAACTCGCAATTACTTTTTTTTATTCCATGATGGAAACATGCTTCCATAGAAAACAGCTAATTTAAATTGTAATAATACTTCACAATATTACAGTTTTTCCTTATTTTTACTGTATTTTATATATTGTATATCACAAGTCAACTTACTAATAAATGTGCCGACCATCCCTATTTTACGAATACTATCAATCCAGGAGCTGTCAAGCTCCAAAAAATAACAAAATAGCCCTATAAAAGTTTCATAAAAGTAGTCAACCCGTGTTATATTCCATGTCTTCTGAAGTTATACTGTAGATTTGTGTGAAGGATATGAGGCATAAATGACATTTAAGAGCTACAGGAGATTTTTTAGCAAAGAACAACTTAAATTCGGGTCCATTCCTCACACAAAGACATCTGAAGACTTGGAAAATTGTACATTAACTACTTTTTCACTGTTCAAAAATGTGAATCGCAGTCAATTTTAACATTAAATGATGGGAAAATGATGACAAAACCTTCATTTTTTGGGATGAACTAACCCTTACGTCGTACTAATCTTTCCAGAAGCAATAGCCAGATCTAAAATAACAGTGTGTTTGTTAGTGTGTGTTGTGCTGAAGTGGATCACAGTTATGGGGAATCTTTGTCACTGGTCTGCAATAAATGAGGCAGAACACAACAAAGGCTCGACGTCCACGTTTGCAGCAGAAACACTCGGCACAGCTGTTGAGAGATCGCTGCGATGTTTGATGAGATCCTGACACGGAATCATCAAGAGTCACTCCTTAGAAATGGCATATTTTTAAAAAAACATTTTGGGATAAGAAATGGAGGAATGACCACGGTTAGGATTGGTCACTCAAGAGCGGCTGCCCATCTTAATGTGTTCTTATTGACATTATTGATTTCTCATTTGGTGAGGCTCTTCTGTGCTTTGTGGACTATTTGGTCATTATGGGAAGATGCAATGGTGCATAAAGGCCGGTGCACAGATTCACAGCAGACGTCTGTGTTTGTATGCTTTCTGTTTTGTGCTGCTTATTTAATGAAAATATGATGGTTTATGCAATTGAGAAAATAATACTTTGTCTTATGTACAACTGTAGAAGTTAACTTAAATTAATGAGATAGTTCACCCAAAAATGAAAAATCTCTCATCATTTATTCACCTTTGTGTCGTTATATACATGTTTGGAACAACATGAATTTTCATATTTGGGTGAACTATCCCTTTAATTAAATATGTTTAATCGTGAAGTATATTTCTGCATCACTAGCATCACCAAACTGAATTATACAACTATAATTGAATAATTCACTACAATTCATTCAGGCCACATTACAGGAAAAGAACATCTTGCCATGCATTCTAGGAAAATTCCCTATCTACGTGCTTGTCAGTGGGCATTATTAATTGCATACAGTTTTACTGTGTTATTTTTAAAATAGTTAACACAATTAATTAATGCATTAACTAATATAGCCAATTAGTTACCCGTTCTGTCTCAAACACACAGCGCTAGTTAACACAGAGCACCACAGTTGCATTGCATCACTAGCTGAAGGTTTCACAGAGCTGCTCTCTCCATTACACCATGAGGTCTCTCTGATCAGTGAGGCTTTGAGTGCAGTTTTACTTCACTCTTATTTGAGAGGTTTAAAACAATGAGGAAGTCGAGACAGAGCTAAAAGAATCTATAGGGAAGAAAAATCACAGATGCAGTCTCTCTTTAATGTCCAAGATGTTTCTCAAAATACCTCAGCAGTCTCTAACATGTTTCCTTTAGACAAGTGGGTCACAACCCAAAAATGAGCAGGTCACAAATCTATTTAGACAAGTCACAGAGAGCATTTACATTAATTACTATGCATTTAAGCAGGAAAAAAAAACGAAAACAAACAAGAAACTTTATCATCATGCATACACATAAAGGCACAATATGTAAGATTTGTGGATTAAAATATCCAAAAACCACTAGAACAATGCTATATATTTTGTTGACTTGTGTACATACAGTATCCCAAATGTTTCCAAGAATGTTTAAATCCAGAGAAATAAGCAATTTTAACCAGGACACAGAGCGTGTCAATGACATCATACCCGCGTTACCCTCGATTTCCGTTTTATTTTGTAGAAACCATGAAAGCACCAAAGACGCTTTAATATATTATGTGTTTTATTAGGTGAGCAACTGTTTGGATACATTCATCAACAGAAAACTAATCATGTTATATAGCTCAACACAGTAAGTCTTATTGTTTAAATCTCGCTTTCTTGATTTACCGCGAGTACCATGTTTTACCACGCCTAATATCGATCTAGCTTACAGCAGTGTGCAACAAGTGTCTCATAATAGCCGCCGAGCGAATGCACAGAGTAGCATTATAACAACTTTCAACACACAAATGAATCTAATATGATAAAACAGCGCTGCGTTACCCCACATACGCTTGAGCGGAAGAAGCGGAAGCGCTCGCCTGCGACATAATAAAGTTCCGCTGCGCTTGTCTCTCATTAGCAATCGCTCCGGTGGCCTTGTTCCGCTCCAACAGCTTTCAGACACACCTTGTTTCATACTACAGTAGTGTTAGTTAATATATTAGCTCATTCATGAATATGATTTCTGCCCGAGTCTTGTCAGATTCTTTTCCACCGGCTGAAGACAACACCTCCCATGATTCCGCAAAATCAAGGCGTCATCAAGCTACGCCTTTGTTTTGAATAAGCGACCTCTAGTGGTGAAAATTACATACTGTGCCATTAAAAATAAGGGTTCCAAAAGGGTTTTTGCAGCAGCGATGCCATAGAAGAGTCATTTTTGGTTCAGCAATGGATGCTAAGGCTAGTTCACACCGCACAGATAGACGCCAAAAAACACCAACAAACAAGTTGGCCACTGGATTTAGAATTTTATGAAAAATAACTGTCACGTTCACACTGCCCTAACAGACTCTGACAAACGCTGATTGAACGTGTTCACTCGGGTGAAAACTCGTTTGTCTGTGCGGTGTGAATTGGCCTTTAAAGGTTCTTCATGGAACCATCGATGCCAATAAAGAACCTTTATTTTAAAGTGAGCTAGAATAGCTAAATAAATATCATATTTTCAGAGGAAGAAGAAAACACTTACTATATTTTTTTTTTACTGATACTGATGTTGTGCATCCAAACAAACCCATAAAAACAGCAAAAAACAGTCTGAGGTATTCAGAGGGTATGTAGACCTGCTAAACCACGTAGACCAGAAAAGCTGTATATTTTGACAGAAATAGCCAACTTCGAGTGAATGCATTCACCCTCAAAAACATTTAAAAGTACGAGAAAACAACATCAAATGCATTTGTGCATGTTTTGAAAGGCTTATAATCGGATCATTTTGGAAAGTGCATCAATAGTGATGGGTTGACTGCAATAGAATTAGAAATTAAGTGACCAACAAAATGTCCTGATGTTCATTGCTCAGTCTTGGCTGGTTATGACAAATACCTAAATGAACTTGCAAGAGCTTATCACCATTGATTAGGATGCTGAAAATTCCCCTCCAATGGACTTTTAAGAGAAACATTTTTTTTTTTTTAAAATGAAGCATCACTGAGAACTACACTACATTACGTCTACTGAGGTATGAAAGAACAAACTCTGAGCAATGAAATGTTTCCTCTGAGAGGTTGCTGCCACTAATATTACAAGCTCTTTCCATCTTATGCACAGAGGTGAAATCAGCCGAAGAGAGAAACAAATATTATTCTGTTTTTTTAGGAAATGATTGAAGGGCTTATGAGACAAAATCTCTCTTTGCGGCAGCAAGCGTTGAGAGAGATATTTGTTAATCATGTTTCACTCCTCTCATTGTGCACTTCCTCTGATAGAGTGTTTACCACTTGCTTTTCAGAGACGGCAGCCAATAAAAGCTACGGATGACAGTCGGTGGTGTGTGGTGAGATCATTTGATTCATTTTGCCTTTTCGAAAGTGACATTTTTATTCCATCGCCTAGAATATGGGGTTTGTTTGCTTTTTTTTGCAATGCCTCATGCAAGAACTTTCAACCTTGTTTCTATTTACTCCTGCATTTTAACAGGAAATGACAGTAAAATAAAATGAATATGAAAATGCGCACAAATTACAACCTGCCAGAGTCGCAAACCCCCGCACGCCACGGGATCCATTTTCAGCTAATGACAGCAGTCACCACTTTCTGAAACCCTGTTATAAAGATCAATTCGATTGCGGCGTACATATTTTGACTCCATCTCTCAAATCAATCCAAGGACATCATTTCTGTGCTTCAACATCCCCTGACAGACAAACGGCACCAGATCAAGGGGGTCTCTTGCCTTTCAACGAATCAACAGGACATATATTTATTTTAGATCCTTTTAAGAGTCGTTCGATCGTACATACTAAGGAGCAACGGACGACAGCAGCCATTAGCCGAGACGAGACCCCGGGATCTATAAAAACAAGAAAGCCGGGACGGTGACGGGTTTTGTCCATTTAGCCGACCGCCGTTGAGGAGAAATGTTGGATCTTGAAAGCAAACTTTCTAGATGGAAAGTTTCTAGACTAAAGTGTGAAGATCTAAATCTCCACAGGACTGAGACTTATTGGTTTTTACAGTGAATATTGAGCCTCTAGTACAGCTGGAAAAAAAATGCTTAGAACCCACAGGACTAAAAAAAATGAGGAATAACTAGTTTCTGAGACATATTATATAGTTATAAGTAATATCATTGATTTGACTGCACTGACACAATGGGTTGATAGTGCTTTGGCATAGCTTAAATCAGTTATCTGACCATTATCAGTTTGTATCTGCAAACAAAGAGATGGCATACCGATCACAAATTCAGTATGGAGTACCACAAGTCTCAGTACTAAGATCGTTGCTTTTCACTTGGGAGATATCATTAGGATAAAGGTGATAAAAGGTGACTTTTTTAAAGGTGACTTGACTTGTTGTATAAAGCAATATAGAAATAAAGATGACTTCACTTGACAAAGTTATCCAGGTTAGTAGTATCAAATCTTTGAATGAAGAAGAACAACGTAACAGTCGCTTCACATGGCGGTCAGATGGTGGTTCTTGGCCAGAATTCACTGCAGTGTGCAAACAAGTTTAGATGTAATCATGATAAACATTACATTTTATCAATGTAGCTGTGGCACATATATGATAACATCATACTTTTGAACATTTTCTGGAAACATAAGGTGCACACAGGTTTTACTAAAGCAATACATCAGAGTTAGATGGCGACACGACTGCTATCATAAAGAAAATCTACAAGGACGCTATGACATTTTCAGCCTGTTATTCGTGTGGCCTTTTGCCACTTTAAAATGGTACACTATAAGAGAAAGGTGGCAAATGCACTAGAGATGAATTAATAAAGGTTATTTCTTAAAGTAATTAGATCTCTGAGATGTATTTCGTTGCAGTAGAATTAGAAAGTTAGCCCAGACAAAACCGGTTTGTTTCGGGCTGAAATGAGATCTAGTTTACGACGTCAGATGTTTCGCTATAAACATTTTGAATGAATTCATTAAAGCGCGTTTCGCACCGCAGGGCTGAAGTGTCTCCACGGAGGATTTGTTTCCCGTGAGAGGTGACCTGTTTTGTTTTTAGCTGTCAGCCGCAACCTGTCTTGGGTTCATACGCATAAGCACACACTCGTCATATCACATACACACTTTAAACCACAACACGCATTCACCTTTCAAGTACTGGCATCTGCTCTGCTCGCCTCCAACCTGAACTCTTCCGTCATGAAGACAACAGATGCACACGAGGCTGTCGATAACAATACTACTGAAATCTCTCCATTCACAATAACAATTACAATATCAAAGAATAAACTAATATGCTAGTGAAAAAAGGCAACCTTTATATCTAATGCATTATAAAAGTATTTTAATGCATTAATTATGCCTTGTAATGCATTGTATGGACTCATGAATAATTGTAACTACAGTTATAATGCATTATAATACTTATTTATTAATTAAATACACCTTTAGAAAGTACACATGACAAACAACCAATTTTGGATGTAACAAGGAACTTGCAATTATTATAATGCATTTTAACTTTGGTTACATTTATTTATGAAAATATATAATGCATTATAATGCACATTATAAATACATTTAATAAAAGCTTTAAAGGGATAGTTCTGTCATCATTTACTCACCCTCATGTTGTTCCAAACCTGTATGAATTTCTTTCTTCTGCTGAACACGAAGGAAGATATTCTGAAGAATGTTTGTAACCAAACAGTTGATGGACCCCATTGACTTCCATAGTATGGAGGGAAAATACAATGGAAGTCAATTGTTTGCTTACCAATATTCTTCAAAATATCTTCCTTTGTGTTCAGCAGAACAAATAAATTTATACAGGTTTGGAATACAAGATCTGCCGGTCAACTCTATAAAAAAAAAAAACGAGAATCAGAAAATGGCCTCTTCTTGAGCTTCTTGGAGATTATCGCACAGACGTGCACTAATATTTTTGGTTATCGAATCAAATCAGTACTCATTACTATCAATTTTTTAGTATCAATAGAGCATCAGCTTGGTCCCAAAGTACAGGTGCTTTAGACATCTTACTCTATGCACATAGACGGACACTTGTGTGCATTTCCTCCTGCACACATGGATCAGTATGCACATTGACTTCCACCGAGCGAATGTCCATGCAGTGCACGTGCCCACCTGCACAAACACGCACATACACACATTCTCCCTAAACACGCCGGAGAAATTGCCCAGTTATCCACTCTTGACAGACCAGTAACAACAGGCCTCGTTCATATCGATCGCGCTCTCCATAGACTCTCTCTCTTTCCCATCACTCAGCAATTAACACAACCAGACCTGACCATGCATTCATTAACACCGCCACCCCCCGGCACCTACGAACGGAGGGCAGACGCCATCACAGCACCTGTTTACTTTGAGCCCGCTTTTTAAATTATCAATCAGAAAAGCAGAAATTGCATGTCCCCTACCTGGCACGGCAAACTCAAAGTAGAGTTAATATCATAGACTTCTTCCATTCATCTCCCATAATCCCCTTCTCTATTGGCTCTGCCCCCTGTAATTACACTCAGAGATTGATATTTGCCCTCATGGCCAAATGGATATGCATCTTCAGAAAGACTTTGAAAGGCAGAAATGACAACGGAGACTTTCATCTGATGTACTATTTATCTCTTTAACTACAATTTCAGCTGGTATTGGGTATTGATAATCAATACTTCTGTCTCAATAATGTAATTAAATTGATGGGCAAGCCATGCTCATGTTTTAAATTAAGTTTTAAATAGCCAAAATAAATGACCAGTTACAGTAAAACCAAAATACTGGCACACTAAAAAAAGTACCAACATGTATTTTTGTATATTTGCATATTTACCATGATGGCATAATGGTACCAATATTACCATCTGATATCCTGTTTCTCAATTATGTGATCATAAAAGGAGTCAGTGCATACAAATGTCCTCTATAGCACCCCTTGTGGCAATGCTGAAAATGATATGCATACATTTGTTTGCATTAGAAATTACACATTTCATAATGCAACAATGAACTACATTGAGTCAGCGTAGCAAGTAGCATTTGCATTCAGGTGCTTTGCATAGAGTATGTTTCATGGAATTCAAGAAGGTCTGTCTTTCTTTTTAGCTTTTGCATTAATTTAGAAGTAGAACAATAAAGGAAAAAGAAATGAATGTAATTTCATAAAACTTTAAGCTCCCCAGGGGGATGCAGCAGGTATTTACACCAGCGAGTACAGTGCAGATCAAAAGGTTCATTGAGTTTTTCTTAACAGTTCTGTAGACTGAAATCAATGCAGGATCAAGAGCTGCAACATTTACAAGTTGTAAAAAATAGCCCTTGTTCTTTGTAGACATCAGGATTTCCTGTTGGAAAGCAAATTGTAAAAGACATGAGTCCAGACCGCCAGGATCATAATGGATAAAAATGAACGTGAACGCTCATCATGTGGAACAAGACTTCAGATTTAAGCAGAGCGGCTTTGTACGGCTGCCACAGCAAGCTGAATCATCATGCCATTTCGCTGATTAGGCCTTCATCAAATCGCTGTTGCTTTCTGAGCAGAGGCCATGTGCGCCGATCAGCGAAGTCCCCCAAAAACCGTGCTTTCTGATCCAGCACTGCCAACCCTGGCTGTGTTCAGCAGCACATGGTGTCTTCGAGAGAAAAAAAAGAAAAGGAAAAATGCTTAATTTTCTGAACAAGAGCTCCCAAGATAGCTCTCTGCTTTGAGTAGCAATTAATGCATTTTCTTGCTCAGTGGCTTGTCAAACACATTAATCTGTGGCGAGGGTAGTAGCGAGTGCACAAGTTGAAGGTGATATAAGAACACAATATAGCCAAGAAGTGATTTTGTCGGTCAAACAAAGCAGCATTTAGCTTGATTGATGTGCACCACAAGCTCATGAGCGGCAAGCCGTTTATCCGGCGGCGTCATCTAACACAAATTAGCCCACGTCCCTGAACTACAGACTTCTCTCTGCAATTAAGTGAATGCATACCATCTCTAACTCCAGCTAACACAGTAATGAGGCATTATTAATGAGAACTAAAGCAGAAATAAACCTGTGACTGTGTTCTTATTTAGCGACTTGTTAAGAGTTCGCTTGGAACAAATTGGGCGAAAAGACCAGCATAGCTGAGCACCACACTAGCATCCCCTTCAAGCTTCTTAATTAGCTTAACCAGCAAGATTGCATTAGTCAACCAGCTCCAAAGCCTATAACAAAGCAGCACTGCCCAGCTTGAACTACAATCTCAGAATTTCCTTCTTGGAAATGTGCAATCGCTGCACAGCTTTTCACGTGTCCTAACCAGACGCCATGTGATAAGATTCCAGTAACAAACAATTTGTCTGTCCACACCAGACGCGAAGCGATTTAGAGACGTGATAATGTCAAAAATCACAGCCAATCAGAAGAGAGGGTGGGCGGGCTCTCTCGGCAAGCTACACAATAACGTTGTTATCGTGAATCTTGACTAATTATAACCTATTTCACTATTTTATGATGTTTATTACATTAAGTGCACAAACAACATGCTTGAAATATCAAATTAATGCCTATTTATTGCATAATAAAACAAACTGGAAACCTAAAAATGCCTAAAAATGTATTTTTTATAAGGAAAAGGATTGTTGCAACATACTATGTTCTGTAAAAGTAATTTAATATTAATTTTACACAATAATAGCAATGTGGTATAGTATATAATATTATTATTATAATTTTTTTAATAAATTAATTGTCATGCTAAGTACACACAAACATCATTAATTTGAAACATGTAATTGGGAACTATATTGGAAGCAAAAAACCTACCTAACATAAGATAAGCTAAGCTAGCAAGCTAACTCGGTAGATGTATGCTATGCTAATACATAAGCTAACTAAAAAACAGTAAGAACGAGAAATGCTTGATTTCATAACCTATAGCTTCAGTTGAACCATGTAATTTAAAAACATTAATAGTCATTATAATGCATTTTAAACTATAAATCATAACGTGATTTTGCAGGAATTATAATCAGGCGCTAAAAATACTAGCCATTAAAAGTCAGTTGAACCAATGGGATCATTCGGGATCCTAAAGGAGACCCGATTCTTGGTACTCACAATGAAATGGATAAGTACATAATTAAATTCATGAATATTACACCATTTTGGCATTGTTAAAAATACATACTGAGTTACTGAAACAATTTTTGTCATTGAATACACTTGTCTGTTCACAATCGTTTTGAAAATCTGAGGTGAATTGTCCACTGTTGCTATAAAAGACACACAAAATGATATTCAGACTCACATTAGACACTTTTAACATTAAATAAAGCACATAAACATTATCATTGCCATACTTTGTGTTGTTGTTCCAGCCGCAACGTCGCAGAAAAATAGAAACCGTTTCTAAAATAGAATCATCACGTGTCGCTGTCGCGGCTAGTTAGGACAAAAACTCAGATTAACACTGAATAACATCGCGTGTCGTGGCGTTGCGCCGCGTCTCGTTAGGACACAGCGTCAGTTTGTCATGTTGGTTTTTGTAGCATGACGGCTGGTCAACCAGCAAAAGACTAGCTTAGTCCAGAAAGAAACTAGTTCTATGTTCCAGACACATATACTTAGCATTTTCTGTTTACAGGGAGTGTCATGGTGGTACTTGAGGAAAACATGCACTTTTAAGCACATACTACATCAGTAAGTCAACATTCCTTTATTGCATGAAAATAGAACATGTTCAGCAAAACGGTTAAATGTTCATGCACCTGCAGAACAAATGCTAGCATTGCATAAGCAAACAGTAGCATTTATTCAACCACCTCCGACTTTGTATGCACAGAACTAGTCCTTAACTAATATTAGTTCTGGCATTTTATTCAGCGCTGATACCATCGCAGCTGCCACTGAACGTAGCTCTTCACAAGATATGCATTTTAACACTTTTTATGCATAGATTCAAACATTATGCAACGAGGGCATCAGGCAGAGAAATGCATTGGGAATCTATGGGAAAAAGCAATATTTTAAGCTTAAATAAAGTATGAGAAAAGGCACAAGCATCACATCTTTTATAATTTGAGTCCTGCTATTAAAGCTACATCCATGCGGCGACACTTAGACATATGGAGCTGTTCTCTATAAACATACAGAGCTGCAACTTAATCTCAATGTATGCAGAAATATAGCAATATCTTCTCAGCTTAATTTCGCCTGAAAAGGGTGAGGAATCCAGCGTCTCTGGGGTCTAATGCTGATAGACTCCATTTTGCCAAGAATTAAGGGAGGAAAATAACAAATTATGCATGTCAGCTCCTGCTATTAAAGCAATTTACAGCATCAAGTAAAAAACTCCCTCAAATAGTCTCAGAGCAATTTGCTGGCAGTCTGACACTACAAAGAAGTTGGAAATGCAGAGCGTTGAGATGAAGATGGCGTGATGAGCAGATCAGGTGTGTCAGATTTATCTATGGTTTTCTGTAGGCTATGAACCCTGATGTTTTACAACAGGGTTTACAGTTTTCAAATGTGCCATTTGAAAAACTTTTGATGATCTTATGCAACTTATGTTTCCTCAAAGATATTTCATAGTCTACTGACTTTGCTTATAAAGATCTCAGTAAAATATTATTGTGTGTGTGTGTGTGTGTGTGTGTGTGTGTGTGTGTGTGTGTGTGTGTGCGTGTGTGTGTGTGTGTGTGTGTGTGTGTGTGTGTGTGTGTGGTCCTGGAACCCCTAAGTTATGGTCCCCAAAAGAATAGTAATACTTTGTTGGGACATTTTTGTCACCATAAGGAAAACAGCATATAAATCATACTAAATTATGTTTTGAAAATGTAAACAAGCAGAAAGTTTTCTGTGATGCATAGGTTTATGATTTATCATAAAAATCCCCATAAAACATAAAAAATGTCTTTAATAATGTTCTCAAAACTTTAGCACAAAAACATTATTTATACATTGCTCATGCAACTTTTTTCCTGAAACGTTTTAGTTTTTTAAACGTTACTGCTTGTTTCAGAATGTTTAGAGGACATTCAAATGTAACATTCCCATAATGTTTGCAAAATGATAAAATGGAATGTTCCCTTAAAGTTTGAACTTGAATGTTTTGAACCTTCATAGAACATTCAGAAATAATGTTTTCATTGCTTAATGGAAATGTTAGCAAAATATTTTAGGCCTGTACTATTTCTACATACAGTACTAAATGGAGCACGTACAAATTATTTTCTCCATTCCATGCAACTAAACAATGTAGAATATGTTCAAGTTCAAGTACAGTCAGTATGTCAATATGTAACAAAAGCCTGTGACCTGCGCATGGTTGCCAGGGTGATTCTCTATGATTGCTCAAATCGTGCTGAAGTTCAATACGTTAGGGTTGATGGTTTGAACAAATTACTAAGAAATGTTTCTTGAGCAGCAAATCAGCATATCAGAATTATTTCTGAAGGATCATGTGACACTGAAGATTGGAGTAATGATGCTGAAAATTCAGCTTTGATCACAGGAATAAATTACAGTTTACTATATATTCACATAGAAAACAGCTATTTTAAATTGTAATAATATTTAACAATGTATTACAGCATTTTTGATCAAATAAATCCTTGGTGGGCATATGAAACTTCTTTCAAAATCATTAAAAAAAATCATAGTGACCCCAAACTTTTCTGGTTGTCAGACAGCAGCCATTAAATCAAACCCCGGGGTGTTCTTAAATACACTGTCAAACACACATATCTTGCATTCTCATTCTTACGAATTAATAACCAAAAAACAATAACAGGGAAAATAGCAGGAGACGGAGAGAGATTTACATTTCCACAACTAGCATTTACTGCAGATGCCCATTTGAATACTCTGGGTGTAAAAAAAGCTTGTTAAGATGCTGGTGTCGGGAAGGTCGCACACAAAAATAATCACACTTACTCAGCCCATTATATCCATGAATAGGATAATGACTAGGATGGGTGAAAGTCACAGCAGCGGATTGATCTCAGAGATATGAGAACGTTTGTTCGTGTATTTCTCTCTTCTTTCGTTTGCCTTCTTTCCAGCTCAGTGAAACAGAACATGAACTTAATGTGAAAGGTGTTGGTCCCTAGTGTGATTTATTATTTGTTATGACTTCACTGGGGAGATGCATTAATAATGTGGGAGCTGGGAAATATGCACGGATCTATATACGGCAAAACCCAGAAGAACCTGTTGAACATACAAGCACTGAAGGCCAGACGAACAAATGTAAGGGCTGCTATTATAAACCATTATATACTTGCAGCTAGTGCTGTTAACGTCACAGAGGCGGAGGCAAAAATGAAATGACGCAAGCCTTTCGGACAGGAAAGAACAAATTAATTATGAGAACACTGCAAAAAAATCCTGCATTGCTGGTCACCAGCATAAGGTATGTTTTGCCAGCAAGACCACAGCAAAACTTGTATTTCTGTGTTACATATCACATTTCTTAGTGTGTTCGTTGTTACAGACCATGACAATTTTCCAAATTAATTTAATAAATTATTTAATACAGAAAAATGCATGTTGCTGGTTATATGTTTACTGGTACACAGTAAAATCATCAGTGTTAAACAAATATTGCACAGTTTTTATATGGCCCCAATCTATAGAGAGTAAAAGTAACACTGAAACAGTGTTAGTGAAATAAAGTACATTCACTCTACAAGTGATGATTGATCATAAGTGATGACACCTGCGGTTAACAGAAAAAAACAGAAAAAACGAGCAGAAACACAAGAACTATAACCTTAGATGAAATTAACTGCAAATAAAATCAATATCTCTCAAGAGGATGATTAAACAACTTCAAAAACTGCATTACCATATTCACTTACCAGTTTGGCTTTATTTTTCATACGGTACATGTACAAATGTTGTTAAAGTCTGTTTGAAATCACTATTATGGTGATCAGTGTTTGCTTGGCCATTGACTTCATTCATTCTCTTTCAGCAATTGTTGAAAGTGCATGCTATCAGTATTGTCAACAATATTTCATGCTCCTGACTACAATGACCTTTTACTATGTGCACTCTTTGGAAACTGACTGACAGCTGGATTTTGTGAGTTCTCAAATAAGTATGAAAGTCTTTAAAAACAGAAACTTTCATTTTTTAACTTTCATTATCAAGTTATTAACTGAGATCTTCTCATAACCCCTGTTATTGAACAAACTGCTTATGATTATGCTTTTATTAGGCATTTTTCTTGGTTTTCATATATCAGCATGGAATGCTGGTTTATTCTGGATTTTTCAGCAGGGTAGAGATAAAAATGCAATGATTTTGTTGATTTAGTGTCACGACTTGTATTTCTGGTTTAGTTAGCGCAAATTCAAGAGTTATATTGATTCTTAATGCAGGTTTAGCTGAATGATTTCAATTCCCAAACTACAACCACACCTAAACCCACACTACTCCTACTAGCAGCGAGATTGAATGTAGCATCTCAGATTTTCTCCTGAGAAACAGTCTCACCAGAATTTCAGAAGAGATCTCAAAAAAGTCTCAAACTGTGCTCAGACTTGCAGAGATACCAAAGTTTGCAAGCAAAAGTCAGAGATCTCAAATATAAACTCAAACATTTCTCATCATGTTCTTCTAACAACAAATAATCTGAGCTGCTACGCACATTCATTTTCAATACTCTTGCTGTATGACAACCATTGATTCATTT
Organism: Hypophthalmichthys molitrix; assembly: GCA_037950675.1. Taxonomy (NCBI): domain Eukaryota; kingdom Metazoa; phylum Chordata; class Actinopteri; order Cypriniformes; family Xenocyprididae; genus Hypophthalmichthys; species Hypophthalmichthys molitrix. Next base: position 31,653,321 of record CM075497.1, read on the forward strand.
GAGTCTATTTTTAGTCTAAACACATGAGACAAAGTCGATACTTCAAATACAAATAATTGAGAACACCATTAAGTCTCCTGAGCTAAGAAAGAGTAACCTTTCCTCTGTTAGACTAAGATTTACATGAGCGAAGTCCTGGCCAAAACTCATTAAATACCTTAAGGAACACTTACACATAAGTCTTGCGTGCTTTCAACATAATTGTACTCCAATTTGAAACTTGCAGGTGCTGTTAATGAACAACATACTCGCTGACAAATGTTGCTCTTAAAAGAAATTAAATTTGGCCCCAAATTCCAGCATCGTGGTGACAAATGAGGGGTGCTATAATAACCTCTCGCTGTGGGCCGAAGAAACTGCAGCCAACAAAACCAGATCAAATCAACTTTTAATGGTGCTTTATATAAAACTGGAACCCTGCAAATACCCTAACATACACATGTAATATAATAATACTAATATAACTTATATATAATACTATTATTCAGCAAGGATGTATTCAATTGATTAAAAGTGGCAGTAAGGACATTTATAATGTTAAAAAAGATTTATATTCATCAAAGAATCCTGAAAAATAAAAAGTATCACCATTTCCACAGCGATATGAAGCAGCATAACTGTTTTCAACACTGATTATGTTTCTTGAGCAGCAAATCGGCATATTAGAAGTCAACATTTAATAGTGATTCACGTAAAACTGAAAACTAAAACTACCCCTAAAACTACCCCATCACAGGTAATATAATAATACATATATATATATATATATATATATATACACACACATATATATATATAATATATGTCCCAACATCAACCTCAAATGTCAATGAAAATCTTTTTTTATAATTAATAATATAATATAATATAATATAATGCTGGGCAAAAGATTAATCGCGATTAATTGCATCCAAAATAAAAGTTTGTATTTACATAATATATGTGTGTGTGTTGTGTATACTTATTTTGTATATTTAAATACACACACAAACATGCATATATTTAAGAAATATTTGCGTCTATATACTGTACATATATTTATATAATTTATATTAAACAAATATTTTATATATAAATATAACAAATATCATTTCTTAAATATACATAATATATATACATAATAATTATGCACACGCACATATATTATGTAAACACAAACTTTTATTTTGGATGCGATTAATCGCGATTAATTGTTTGCCCAGCACTAAATATAATATAAAGCATTAATATATCGAGACTGCAAAACTGAAGTAATAGGGCAAATGTAGAAATGTAAATACAGTGATTGCTACGTGCCTGGACCCTAAACACTGTCGGTATTTGAGCAGTACATAAACACACGCCCTGCCCCCAAACTCACAGGGCATCTGCGCTTTCATTTTCCCTCTGTCTATCGAGTTGTGGGAATGGCTTTGGCACAACCTGCGGTTTGCGGGTCTTCGGGGTGGATTGACCTCCAGCCCTCCAGCCCTGGCAGGGGCATCTCCCTCAAACCCCTGAGTGATTGTGCTGCTTCAGGTGTCACTGGCTCCCAGCAGCCCAGGTTGAACCATGAATAATGGATCTGCCATAGAGCCGGAGCCCCCGGGGACCAGCGCAGCCCAGCTCAGCGTGAGCCGCATTACCGATGGGCTATTAACAGCCTCTGATTCATAGAGCTGGCCGGCTCGACAGGAAACGCCATTAGCTAACTGGGCTGAAATTGCATACTAAGACAGAACGTCCCATGCATTCAAGTTGTTTTCAGCAGAGACAAAGGTCTGAGTGGATGGTAAAGAGACAGAAACCGGAGGAGACGTTTTGATGGCTTCAAAAGTGTCTATTGTGTCTCTTCAGGCAGTTCAGGATAAAACTTTCAGCGTAATTGGTTCAAATAGACTACTGGGTGAAAACAGGTGGAGTTGAATGTGTCTGCGCTTCTTTCCTTGGGACGTCTTTGATCAACACTTCAAGCACCAGCGGTTGCACCAGACCGCCGAAAGAAGGCTTTGAAGCCAATAGTAGTCTGGCTAGGCTATTTAGACTAGTAAGAACCTCGCAAAAATGCCCAGATCAGCGGTGGGGTGGCATATCATGTTGTTTTCCCATTGACAAATGTCGTCTACAGCAGATACACTTTAGAAAATCTTAGCATTTTTGTATCATTTTCCAGTTAAAATATCTAAAAATTCTTGGAACACAATCAATTTACTTGAGAAGCGACATGACTTCAGACTTTTTTCAGAGAAAGTATCTTTAAAATGATTTTACTGCACTGGCAAAAACAAGAAAACAAGACTATATTAATAACTTGCTTCTCTGGTACAGTAAATGTATCTTCTTTTAAGATATGTTTCCTGGAAATGAAAGAAAAAAGTTTAAAACCTCATTTGCAGGATATTGACTATATAATTATTCAAAAGTTTGGGGTCGTTTTGTTAAAGAAATGAATACTTTTATTTGGCAAGAATTCATTACAGTTTTTCTCAGTCGCTTTGGCACATTTCTCAGATCAGAACTGAAATTCTCAAAACTACTTGTTCAACCTCCACATCATCTAGTCACTTGTGCACATCATAAAAGCAGTTTCTCATTCTTTTGAACAAATTGCAATGCTTTAGGACATTCAGGCTATTGATTATGTACAATTGTCTGCTATTTCCTACATTATCAATTGCTAATGTCATGTTGCTCAAAATGTATTATATGGTTCTCTGTTGAATAGTCTTACCCCTCAAAACATCTAGTCATTAGTTCATCGCACAAGTCATTAAATGCGAAATGGCTGACCTAGTTATCATAATGTGTCACGTGTATTATCTATACATATCTATTAGACTTTTGTGAATGTGTCCTGAATTGATGAATTTTGCAGGTGAATCCTGAATTTCACTAATGTATTCAAGGGAATGTAAAGCATTAGATCAACCAATGACACAACCAGTTCTCTAAAACAGCTCAAAGATGCATGTCATGAATCTTCAATTGGAAAGCATATATATAGACAGAGCACAACACAAGAGTTACAATTTCTGATAATGGAAGAACACCATGGAAACAAACAGGGTCAACAGCTGGGAAGAAGAAGAGGAGTAAGGATGTGTGGTAGAAGGGTAGAGAGGCAAAACAGAGGAAGAGGTAGATAAGGCAAAGGGCGTAGGCACGTTTCTAGTGAAATAAGGACCACTATTGTAAACAATGTTCTCAATCATGACCTTGCAATGGCTTATGCGGGTCTAAAGGTGCAGCTGAACGTTTGGAGAAAAACCTTTTCCTCAATCATTCAAGTATTTCATAGACATATCAGGTATGTATTTCAGCAATGTGCACTGCACTCTAATATGCATGCTATAATCTTAATATTACAGTAACATTTTTACACTTATAATAGCATATTACACTTGCTTTACACTTACAGTATAGTAGGCTAAATGAACTTTATACATATACACATGAATACATATATACAGTGTATGTATATAGTCCTGTCTTTTTTATCACAAGGACATTTTACAGTGATTTGTTGACAGACCAACAGTAAATACAAAACTGTGAATCCTGTTCAGTCTTTTCCAATCAATCTCCCATATACAGTAATGTGTCCATTTGTACTGTTAAAATTGATATATGCCATACAGACAAAGTGCAGTCTTGTGCAGTTTCAATCACTGTCATAGCCATAGTTTACATCTGAAATATCCATCACTGTTATGTTGACAACATGGCTAAGCATTTTGACTATCTTGTTTGAGAACAATGACACAAGGACTTGTCATTCTGATGGCACTGATATTTTCATTGACATAAATACTTGCTCTTGAGAGATGAACTAAGGATTTTGAGCAAGTTACAGGCTTTTGCAGGTAATCCAATATGTTGTGCTGTTTGTACGAATTGTTTCGAGAAATGAACATACTGTTTTGCAAATTTTAAGGATGATTTGAGAAATGTGCCAGAGCAACTGAGAAAAACTGTAAAATGATCAAAAGTGACAGTAAAGATTTCTATTTCAAATAAATGCCGTTCTTTTGAACTTTCTATTCATCAAAGAATCCTTTGATGAGAATCAAAAGGAAAAAATTACATTTTTAAAATATATTAAAGTAGAAAACAGTTATTTTAAATTGTAATAACATTTCACAATATTACCATTTTTACTGGGTGAGCATAAGAGACTTCTTTCAAAAACTTAAAAACCCCAAAAGATTAGATGATAGATAGATAGAACGACAGACAGATAGATGAGCAATAGAGTGATAGAATGATAGAACGAAAGAATGATAGACAGACAGACAGATAGATAGATAGATAGATAGATGAGCGATAGAACAAAAGAACAGACAGACAGATAGATAGATGAGCGATAGAACGAAAGAACGACACAGATAGATAGATAGAACGATAGATAGATAGATAGACAGACAGATAGATAGACAGATAGAGAGAGATAGAATGATAGATAGACAGACAGACAGACAGACAGATAGATAGATAGATGAGCGATAGAACGAAAGAACAGACAGACAGACAGACAGATAGATGAGCGATAGAATGAAAGAATGACAGACAGACAGACAGACAGATAGATAGATGTATGATAGAACGAAAGAACAGACAGACAGATAGATAGATAGATAGATAGATGAACGATAGAAAGAACGAATGATAGACAGACAGACAGATAGATGAGCGATAGAACGATAGAACGAAAGAACAAAAGAACGATAGACAGACAGACAGACAGATAGATAAACAGATAGAGTGATAGAACGATAGAACGATAGAACGATAGATAGACAGACAGACAGACAGACAGACAGATAGATAGATAGATAGATAGATAGATAAATAGATAGAGTGATAGAACGATAGAATGATAGACAGACAGACAGATAGATAGATGGATAGATAGAGTGATAGATAGAGTGATAGAACGATACAATGATAGATAGACAGACAGACAGACAGATAGATAGATAGATAGATGAGTGATAGAATGAAAGAACAGACAGACAGACAGATAGATAGATAAATAGATAGATAGATAGAATGATAGATAGATAGACAGACAGATAGATAGATAGATAGATAGATAGATGAGCGATAGAACGAAAGAACAGACAGACAGACAGATAGATAGATAAATAGATATATAGATAGAATGATAGATAGACAGACAGACAGACAGACAGACAGACAGATAGATAGATAGATAGATAGATAGATAGATAGATAGAGTGATAGACAGAGTGATAGAGTGATAGAACGATAGAATGATAGATAGATAGATAGACAGACAGACAGACAGACAGATAGATAGATAGATAGATAGATAGATAGATAGATGAGCGATAGAACGAAAGAACAGACAGACAGACAGACAGACAGACAGATAGATAAATAGATATATAGATAGAATGATAGATAGATAGACAGACAGACAGATAGATAGATAGATAGATAGATAGATAGAGTGATAGAACGATAGAATGATAGATAGATAGACAGACAGACAGACAGACAGATAGATAAATAGATAGAATGATAGATAGATAGACAGACAGACAGACAGACAGATAGATAGATAGATAGATAGATAGATAAATAGATATATAGATAGAATGATAGATAGATAGACAGACAGACAGACAGACAGACAGATAGATAGATAGATAGATAGAGTGATAGACAGAGTGATAGATAGAGTGATAGAACGATAGAATGATAGATAGATAGACAGACAGACAGACAGATAGATAGATAGATAGATAGATAGATAGAATGATAGATAGATAGACAGACAGACAGACAGACAGACAGATAGATAGATAGATAGATAGATAGATAGATAGATAGATAGATAGATAGATGAGCGATAGAACGAAAGAACAGACAGACAGACAGATAGATAGATAAATAGATATATAGATAGAATGATAGATAGACAGACAGACAGACAGACAGACAGATAGATAGATAGAGTGATAGACAGAGTGATAGATAGAGTGATAGAACGATAGAACGATAGAATGATAGATATAGACAGACAGACAGACAGACAGACAGATAGATAGATAGATAGATAGATAGATAGATAGATGAGCGATAGAACGAAAGAACAGACAGACAGACAGACAGACAGATAGATAGATAAATAGATATATAGATAGAATGATAGATAGACAGACAGACAGACAGACAGATAGATAGATAGATAGATAGAGTGATAGAACGATAGAATGATAGATAGATAGACAGACAGACAGACAGACAGACAGATAGATAGATAGATAGATAGATGAGTGATAGAACGAAAGAACAGACAGACAGACAGACAGATAGATAAATAGATATATAGATAGAATGATAGATAGACAGACAGACAGACAGACAGACAGATAGATAGATAGATAGATAGAGTGATAGACAGAGTGATAGATAGAGTGATAGAACGATAGAATGATAGATAGATAGACAGACAGACAGACAGATAGATAGATAGATAGATAGATAGATAGATAGATAGATAGATAGATAGATGAGCGATAGAACGAAAGAACAGACAGACAGACAGACAGATAGATGAGTGATAGAACGAAAGAATGATAGACAGACAGACAGATAGATAGATAAATAGATAGACAGATAGATAGATAGATAGATAGATAGATAGATAGATAGATAGATAGATAGATGAGCGATAGAACGAAAGAACAGACAGACAGACAGATAGATAGATAGACAGAACGAAAGAACCATAGACAGACAGAGAGACAGATAGATAGACAGATAGACAGATAGATAGATAGATAGATGAAACTTATGAATACTTGAAACTGAACACAATGATTAACACAAACATTATTATACTATGTGGAAAATTCCATGACACACAACACCAACAGGAAAGTCACTAGAACGACTGAAGCGAGTCGTGGCATCGTGTGCTTCCCAACTTATAATACGGCCGCCTATCTGTGTAAAGCAGCACAACAAAGCCTCTCTTTCTCCAGCACACAGAGATCTCTGTGATGAGTGTGGCGCTCTTTGTGGTCAGACCGTCCTTGTTAGCAGTTCCTCCATGCCCCGCTCTCACAGGACCCATAGAGGAAGACGCTATCGCTCGCCGACACTGAATTCATTTAGGATGCGTCGAGGGAACGGTTGGGAAAAAAAGAGGACGGCGTGCTGGATGTGCAGCAAGTTTACATCCACGGGCGCATGGCAGCACTCCCAGACTTTCAGAAGACTTATAAAGCTCACTGCTCATTTGCTCACTTCTGCTGCGGATTTCAGAGCAAATAATGATGAGTTCAGACATTTGTACAAAAGTGATAGTTGGGAGCGACATATTTTTGAATTACTCTCGTCTTTATCAGGCAGAGAATTTCATCTGTTTTAGCACATGCATGACGGATGCTAAAGTTTATCAGCTACACAAACAACTATTTTCTATTTTCTTATACAAACCAGAAAGGAAATAGAATCACAAAATGAGACAAAGTATAACTGAGAACTCCTGAACTATGAAAAAGCAACCTATGAAAAACAAGTTTCTTTTCATTTGCAACTTGTGGACTGCAAGACTATTGAGGAGTTTGAAAAATTCAAAACGTTAACAATTGCGCTTTAAGAAATTGCTTGTTTCTCAAGTGTTCATGTTGACTGAATAGCTTTATTCAGCTCCATTTCTCTACCTTGAGTATTTTCTCATTTTACTCTAGTTTTATTCTGTTTATTATTGATGCGCTCTAGGAGTTTATTAGTGGGATTGTGCTTTATCCGCTCCTAAGGCCGTGTGATATCCAAACTTCATTCTTTCTCTAGTTTATGAAGAATGCCTCTTCAGATATACAGCGCTACTGGCCGTATGACTTCAGAAAACCTGCTCAGACCAACCGCGGCAGCAATTATGCTGAAAATATTAATGCAACGGCATGAAGAAATAACAAACCCATTGAGAATATTTCAAGCTTTTGCAATAAGATAAAATATACAATACATTCTATGAAAGCTTCCCTCACTCCTCTCACATGAATCAGCTTGACGAACACAGTTTCCTTTCCTGCGTTGATGCATTTGCTATTGAAATGGCTGTTGAACACCTTTCAAAACATGTCACACATGCCAGCTTGTACTACGGAAAAAAGACATACATTTATAAAATAAACTGTAGTCACTTTTCAATCAACTGATGCTCGAGAAAGGAAATAAAGTATGAGCAATAGCATAACCAAAGCCATGATTTTCTACTTGCTATGTTCTCAGAGTTTAGGAGCACACTTGCAGAATATAGCTCAAAGCTAAAGCCAAAAAACTCCAATTCTGATGTCATGGGGTTTCTAATTTGCTGCATTAAATTTTGCACATGAAACTACAAGCAGTTTAACAGCAGATTGTGCCATAAAGGTTTTCCGAAAAACAGTACTTATGTTCTTTTGCTAAGGGTATCTGTGGGATCTAAGACTGTCTCAAAATTTATTCAAAACAAGGTCCTTCTGTACAGCGCAGACAGTGAGCTGTTAGACGAGTCCAGTATATATATATATATACACAATACCAGTCAAAAGTTTGGAATCGGTAAGATTTTTAATGTTTTTAAAAGAAGTTTCATCTGCTCACCAAGGCTGCATTTATTTAATTAAAAATACAGTAAAAACAGTAATATTGTGAAATATTATTACAATTTAAAATAACTGTTTTCTGTTTGAATATATTTTATAAAGTAATTTATTCCTGTGATCAAAGCTGAATTTTCAGCATCATTACTCCAGTCTTCAGTGTCACATGATCCTTCAGAAATCATTCTAATATGATGATTTGCTGCTCAAGAAACATTTATGATTATTATCAATGTTGAAAACAGTTGTGTACTTTTTTTTTTTCAGGATTCTTTGATGAATAGAAAGTTCAAAAGAACAGCATTTATTTGAAATATAATCTTTTGTAACATTATAAATGTCTTTACTGTCACTTTTGATCGATTTAATGCATCCTTGCTGAATAAAACTATTAATTTCTTTAATTTCTTTTAAAAAAAATAAAAATAAAAATTCTTACTGACCCCAGACTTTTGAACGGTAGTGTATAATGTTACAAAAGCTTTGTATTTCAAATAAATGCTGTTCTTTTGAACTTTCTATTCATCAAGGAATCCTGAAAAAAAAAGTACACAACTGTTTTCAACATTGATAATAATCATAAATGTTTCTTGAGCAGCAAATCATCATATTAGAATGATTTCTGAAGGATCATGTGACACTGAAGACTGGAGTAATGATGCTGAAAATTCATCTTTGATCACAGGAATAAATTACTTTATAAAATATATTCAAACAGAAAACAGTTATTTTAAATTGTAATAATATATATATACTGGACTCGTCTAACAGCTCACTGTCTGCGCTGTACAGAAGGACCTTGTTATTATTACTGTTTTTACTGTATTTTTAATTAAATAAATGCAGCCTTGGTGAGCAGATGAAACTTCTTTTAAAAACATTAAAAATCTTACCGTGGCCAAACTTTTGACTGGTAGTGTATATATACATATATATATATATATATATATATATATATATATATTGTAAATATAATTATAAATTATATAAATTTATAATTTAATAGAATTTTCATTTTTAACCATTTATAATTTATATTTTAAGATTTATAATTCATATCTTAATATTTATCATTTAAATTGTAAGTTTATATATATATATATATATATATATATATATATATATATATATATATATCTGTGTATTTTGCAAAATTATATTAATAATTTATTACTTGACAAAAGGCAATTCTGCAATTCAGTTTATTTTTTATTTTTTTTATTTTTTTTTGTAAATTACAGTTTAAATTGTAAAATGTACAGGTTCTGTAAATATATTTGCATTTTTACTGTATTTTTTACAGAATTATTCTGGCAACCACAGCAGCCCATTTCATTTTGTAAAAACTACAGAATTTTGTTGCATCAAGTAAATGTTATTCAGAAACACCTTTGTCTGAAGACACCTGTGGTTTTCTTATTGCCTTTAGATGTCAGAGGTCTTAATCTAGAGGAAATCAAACAGAAACAGTGGGATTAATATTGAAGTGTATCAGAGAAGCTTTTATGCACAAGAAAATACAAATGAAACGATGAATGGCTTTGGTGGTCAGCAAAGACATGGTGCGTCCACAGGCACGAAGCCAGACACAAATCAATTATGTGGCGGTTTGGCAGCGTTGTAGCGTTTTAGGAGCACACGGATGATTCGTGCAGCACTAGGGATACGGATTCAGTGCTGGAGTGATGCAATAGTGGATTTATGGCAGCGGAGACAAGATGCAATACGCACCAGATGCAGCTCCTCGTAGGCTGCCAGCAGTGTTATCGTGTGCTCCTGTTGGACACACACTCCTGTTGTGAGGCTGGATGAGGGCCGGTGACAGGAGGGTATGTCCACACCCTGCCCGGTATATAATATTCCTCAAGCAGTGTTGGGAAAATACATGAATTACAAGGAATTCACAATTTCAAATTTATATTACAGTCATTTACATGAATGGGAGGGGCAGTGATGTTTTTTTTTTATTATTATTCTGTTATTGGTAAATGGTTTAAGGTTAAGTTTTTTTTAAAGAAATTAATTATTTTATTCATTAAGGAGATATTAAATTGATCAAAAGTGACAGTAAACACATTTACAATGTTACAAAAGATTTCTATTTCAAATAAATACTGTTCTTTAAAACTTTCAAAATTTCCTGATAAAAATTTGTATCACAGTTTCAACAAAAATATGAAGCAGCACAACTGTTTTCAACATTGATATCAGAAATGTTTCTTGAGCAGCAAATCATCATATTAGAATGATTTCTGAAGGATCATGTGACACTGAAGACTGGAGTAATGATGCTGAAAATTCAGCTTTGCATCAACAAAATAATATATATATATATATATATATATATATACACACAGGTGCTGGTCATATAATTAGAATATCATCAAAAAGTTGATTTATTTCACTAATTCCATTCAAAAAGTGAAACTTGTATATTATATTCATTCATTACACACAGACTGATATATTTCAAATGTTTATTTCTTTTAATTTTGATGATTATAACTGACAACTAAGGAAAATCCCAAATTCAGTACCTCAGAAAATTAGAATATTACTTAAGACCAATACAAAGAAAGGATTTTTAGAAATCTTGGCCAACTGAAAAGTATGAACATGAAAAGTATGAGCATGTACAGCACTCAATACTTAGTTGGGGCTCCTTTTGCCTGAATTACTGCAGCAATGCGGCGTGGCATGGAGTCGATCAGTCTGTGGCACTGCTCAGGTGTTATAAGAGCCCAGGTTGCTCTGATAGTGGCCTTCAGCTCTTCTGCATTGTTGGGTCTGGCATATCGCATCTTCCTCTTCACAATACCCCATAGATTTTCTATGGGGTTAAGGTCAGGCGAGTTTGCTGGCCAATTAAGAACAGGGATACCATGGTCCTTAAACCAGGTACTGGTAGCTTTGGCACTCTGTGCAGGTGCCAAGTCCTGTTGGGAAATGAAATCTGCATCTCCATAAAGTTGGTCAGCAGCAGGAAGCATGAAGCGCTTCCTGGTATACGGCTGCGTTGACCTTGGACCTCAGAAAACACAGTGGACCAACACCAGCAGATGACATGGCACCCCAAACCATCACTGACTGTGGAAACTTTACACTGGACCTCAAGCAATGTGGATCGTGTGCCTCTCCTCTCTTCCTCCAGACTCTGGGACCCTGATCTCCAAAGGAAATGCAAAATTTACTTTCATCAGAGAACATAACTTTGGACCACTCAGCAGCAGTCCAGTCCTTTTTGTCTTTAGCCCAGGCGAGACGCTTCTGACGGTGTCTGTTGTTCAAGAGTGGCTTGACACAAGGAATGCGACAGCTGAAACCCATGTCTTGTATACGTCTGTGTGTAGTGGTTCTTGAAGCACTGACTCCAGCTGCAGTCCACTCTTTGTGAATCTCCCCCACATTTTTGAATGGGTTTTGTTTCACAATCCTCTCCAGGGTGCGGTTATCCCTATTGCTTGTACACTTTTTTCTACCACATCTTTTCCTTCCCTTCGCCTCTCTATTAATGTGCTTGGACACAGAGCTCTGTGAATAGCCAGCCTCTTTTGCAATGACCTTTTATGTCTTGCCCTCCTTATGCAAAGTGTCAATGGTCGTCTTTTGGACAACTGTCAAGTCAGCAGTCTTCCCCATGATCGTGTAGCCTACAGAACTAGACTGAGAGAGCATTTAAAGGCCTTTGCAGGTGTTTTCAGTTAATTAGCTGATTAGAGTGTGGCACCAGGTGTCTTCAATATTTGACCTTTTCACAATATTCTAATTTTCTGAGATACTGAATTTGGGATTTTCCTTAGTTGTCAGTTATAATCATCAAAATTAAAAGAAATAAACATTTGAAATATATCAGTCTGTGTGTAATGAATGAATATAATATACAAGTTTCACTTTTTGAATGGAATTAGTGAAATAAATCAACTTTTTGATGATATTCTAATTATATGGCCAGCACCTGTATATATATATATAAACATTAAACTAATAATTAACACTAAATACAACTAATACAACCAGAAATACCATAACAAAGTTATAAAATGCAGCTTCATCATGAGGGTTAGAAATGTTTTGTTTTGTTCATGTCAGCTAGTAGCGCCACTATCAGTTACTTATTTAGTTAAACACCAACACTGCTCAGGGTCGAGAGAGAGAGCGTCATCTGACAGTCCATTCAACATGAAGGACTGTTGACCCACCATGATAAGTGGGACATTACACGCCCCACGATTAAATAATTAAATTAAATTACTGTTCCCCTCAGAACATCATTTCTATTTGTTTCAGAGATCATCCACCCCCACACATCTCAGCAACATCACAACAATCAGCACGACAAGAACAAACAGAAACTTATCGCAATACCGCTCGAGTTTCCAGACGAGTTTCATATGCAAGCCTTTCATCTACAAGTCTGCAAAAATCCAAGCAAAGAAATGCAAGGGATAAATAATTAAGTGAAGACAAATTGCTGCGTAACCATAAGCGTCTGACGGATCCGAGTTGAAAGGCTGAGTAAGATGCCGCCTTTTCCACTCCAGGTGTTGTTATCGTTCATCCATGTTTGAGACCTTGTGTGTAATGAGTGGTTTATCAGCACGTAACAGGCCGCCTTTAGTAGTAAATCACCAGCAGTAAACAAACCTAGGCGATGACGTGACAGTGTACCTCGTAAGATAAAGCCATAATTAAACCCACAGCTCTTATCATCACACGGGGAATTATGTCATTTAAATCTGCGCCTTGTAAAATAGCCGCCTGAACCAATTACAGGAAGCTCGTATGTGTCTCTCCCAAATGTCATTTTCATTTCGAGTAGGAATCGTTTGGGTTGATTGCTGTAACCAAAGGGAAAAATTAAATCAGAAATCCATCTATACGTGTGATGGGGGTTCAGATCGCAGATGAAGGTTTGTTCTAACGCTCTTTATCTGATGTATTTTAGAGGTGACTGGAAAGTGACTTTAACAAAATTACGATGTTTTATATTTCAGTTCAGCTGTGTTCAGTCATTCTCTACGAAGCTAATGTAAATAAATGTGGTAAACACTAAAATAGCACCATGGTATTGTCATGGGAAAAAAAAGTTTAAGTACAATAATTACAAATTTAGGAAATAATGATATAAAATAAAATAAAATGCTAATTATAATAAATAAATATAGCTGCAAGCAGCAATTAAGGGGCCAAGCCCAACAGAAGCATACAAGGAAGATAGCACCAGACCAACAATGTCATAATGGACTATGATAGCAACAGAGACAAAGACACTGCATGCCAATTTTGAAGTCCATCAGACCAACTGTACTGTAGTTAGAGTCAGTTTCATGTTTTGTTCAATTATAGCACCACCAAGTGGTGCAGACCCACCGCTTTTTTGTGTGTCCTCAGAGTGCCCCCATACATAAGCGTGTCAAATGTGGTGAAAATATCTCATTTCGTTTAGGAGTTATAGACATTTATATGTATGAACACATAAAAAAATACCCACACCTGATTTGATTGCATTTTTTGCCACTTACTATCAGAATTTTGACATTTGGCCATTAGTTTAACCTATATTTTCGATTTTCCTGCGATGGTTTCATCTCGATCAGTTTCTAAGATATTTGCGGATGTTGTTTAATCACTAAATCACAACTTTGCACTAGCCATAAGGCAAAACCCAGCACGTTTGGTATCTTTGGACTGAGCAAGGATTTAGGAATCCAAGGAGATGACTCCTGTGAATATAAGTCAACCACATCAAAAGATTTAAGAATGTAAATAATTTCACCACTAGGTGGCGCTGGTCCGAAACATCTCACATTCCTTCAGGGCATCGTGCCATCGACCCATACCAAGTTTCGTAATGATACATTCATAAAATACAGCATTTTACTACAAAATTCAAATTGGCCGATGCACAAAATGGCCGATATGGGAAAGTTGGATATAATTCGGCTTGGCATGACACCCTAAATCTAACAAGACCACTATGATTTTTGAACAAACCGTTCAGCATTTTTTCATATCTCAGGTCATGCTTGTGATGACATGGACCAAGTCTTGTCTGAATACGATGAAATGTTGAGGAGATACAGCCTTACGTCAATTTTCGCAAGTGCTACGTAAAATTTGTTCGCACATTTTTCAAAAACCGTTTGACAAATCAACTTGAATTCGGCAACTTTTTGTCGACGTGGTCTGAAGATGATCTGGTTCAATTTTCGTGAAAATCGGAACAACGGCCTAGGAGGAGAGGCATTGATTCAGAGACTCTAAAATTGGAGTGCTTAACTGTCCTCTATCAGTGTGCCAAATTTTATAACGTTCCCGCAAGTGCTTCTATGGGCTGCCATAGACTCCCAGAGCGGAAGAAGAAGAAGAAGAAGAAGAATGCCAACAGATACAATAGATGCCTACACACCTTCGGTACTTGGCCCCTAATAATGTGATTGTGAAATATGATCCAGATATTTCTTTGTGAGATTCTGTTTTGTTGGAAATATAGCACAGTAACACCATGGTATTCTCTGCAGTAGCTTGGAGTACTAGACACTATTTTACATGAATAAAATAATCATTTAGTACCATGAGCATCACATCTGATAATATCAGTGTTTTCTGTAATAAAATAATGCTAATATATTATTTAATTTGAAAACAATCTTCAGATATACACTTATGAAATTAAGGTAAATTACCAAGAAATTACCATAAAACAAGGAAAGGAGGGAAAAGCATGTCAATTAGTTGTGATAACTAGCATGCATGCACAGATATAATTAAAACACACCGCTGTTAAAAATAACTGAGAGTGCACCGTCACGATGTGTATTAGCCTGTGTGGAGCTTAGATCAGATTTTCCCCTGGCAATCTACATTACACGTCCAACGCCGGACACGTTCATTAAGCAGAAATGACCAGCGTTCTATTTGCCTCCAAACTATTCATCCATGACCAACAGAAAGGTCACGGCTTTGGACGCAGCGGACTCGCATCTGGCCAAAATTAGAGCGTGAAAAGGCACTGTTCCGCAGCGACTCTGTTGTTGACGTCCTCTGCATCAAATGAGGACTGTCTGACCATCTCAAAACCGTACAAATGACGCCAAGGCATTGCCAGTGACCCGCCGCGATATGTCAGGAAGGATCTCTCATATTCACCGCACGGCGCACAACAACAACTGCCATCACATCAGAATAAGAGCTGAGCCATAGTGATTATTGTCACTCTGTGGAAAATCTCCCATCCTTGGGTTTTAATGAAGATGGGAGAGTGCGGAGAACTGGGGCAGTCCGAGACCGGCTCAGACGAATTGTCGTGTCTCTCGGGTATTAACTTACAAAGCCCATTACAGCAGTAAAACAACAGGGAAACGCATGCAAAAGCCCAGCGGCTCGTCCCACCCTTAATCTCTCCAAGATATGCATCATTGGATCAAATCCCACTGTATCCTCAGATTAAACGTGTGCGCTTGCAACAGCATGACATTAGAAACAGATGGTCATATCATAACTTATTCACAATGAAAAAGGAAGTTTATACGGCTCACAGGCATGCTGATTCTACAGCAAACACAGAAACGCAAGCTCACGCCACACAATCTTGAAAAAACCATTCATTAAGGTTCCCTGGGGTTCTTTAGTAAACTCTAAAGAACATTTAATGCCCAAAAAGAACTTGTGGCACAAAAGACTTATTTAAAAAAATTAAGTAATTAAGTTAAATTAAACAGCAATGCTTATTTCAGTTTGTTCTAGTAAATTATATACTTAAGTACTCAAGTATTTAATATGCATGAAATATTGTGGCAATAAATTAAAAAAATATATATATATAATGTATTTTTTTGTTCAGATATCAAAAAAAAAAAAATATATATATATATACACTATATAAAACTATATAAAATATATAAAATACAATATTTCATGCATATTAAATACGTAAGTACTTATGTATTCAATATTCATGAAATATTGTGGCAATAAATTTAAAAAAAAAATGTTGTTTTTTTTGGTGCAGATATACAAAAAATAAAAATTATATATATATATATATATACACACACACACACACACAATATTTAAAATACAATATTTCATGCATTTTAAATACTTAAGTACTTACGTATTTAATATGCATGAAATGTTGTGGCAATAAATAAATAAAAATTGTTTTTTTGGTACAGATATACAAGAATATATATATATATATATATATATATATATATATATATATATATATATATATATATCAGCAAATCAGCATGCTGAAAATTCAGCTTTGATCACAGGAATAAATTACTTTATAAAATATATTCAAACAGAAAACAGTTATTTTAAATTGTAATAATATTTCACAATATTACTGTTTTTACTGTATTTTTAATTAAATAAATGCAGCCTTGGTGAGCAGACCAAACTTCTTTTAAAAACATTAAAAATCTTACCGTGTCCAAACTTTTGACTGGTAGTGTATCTATCTATCTATCTATCTATATATATATATATATATATATATATATATATATATATATATATATATATATATATATATATATATATATATATATATATATATATATATATATATATACACACACACACACAGTCAAACCAAAAATTGTTCAGACATTTTTGATATATTTGTACTAGTGGGTGCAGGACACTATAGTTCATTAATGTAAGTGAGGATAGCAAAAATAAAGTAAACTGTGACATATTATACCCAAAAATTCATACAGTAAAATTGATAGAAATTTGGAACCAAAAATTAATCAGACACTTTGACCTGACCATGTTTTGCTTAAGTGTTATCTGACATAATTAAGATTCATTTTTTCTGACACAGTTTAACTCTGAGATCTTGTCATATTTTATTACCATTTATTACCATTTAAACTATAGTGAATAAACTGTATTAATGAATGAAATATTCAAGGTGCCTGAATACATTTAGTTTTGACTATATATATATATATATATAAATATATATATATATATATATATATATATATATATATATATAAATATATATATATATATATATATATATATATATATATATATATATATATATATATATATATATATATATATAGTCTGCACCAAAACCAAAAAAAAAGAATAAAAAAAAAAAAAAATGTATTTGAGCATAGAAACAGAACTGGCCACTTTTTTCTTTTACTGTGTGAACGTAGCCCTACATAGACAGATACGCACACAAAACTAAACATAGTCCTACAGCAAGAAAGAAATTCAGAGCACATACACTTCAGGACACAGTGAGACACAAATCCAAAGATGATTAAAATCTGGATGTTCAATTGTCGAGGCATACATGCTGAAACAGTTGCCATATTTACTAAATGTTTTTGCGTAAGCATTCATACTTAAACCCCATCGAGCATCTCCCACACTATAATGAATGCTATCCTTTCTTTAAAAAAAAACACAGTATATTCATGTTATTATCACATACACATGTGGCATAATCTGATACAATCCAAAGCATATAATAACAGGCTGAAACATTCATCTGCATGCTATTGTAATGCATGCGTCCATATGCACTCATAAACAGCTCCAGACATGCTGCGTGGATCAGCTTTTGTGCTGTCACTAATTTACATTTCAACAAAAGTGCAGATGCTCTAGTGAAAAGGAAACATATTTATATACTGTGCATTATCAATCTGAGTGTGTTTGTATATGAATGTATATCATTACTGATTTCATGCTGATCTAGATTCAGTGCTCTCGTGTCTTTATCTTATCTTATTAACCATGAGACGAGAGACTGAGCGACCTCAGCACAGCTCCCTGAGGAAAATGATATTGCTCTTTCATAGCTCACGAGTCGTAATGGAGTTTTTAGTTTAGTGGACCACCGATATGAGTTTTCCAATGCCAGTAGATACTAGAGAGGCTGATGTAATGCTGATTTAAATGTGATAATAGATCATACAGACTAGTGATGCACCGAAATGAAAATTCTGGATCGAAACCGAAAATTCAGACTGAACTTGGCAGAAAACCAAAATCGACTTTTTTCCCTAACTTATTAAAAAAAAAATAAAAAAATACATTTATATAATAGTAATATATTTCTGTCATAATTTCTTCAAGTTAAACCAAAGTTTTATTTTGGTGTAATTTTTTTATTTTGGTGGTTTATTTTAGCATGTTCAGTCGATGGTTTCAGCGCTCCAAAACTGTTTTGGCCAAAACCAAAATTGCTGTTTTAAAATGTTGGTGCATCATTAATACAGACACATTTCTCAGGAAAAATATTTGAGGAGCAGGAGAAATCTCCATGTGCTTTCCGTTTCATCAAATTAATGTCTAACAATCAACATATCAAAGAGATCTCATAGGTGAAGTTTCTACTATCACCCTTTGCAGAGCAGTTTGTGTGATTTAGTCGAGCTTTTAACTTCCTGTTTCACTCCCACCTGAGCTGTAGACCATCAACCACTGGAGTCATGCAGCCTGACAGCAGGCAAGCTCTCTTTTTCTCTTTCTTTCTTTCATGCCACCATCATTCTGGTTCAGTCTATCACACACACACACACACACACACACACACACACACACTGTCAGAGATAAACTGCACACTGCCGTCCCTCAAGTCAGCTCTCAACATGGCATGGAAAATCTCAATATATCTGCAATAAAAGTAAAAAAAAAAAAAAATACTGTTTTACTGCAGTAAAATCATATGGATGAAGCGCTGTTGGTTCTGTGAATGAATGTCATGGAGTGACTGATCAATGCTAAATAAACATGCAATGGCAATCACAACTTTACTTCTATAATGTCACTTTTTTTTTTTTCAATAAGAAAAAAAAATTGACTGATTTTATACATTAGGAATTATTCGGAGACAGGCTTTGGAATAATGTTCACAATAAGAATTTACATACAAAATAATAAAAAATAAATAAATAAATAATTCACTCATAAAGACAAACTTTGTGTCCAGAAAATACAATTTATTTATTTCTGTATTACATTAATGAGAAGGAATTTTTATTTTATTTTTATTTATTTATTTGTAGATTTTTTTATTTTTTATTTTTTTTTGCATTATACAAAGTTAAATAATTAAAAAATTATATGATAAAGAATATAATATAATAAAATATAATATATGCAAAATCTTATGCAAAACATAAAAAATGTGGGGGCAAAATATGATCCAGTTAAAAATTTACTTT
The DNA here is from genome assembly GCA_037950675.1 of Hypophthalmichthys molitrix. NCBI lineage: Eukaryota > Metazoa > Chordata > Actinopteri > Cypriniformes > Xenocyprididae > Hypophthalmichthys > Hypophthalmichthys molitrix. The sequence continues at coordinate 31,673,128 of CM075497.1, forward strand.
CCTAATTAGTTTCATAATTCATGTTGTATTAAGAGAATAAATAGAAAATATAGTATTCATAACTACTTCATAACTACAGTTATGACCATAACTATATAGTAAACACAGTTAAATCATAAAAAAAAAAACTAATATTGGCTCTTCATAATATTTATCTACTATTTACCAAGTTACCACAGTTTTGTTTTGTTTTTGTTTTTTTTGTACAGGAAAAAACTCCAAAACTACAACTTCCAAAAAAAACTGTGCTGTACCTTTTTTTAGAAATGTGTCTATATATATATTAATGATGCTGTATATATATATATATATATATATATATATATATATATATATATTAATGATATAGTAATGATGCTGAAAATTCAGCTTTGATCACAGGAATAAATTACTTTATAAAATATATTCAAACAGAAAACAGTTATTTTAAATTGTAATAATATTTCACAATATTACTGTTTTTACTGTATTTTTAATTAAATAAATGCAGCCTTGGTGAGCAGACGAAACTACTTTTAAAAACATTAAAAATCTTACCGATTCCAAACTTTTGACTGGTAGTGTATATATATATATATATATATTCTATACAGAGTACAGACATAATTTTTTAAAAAGTCTTTCTCCATTATTCAGGTCTAGTTTTTGGGTGCAAAAAAAATTAGATTAGATTTGAAAGGCTGACTCATATCATGAGTAATACCATCATTATTTCACACACCATCACCGAATAAAGACAGTATTCCATGCGTGATTTCCTCTGAGGAGCGCCCTCGTCCTGGAGCCGCTGGTGGGGCGTATTATCGGGACCAAAAAAGGTGCGTCAGCGGATCTGATCAAAGCTTACCTGAGATGGCAGGGCTCGTGTCAAATCTGTGATGTAGGGTCACCAGCTTGACCAACCAGCCGCTCACTCACAAAGTCAACACACATTCCCAGAGATTGGAATTCCACAAGCTGCGCCGGGGCCGTCCGCAATAGCCATAATCAAATATGAATGGCTCCAGTAATACTGCCACCCTCTCGAAAGATTGAGGTGAACAACGGGCAATAACTCAACAAGATGAATCATTTTCAGGGAGACGTTTGCAATTGAGGGCTTACTTTGATGGCTACCGTGAGCGAAGTGACGATGGAGAGTTCATCCTATCAGTGGGTTATGCCTCTGAGGATCTGCGTGGGTTGCAGTTTGGCCGGTCGAGGGAGAAGTTCAGGCTGGATCGTGACCATTTTGAAGAGTTACAGACCATCCAGTCCTAGACTGGGAACAGGCTGGAGGCCTAACATTACTAGGCAGAGTCTGAACACATGCAGCACCAATGCAGATGGGTTATCAGAGAAAAGCCTGTAGCTTCAGCCCTGAAGTGACCACAGAGGAATGGAAACCTACATAGTTCTGCAGTTTTAAAATTTAAGACCAGATGGTGTGTGAAAGTTTTTAAGAGGAAAGAGACAAAACCGAGAGAGAGAAAAAGACCTGAGATGAGAAATTACGAAATGCAAGTCAACATGAAATCACATCCACAACCCATTTTACTATGTTTTTTGTACAGCAAGACTTTTGATTTCATGTTAACTTCTGAAAGGAGATCTCTTTCATATCTTATATAAATAAGAAACGTCCAGTTTCATTCTAAACGTTGTAACTTCTTCCTGAGTCTTTCCATCAGTGTCGACTCCGGTTTGAACAATGTAAGGCTGAACACCGTCGTCAATTTGGCTGCGTGAGATTCTCCAGCTTTGTTGTTGTTGAGCGACCGAAGCGTGAGCTGTTAAAGCTCCGCCCTCTTCTGGAAAGGGGGCCGGGAGCAGCAGTTCATTTGCATTTAAAGGGACACACACAAAAACGGTTTGAGCTGAAACTTCACAGACACATTCTGGGACATCAGAGACTTATATTACATCTTGTAAAAGGGGCATTATAGGTCCCCATTAATGACATTATAAACATTTATCTGTAAAGCTGCATTGAAACGATGTGTTTTGTGAAAAGCACCATAGAAATAAATTTGACTTGACATATTTCTTAGACAGCGCTGAGATTAAATGAAGAGCAAATGGGACGTTTTTCTGTAGTCTCCAGAAATATAACATGCATCTCCTCTAGAGTTTCAGAAAAGATCTCAATGTTTCAAACTGTTTTTTTCAGATAAACAGAAGTGCAGAAGTCTCAATATGAACTCAACAAATTCTCCCAAGACCAAATGATCTGAGCTATCCACCATACTCTATATCTGCATCTTTTTTTATTTCTTCTCCTACAGAATTTTAGGATGCTTAAACTAAGAACTGAGCAATTATAGAGCAACCTTTGAGCAACCAAAATGTCTTCGGGGAACAATTACAGACAGCCTGTTTAGTGCTGGTTAATTACCATCGAATATCTACTGCTTTCCACTGAATGCCATGAAAATTAATTATCGTTAATATACTTATTTATATATATATTGTTTGTGCGTCTGCCAGGAAGCACTGCGGGCGATGTACGGACCATTGACAGAGCAACAAAGCAGAGCAGCTCTCTTTCTCCAGAAAAACACATCCATGTCTGATGCAACTCATAAAAGAAGCCCGTGTGAGACATCCTAACATGTATTTATTGCCGTCTCCTCTGACAAATGCCAACTCATCCAGCCAAGCTAAATTACCATGGTAACATCCTACTGAATGACCAACATTGAGGAAAAAAAAGAGAACTGCTCTCTGAAACTGTAAAGAGGGAGTCAATTTCACATTTGTTTATTTTCATGAATTCTCCTGCCAGTCAAAACCGACAGATTTCACTTTCATGTCTCTTTATGATGATCGATTGTGTATAGTGGGATCCAAAATTCAGGAAAATGCTTCTGTTTTGTCTTTTTTTATGTCAATGTGTCATGCAACATTTATCATCAGAAAATATGATATCAGCAACAACTGGAATGTAAAGAGACATCGATATATTTATGTGAATATGAAAACAGTCTGTACAGAGAGTCACATGACTGACTCATTTGCAGCTGACTGCACAATAACATTTATGAATTAAAGCTGTAAGCAGCGATGAAAGGGCCCTCGCACCCGGGCTCACCACCACCTGTTGGCCTTAGAAAAATGACATGCATGTAAGCAAGTAAATACAGGAGAATTATGGCATTTCAAAGTGCCACACTTCCTGCTGCCAACAGGTGGCGCTTTGACTGTAACTGAATATTGCCATGTAGATGTCTTTAGGCCAGGACTATTATCAAATGTGAAGTTTGGAGCAGATCGGACACCGTATGCCTGAGTTACAACAACTTCCTGTTTCATGGCGAAACATCGAACTTTGTCAGGCCGTCACGGACACGCCCTTCAGCGAAAACTCAAGATCTTTTCAATTTAACATCGCAAAGGCCTTTAGATTAGACTGACCAAATATGATGTTTATCTGATAAAATCTCTAGGAGGAGTTGGTTAAAGTACAACATCTGGAAATGGCAAAAACTGCAAAAAATTTTGCAGAGAAAATTCAAAATATCTCACTTCCTGTTGGGTTTTTTAGATTTTGCACCCATGGACTTTTTTGTAGGTATTGGGCCGTTACATCTGTCTACCGAATTTCATACCTGTACGTGAAACGTAGCGCGAAGGGTGCTTAATTGAAATTTTGTAGGTGATGCTATCGAGCCATTTTTCCACACCTAATTCTGAAACCCATATCAGACACAATTTTTCACCACTTCTGATGCGTGTGCAAAGTTTCATGAGTTTTTGAGCATGTTTAGGCCCTCAAAAATGAGATTTCGGAGAAGAATAATTGACTGAGCAATTCCAATAGGGTCCTCACACCATCGTGCTCGGGCCCTAATTAGCCTAATGGTTTTGCATCTTAGGGCCACTTCATGGATCTGATTTGTTAAAACTGTTCCATATACAATTGGCCACATAAATGTGTCTCGGCAAAACAAATATAAATTTTCATCCGAATACATATGAAAATGGTGTTTTCATTTCAAAACGCTCTCCGTCTACACTAGCGTTTTCCAAAAGTTTTTCGTTCACACTGAAAAGTTGGAGAACGCTACGTTCACCGTACTATGTATGCATAAACCCTCATAAAAGATGGAACAAGTTATTACGCATTTCTTCTGGCAGGATCATTTTATATAGCAAAGTATCTCACCATTCACTGATGCATCCAGGTTGCACTCACTCACCATTATATGTTTGGTCTAAAACGCAACTGCCTTCATGCTTTGCCTCAGGACAGCAAATGCGAGTAAATTTTCTGTCAACTTTGCAGGACTGTGATATGAAGTATGCAAAGTGACATATTTTAGCAACTGTGTGAAAATGAATAGCACATAACTATGGAAGCTTGTTTCCGCAATGAAATAAAAATTAAAACAGTAATTGCGACTTTTTATCTCACAATTCCCACTTTTTTTTCTTCCAATTGACCCTTCGCAAAGACCCGCCCCCCTTAGTCACTGTTGCTTTGTCCGACAAGCCATTGCGCTGTCACGCCACACAGAGTGAAAAATACATCGCGGAGCAAAGAGGACACTGACAACACGTCGACAGACAAGACAGAGCATTATGATATTAAACAAAGTCCCAGCTTTCAAATTGTGTAATTTTTTAAGAAATTCGAACAATAAAAACCGTTTTGTGGCTCTTTAATGTGTCGTGACAGATCGCTGTAGCGCCTCAGCTCAAGAGGCTCGTGAACCGATCGTCTCTTCCTACTAGTTAATTTATAGCATCAAATAAACATGAATGAACATGAACAGGAATGTTGTTTCAAACATGGAAAGACGTCAGTACACACCATTTTTCAAGTTCAAGTCCACCGAGGTTAATCTTCTAACTCCTGACTGCTTTGTCGGACAAAATGGTGGATTCGGCGTTATGATTGGTTAGATCGCTTGTCAATCAAACTCCCAGCGAAGGGTCAATTGCGAGTTTATATCTCACAATTATGACTTTTTTCTCAGAATTGCAAGATAAACACAATTGCGAGATATAGTCAGAATTGCATGATATAAATTCAGAATTGCATGATATAAACTCGCAATTGCGAGAAAATGTCAGAATTGCGTGTTTATATCTCGCAATTCTGACTTTATAACTCACAATTGCATGTTATAAAGTCAGAATTGCGAGATATAAACACAATTCTGAGAAAACAAGTCAGAACTGCAAAATCGTGATTTGGCTTAGTGCGATTATGACATTGCAAAGGCTGCGATTTTTTCCGATTTTTAATTATATAAATATGTACACAGCATGTTAGTGAAGAGCTGCTCTGTGATCAGTAGTAAATGTAGCGTCTAGTATGAAACAGACATGTTTAGCGCCAAGTAAAACTCACTCAATCCTATTCTGGGTAAAAATAGGAAAAATAATTCTTCTCTCTAAAGAACTTTGAGGAAAATGTATAATCAATATGTTTTTCTCAAGTGTACAGGTTTTTTTTTCTTTTCCCACAGTGGATGCATAAGAGACATATTTCATATTAAATACATGGACTCCATTTATTATTTTGCATACCTCCTGACAAAAAAATAAAGATTTTTGTCACAATAAAATAAAATTATTGTCACAGATTTTTGTCATAATAATACAATATTTTATAATAAATCCTTAGACCTTTCTAATTATTTATAGTCATTTATAGTCAGTGTTCATGCTTGAAATCAGAAATGGTGGACATGCTGGTTTTCTTAGCAAAAAAAACCTTAGTTTCCTAGTTTCTGCCACTTTTCTAATTTTAGTTATATGAGAGACTTTAGTCTGGGTTGTTTTTTATTGTTTTGATAGTTTGATTACCCACATTAATATTTGCTTTGCCATATGTCTGTTCTAGAGACATGTTACAGCTTTTTGATAAAGCTCTAATTAGTTTTCTTTGGAAATATTGAATGCACTTATGAATGTAAAGCATGTGTCAAAATCGTGATTAAAATCGAAATCGCAATGTTGATCAAAGAAATCGTGCCAGCCCTAATTGTGAGTCTATATCTTGCAAATCTGACTTTATAAGATGCAATTGCGAATTGCACATGACTAAACACGCTACATTGTTTTCAAATACCTTCGTATTCAAAGTCCAGACTACAATGTGAAAATGGCATTATCAAATGCAATGGGCCATATCTGTGGCAAATATCTATCATGCTCTCACGCGTTTATTTTTTCACCATTTTTAGCAGAGTACATTTTACATATGTAGCTTCAACAATCAGATGCATTTACACTTGTTTCAAGTTTACACTCGAAAGCATTTTGGAGGGATTTACACCTGATCTTTTCAGATAGATATCCGCTCAGAGAAAACGTGTGAAGTGACCAGGTGTAAACAGGCCCTTAGTGTTTTGTTAATCAAAGTACATCAGAATTACAAGTGCCATAAGCTCAACACTTCCTACATTACAAGCTAAAAGTAGTACGTCTCACAGAGGTCTTAAAAGGTTTCACTGTGCGCTTCTTCTACCGCTACATGCTAAACATGAATAATTAAACATGCACAATGCTTTTGGGGCTCTGTTGCATGGCAGAATCATTTTATTTGGTTCATATTCAAATAAAGACTCATTCTCAAGGGTACCGCTTTGAATAACAGTAATACAGCCTGACAGAGTAATGACAGTAATTATTGAATTATTGTTGTGGTGCTCCAAAAAACGCACTTGAAAAAGCCACTTGACCTGCATGCAATCACTGTTACCTGAAAAAAAAAAAAAAAAACAGACTTTTCATTTTATTCCACTGCTGTTTGCATGCTTCACGAATGAGGCACGGGTAGCAGCCAGAGAATAATGACAGAGGCAAACTCGGTACAAATTAAAGCTGTGTTCATTAATAATACACCCTTTATTTCAAAGGTATAAAGCGTTGTAGATAACAGAATGAGGGTGAACTGAATGAAAAACAAGGTTTAAAAGCAAATCAACATTCCTGTGCTAATGTGTGCAAAACATCATAACTTGCTCTGCATTTAAAGCTACTTTCCTTGTCTGCTGATGTCACTATGGCCACACAGTGTAATTGGATGATGTTAACAAACGGTCAAATAGAACATTCAGGTCTCGCTACATTCTAATATGGAATTCACACTTTTCATGATCCAAATGCAATCAATTCTCAATGTATAAAATCAAGTCATAGTTTCATGCCTTATAGTTGCATTTAGCAGATTAGAGCTGGGCGATTATATAGTTAACATTTTTCAAGAAGATACAGTATACAGTATGCAGATGAAGCAGGATAAACTTATACACTGTAAAAAAATATTTGTAAACAAAACAAGGATCATTAGAGAATGTTTCAACGATTTCAAAACTTCAAAATTTCATGTTTAATTCAATGTTATGGCCGTTTCTTTGTAATTATTTGAAAGCAAAACAAAATCTCAATGTAATATAAATTTGTATATATTTATTTTAGAATCATAAATCTTTGATTATTTTAAATTAATAAACAGATCCCAGATTTTTAACGTGACCTCAGACATTTTTGGACTCATTTATGTTCAGAGATTTCCTACAATAGAAATACTGTACGTTTTGCTGAAGCCATGTTGACTACAAGCTACAAATACATAAAGATTCAATTAAGTTTTTAATATGTTTACCTTTACAAGAAGATGAAGCTGTTGTCAGTGCTAAATGTTAAGCAAACTATTCTGTGAAACTTCACCACATTCACGTCGCCCACTCTGCTTTACAACAACAGTGAGAAAGCAGCCGTTGTTTCACGGGCAACTGGGTGAAAAGCCCACACAGTCAGGAAGATGGCGAGGCCGGAAACGCGGGGGGCCGTGTTCCTTTGGCATAAACCGGATCTCGGAGCAGGTGTGGGACCGTAACACAGCAGATAATTTAAGCAAAGGTCTGCGGCAGAGGCACCTAAAGCAGGTGCAAAACTGCAGCGGCGCTCCCTGAACTCCACTGCCAGACCGAGATCAATTAAACGGGCCTGATGGTCCTCCTTCCAAGAGTCATAAAACCTCTCTCATTTGTAACCCATATCTGTCATCTCTACCGCCCCTCAGGCAACATACATCAACTTCCCCCACCCTCGCAGTCCCGCTGCGCTAAGGTTTATACTCCTACTCAGTAAAAGGTAATCAATGTTGTCCGTGGCACATCGCTTCTTCCACACGATCTATCAAAGAGGGCCGCGTGTCCGAGCCCTGAGTCTGAGGACCCGAAGGCGACGCAGCCAGTCACGAGACATAAATCAAGACGATCTATAACACATTAGTTTATGTGAGTTTGCAGCATGCATGTTCTTGTATGTGGACAGGAGCACTGCTGACAGGCCTCTGCAGTCGCATTATGGGCGGCAATGCGGCGCATTATATCGCATATCAACATAACTGTCAATAGCACTCAGCAAATGCATGGGAATGCAATGACACTCATAAATACGGCCATAGAGTGAAAGCAGCCGATAATTCACATCACTCTATTTATAATTGCAGGCTGGCATTAAAAATTAATGCGATAATTACATGCAAGCTGGAATTCGCTGACGCAACTCAGGTTTCATTAGCGGCGGATAATCCGAGGGTGCGACGCTTTAAGGACATACATCAGTCGCCTAATTGGATAATCTAAATCACTGATTGGATATCGAGTTCCAATGCAGGCTCCAAGGGGCCCAACGGGGAGCTGGGTAAATGACAACAATCAGTGAGAACAGAGCCAAGGCGCTTGAGGATTAAACCGAGATCATGTCGACACACAACAAGGGGCAAACGGCCACCGGCTCTGTCGAAACTCTGTCAGCACGCATTCACACACTGCCTCCCATACTAAATTGAGTTTTTCCCACACACGAAGAAGACATGAAGGCGTGTGCTCGCTCTTATCGACGTGGATAAGTATCACACGGTCAAAGCTGCCTTGCTCTTACTGGAAACTACAAGATAAACGTGTAAACGTGAATGGGTTTAAGAAATCCAAATGCATAGAAAATCAATCATGGATGCAGAGATAGTCTGCTCAACTAATAGTGCCGTTTCTTTACTTACTGTAAAAACACCATTCACTTTGCAAGCACAAATTAAAATTAATACATCTACCGAATAAAGATCACTAAAGAGTGTCACCCCTATCTATGGCAAAATTAACAATTAACCATTCTATGCATTAGATCTCTAAAGCATATCATTTGCATGAATGCATTATCCAATGCAGACATAAAGAAAGTTAATTACTGACTAAATATAAATAGAAAGGAGTGTTTTCATAAATTCTCTACAACAACAACAAACAAAGCATGATGTAATTCAGATAATCAAAGGGCATGCTACATCAAAATACCGTTTTGGTCATAATCATAGAGCCAAAATGTTATTTTTGGAGAGTTTCTAAACATTACAGATGCATCCTTCATCCTCTACGCAGTCAACTTGCATTTAGTCAAGCATGAGACCGTCACTTGACAATTATAGAAAACATTCCTCGGTTTAAACGATGGCGTGTTAGTTACACGAGTTACAGTGTTGAAAAACACAAGAAACCTAAAAAAATATGCACAGAAATGTCATACTTCAGAATATGCACACATCATGCTGGTTAATATTGCAAAGTTGAGAACTGTAGCACCTTCAGACAAAATGTTATTGACAGTACTCTAAATTATAAACCAAACCAATAATCAATAATTTCCAGTCTAATTGAGCAGATTTAGATTCTGATCAATAGGTGATCGCTCCAGTAGCACACTAAGGAGCCAAGCCTCCGTTCACTCAAGTTCAATTGATATTTCTACAACACACTGCTCATTTTCTAATACTGACTTGATACTAAATTATGAGTTACAGTGATGGAAAAATACAATCCATGGTCACTGTAACCTTTAAAATATGCATCAATCAATGCAAAAGAAACACAGAAACTAATGTATTTCAGACACAAACAGTGAATAGAGGTAAAATGGGATAAGCTTATATGCATCAAGTCTATATTGTTTTGTTACTAAAAATGATCAACTTGTACGTTCATACAAAAAAAAATTTGCGTATTCACCCTATATATTAACTGCATTTGTATACAGTAGCCTATGTAAAGCATATGTTGGAAAACACCGCCAAGTTGACAGACAGACAACATGTTCTGCCAAACTAATCCAAAAAATCGCTGCCATAAACAATCATTTCAGCAGATTTTGATAATGAACAATAGATGATCATCTCAGCCAGTGTCTAAACAATATATAGGCAACTCTTTTCAACTTTTCATTCTGGCAAATACACATATCGATAATTCCGGAAACAAAAGACGCATTAAAGATAAAACGTCTCATTGATTCAGACACAAACTACCGGCAACAAGTTGTGCGTAACCCTCCTATACATGACATTATCTGCCTTACATACACATCTCCAGCCGTGTTATACATCTCAATAGATGTTCTACATAAGAATCCGAGAGTTGGACACATGCAGCGGCTTTAAGTCTCTGTAAAAGCATAAGTTTATAGAGAGGAGCTTTACCTGAAGCGCAGTCACAATGAAGCCTCGGCTGTGGATTTTACGCACTGTGTTCCGCGTATTTCGTGCTGCTCCTCTATAACGGTACGATCCTCAATGCGGCTCGGTGTGAGCGCTGGGGACAGACGCGATGCGATGCGATGCGATGCGCTGCGATGCCTGCGCTCCTCTCCGCCGGCGCGCGTGATGAGAGTCTCTTCTGTCTCCAGCGCGCGCGTCTGACAGCAGCGCGCAGCCTCATGCGGCGATGAGCAGAACTGACTGAATAAGAGCAGGACTGAGAGTTCACATACTGCTGTTTGCTAGCTTGTGTTAACCCTCTGTGCGTGCGTTATGACAGACATATTTCATTCACCTTTCTTGCTTAAAACGGACCTCGTTCATTTTTCATTGCGCATACCTTCATTTATGTTTTTCTCTGTTTATGATACTGTCAAGATGTTTATACTGCATCTTCTTGTACATGAGTACAGTAAGTGCTCCTGTAAATCAGAAAAAAGAAAAGAGAAAAGCTCTTCTGATTCTGGCCACTATGCATTTTTTTTTTTTTTTTTTTTTTTTTTTTTTTTCTGATATTACAATAACAAAATGCATACAAAAAAACATCCAAGAACAGTGGTATTAAAACATATTCGCCTAATACACTAATCATTATGCACAACCGATTATAGCACTAAAAGACATAAGAAAGCTTAACTGGGGAAAGCATTTAAAAAGGCGTAATTCAATTCCTTACTGAACTTTTGACCATTAGGTGGAGCAGTCACTAAATTGATACTGGGTTATTGTTATGGCATTATAAAGACGACACATGATATGTCATATACTAGCGTACTACTTCTGCAATAGAAAGATATTGTAAAAGTATTAAGAGTAATGTAGTATGCTTGTTCCGAATTCATTATCATATAAAGTTTTGTCATTACAAGCATTGCAAAGACGCAAACCTGGTTCCTGGTTGGCATGATGTAGGCTAATTATGGATGTTTAACATGTAAATGGTCTGGACTATTAAAACGATTTCCACAGCTTTTGACTAGCGTGCTCTGAAGGTGCTCTAACCCAAATTTGGAGGTTTGATGAACACTGCAGGAGGAGATCGAAAAATCAGGTTTGCAATATAATTCAACATGGCGGACGTGCAACGTGACCAATACAGGAGAGATGGGCGTTACTTTCCATATGATCTTGTTTTTGGCATTATGGTGTAAATAAATTTACCATAGCCTATATTCATTTTCCTACCAAAAAAAAAGAGATTATCAACTAACAAATGGCTTGAATTGATGGTTCCTAATTTCTGAGGATTGCGGACAGCGGGGAAAAAATAATGCTGAATACAAACGATATATTACTAATGTAGCCTAATCATGCATACACATAAAAAAATGGTATTGCAAGAACTTCACTCAGAAATTGCTACGATCTCTTAGTACTGCGTATCTATAGCACGAGTTTATGTTTGTATTTGGCATGCTATTATTTATATGCTGAAATTACTTTTTGTGTGCATATGATACATAATGGGTAGGATTAGTGGCATGGGGTAGGGGCGTATTATATGTATGCCAAAAGTGCGTATCGTATGTGCGACGGAGGCCAGCTAGTAGTCGCTGTGCGTGTAAACCTCACTCCTCTGATCTCAAGAAATGCTCTAGCAACTGACACTAAAGGTTGTAGCCTTTATCCTTCTTGTTAGAGCGTCCGACTCCCCCGCCAGAGACCCAGGTTCGATGCCCACGGTGAGCGGGGCAAGTACAGTAGGATCTGGGTGAGGGGTTACATATGCACGCCAACAAATTGCGTATCATATGCACGCAAGTGAGGATCGTACGCCAATTGTAATTTTTGCGTGTATATATAGCACACAAAACAGAAAATCGTGTTATTGATACGCACTTTCATGACATCGTGCTCTAAATTTCACAAATAATTACAAAGAAAAGGCAAGTGAATTAAACATGCAAATTTTAAGGAAATATTCTGATAGTTTTCTTGTAAAACATACTCCAGTAATCTTTGTAATAAATATAGGAAGCATTTTTGTCTCTCTTTTAAAAGGTGAAAAGCCTATATTTGCTGTCCTGTTGCACTTTATCATTTGCATTTCAAAATCCCTGTACTGCCAAAAACAGTATAAGAAGCAGTTCCTTGTTGAACCAAAGGTGATGCAAAGAACAAGTGATGAAGAACCTTTATTTTTACTGCTGGAGCCTACATAAAAGAGAACCAGAAAGACTGTGGATGGGGGAAGGATATCACAGACGCGACGGAAGATTTCCTTTTTCCCCCGACATGAGCAACACGGCATAACAAGGCCAGCAGATAGTGGCATCATTTACCGTGTGTCGGGGGTTAAGTACCCAGCTGAGGAGGTCTTGATCAATATCTCACCTAGCGGTGAACCCGCAGAGGCAGGCACTGAGTGAAAGGTGAAATGCTTGCTGTACGTCACAGCGAGAAAAACCAACAACACCCTCGAGATTTTATCTCACACAATGTTCCTTGGTGTAGTCGAATGCAACAGAACCAGTGAAGGTTTCGTGCTTCTGATACTAAGACCAATCATTTCTTCAGTTCAGTGAACCTTTTGTTGAAAAGTTTGAATATGCAAAAGAACAAAAACAATTACAGCAGATTTCATGCAAATAATAACTTAAATTTCAGTCTATTCCTCACTCAAAGCCATTGCATGACTTGGAATTCAGCTTGAGAGCCATTTGGACCATTTTTAATACTCCTTGGAGCTTAAAATACGTGGTCACTATAATTTAACATGTATAGCAGGAGAGCTGTCATTCAAAATTTTCTCCTTTTGTGTTTTGCGGGGGGAAAATAACAGCCTACAGGCTTGGAACAACATGAAGGTGAGTAAATAATGACACAATTTTCAGCATTAATAAATCAGCAACATTGTTCAAAATGTATTTCTTACTCAAACCCTCACAGTTACTTTGTGACAACTAGCCCCGGTCTCACTTACATGCCCTCTGTATCTGGAGAAGGGTATGAATCTAATTCTAATCGAATGTAAAATCTCTTAACCGCAGATTGGTGGTGCTAGAGCATCTTTCTCTCTCTCTCTCCATCTCTGTACGTTACAAGTAAGTTACAGCCCTGTTTTACCCATAACATACCTTGACTTACGGATGCGGTTCATCCATCATTGTCTCGCATGAATTTGCTTGTCATATTTCATCCCTCTCTCTCTCTGAAGCCTTAAATATCTTGTCTTGGGAAACGCTGACTACAGAAATAGCTTCTGAATATTACATGTATATATTTTTGTTTGCAGGATGTTCTAGGCGTGGAGTCCGTAATCTTTCAAACCTGACCAGCAGAGGAAAACAAATATCTCTCGTAGTGATCAGAGACACGTTCATCATGTGGTCAATAAACAGACCACTGCAAAAGGCTAAACAAATGCTTTAGCAATGCTCTAATTCTGTTTGTGCTTTGGATTTACTCCATCAGAAAATGTGCATGTGTGTAACAGTGTTGGGGAATGACTAACTAAAACAGAGATGCTCCTGACTAACTATTTACACATTACTACATGTACTACAATAGTAATAACAGTAAATTACACATAATTATAAGTAGCTAACCCTAAACCATACACTAACCCTAACCGTAACTCTATAGTAAGTGCATGTAGTTAATTAATAATACTCAGTAGTATTATATTTATTGTGATTAATTAAAAGATCAGTTAAATGCGGTCACCCTAATTTTGTGTCGGATATATTGCAGAATAAACAGTGAATACATTTATAAATTATAGCAATTATTGGGGTTCAAGCGTTTTAAGGCCTTTAAGCACATCTGTAAAAAGGTATAATATTTAATTATCAAGCCTGTAACCATCACAATCATAGATGGAAAAGACCATTTACAGCCAACACAGGCAATTTACCATAGGAAATTTATGGTTTATAAAGCTTTTTAACAGTTATTGAGGATGCACCAAAACTAGTTTGCCAAAGTTGGTTTTTGAAATAATCTCTGATATTTAACAAATGATTTGATGGACAGCGGTGGTCCAAGAGGCAAAGTTGCTCAGAATGAGAAGTTCTACCATGTGGTATAAAATATCGAGGGCGTGTGCGAAAAATAGCATGATATACAATCCTTTACCCCCCGGTGGCCGATTTCTTTCAAATTTCTCAAGGCCTCTGGGGCCGTGAGTCAAACAGGCACAGCGAGATTCATCCCGATCGGCCTCCGTTAACCTTATCTGATAGCTGTTCAAAATTCATTGGGCAGTGGCGGACATGTTTTTTGAGATGCGTCAGTGTCCTCACAGACAATCATGGCACCTCGGACAAAGACACTGCATGCCAGTTTTCAAGTCAATCGAACTAACGGTTGCGTAGTTAAAGCTGTTTTCATGTTTTTTCCTGTTGTATCGCCACCAAGTGGCCAATCGTTGCGTCCTTTTTCACGCAACCACAGAATGAGCTTTTACATAGGTGTGCCAAGTTTGGTGAAAATATCTCATTCCATTCACACCATTTTAGTAAAAGTTTTGAAACGTTTTGGAGGCCTTTAGAGACTGTAAATCAGAATTTCAACTTTCTTTTTTGATAATTATTGACAATCAGACTCTAGAGAATCTTGCAGCACTGGTTTGGTTCCAGTCAGGCCAAAATTTAGGACTAGTTTGCAAAAGTAGGTGTTTCAAAAAATCCAAAATATCTGAAGATTTCAAATGACAAGCAAATCCTTGAGCCTACGCCTAACTGTTCAGGAGTTATGAGCGATTTCATACTTTTCACCGCTGTAGCGCCCCCGTCAGGCCGATCGGGGCGAGCCTTGGTGACATTGTAGATGGTGTGAGTACTACCAGCCTTCAAAATTTCAAGTCTCTACGACTTACGGTTCGGTCTGCCTGATCATTTTTAGGGGAGAATTCTGATCATTGGAAATGTTAACAATTACAATAGGGTTTCAGCGCTACGTGCTTGAACCACTAAAAATATTGTTCCCTTATTGAGTGTAGTTAGCCAGAGTAACTGCTTTTACTAAAGAGTAGCTTGACTGCAGTTTAACTGCTTTAAATTATAAGTAGCTTGGTAAACAGTTTAAAAAGTAGCTTCCCCAACCGTGCTACCTAATGCAAAACCAGCGTCTGTGACAGAAACTGAATTTACATTCTCTTTCTGAGAGAAACTGTGAAAAGGAGAATAGAAAAAAAAATGTCTCTCCATAGAGTGCAGCTTTGCCTTTACAAAGTCTGAACAAAAGGAGAGAAATATGGAAAATCCCTCAACAGCTTGTAGAAATGGTGTTAGTCATTGACGTGCCGTCCTCAAAGTCAGCAGTGACATGAAACGACAGGTCTGGACTGATGGAAACAAAGTGACCGCGGTGATCTGGGACTGGATGGTGCTAAAAGGTTCTTGTGTACGACAGAGGTTCAATCAACCAGCCACATCAGAGACCCTGACACACAGCGAAACGAATACCTTTTCAATTTTTAAAATACCAAAATTATTAATAAGTGTAAAAACCACCCACCTGCCCAAAGACAGAATGCAGTGAAGATTTTGTGCTTCATTTCTTGCAGCTCTAGCAGATCTCTCGCATCATTCTTCATTGACAGTGGAAATTGCACATCATCGCTGAATGTTCAAATAAACAGACCTGTCAGCTAGCACATTAAAAATCATTAAACATTAAAAATTAACTTTGGCTCAATGAAAAAAAAAAAACATGCTTTGATCTAAAAACGTACCCATACATACAATTCACTGCCGTTTCCAACTGAAATGAACATTGGTGGCAGCAGAACAGTGTAGATGACGTTGTTTTCAATAGCGATTGATACATACAACAACCAATGTAATAAAACACTGCCAGATTCCTGTTCATTTGTTTTTGATAAAACTGAACACTGTTTCACTGCCACTCACTAGATATTTCACTTTAAAAGTGTTGTGAAACTTGCAATATGCAACATAATATCATTTTCTAAACAGGCACGTCCCCACACACACGTTTTTCCAATTAGCCCGGGTTGTTAAAAATTGTTAATTTCTTTGTTTCTTGTTTATTTTTCAACAGAAATCTATTGCTATGGACTGGCCAGCTAACAGGGAGCATTCTTAGAACTTTAGCTAACGTTCTGGCAAAGTTCTCTCAAAATTATCAATAAACTTTCTTATACAAAATGTCATGTAGCTTTTAAGTTGCAAAACTATTTTACTGATTAATTCGAGCAGCGACTATTTTACTGATTTTTACTGATTAATTCGAGCAGCGCAGTTTCTGTGTGAGTGTGTGTCCGAACTGTGTGTGTGCGCTTGAGTGAGAGAGAGAGGGAAAGAGTATGTGCTTTCGGTACATAATAAGACGTATTTTTGAGGTAAAAACCATGACAATTATTTGTTGTTTTTATCCTACTGTTTACTATATTTATTTGCTCAGTCTGTGTCGTTGTGGGTTTTGTTTCTTTTGCCGTTGTAGGCTGTAAAGACCTTTTGAAATAACTGAAATCATTTGGCGAAGTGATATGGAACTGTAATGCATTCAAGACCTGCCTGGAACTACTTTAGCCATGCGAAAATAATTGCACACCTTAGAACGTTCGTCAACCAATCAGATTCGAGCATTTAACAGCCCCGTAGTATAATAAGATTTTCAAATTGTTAGCTCAAATACATTATTTATACATTGTTCATGTGTAACCCCTCCTGTTCTAACCAGCGCTCTAAGCGGGACTTGAACCCAGGTTTCTGGCATGGGAGGCAGGCACTCTAACAAGTGCCTCTTGAGATCAGGGGAGTGAGGTTTACACACACAGCTCTTACCGGCTTACATCTGTTACACATGGAATGTTTTTTTTTCTGAAATGTTTCATTTTTTTAATGTTACTACTTGTTTTTAAAGGTAACCTTCCCATAATGTTTGAAGAATGATAAAAAAAAATAAATAGAATGTTTCCTTAACGTACAACCAAGACAAGAAAAAAAAAAGTTTTTAAAACATTTTGAACATTTAGAAACAACATTTTCATAACTTAATAGTTCTTAGAACATAATTTTTTAACTTTGTGGCCTATTTTATAATCAAATATATTTTTTCGATTGTAAAACACTTTCTTGTGTACCGGCTTGGCATGCAGAGACAATTAAAAGTAAGACATTGGTAGTTTGACACTGTGGCGCTATTACTGTTTGCAATCTGACATAGAATGCACACAAATGTATAATAATGATGCTAACTAATGTGCGAATATTTCATTATAACCCAGAATTTGGGTCCAAAATGAAATACAAAACACCCTAGGGTAAAAAGATTCATATCGGTGCCATTGTCAGACTAAAGGACAGCGATTTCTGTGTAATTTTCTTTGTTAGCATAAGTGATTATCCCATTAGTATGCACTAGTGCTGTCAGATTTTGAATGTGGATCTTTTCCACTGAGTTGCCTGTATTTACTCTGTCTGTCCTGTCATAGATTAATTGAAGCAAGGATTGTGCAAACTTCAAATTTATTCCACCATCAGTTCAACCAGCACAAACAGTCCCTGAAAATGGGTGCATCTCCTCAAAGTTGACATTTTCCAGTTCATTACAGATTACAGAATACATCATAATTAGTCCATTATTAACTAGAAAACTGTTTCACAAACAACATAGAGACTGCATCAATTTATCCAGGAAAACTCATAAATATGAAACACGTACATTAATATAGTCACAAGAAACACTTGTATGCGATCAAACATCTCCATCTGTTCGTGTTGACTCACCCCAGGCTTACCTAAAGCAAATCAAAGCTTGATTATGTAAAAACTGAAGTAAATTTGCACATTTTATTTTGTTAAAAGTTTCTCATTTACAAAGCCACATTCTACAAAACCTGTTTCTGTAATTGTAACCTGTTACAGTCAAAACAACAGTCAGAATATGGAGAAAAAGAAATAGTTTAAGAATTGTTCAAGATGCCTATTTAGTATTTTAGGAATCAGTGTTTATATGTGATGGGAAATTATTTTAAAGTGCTTGTACCCTTTTATTATAAATAATTAAATGCCCATGTGCTTTGTCACACGTCCTGATTTTACCGAGTTAGACGTGTTCCTGGGTCAACATATTTTGTTGATCCTGGAACAACATTCCTGTCCAAAAATACCCATAAGTTATCCCTAAAATCAGAGGGAAATGATGGATAACACTGATGTAGAAGCACCTAATCCTGGTTGCATACCTAAACACAAACTGTAAACTTGTCCCTCAAATCTGATTGGTTGATTGGAATGTTGTTCCAGGATCAACAAAGATGTTGATGTTGTTTCCGCTGCTTTGACATCAGTGACCGCCTTATCTCGAGATTTAGGACTGAATATATGGCATAAAGTTGAAGTGTGAAGGTGATATTGTTATTTAACATAAAAAATAACAATATCACCACTGATATTGTGGTTGCTTCTCTTTTTGTTCACTCACCAAAAGTCATCAAAAGCTGTGAGGTTTTACTACATCAACATAATGTTTTGGCAATCAGTATGTTACCTCAATATTTGGGTTAATGTTGCCCTCTGGAAATCTTGGCACAGCTGGCCAAGTTAAATCCTTCTCTACAATTAAAAGAGAGAGAAAGCAAAAATGAGAACGATAGAAAAGAAGAGTTGTCAGGGGAGAGTACTGTTGAATAACCCCCAAAAAAGTCAACATGAAATTACTTGCGTAACATATTCTTGGTCTTGCTCTGCAAGATTTATCAGTACACAAAGTTTCCCCAATAATATTCTGCAACAGATTGCACCACTTATCACAATCCACTTATTCCCAATGGATAAAGTCAAATAAAACCTTCACTTTTTCTTGGTGTACTGTACATCTTATCACTTAGAAACATGTCAGATTAAAAAAGTAAATTGTTTCATGTTTACTTTAAGCAGTAGTCAAACCTTTGCATGATTCAATATAATAAAACTCCCAAGAACAACACATGCTGAGCAAAAGAGTGTATGTGTGAGAGAGAAACACAATACTCTCTAACAATGCAAGCCGGAGGCTTGTCAAGAGTTATCTGCAGTTTGACGGACACAGACAGGAAGTTCCTCCTCTATCGTTGTTCGGGATCTGTTCGAGTGTATCTCAAACATTAGAAAGCCTGTCTATCTCTCGTCTTTCCCCACAGCATCCACACTGACACGACAGCTCTGGTCCAGGGAGGAGGGGCTTGCATGATTCCACTGAGCTGATGATCTCCATAAATTTGATTTTATCACCTCTAAAATACTCTCTCAAGATGTCCTAAAAAGGAACCACATCATGCAGTCAGGGTCAGGAATGATGCACAATACCCTAAATATTGCAAATGTAATACATACAGTATGGTTTTAGCGCTTGTGCAGACACTGTAATGACCTGTAGCTGTCAGATATCTCACAATGGACTTCAAACAAGAACAAATCAGTGCAAATTTCTTTGTAAAAACATTACAAATTATTTCTTATGTTGTTGCATTGAACTGAACATGGCACGTTGTCATATTCAATCCAAAGTAACAATTTATGTCATAATGCACAAGGGATTTATATACGTGCATTTATATAGTTCAAAATAATTATGCTACAGGCAGCAAATATTGCCCATTAAGAAGTTTCGGACATTGCATCCAATGCAGACCACACAAGCAGAGCGAGAAAACATGCCAGTGCTGAAAAACTAGACTAGATCTTTTTTTTCAGTTTTAATAATACAGTGAATTAGATCTAGGAAAGGCAATGAGTCATTTTCTAACAATCCGGCATCTAAAAATAGGCCTACTTATTTACCGCATTAATCTTCAGGATACACTGTACAGGCTATGCGATTCAGTTATTTCCAGTGGAAAGTTCTTTTAGTCACATAACATTAGGAGGCCGTTGCATTATAGCATGCACATTTGCGGCCGCACACAAAAAGCAATTTTCCGTGCTTTTCAGACTACTTAAATGTAACAACTTTTCACCCCCGACAAAGGTAGACGAATGTGAGAGGAAGTAGAACGTGTGCACGCATACAAAGATAATCATGTGCGCTCATATGGAGAGGATGTGCATGGCAAAACCAATATTGCTGTTATATATATCATCCATTTCTTAGGTGCTGTGGGCAGCTGTTTGCAGTGTTATTCCAGTCGAGCCTCTCTTAGAATGCATGAGCTTCAGTGGACCGCATGAGTCTGGAGTCAAAACACAGCCGCAACTACAATATCCCTGTCAAAAGCATCAATGGTCAATGCAGGTTATGCATGGAGTGTGTTTACCTCCTTGTGTCGATGCTTAATTGCTATTTAATAGACTGACAGCTATTGTACATTGTACCTATTGAGAACATTGATGGGGAGTGTGTGCTCTGGAATAAACCTTCATCATTATCAGTTAATACTGCAATGAATTGGTTTCTTTGGGGGATAAACCGAGCAAAGGCAATCAACCAAAAGCTTTAAACTAAAGAGACGTTTCAAATGTTGCATGTAAGCACAATGAAAAATAGCACAGATGCTAATTGCTGCATAATTAAGCTTTTTAAAAACTAGCGACTGCTCAGCATGCAAATCAGCAAACTGCCCTCTTAAACCACTACATTAAGTAGCGTAAATGAATCAGGCACAAGAACTGTTGTATCAACAACTGCAAGTCATTTTCATTGCACACAGTTGTTTGTTTCTAAACCAAAGTGCTCTAATGACTATGAACATATTGATGGCACCATCCGCCTGGAAACAAGGGAATCAACACAATAATAAGTCAATGAATTTGCTCAAAATGCCAGATTAGAGAGATCAAATCTTTGAAAGATGTTCAAAGTTTTATCTGAGACACTTAAATACACTAAATACGATCCTTCTTTGATTTCTGATTTACGCTTACATTTATGCACAGCAACCTGCATTGCATTCAAGGTTTACATTTTATTACTTCATGCATTCACTGGGAATCGAACCCATGACCATGGTGTTGCAAGCGCCATTCTCTACTATTTGAGCTACAGAAATGCTATTTATTAGGGGTGTAACGGTATATGCATTCATCCCGAACCGGTTCGGTTGCATACAGTCAGTCACAGGCAATCCACGCTACAATCCAGAAGAGGGTGCACGTGGTAATGCAACACTGTTTGCTAACCGCCACAACAGGAAAAAGCTCAGAAGAAGAAGAACAGATGATTTATGCATAGACATGTTTACGTGTAATCTCTCAACCAGTGTTTCAACCGCGGAAAGATATCAATAAAACAGCTTGAGTATATAATCTCAAGTAGCATTACATTTACCTCAGGCAAGTCATTTATTGTCCACAGCATGTTATTTCACTAGAGAAATGAACTCTAGAGGAAGCGTTTCACTAAATATATGCACTATATTAGCTTATATATTCATTATATTTACTTTACCTGTTAGTAATGTCTTAATTATTTAATATATGTTTAAATAAATTTACCGTAAAAACAAGTTATGACAGTAACTGTGTAAATGATTATATTTCAAAACTGAATTGGAGTAGTGAAAAATAATTTTATAATTAGATTTAAAAGTTAATGCAAAACCTGTGCAGTTTATTTGAGCATTGAGTATTATATCTAAAAATAAATAGCAACTGAATTTATTATTTGGGGCTCTGTTGTTATTTATAACCTTAAATAATAATGTGCAAGAAAGGGCTCCCTGCATAGTTTACAGCATTAGCTTTTTCTTATCCTTAAGAAAATGTTAATTATAATTGAATTTACTTAAAGAGAGAGACACAATTTCTTCAATAAACCACTGTTTAATAAAAAAAAAAGAAGAAGAAAAAAGAAGAAATTTTAGTGACTTCATACCAAACCATGATGTTACACCCCTACTATTTATATTTAGTTATTTTTGTGAAATAATCAGTGCTTTTGAATGTACACAAATGTTTATTCCCAAAAGTTTCTTCCACCCTGGTCTATTATGGTATCAATTACTTAAAGGGGCTATATGTAGAATTCAAAAACAGAAACACTTGTTATTAGCGACGCCGCTGGCCGTTAAGTGAACTGCAGGCAGCAATTAATTACTCTAGCTGACACTCAAACATCCCAATATCGTCCACACTGCTTAGAAGGGTATGTAAATATGTGCTGACAGCAGTGCAAAACAGCAGTTCAGAAAGCATCTGATATGTTTGCATCAGCTCTGCGATTCACCGGCATCATGTCAACAGATGAGGTCATTAAAATTACACTGTTATGATAGTTTGATTATAAAGTATATTTGAGACTATAGACTACATAGATCTGGCTATGTGACACTATAGGCCAGGGCTCAGTGTGCAACAAATAATATTCTTAACAAATAAACCAAAACATTCACCGTCCCTTAAAAAGTATTACCAGTGTATTGCATTTATAGTTCAAATTTAGCTCAAAGTGATCAGCCCAATAGTGTTGAAGCGCTTGACATCGCTGCAGGTCAAACACACATTCACCGTTTGACCCTGGAGTCACGCCGCGGTCCAAGAAGTCAATCAGCTGCGTATTATACACACCTCATGAGACTCACGTATGAACGTACAAATCAAGGATGTGCAGGACGGCTTGACAGAATCCTAAATCATTATATGGATTTTTTTTCTCTCCACAGTAACATGATAAAGAACAGATTACATTGATTTATTCCAGACAATCAGAAGTTTTAAATGCTACATTTTCTGGCAGAACAGTTTTCCTTTTCCTGCAGGATTAGTTTTCACTAAATGAATGCACTTGCATGCTACACTGAAATATTGGAATAGCAGATACAATGTACAAGTACAAGTGCAATTTTTCCACACATACACAAATAAAATAAATAAATAAATGAAACAAAACACTGTCGTCTTCTTCTTTCAGAATACAAAATATAATAATCATCACTTTTAAACTTTGAAAGTATAGTAAAGTGTACTTCTTTTTCACAAGCGCATGCATGTGCAAATCTATAAATAAGGGTAAAGCATGCATAAATATTACACTTATATACTGATTAGTGGTGTTCACTAAGACAAGCATCATTTTTACAAGCACTAAACCGAAGTATGAAAGTCAGCAGTAACCTGCTGGAAGATAAACAGGTGAAAAAATCCCACAGACACACTCTGAAGGAGGGAGCCGAGCCATATCTTCGAAACCAGAAGATCACAGAGACTTTTGACCTGGACCAGAAGGAAACCACCAACCACATGGCAACCACCCACAACATCCTAGAAACGTCCCAGAAACCACCTACAACACCCTAGTGAATTTCACACAGGCCTTTTTCTTCAGAATCTAGTTCTTCTCCTGCAGCAGTTCATTCATACTAAGTACAGTTAGCAAAACAGTGGGAGAGTTTCGATTGAAGTCTCTGGTTTTTGCAAACCTTTGACTCCACTCATGTCTTGCCGAGGATGGAGAAGTCTCAGTGGAGTGTTGAGGTGGTTTTGTATTTGGGGTCATTCTGTGCTCAGATTCCTGTGGGTCGAGTCCTGCTGTACTAGAAGCCTTCACACCAGCCGTGTCTCTGTAGGACAGGCGTAACATCTACAGTAAAAGACAGAGAGAAACTAAACGATGGAAGGGGAGAGTTTAAAAAAAAGCCTGTTGTCTTTTATCAGAGCAACAGCATGTGTGCGGGCCGTCCCGGGAGAAGCACAGGCTTGGAAGCGAAATGGATTGTGCGAGACTTAATGCAACATTTTTATGGCGTGTTTGAGGAATAATTTTGAACAGATGTAGTTAACGTCCATACAGCCAGCAGCATGTGTTTGATGCGCTTGATACCAGGACATTTGAAAGTCAGCTTGAGATAAACAGAACAGATTGTGTGTGGAGGGGAGTGTAGACACACACACACACACACACACACACAGGCCAGACCTGTTTTAAACCTGTTCCAAACAGAATTAATTAAAGGTTAAGTGTGTAATTATATATGCCACTAGGAACACTTGTGTTTTGTGTCAAATGTATTTTAAATGTACTAAATTACAACTTCATCACTGCATGGCATACAAGTTTCAATAGAAATGACATTTAAGCATATTTTAGTTTACCATTAATGCTTGTCAGTACACTCTAAAAAATGTTGGGTTAAAAACACTGAATATGGACAAACCCAGTGATTGTGTTGTTTTAAATGTTTAATGTTAAATGTTTGCCCAATGTGCTGGCAGTTTTATTTTACTCAACTATTGCTTAAAAATGACTATATGGCTGGCTTAAAATGAACCAAAAATAGGTTGGAAATTAAAAATCAGACAATGTACATTTCAACTATATTTCCAAGACAAGACATGCAATTATGAAATTACATAGTCCAATTTAAGTGGGTCAGAAAGCTCTCTAATGTTCAGCTTTCAATATCAATATAAACTTAAACTATAATAAAATTCCATTTGATCACAAATAACATGCAATTAAGTGTCGAAAACACATTCAAATGGAATTGCAAAAATAATGACCATTTCCAATCAGCCATTGGTCATCAAATGCCCTAAACATCATTGGTTGAGCTAATGTTGTTGTGTCGGGCTGGTTTTGATGCTCCAACATACAGATCAATGTTTTGAAAGCACCGTGAGTCACATGTTACGTATTTTGGGGTGTTCAATGTTCAGTTGATTTAGTTACAGTGACTCTGCAAATTAAACTGGGAAACGAGAAAGTTATTTACACACTTCACCTTTAACTTCCACCATGTCTGCGCTGGAGGAGATTGACATGACAGCTGGAGGATGCAACAAAGCACGTCACCTCCGAATGTTCAACAGTGGACCATCCTGCTGTCAGACTTCTACAGTAAAATAAATAAATAAACAAATAATGCAATTTTCAGTAGACATCCATTTTAGGAAAAATTGACTTTGCAGTGGATTATTTTAGACTAGCAAAAGAATTTTACATGTGTTAGGAGTATTGCCACAACTGTGTATTTGTATGGTTTAAAACCTATATATTTAAAAAACATCTTAAAGTTAGCTGTTATTTAAATACACACACTACTGTTCAAAAATTTAGGTTTGGTAAGATTTCAGTTTCTGAAAGAAGTCTCTTCTGGCTGCATTTATTTGTTAAAAAATACAGTGGAAATTGTAATATTGTGAAATATTAAAATTTAAAATAAATGTTTTCTATTTGAATAAATTTTAAAATCCTTCAGAAATCATTCTAAGATGCTAATTTGCTGCTCAAGAAACATTTCTGATTATTATCAATGTTGAAAACAGCTGAACTGCTTCAGATTTTTGAAAAAGTTCAAAAGAACAGTGTTTATTTGAAATCTTTTGTAACATTATGAATGTCTTTTGATAAATTTAATGCATCCTAGCTGAATAAAAGTATTAAGCTATTTTTTTTTTTTAAAATCTTACCCTAAACTTTTGTATGGTAGCATGAGAGAAAAACAGAACAGAATATAATTCTATCAATCCACACATAATTTTGTGGTATATTATATAGCAATCTTGTTTTGTCAAATCACACTGCATGCATCCAATGTACGCAGACATTATATCGTTGTACTCAAACATTTTATTAGCAAATTATTTCATTTAATATGATATTACATCTTGCTTATCTGATATAGCTGAATTCTTGCATTTTTGCTTTCTATCATTCAAATGTTGAAACGAAGTGATGCTGTGCACATTATTACCATAGGCCAAAGGTATGACATTCCATCATGATTTCTATTGGTGGAACTCACTGGATGATGTTGTTCAGTATCAGGAGAACAGATTTTGTCCAGTTATCCCATTGCTGATAGACGCTATAATCATTTTGTGTCCAAAAAGCATGTATTCGATACAACAGATCAGAGAGTAAAAAAAAGTCATATTCATTCACTGCTTTTGGTACTAAAGGGAAGGAATCTAAAATTACTTACTGAATGTTTCTCCACTTCACAGTGCCTGGATTTTATTCCAGCAGTTGGATGAGTCAAACCTAAGAGGCTTATCTCGACGCAGAGCTCGGAGCAATACTCCAACTATCCACAAAATTCAGGAGAAATTAATAATGTCCCCGATGATTTGACTCTTTTACATTGAGTATGAAAATCGCATTTTCATTAAGAGACTAGCCCGATCGTCTTCCCAGCAGCCTTCATTCATGACAGACATGCAGAACCTTCCTTCAGTCTGAACACCATCAGGATCGCAGTCTTTAAAGGTCTGTGCAGAATAATGAACAATAGTTAGATGAGATCTGGTTCTGGTCAGCACGACTAGTTACCTTGATATAACAAAATATCAAATAAACTGTGATCAGCTATTTTGCAATGGTGTAACGGTGATCTGACAACTTTTTTGTCTTCATCTGAATACTACACTCTAAAAAATACTGGGTTAAAAACAATGGACTAACCCAGAGGTTAGGTTAAATGTTTGACCACTGTGCTGGGTAGTTTTATTTAACCCAACTATTCTTTATTTAATCCAACATACTTTGGGTTCATTTTAAGCAAGCAATACAGTAATTTTTAAACAACAGTTGAGTTAAAAAAAACTACCCAGCAGGTTGTGCAAACATTTAACCCAACCACTGGGTTAAAACAACCCAATCACTGGTTTTGTCCATTTTCAATCCAACTTGGGTTGTTTTTAACCCAGCAGTGTATATATTGTTTCTAATTCCAAAATGAACAAACTTTTCTCTTTTTCTAGACCAATTTGCTTTCTTTGTTCTATCCATCTTTGTTTAAAATAAATGACACTTGTTTCAATATGCGATTACCAAATGATATTCGATTAACCCAAGTTGGGCTGAAAATGGACAAACCCAGTGGTTGGGTTAAATGTTTGCCCAACCTGCTGGGTAGTAATTCAACTATTGTTTAAAAATTTGTATATTGCTTGCTTAAAGGTGCAATGTGTAATATTTAGGAGGATCTATTGACAGAAATGCAATATAACTATGTTTTGATTGGTGTATAAAGACCTTACATAATGAATTATGTTTTTATTACCTTAGAATGAGCCATTTCATTTTTTTTTTTAAATAAAACTACCCAGCAGGTTGGGCAAACATTTAACCCAACCGCTGGGTCAAAACAACCCAAACGCTCAGTTTGTCCATTTTTTACCCAACTTGGGTTGTTTTTAACCCAGCATTTTTTAGAATGCAGTGACTTTCACACATTCTGACTTTAGCAAACAAATACAAGTAACATTTGAATTGTGATGTCTGCAAAAGTAACAAAAGAATGCAACAAAAAGAGAAAATGTATGTTAGGCTGTGGCTGTGGCATCTTGCTCCCAATTCTTCATTTTCAAGTCAATTATTGTTGTTTTAGGTCTCAGAAAAATTACACCATACAAGCCAATTAATCAACTAACTAAAAAATTTGATTTATATCACAAACTTAATCTGTGCCTTACATTATCATTCTTCTTCAAGACGGATGAGGCCATTTCTTCCGTAGCTGTAGTTTTTCAGTATTTGCCATTCTGTCAATTTCAAGCAGAATCAATGCATGCATATATGAGCATTAGATCCTGTAGCTGCTCATTCTGATGAGAAAAAAAAAAGATTCACATGATTGTGAACAGAGAGAGAATGTACAGCCACAAGAAAGAAATGCTGTTTGCAATGCAATACTGGCTTACTACTTATTATACTAGAGTATACACTGCATACTACCTACTTACAATTTTGCAGTCTGATCAAAAGTCAGAAAAGATGTTCAAACTTGTGGCTGTATATACTTTCGGTTCATTTAGTCAAGTCAAGCACATTGTAATGTTGGCATATTTCACATTTTATCAGATTTTATCATCTGGATATTTTATGCACACTGAAAAAGATATACACAGTATGTTAGCATGCAATTCTGAACATAGCCACACTTTATTTATGTTTTGTTACTGAAATTTTTAAGCAGGTACACACATTGTTAATGCAAGAAATATTCTAAATAATAAAAAAGTGTCTAATTAAATTCCTTTGTCCTTTTCATAATCAACTTCATATTTCATTGTGAAAGTGCCACAGAATACTGCCATTCAAAGAGTCTCTTCTGCGCACTAAGGCTGCATTTATTTGATCACAAATACAGTAAAAATTCTGAAATAGTTTTACAATTTAAAATAACTGTTTTCTACATGAATATATTGAAAAATGTAATTTATTCCTGTGATCAAAGCTGAATTTTCAGCATCATTACTCCAGTCTTCAGTGTCACATGATCCTTCAGAAATAATTCTAATATGATGATCTGCTGCTCAAGAAACATTTCTGATTGTTATTATTAATGTTGAGAACAGTTGTGCTGCTTCATATTTAGTCATATTCCACATTTATTTGAAATATTTTATCATTAAAAAAAACGTCTTTAATGTGATTCTTACTGTCATTGTCCTTGCTGAGTGAAAGTATTCATCAAAAATCATACTTAAGCTTAAAAAGCAGCAAAAATAACTGTAATGATATTTCACAACATTACTAATATTTTACAGTATTTTTATCAAATAAATGCCTTGGTGAGCAGAAGAGACTTCTTTCAAAAACATTAAAATATCTTGCCGACCTTTTGAATGGTAGTGTATGTATATATGTGACTGACATAATCTAAATTAAAATAATGGCCTTGTTCTCGTCTGTGTTTGATTGCACAGCTGAGGTTTAGGACACTGAAGTACTTGTTCTGCACTTCAGCGTGAATCCCTGAATCAGAAGCCTTGAAACTGACAGCAGAAATCAATAGTGGAATAACACAAGCAAGATCTCTTTAACATCTCAAATGTCCTATACAAGAAAAAAGATGCAAAATTCTGCAATCAGTACGAACTCAAATATTTCTTATTAAATTCACTAAAACGTGAAGTAAATTCCTTTTAATCCCCGGCATTAATGGGAGACGTTCTTTTGTTAAGAGTGCATCATATTCCAAAGAACTGTTCACTCTTTTCTACAGAAACAAAACTGCTGTTCATTGATCTTTCTGTACTCTGCAAGATATATGGCAATAAAGCTCTAATTTGTATGCATGTACTGGGAATGAGAGTAAAAAGAATCAGTCATATATGCATTGGGCTTTGAAGTGTTGTCTAAGGCGTCAAACACAGCTGTTTCTGTGACAAGAACAGAGATGTTCAAGGTTTCTCAACTACAGTGTGCAGCTCTTGAACAATATTGTCCATGTAGAATAACTGTAGTTCATCCTCATGAAAGACTTTTTACTTTGTCGTTTAGTCAATTTAAAATGGTTTTATCCATCCAGCAATGGAAAAAAAAGTCCACAGAGTGAACGTGTGTCACAAAAAAGATAAAAGCTGTTTATTTTAACTTTAACTTTAATATTTTATATTTTACATATTTAATTTTCAATATTTAATATTTTACATAAGGGACCATTGACAAAGATTTTGCTTTTAAATTTTTTTATTTAATTGTGAAAGTGCCACAAAAACTGTATATACACTACCATTCAAAGTCTCCAAGGCTGTATTTATTTTATAAGAAATTCAGTAAAAAATGTGAAATATTTTTACAATTTAAAATAACTGTTTTCTATGTGAATATATAGTAAAATGTAATTTATTCCTGTGATCAAAGCTGAATTTTCAGCATCATTACTCCAGTCTTCAGTGTCACATGATCCTTCAGAAATCAATATGATGATCTGCTGCTCAAGAAACATTTATGATTATCATCAATGTTGAAAACAGTTTTTGTTGCTTTTATTTTGTCATATTCAGCATTTATTTGAAATATATATCTTTTTTAACATTAAAAACTTTTTGTCTGCCGGAAGCTAGTTATTTTACTCTACAAAGTTTTAAATATAGATTTTTTTCTTTTAAAAACCCATCGCTTCACTTCACATTTTTAAAATAACATTAAAATCTTTCATCTCCGATTATTTTCGTCTCAAAGAAGATAGTCATATACACCTTGGATGGCTTGAAGGTGAGTAAAGCTTGGGGTAATTTTCATTTTTGGGTGAACTAACCCTTTAACTTGTTTGTGCTACAAACATAAATGATTCCTCAAATCATGTGCCTTGTTGCAGAGAGGTGTGCAGTTACTTTACAAAGCTATAGTAGTTACAATTTTGTCTGTCTGTGGACGATACAATGGGCTTAAACCAGCCTAAAATAATTTGCTGGTGTCCCAGCCTGGCCATCTAAAAAGTTTTGCACACAGCACCTTCCAAAAAATGTGCTTATCTACTGTAGTTACTCATTTTCTCTAATCGCACTTGATACCACGGTTAATATTGCCTGACATTCATGAAGTGAGCTGAGCTGCATATGTGAAACTCTTCCACACAGAGTGCCGTGATGGCGGTATGAGGCGAATTCAAGAGTGCATATACTCCTTTATAGCTTTTAATTCTTCATAGCAAGACATATTTTTGAAGAAAATTAATTCTGCTGACAAATTTGCTTTTGTAATAACCTAATAGTTCGCCACTAGCCTGTGCATTCATCTGGAACAGATAGAGAGGAGCGTGTATCGATTGAGTGGCGTGCAAAGCAGCTGATTTAATACAAAGATTTAATTTTGTTTCACTCTCCAATTTTCCACAAGACTCTGATAATAAGACTGAAGGGGAGGGATTGTGGAATTCCCAATGAATGCAATTTAATTTGATTCATGCCATACATAAGGGCATTCACAACCCAGGCGAATACAGTTTGAATGACAAGCAACACAACAGGGTTCTGCACGTTGAAAGTAAATCTTCAAAGATAAAGTACAAAAAAAAAAAAAAAAAAAAAAAAACACACATAATGAGGCACCGAGAAGCCACGACAGTCACAATGTGATCTGTCCTTTTCCACCAAAACTTCAAGATGCAAAGTTAGTGGTTGCCAGGGTGTTGCTATGTGGTTGCTAAGGTGGTTCTGGATACGTATTAGTCTCTGTGACATTCTGGTCTCTAGATTTCTGGCTGTTGTAGATGTCTAAAACTTTCTTATATTATTTTTAAAAGTAAAAATAAAAAAACAACAACGAAGGTTTTATGTCAGAAAGTGCACATAAAAAGTTTTATCGTCTTTACCCAATAACATATAGTGTGTTGTGTGACTTAATTCACTTTCTATGTGTCTATATCTGTGTGCTCATAAATTGCATGTAACATTTGTTAAAGTTTGTAAATATATAATATACTGTATGTGTGTGTATATATGTTACTAGCCACTCAGCATTTTCACTGGCCACAATTTTGACATTGATACCATGGGGGAAAACTTCCATATATATATATATATATATATATATATATATATATATATATATATATATTATCTCATAATTTGGCAGCAGGAATATTAGGCTGCTGTCACTTTAAAACCTGACGCACGGATCCATTATACTGCTACACGTTTTTTCTTTCTCAACTGTTTACGTTCATCAACTGACTGTGTTTACGTGAATACTCCCCAAGACCGGCATTTTGACATTATTTTGTGTGTATTTGACTGTTTAAGTGCAATAAGCAGCGAAAAAGAGCTCAATTTAGCACTGAGAGGTGGCTTTATGTGTGCGCACTTTGGGTGTGAGCACAAAATCTGCGGGAATGAGTCAAATTATGCGTAATACGCGCAATCCCACGCCGAAATCCAAGCCCTGCAACACCAGTATTCATCCGTAGCAAATAAAACAAGATGGGTTCATGTGTCAACTTGCTGTCAGTGTCACATGATCCTTCAGAAATCATTCTAATATGCTGATTTGCTGCTCAAGAAACATTTATGATTATTATCAATGTTGAAAACAGTTGTGTACTTTTTTTTCAGGATTCCTTCATGAATAGAAAGTTCAAAAGAACAGCATTTATCTAATTTATCTGATTTCTAAAGGATCATGTGACACTGAAGACTGGAGTAATGATGCTGAAAATTCAGCTTTGATCACAGGAATAAATTGCTTTATAAAATATATTCAAACAGAAAACAGTTATTTTAAATTGTAATAATATTTCACAATATTACTGTTTTTACTGTATTTTTAATTAAATAAATGCAGCCTTGGTGAGCAGACGGGATTTCTTTTAAAAACATTAAAAATCTTACCGTGTCCAAACTTTTGACTGGTAGTGTCTATATATATATATATATATATATATATATATATATATATATATATATACAACAAACCTTTATGTTAGATGTGATTAATCACGATCATTTGTTTTGACAGCACTAATATACACATTTCACCCAACATGAGCTTTTTTTTTTCCATATCTGAAAAGCATACCCTTTTTTCCAAGAACTTTTGTGACTTCATACTCTACATAGAAGCTTTACAAACTGAATGTGTCTAGTGTAGGAGTCTCATGGTCTTCTCGTATTTTGACATCAGCTTCTTCAACATGTGTCTAATGAATACATGCAGGTCTCTGTCTTGATCTACTACACACGAAACACACCACTATGATGAGTGACACTATGACATTTACATAAAATATAAGTCCTATGATGTGTCACATCTTTGCACAAATATTTTATGTTTTCACAGACAAAAAAAAACAAAAAAATCAAGTGTAAATAAGGACTGCATGAACTCCTGGGTGAACTTTTTAGTCCTATTACTATCAAAACATTCATTTTTCTTCTCAAAGAACAGATTCAGCATGTGTCTGCTGTCAGTTGTGTTAAATTCATTTAATTGGCTGCAATTAGTATTCCAAAGCACTTTGAAATGAACACTGCTGAGCTAAAAGGGTTTTGGTATAACTCCATACTGCTCCAGTCTTCTGAATATTGCAGTAACTTGTCTCCCTTACAGGAATATTCACCAAAAAAATGAATCATTTACTCACCCTTTACTTTTTACTGCTTTTGGAAGCAGACAGGTGAAAGGGCTGGAAATCATTAGGCACCAAATTCAATTTAGATGAATAATCTACTAATTAAAATGTTAAAATCTCAGTTCTGCCATCATGATTCCTCTGTAAATGTGTTTTATTTAAATGTCAGGTCGTGGACTCATCGGTTGCTTTTCATTAAGATGTAAAATAAAGCATATTCTGTCTTTTTGTCCTTGGCTATTATCTGAACATATCTGAAGGGTCTCATGTGTGAGCAATTGACGTAAACGCACCTTTTGTTGTGTAAATGCCATTGCCGATGTGTATTTTCACTCTTAAAAATAAAGTTGATGCCATAGAAGAACCATTTTAGGTTCCAAAAAAGAACCTTTTTTTTTTCTTAGTGTGAAGAACATTTGAATAATCTAAAGAACCTTTTCCACTATAAAGAACCTTTTGTGGAAGATAGATTTTAAAGGGGTCGTTGATTATGATTTCAACTTTTAGTTAGTGTGTAATGTTGCTGTTTGAGCATAAACAACATCTGCAAAGTTACGACGCTCAAAGTTCAATGCAAAGGGAGAATTCGCTGTTTAAGGACTACAACAAACGACTGGTAGGGACTACAACGAGCTTCTTCCCGAGCTTTGTTCGAAATTTACATAAACCCCGCCCCCGAGAACACACAACAAAGGGGGTGTGGCCATGTTGGGCTGCTTTAGAGAAGAGGAAGAGTTGTTGTAGTAGAGTATTGTTGACATGCCGTCATTTTACGCCGGACTGCTTCACAAACGAGGGTCAATTCAACACAAAAGATTAACATGACGGCACATGCTAGTCGATGAGTTGAATCAACTCCACAGCAACTACATAAATGTATCCACTAACCATTCAGAAACGTCCAGTTTCATTCTAAAAGTTGTAACTTCTTCCTGAGTCTCTCCATCAGTGTCGACTCCGGTTTGAACAATGTAAGGCTGAACACCATTACTGACAATCCTCATTTTGTCTGCGTGAGATTCTCCAGCTTTGTTGTTGTTGAGCTGTTAAAGCTCCGCCCTCTTCTGGAAAGGGGGCGGGAGCAGCAGCTAATTTGCATTTAAAGGGACACACAAAAATGGCGTGTTTTTGCTCACACCCAAATAGGGGCAAATTTGACAAGCTATAATAAATGATCTGTGGGGTATTTTGAGCTGAAACTTCACAGACACATTCTGGGGACACCAGAGACGCATATTACATCTTGTTAAAGGGGCATTATAGGTCCCCTTTAAGAGTGTTGTATAAAAGCTTTGTGTGAAATCTCATTCTCCATTCCACATATTCAAGCTTGGCTCAAATGAATCATCTGAAGCATCGTTATGCGCCCCTGGTCACTTGGAAAAGACTAATTTGAACATTCTGAAAATATTTACTTTTGTGTTAGAGTACAAAGTCACACAGGTTTGGAACAACAGGAGGGCGAGAAAATGATAACAGGCCTTTCATTTAGTACTAAAACACAGAGGCACATTTTTAATTAAGTGTTTGTGAAAATCACAGACATTATGTAAAATAAATAATTATTATTCAAGGTTGTTTTCGTTTTGCTGTGATGCCGAACAACCAAAGTAATTATTGCAGCCAATGTTGTCTCTCATTGTGCCGGCGCTTCATTCCGGGCCGTCAGCTGTTCTGTATTCTGTCACCGTTGAATCATCCAGCACAGCCGGCAGTCAATGCTTTTCAAAACTACAAAGAAATGTCACCTCACTGTGACTGCATCGGTCACAGCTCTCCTTTACCGTGATTGAAGATGTCAATGATGTCGAGGAAAAAAATGGGAGTGTCGAACTGTGAAGTCCAAGTTACAATCATTTGCTGGAAACAGGAAAATAAAGCCCTGAGCTCTCCATATAGATGCTGCATTATGCACTGGATTTAGAATTAAACATTTATGGTCCACTGCATGCGTGTCAGGAATATTCTCAGTTTACCCACTCTCCACATGCAGAACAAAGAAAATAAGATTAGAAGAAAACTTCTAAGAGTACTGTATGCTTCTTATTATTTTCTAAAAATCACACTATGCAATAAACTTTTAGGTAAACTTTTCAAACTTGTCACATGACCTCACTGTGCTGCATGTTCAATTCAACAAATGCATAAACAAATAAATAAATGTTAATAGTATTATACTATTAACATGTAAATGTTAATAGTATAATATTATACTATTAATAGTATAAAAAAACAAATAAATAAATGTTAATAGTATAATAATAAATTAGTTTGCATTTTTCATTCAACTGTGCATTAAAATGAATAAACTTTTGGCATTTTGATCAATCATCAAGATTTAAAAATCACAATTTTAAATGTAGCTGCAAGCAGCCATTAAGCGGCCAAGCTGAAGAAGCAAGTAAGAAGTAAAATCATCAGTAAAATATAGCATTTTATTTCATATACTTGATTGTAGTTAGTGGCAATTTAATATTTTGTTCAGTTATATCACCACAAACAAGTGCAATCCCACCACTTTTTTATGTATCCTCAGAGTGTGCCCTTAAATTTGGTGAAAGTATCTAGATTATAGACATGTATATGTACGAGTACATAAAAAATGACCCATTCACGTCTTTGATTGCATTTTTTGCCACTTACTATCAAAATGTTGTCATTTGGGCCATTACGTATTACCATCGTTCTATGTTTCTGAATTTCCTACAGTGGTTTCGCCTCGATCGGACTAACGGTATTGAAGATATTCGCAAACGTTGTTTTAATGCTAAATTGCAACCTTGCACAAACCATAAGGTGAACCTAGCATGTTAGGTATCGTTGGACTCTGCAAGGATTCAGGAATCTTAGGAGATGACTCCCGTGAAAATGAGTCAGCCACACCAAAAGTTATGAGCATATTAATATTTGTTTATTTGATTTGTCTCTAAACTTCTCAGGCTCCTTCGGGGCATCATGTTGATGACCCATACTGAGTTTCGTATTGATTTCATAAAAATACAAAATGTAAAATAGCCGACACCTAAAATGGTTGATATGGTAAAATTAGATATCATGACTCCAACAAGACCAGTTTTAATTTTTAATCTAATTTTTGGCCAGAAATTATAAGCAAATATAGCCATTTTTGCTATCTCCGGACCAGAAGGTGGTGCTGTATGCAGCCTCAGTTCATGCTTATGATGAGATGTACCAAGTTTGGTCAGAATATGCTAAAGCGTTACGGAGATACAGCCTCGCGTCCAATTTGGCATGCTCTTCTTTGAATTTGTTTGTGCATTATTCAAGAATGTTTGGGTTTATCAAAAAGCTTTTGGTAACTTTTTGCCACCATAGTCTGAAGATGATCTGATTTGATTTTCATGAAAATTGGAGCAACCGTCTAGGAGGAATTCGAAAAAGTATGTTTTTTGGCTGGGTAATTTTGTTTCTAACCCTTATGTTTCAAAACTTATTAGCGTAAACATGAGTGAAACTTTGGTCATGTGGTGCCGCTAAAGATTTTGATCTAGAGACACCAAATTTGCGGTAGTTAATGTTGGGACTGTTCTCTATTAGTGTGCCAAATTTCATAACTTTCCCGGTTCTATGGACTGCCATAGACTGATACATAAACGCCAACGGATACAATAGGTGCCATCAACTATTACCAAACTTCGGTACTTGGCCCCTAATTACTTCATATGTAACACTGGGAATGGAGGGTCAAATCAAGGATGTGGTTGTTTTTTTTTTTTTTTTTAATAAATGTACTAGGTATTTATTGCATAATGTGCACAGTTTGCATACAGCAGAAATTAAATTGCTCTTCTGAACATGTCAATGCTTCAAGCCTGTCTCACATCCATTACCTACAATCCCAATAAATGATTCTGACTTACAATGAATCCCTTAGAAAAGAGGAGAGAATTGAATCCTTTAGGATTGTGGATGGCATTGATTTTCTATCATTTTATCACATCTCTTCTATTGACACCACCTGCTCATGTTATTACACAGAGTGCAAATGTCATTTGTATGTTTATCCAGTGCTGCTTTGATAGCAGATCCAACAGAACAAGACACATTTATACTCTAATCCAACAAAGTCTCATGCTATATGCGTATGAGATATCATATTAGTAATATCATATCTTATTTAATGCTTTTTATAAATGCATTAAAGAGGGATACTCAAAAAAATGAAAATTACAACACTTATAAATTGAGAAAAAGTAATTAAAGAGGCACAATAAGAAAGTAAAACTATTTTAGTATTGTTCATTAATGATTATAGTATGTATTAATATTTTGAAGCACCTTTTATTTTCATATTTGTGCTTCTGTCATTTTTATTATTTTTAATATATTTCTAATTTGCTTTATTTTTATGCTAACATTTTACAATAAGGTTCAATTTGTTAACATCGTCACATTAGTTCATAAGAAATAAAAAGGAAAATACTTCTAAAGCATTTATTAATCTTAGGTTATATTAATTTCAACATTTACAAATACATTATTAAAATCAAAAGCGTTGGGACCTGATTGTAAAGTGCTAGCATTTTTATTTCAGTATTAGTTTTTTATCTAAAGTTCATATTTTATTTATATTTATATTTCAGCTTTGTTACAATTAAGCTGAAATAAAAATATATCAATTACTTATATTTCGGCTTTATTTCAGTTAACAAAAAAAAAACACATTTAATGGTTTTAGTTTTAGTGAACACTGAATATTGAATGCCTTTATTGTCATTGTATACAATGAAATCAATAATGCTACTGGTGCATTACCACTCAAATGCAAAAAAACAACAATAGATGTAATAACATTCCCATCTTAATAAATAATAAACAAAACTAATGAAGACTAAGATAGAGAAATAAAGTCAGGACAAACATTCTACTTATTTTTGTCATATTGCGCATATGTAAATTCAAGACTTAGTAGCATTAATGCAAATACGGCTCTTGGATAAAAAATATTTTTGAGTCTGTTTGTTGATGATATTACCGTCCTGTAGCGTCTTCCCGAGAACAGCAATTCAAAGTAATGGTGACCAGGGTGGGAGGGGTCCCGAAGGATGTTATGATGTATATGAAAAACATTGTTTATGAGTCACCCTCATAACTGAGTTCAAAATGAGACCGGGTTGATGTAATCTGTCCAAATTGATATCCGAAATTGGAAAACATGGCAGCAGGAACATGAATTCTGATTAATCCATGACCCTCAGTCATTAATGAAGATGTTTGTGAGCTGGACTCATAAGCACTGAAGTCATTATGACCTACGGGGAGCCATGCAGGGCTAAAGGTCATCTCTCTATGTCTGACGCTCTGCCATCAGCGGGAAGCCGCAGACTAATTAGGCATTAATTAAGCATGTAATCTTCATCTAGAATGAAGATGAAGGTTGAGAATCAAATACGGACACCTGGGAGGTGAACTGAAACTGAAAATGGGCTCTACTACATTGGCATTAAGGTCAGAAACATGCTCCATGCTTTCAGGCAACTAGCAAAAACATGTCAGCAGATTAACTCATTTTAACTACAAGAGGACATTTTACACTAATGCTGCTATAGTGCCTCTTGTGGCGATGCTGAGAATGCAGTGCAATGAATTGACATGCTCTGATACATTTATTTCAAAAAGCAACAACAAATTAAACCAAGCTTACCTAGTCATATTCACATACTTATACACACATATATTCACATAGTCTTTATGCATTATTCTAAACCAGTCTAAACCAAAACATGGGCGTCTGAAACAGTGTTTGACATCACATAATCTATTGTAGTAGCTGTAGCAGGCCTGCGTCAGACTTCATGATATATGTGGTGTGTCAGGAAGTAAACTATGACCCATTATCTTTGATAAATGATCGGAGGCTGTATTCGCACTGTAAGTTGCTGCGTGCTGTGCCATCGCTAAATGCAACCTGTAAAATCATATTTATCATGCTCATACTCAACCTGCACCCCAATGCAATACAGCAGGCAAATAATGGCATGTTTACATTTGAGCACTAGTGTGTGTAAAATACCTGGAGTTTACAAATACAGCCATGACTCCAACTGTTTTCCTCAAATCGTATTTTATATTACAACTTCCATGGTCATATGTAATAATTCCTCTCAGCTTCAAACCATCGGACCTCCATGGACCATCTGATTCACACTGCAAAACAAAATAAAAGCTGACAAAAATGATGGTTAATTGGCTGGTTACTGTACATGCATTTTTCCTATGCTTTTACAATCAGTTAAACATTATTATATTATATTATATTATATTATATTATATTATATTTATTATATTATATTATATTATATTATATTATATTATATTATATTATATTATATTATATTATATTATATTATATTATATTATATTATATTATATTATATTATATTATATTATATTATATTATACAATACAATACAGTTGGAATACATTTGTAGTCCAAAACAAAATAAAAGTTGACAAAAACAATTATAAACTGGCATTTTTCCTATGGTTTTACAATTGGTTAAATTAAATTAAAAATTATATTATATTATATAATATTATATTATGACATTATACAGATACAGTTGAAATATATTTGTAGTTCAAAACAAAATAAAAATTTGACAAAAACAATGATAAATTGGCATTTTCCCTATGTTTTTACAATTATTTTACAATTAATTATTTTACAAAAATTAAAAATTATATTATATTATATTATGCAGATACAGTGGCACTATATTTGTAGTTGACAAAAACAATGATAAATTGCCATTTTTCCTATGCTTTTACAATCAGTTAAATTAAAAATTATATTATATTTATTATATTATATTATATTATATTATATTATATTATATTATATTATATTATATTATATTATATTTATTATATTATATTATATTATATTATATTATATTATATTATATTATATTATATTATCCAAATAATTAAAAGAGACCTACAGTTATAAATAATAACTTTTTAAATTCATTGTAATATCTTGAATGATTTTGCATTCCTCTTATTAAAATATTAAATAACTGTCTTTTCTACAATATTTTCCCCACCTATTTCTGGGCAATTTCAACTATTTTTCCATGATTATCCAATGCCAAGTTCAGAGCCATGAGAGATAATATCCCATTTAATAATATAATAAACTTTGATTTGAATACAAAAAGGGGACGAAACCTGAATGAAAACGTTTTAGAATGAAAACCTATAAATGATACAATAGTTCATGTATTTTATGAGAAAATAAACTGCAATCATATAAAGCATTGCAAATTATTTAAATTAACAAATGACAGTATAATATAGAAAACCAATATATTTTAAGCTGAAAAATATTTAGATACTATATATGCGAATAAAAAATATTTCCATTTTATCATCCACATTTTTATAGAGTGACCGGCCTGAATTTACTCTGTGCTTCAGTGAGAATTCAACTACAGTATTAAACATGATTTTTACAAATGAAGTTGAAAAGATCTCAACCTCAAAGCTCATGGTAGGTCTCTTTTGAAAGGTTTATATGTTATCGTTAAAAATCAATTTCTCTATGGAGAAAATGAATGGGATTCTTTTTCTTCCAGAACTCGACTGCTGCGCTCTCTATAGGGGAAAATGTTCAGTGATGAATTGAAGTGCACTAGTTAGAGCTCTGAGCGGACACAGGCTTAGTGAGAGTGAATGGTTTGATTGTTGACAGACTGAATGAATCTTTGTCTTCATTTAGTCTGGAGAGAAAACTGCCTTACGCAGCACAGCAGACCAAGACAAATGCGCTAACACCTCTATCGTCTGCTTTGATTTCCTCTTCTCATAATATATATACACAAACACACAGAGAGAGAGAGTCTCAATGTGGGCTGAAGTGGGTCTTCTCACTGGTACAAAATACTGCAATTCTGTGCTTTTCAGTTCACAGTAACAACGTTTATTCTTGCGCACGGGCAGCTCTAATAAACCACTGGTGCTTCATTCTGTCTCTGTTCGACAACACGACCCGTCCTGTCACTCACAATACACAAGCACTGTTAGTCTTGCAAGCTAAAATCTGCATTAAAGGGGTCCTTGATTATGATTTCACTTTTTTAACTTTAGTTAGTGTGTAATGTTGCTGTTTGATCATAAACAACATCTGCAAAGTTATGATGCTCAAAGTTCAATGCAAAGGGAATTCAAATAATTCTTTGTTTAAGGACTACAACAAATGGCTGGTTGGGACTACAATGAGCTTCTTCCTGGGTTGGTGACATCACAAACCCCAAAATTTACATAAACTCCGCCCCCGAGAACACACAACAAAGGGGGTGAGGCCATGTTGGGCTGCTTTAGAGAAGAGGAAGAGTTGTTGTAATAGAGTGTTGTTGACATGCCGTCATTTTACACCGGACTGCTTCACAAACGAGGGTCAATTCAACGCTGAATGCTAATCGATGAGTTGAATCAACTCCACAGCAACTACATAAATTTATCCACTAACCATTCAGAAACGTCCAGTTTCATTCTAAAAGTTGTAACTTCTTCCTGAGTCTCTCCATCAGTGTCGACTCCGGTTTGAACAATGTAAGGCTGAACACCGTTACTGACAATCCTCATTTTGTCTGCATGAGATTCTCCAGCTTTGTTGTTCTTGAGCGACCGAAGCGTGAGCTGTTAAAGCTCCGCCCTCTTCTGGAAAGGGGGCCGGGAGCAGCGGCTCATTTGCATTTAAAGGGACACACAAAAATGCCGTGTTTTTGCTCACACCCAAATAGGGGCAAATTTGACAAGCTATAATAAATGATCTGTGGGGTATTTTGAGCTGAAACTTCACAGACACATTCTGGAGACACCAGAGACTTATATTACATCTTGAGAAATGGGCATAATAGATCCCCTTTAAGCAGACAGTTGTCTAATATTGACTGCTAGTTGACATGTAGTTGCAAAGTTACTTATAGTTAGTAGAATGTCTAAAGTGGACTATCGAAATAAAGTGTTACTTATATTGCAAACTGTAATTTATTCCTGTGATCAAAGCTGAATTTTCAGCATCATTACTCCAGTCTTCAGTGTCACATGATCCTTCAGAAATCATTAAATATGCTGATTTGCTGCTCAAGAAATGTTTATGATTATTATCAATGTTGAAAACAGTTTCGTATTTTTGTGGAAACCGTGATATATATTATATTTCAGGATTCTTTGATAAATAGAAAGTTCAAAAGAACAGCATTTATTTAAAATAGAAATTTTTGTAACATTTTAAATGTCTTTACTTTCACTTTTGATGAATTTAATATGTCCATCTCTTTCTGATTCCAAATTGCTATATTTATACACTATTTTGTATTACTGTAATAATTTTAAATTGCACTTACTGTGTAAAACAATTTTCCGTTTTCACTGCATCATGATGAAAATATTAAAATGTGTGCAGATTAAACTGATCAGTCATTTGTGAAAACAATTGGTTTATATTTGAAGTTTCATGTCATTCAGCCACAGGGCCTGAGCGATCTGAACTCATCTCTCTGCCGTACATAATATCGTCAATTTAATCATTTCTGTCCTGATGTATTACAGCCATAACTTTCAGACTGTCAGCGCAGGAAAATTTACATGCAGCTGTTAAATTAATAACAATAGAGATCACACAATCGCTCACCATATCATGCAGATGAAGCTAAAAAAATAACCTCGACACCGATGACTAGACTCAATGTTCACACGTCAATGAAACGCTCAACCCGCAGGGCCTTGAAAACTCTTCCACCTCTTCATCTGTCTGTGTGGATCTGACACATGAAAACAGACACACAAGCAAACATGCATATCTTTAGCTATATATCATTTCAGTCTTGTTTTGCAATTAAAAAAACAGAAAACACATTTACAGTAATGTACTTACAATGGAAGCTGAGCAAACAAGTTAAAGGCCAGACAAAGAAATGTAATGCCAGAAATGTCAACATAATTCAAGATATATTCTCATGCAATTTTGTGTCTCAAATAAATTTAACTTGTTTTCGGGATGTTTTAAATATATTTTTTAAGTTAAAAAATAGTGATAAAGTTATTGAAATTATTAGTTCTTTTTTTCTTTTCTTTTTCTTTAATTAATTAATTTTTAATTGCATTGGCAGCCCTAATTTTTACTCTCTTTATATAAATATGTCTTAAATATATATAATCATTTTAAGGCATACTGACAGCCCTGAAACATGCACAAGCACAAGCATGATATAACAGTAAGTGTGCTGAAGTTAGGTCGCTCTGTAGTGACATTAACTCAACAATAAAAGCGCAACACACACTTCATGCCTACTTTTAATTAAGCTCTCAGTGTCACTGATTCAAAAGGGCTGTTTTTATCCTCCCTGCAACACTCAGAAACGCTGAATAATTAGCTCAGCTCAAAGAGAACAAGGTGGGAGGTGGAGAACTGGTGTAGCACTGGGACCTTCAGCAAATAATGTGGAAAGGCAGTGGATGAATTATTCAAGATGGTGCTGGATGTGGCCACGGGCTACAGCATCCATCAGGCTGCTCGGAGAAAGATGCTCAATTAATGCCTTTAAATATACAGCACTCTCACACCTCTTCATAAATGACTATCAATATTTCCCTCGGCTCAGGTGCTGCTGGGTCACATTTTATCCCTGAAAACAAAAGGGGGAAAATCAGTGTAAGCATATTTTGTTTAAGAAAATTAAGTCTTTTTGTATTATTTCAATAATGATTAAGTACATTTAAACCCAAAACTCTCTTTTAAGGAAATGAATAAATAAATACAAATTCTCAAGTCTTCTAAGACAGTAATGAAAGTCACTACTGATATAATACAGTTATTTCTTTTGTAATTATAATCAGCATAAATCAACACAGAACAAACATGTTTAATTGTCATGAAAGTAACCTTCCAATATGCAAACAAAAAATATATATTTTTTTACGATCTGTACTTTACAATTGAAAAGGTTTATATGGAAGAGGATTAGGGCCAATCAATAATCAAAAACAAAACCATCTCGATATTAAAGTCATTATAATGCAAGAACAAGCTCATTAAATTTCGAGAAAAAAAAAAAGTCTAAATAAAATGT
Source organism: Hypophthalmichthys molitrix (assembly GCA_037950675.1). Taxonomy (NCBI): domain Eukaryota; kingdom Metazoa; phylum Chordata; class Actinopteri; order Cypriniformes; family Xenocyprididae; genus Hypophthalmichthys; species Hypophthalmichthys molitrix. Next base: position 31,717,436 of record CM075497.1, read on the forward strand.
TGAGAATAAAATCATTCAAATTCGAGATTAAAGTCATGTGTCTAGAAAAAAACGTGTTAAATTTTGAGAGAAAAAGTCGAAATAAAATGTTGAGAATAAACTCAATAAAGTTTGAGAATAAAGTCGTATTTCGAGAAAAAATGTCTAAATAAAATGTTGAGAATAAAATAATTCAATTTCGAAAATAAAGTCATTGTGTTTTGAAAAAACTTGTAAAATTTCGAGAAAAAATGTTGAGAATAAAGTCGTGTTTCAAGAAAAACTCGTTAAATTTTGAGAGAAAAAGTCTAAATTCAATGATAAGAATAAAATTGGTAAATTTCGAAAATTAAGTCGTTTCGAAAAAAACATTAAATTTCGAGAATTTTTTTTAAAATTAAATGTTAAGAATAAACTCACTAAATTTTGAGAATAAAGTCATTGTTTTGAGAGAAAAAATTGTTAAATTTCAAGAACAAAAAGTCAAAATAAAATATTGAGAATAAACTCGACTTTAGAATAAAAGTCGTGTTTCGAGAAAAAAATTGTTAAATTTAGTGAAAAAAGTTGAAATAAAATGTCGAGTATAAACTCACAAAATTGAGAATAAAGTCATTGTGTTTCGAGAAAACACTCGTTACATTTCGAGAACAAAGTTGAAATAAAATGTTGAGAATAAACTCACTAAAGTTTGAGAATAAAGTTGTGTTTCGAGAAAGAACTCATTCAATTTCGAGAACAAAAAGTTGAAATAAAATGTCGACAATAAACGCATTCGATCAGTGTTCAATGCATATTTTAAATTTTTTCTCTAAACACAATGACTTTATTCTAGAAATTTAATGATTTTATTCTCGACATTGTATTTCGACTTTTTTTCTCAAAATTTAAAGGGTTTAATTTTGCATCATAATGACTTAAAACTCGACATGGTTATATATTTTTTTATTATTACTTTAACCCTAATCCTCTTAATATTTGTAATAATTACCCAATTTAAAAAGTACAGATTTCTGTGGATAAACGTCCTCTGGTACATGAAGAACAACTGCAGAAGGACACCTTGTGAAAATGAATTTGTTCCTCTCAGCGTGAAGCAGGACACTAATACACGAGTCCATGCCTTTCAAAAGCAGTGTAATATTTCAAAGAGATGCACCTCTTCAAATGTGGCATTATTCCTTTAGAGGGATCGTATGACTAGTCACTCGTCTGACAACAACAAGTTTTGTCTAGAGCTTCTTGAAGGTTATTTAAGGTTGTTGCGTTTCATTCTGTTCATGCAAATTGGAAGATCTGAGACGTTCGGAATAAAAAGATGTGTGGAGCACGAGATAAATGCATGTTTTTTCTGCCTGTTATACAGTGACAGAAGTCATCTCTTTGATATTTTTGCACAAAATCCAGAAGTGGAACAAAAAGTATGACTGTATGTTGAAGCGTCTGTTTTTGTGAAAACTGCAAATGTGCAGCCTGGAGAACCTCAAGGTCGTCACCAAACCACGTCTAAGCGGAAAACCCATTTCTCTTTCTCACTAAATTGTCTGGCCTCTAATCCAAATAGAAGTGACTGAAGATGCTTGGCTGGCCATAATCTACAACTCGTCCTTCCTAAACACTTTAATCTCTGTAATCTGACATATTCATTTCTCAGTGAAAGCGTGAAGTTAGGTTGAGGGAGTCTAAGGATGACCTTTCCACCACCAAAAGAACAATTAAATCCTAAAAAAGCCCTATTGTTGAGTTTCTCCACTAATGATGATCACAATTATTTTCAATTATTGTAATGTTGTAATTGAAAGGCGATCTAAAGGCCGCTGACAGCTCCTTTTGAAAGTGTGGACAGAGCGACGTTTATTCTCACCCTCGGTGTTAATTAGCTTCTGTTGCCGTGCTAGTTTTTCCTACAACCCACTTTCAGCCGAACTAACAGAGATGGGTCTGACCCGCAGCTTTGTTTCTATCTGACAAGGTTTGACGTCGCTCTAATGGCTCATGTTCTTTTATGAAACGTGTTAGCTTGTTAGCATTGCCTTATTTTTTGGTCTTATAACTCATGACTTTTTTATGAAAGCTTGGATGTCTTATGAGGTGAGTTGAGCAATGCTTTTAAAATTAAAATCGTTCTCTTGTCGATACGGTGAGATTTATGCAAATATTCTGAACATAAACGAGCTGAGCAAGCCTGAGCCAATTTGCTTCCTTAAAAGTTCTGCTGACACGTGGAAGAACGGTGGACTTTTAACAGAAGAAAAACTTTCCGTCCTCAACTATCATGCATTTCAATCTCTGACGGAAGGCATGAATGCATTGAAGCAATAGATAAACCCTCAAGCAAATGATAATTCTGTCAATAATTACTCACCCTCATGTTGTCCAAAACCTGTACGCTCTTATATTTCTTCAAAAGGAGGATTTTTTGAAGAAACAGGCAAGTGGTCATGTCTATCAAGCTCCAAAAATGCAATATTATGCAGTGTGATGCAACCTGATAAATATAAAAAGAGACACTATGTTATGATTCATAAAAGCTATAAACTTTTGAATTGCAGACGAGCACATCTAAACTTCTCATTGCATGACTGAAATAAGCAAGAGAGCAAAGGTCAGAACATTACAGCTTTAATTACTGTTTAAACAGACCTAAAACTCTAAAACTAGGGTGAATTTAGGTTGATTGGGACACTTTTTCCCAGTCATCTCAATGGCAAAAAGTGTCCCAATCCACCCTATGTATATGCTTACTAAAGTGTCCATACTTACAATGAAAATGCATGCCTGATCTGATTTAATAGCAGTAAGACAAGTCACATTTATTTAAATGGTGCTTTATACAATGCAGATTGTTTCAAAGCAGCTTCACAGTAATAAACAGGAAAAGTTTTGCAAAGTTTTTCAATTATGAAACAAATACAATTTCAGCTGTAAAAAGACAAGTGTTGCATGTTGCAAAGTTCATAATTTCTGAAATATATTCATACAATTCTACTCTTTAACTATATTTTTGTCCCCAGAATGTGTCTGTGAAGTTTCAGCTCAAAATACCCCACAGATCAATTATAGCTTGTCAAATTTGAGCAAAAACACGCCATTTTTCTGTGTCCCTTTAAATGCAAATGAGCTGCTGCTCCCAGCCCCCTTTCTAGAAGAGGGCGGAGCTTTAACAGCTCATGCTTCGGTTGCTCAACAACAAAGCTGGAGAATCTCATGCAGCCAAAATGAGGATTGTCAGTAACGGTGTTCAGCCTTACATTGTTCAAACCGGAGTCGACACTGATGGAGAGACTCAGGAAGAAGTTACAACTTTTAGAATGAAACTGGACGTTTCTGAATGGTTAGTGGATAAATTTATGTAGTTGCTGTGGAGTTGATTCAACTCATCCACTAGCATGTGTCGTCATGTTAATCTTTTGTGTTGAATTGATCCTCGTTTGTGAAGCAGTCCGGCGTAAAATGACGGCATGTCAACAACACTCTACTACTACAACTCTTCCTCTTCTCTAAAGCAGCCCAACATGGCCTCACCCCCTTTGTTGTGTGTTCTCGGGGGCGGGGTTTATGTAAATGTTTGGGTTTGTGATGTCACCAACCCCGGAAAGAAGCTCGTTGTAGTCCCTACCAGCCGTTTGTTGTAGTCCTTAAAGTATTAGTTCACCTCAGAATTCATATTTCCTGATAATTTACTCACCCCCATGTCATCTAAGATGTTTATGTCTTTCTTTCCATATCTTTCCAGTTGTTCTCCATATAGTGGACTTCACTGGAGTTCAACGGGTTGAAGGTCCAAATGTCAAATGACAAACAAATAAAACTTTTTAACCACAAATGCTCGTCTTGCACTGTTCTGCGATGCGCCATGCATTACATAATCATGTTGGAAAAGTCACGCGTGATGTAGGCAGAAGTACCGATCCAGTGTTTACAAAGGAAACATGCAAAGACTAAGTCAAACGGCCTTTACAAAAAAAGGTAAAACAACGATGTCGGACGATTTTGAAGTTAGAGGAGAAAATGAGATCGAGTTTTTTGTCCTACTGCGGTACTTCCGCCTACGTCATGCGTGACCTTTCCAAAATACAGCTAGTGCAAGATGAGCATTTGTGGTTAAAAAAATACATAATTTTTATTCTCTTTTAGTAAATGGCCAATCATTTCTCTAGATTAGACTCTTATTCCTCGTCTGTGATCATGTAGAGCTCTTTGAAGCTGCACTGAAACTGACATTTGGACCTTCAACCTGTTGAACCCCAGTGAAGTCCACTATATGGAGAAAAATCCTGGAATGTTTTCCTCAAAAACCTTCATTTCTTTTCGAGTGAAGAAAGAAAGACATGAACATCTTGGATGACATGGGGGTGAGTAAATTATCAGGAAATTTTCATTCTAAAGTGAACTAATTGTTTAAAAAGCGATTTCTGTAAAAGAAAATATCTCCCTTTGCATTGAACTTTGAGCATCATAACTTTGCAGATGTTGTTTTTGATCAAACAGCAACATTACACACTAACTAAAGTTAAAAATGTGAAATCATAATCAAGGACCCCTTTAAAACTGCTCTAATCATAAAAATAAAATCAGCCCACAAAAAAAAGATATGCTCCTCTTAAATAGCTTTAATAAAGTTAGCTAGTACTTTGTAGTGTAACTTCTTTTTCTGTTGAGCATCTTGTCTGTAGCTTAAGTACTGTAAATTATGAATAACTCCACAGTTTCAAAGCATCACACTACACATTCTCCCACACGAGTCACAGTAGGGCCCCCGATGCCTCTTTCACGCTGATTTTATAGCTAGTCTTAAATACACATGCAGGCCATTGCCCATTTTATAGGACTCATTATCGGAGTGTTGGGGAAAGAACTAATTATTTACATTAGGGCTGTAGCTTACGGCATGTCAGGGCCAGTCGATTCCAGTGGGCCGATGTTTAATGTGCGCCTTCATTCCGGCATCAGGCTCTCAATTATTCATCTCTTATAGTCTTTCTGTTTGAGGGACCCCATGCATTCTTGATTTGCAAAGGCGATTGGTGAGGATGCAGATATACGATGAATTCAGCTCAACACAACACTCCACTAATAACAGCATTTGTTTTAAATACACAACCAGGGAAGAAAAACAAGTTACTGCACACTTATCTTTAGCTATAAAAAAAAATATAGGTATATAAGAGACTAATTTAGGTTTTACTTGCCTGTCACATGTTGCATCCAGTATCATCCTGGAAATGTAAACATATTAAGGATAGTTAGTTATGCATTTCATTTTAATGCATTGTATCTAATTTCAAGTAAAAATGTCTAAACTTGTTGTAGTCTGATCAAATAATGAGTAAAGCAAGAGATTCAGTTTTTGGCCTGGAAAAGTCATGAAAAGTTAACATAAAAAGTTAATGCAAATATAGATTTTTTTAGTTGCTATAAAAGAAGCTATACTTCCAGAATAACAGAAGTAGTCACGGAAATCCATTGGTCAAAAGAAAGTATATTTCTCACCTTGAATTTGAGATTTATTTCTTATTTATTTTTATAAATGTGAGTCTGTGGGGCAGAAGTCTTACTGCACTACCAGAAGTGAGACATCAATAAAATGAAGACTTTATTCTTTTGAATGTGGAGCTTTATATAAAGATATCTTTCAGCTAAATCTCTTTGTACAACACTGGCGCGCTGATGTCCTTCACCTTTACATTCATTCTTTGAAACGGTGCGAGAGATTCAGCTGAAACACAATGACTGAACAGGGCAGATATGCAACGTAAAATAAACTTTTCTCTCAAATTATTCACTGAAAAATATGACAATTCAAAGCTTAAAAATGGCAATTCACTTAACCTTATGCACACTGATATATTTTCTTACAATGGAAGTAGAAAACGAGTTATCTGAATCATGTAAAAACAGTTTAAACACCAAGTTATCATTTATTTTTCACCCCTATATCACATTGTTTTTTGCATATTTCATTCAACACGTTCAGTTTTATTTGAAACGGATGAACGTGAATCTGGCAGTGTTTTATTAAGCTGGCTGTTGTATTGCAGCAGTTCAGAAATGAAATGTTCAGTGAATGGTGCTAAAAGGTTAATGCACTATTGCGTTTGAAAATAATGTAAACCTGACAGATAGTGTTAACAAAAGCAAACGTGAGATAAAAACACACTTGCTGAAGCAACCACGCCACTTTATAGCTTGCTTCTATGAGTCTTTGAGCTCTTTTATTGTGACTCACATCACAAGTGCAATGTTGTACCAGCTGGGCCATCAAGCAAGTTTACCATGTCAGAAAAGCTCCACACATCATATGGAGCAGGTGATGCAAAGATCAAAATGTATTAGTTTACAAATCATGCACTATGCTAAAAGAGTTCTGAGGTCATAACAGTATTGTGCAAGGAACCATGCGAAAATAAGCCTTTATTAATCAATAATCTGCCCTGTAATCATAATTTGTGTCAAAAGGAATAAAAGTTGTTACACTTTAAAAAAATGCTGGGTTAAAAACAACCCATGGACAAACCCAGCGATTGGGTTGTTTTAACCCAGCAGATGGGTTAAATGTTTGCCCAACCTGTTGGGTAGTTTTATTTAACTCAACTGAGTTCATTTTAAGCAAGCAATACAGTAATTTTTAAACAATAGTTGAGTTAAATAAAACTACCCAGCAGGTTGGGCAAACATTTAACCCAGCCGCTGGGCTAAAACAACCCATTCACTGGGTTTATCCATTTTCAACCCAACTTGGGTTGTTTTTAACCCAGCATTTTTAGAGTGTAGTGAAACTACGTTGCCACAAATACGCGTACAGTTTCTGCAGATTCTTTGACCTTCTTGGCCTACTGTACTGATGATGCCGAGATGAACATGATTTTCTTGGACTGAATAGAAATACAATTGGTTAATTCTTCATCCTATGAAAGAAATCTCACAAATTGGATCTTTATACTACAGAAATGAGAATAATAATGGAATCTCTTGAGAAAATATAATCTCATTTGTGTCCTCTAGAGCTTTAAAAGAGATCTAAATGTCTCAGACTTGGCAAGATACCAAATCTCTGATCATATTCTCCCAAAACCAAATGATTTGAGCTGCTTTCCACATATAACTCTATACTCTATATGACTCGCTTGTGTCTGTTTTTACATCTTCAAAGCAGCTGCAGTTTGCTCTAAACAAACATGGAGCTTTTTACACCCATAAAGCTTTAAAAACCTCACTAACCCTCAGCAGATGGTCTGGCCTGGAAGTTACGCTCCATATGCACTCTTAATCAACCCAGAACAGACAATTTATACAGCTTGACAATGCATGCGCTCGCCATGTTTACTGCAAGCATTAGTTACTGCAACCTTGCGCCTGCTCCCGATTGGATAACAGAGCCATCAGAGGACAATACTCCGGTCGTCTTTTGTATCGAGTCTTCTGAAGCAGGTAGTGGCGTTCGACTCGACCACTCTAAAAGAAAAGGCACAGCAATGATGTCAGTGGTGCAGAACTAATTTATATTTTCATATTGCACGGTAGATGTGAGCGAGGAACAAGCCTAAGGGGGGTTATCAGTGAATAACAAATTCATTTGAGGATGTACCGTATTCGACACACTGATGCAGCTCCTCTTATCGGGCCCGCTGGAACTGATTGGTTAAACTGGCGTGGTGAATATACATCAGGGAGAGGCCGCGCTTTGCATGCTAAAGTTCAACCTGCTTGTTTACCTCTCTCCAGAGAGCTGTGAGGATGAGAGATTACAGCAGAGAACGAACGAAGGAAACGATCACACGTGTGGATGGCAGGACAAATGGTGGAGCTGTAAAATTGGTCAAGAGTCTGAATTGTAAACGAGTCTCAAGGTGATACGGCATCATTGCTTCCTGAAGAGAGAGGAGACAAGAGGGTCCTGCGCCAAATGCAATATGTCAGGCTAACAATCGGGGGGTCGGGAAAGTATGAATAAGAAACGATTCTTATTATTATCACTGTTGAAAACAGTTGTGCTGCCTAATTTATTTGCAGTAACCGATTCTTTGATGAATGGAAAGTTCAAAATGCATGTAATGGACACAGAAATATTTTAATAAGAAATGTTTCTTGAGAAGCAAATCAGCATATTAGAATGATTTCTGAAGGATCATGTGACACTGATGGCTGAAGTGAAAATTTTTAAAGGGGACCTATAATGCCTATACCTATAATGCAAGATGTAATATAAGTCTCTGGTGTCCCCAAAATGTGTCTGTGAAGTTTCAGCTCAAAATACCCCACAGATCATTTATTATAGCTTGTCAAATTTGCCCCTATTTGGGTGTGAGCAAAAACACGCCGTTTTTGTGTGTGTCCCTTTAAATGCAAATGAGCTGCTGCTCCCGGCCCCCTTTCCAGAAGAGGGCGGAGCTTTAACAACTCACGCTTCGGTTGCTCAACAACAACAAAGCTGGAGAATCTCACGCAGCCAAAATGACGACGGTGTTCAGCCTTACATTGTTCAAACCGGAGTCGACACTGATGGAGAGACTCAGGAAGAAGTTACAACTTTCAGACGTTTCTGAATGGTTAGTGGATAAATTTATGTAGTTGCTGTGGAGTTGATTCAACTCATCCACTAGCATGTGCCGTCATGTTAATCTTTTGTGTTGAATTGACCCTCGTTTGTGAAGCAGTCCGGCGTAAAATGACGGCATGACAACAACACTCTACTATAACAACTCTTCCTCTTCTCTAAAGCAGCCCAACATGGCCTCACCCCCTTTGTTGTGTGTTTTTGGGGGCGGGGTTTATGTAAATTTTAGGGTTAGTGATGTCACCAACTTGGGACGAAGCTCATTGTAGTCCCTACCAGCCGTTTGTTGTAGTCCTTAAACAGCGAATTCTCCCTCTGCATTGAATTCTGAGCGTTGTAACTTTGCAGATGTTGTTTATGCTCAAACAGCAACATTACACACTAACTAAAGTTAAAAAAGTGAAATCATACACTACCCTACACCAACCCTACCCTTAAACCTACTCGTCACAGGAAACTGTGCACATTTTTACTTTCTCAAAAAAACTCATTCTGTATGATTTATAAGCCTTTTGAAAAATGGGGACATGGGGTAATGACCTCATAAGTCACCCTCTCCTTGTAATACCTATGTCATACCCATGTCATTATACAAATTTGTGTCCTGATATGTCACAAAAACGTGCATACACACACACACACACACAATGTCCTTTTCCCAGTGGAAGGATATATAAAGTGAGGCGACAGAATTTGATGTGGTCAGGCAGCATTTTCCTCACCTAAAAGCCCATGATGTCAACAGCACCTGCTCTTTTCTTACAGAAAGAAAACATCTCTTTCAACACATGTCCATTAGAGCAGTGGCCATGCAGATCAACCAAAAACATAATGAGTGTAGTTTATGAAAGGTGGTTCAATTAGCACCAGAAAAACTCATTACGGCTGACTATTAAGTGTTCTGGGTCTGTTTCTGTGATGCTCAAAATATCGTTCTGACATTCACAGAATGACAGAATATTTTTCCCAGAGTTATCAAAGATTCCAGGTATTCTTTTGAGAGAGGATTTGTTATTACAGCGATTTGTTTGGCACAATGTGTTTAGTTACTTTATGGTTATACACACGTTTGTGTGTGTGTGTGTGTGTGTGCGTGTGTTGTATATATAGGGAGAATTCAGGGTGATTCGGACACTTTTTGCCATTGAGATGACTTGGAAAAAGTGTCCTAATCAACCTGATTTCACCCTACATATATACATATACACTGTATATATACTGAGTGTGTACTGTGTGTGTACTGTATATAAAGAATGGTGATTTACAATAAGTAAGATAACAACAACACAGCAAAGCCATTCAGAAGTTTGGGGTTGGTTTTTAAAAAGAAGCTTCTTTATGCTTACCAAGACTGCATTTATTTCAAAAACTGTGAAAATATTATTACAATTTAAAATCATGGTTTTCTATTTTAGCTTCCCGAACATCCCTAAGAGAAAACCTGGATGTAGCCCATCATTAGTAGACCATCTCGGACCTGCAATAAACCAGCTGGTCATACAAGCAAAAGTAGGCTACAAAGTAGGCAAGCTGTTTTTTAGAAGATGGTTAACCAGCTAATCGTCAGCTTCCATGTTCCAAAATACATCAATTGGCTGGACTAGAACATGCCCTTCTTTTCCACTTTTTTGGGATATGAAAAAGTAAGGGTCAAGATGTATTTTTTCATTAAAAGTGTGTAGGTCTTACGGAAAACACCGTTTAGAGCTGTCTGCTGCGACTGTAGACATGCATAATTTAAATGATAACGAAATAGCAGAAGTACGTGATAAGGACGAATGGCGAATTCAGAGGTGTATTAAGAATTCCTCAGATGTGTTCAGATATTCTCCAGGCCGCTATAGATGACATAACTGTGAGCACTTAAAATATTGACAAACTGATAATATATACCTCACTGTAATCTTCTGAGAGTAAAAACCTTTAATCTTACAGGCTTCAATCTAAAGCGTTCACATATTGGCATAGGTGGGAAAATCATGTACAAAATGCATTTCAAAGATCTGCAGTGAAACGCTTTTCGGCATATGAATTGCGTGTACTTCAAGAACAAAAAAGCAATTAAACAAGCTCAAGGTTGTTGTTTTATCTAATCAGCATTCTTTTAATGATGCAATTCAAGTTATCATCTAAGCAAAAAAATAATTGGTTTTATGCATGTGCAAAACATCCATAAAAACATTTAGCTGGCTTTTGATAAGTGTGAAGAGGGATATATCACCGTCTCAGTGCCATATATTTGAATTTATATTTAAATCCATGCATGTCTCTTATGGCTCATTTGTAGAGCTGAATAATTTCTCACTTCTAAAGTCCACAGACAGCCGATTCATCGCTTTGATCATAAATCAGAGTGAGGCACGTAATACACATCTTCATTAGGACGCACACTCACACATACAGTTACAGAAAAAGATTACACAAAAATAAAAAGTTTGTTATTTACTCACCCTCATGTCGTTCCACATGCATATGTTGTTATATTTTTCTTTCAAAGCTCTTTTCCATGTAATATCAGTTCAAAGGGTGAGCAGGTCTGTGTATCTACAAAAAGAACAAAAAAAGCATCATAAAGAACTTATAAACGTCTGAAGTTATATGATGTGTTTTGTGTGAGAAAAAGACAATATTTAGGTTGATATTCCTGTCTGAAATCTTATTCACATCCTGTTCAGATTCAAAAGTTGCACTCTAAAAAATGCTGGGTTAAAAACAACCCAAGTTGGGTTGAAAATGGACAAACCCAGCTATTGGGTTGTTTTAACCCAGCGGTTTTATATATATATATATATGTGTGTGTGTGTGTGTATGTGTATGTACATATAAAACACAGGTTACATTTATATTTGGTTCAGATTTAGTTCAGTTTTACTTAATTTTCATCTAATATTTATATTTTATTTCAGCTTTATTTTAATTAACCAAAATGTTTCTAATAGTTTTAGTTAACAAACTGAGAATTCAACCAGTCTAAACATTAGATTTGCATTCAAGAAAAAACCCTGACAGCATCATCTACTGGCTTTTTTGCACCTGTTCTCATTCAGTTTCTCCCATTATTGTAGCCAGAAAATGCAGGATGAGTCAGAGAACAGGACAATTATCTTTGTCACTTTGATGCAATTAGTATTGATAAGAAATATCCATCTACGGGTGAGCAGCCATTACCAGCGGGTTGGTGTGCGCACATGTCTTTTACTGTCCTCTCCCCGTCTGTCAAGTCCATCAGTCCACGCGTGCTGCTGTGATTGGGCCAAATGGAGATGAAAGTGGTGGCAATCACGGCCCGTGACATTAAAACCTTTTATAGATTCCTGTCAGTGGAGAGCTTTATGCCGGTACCCTGTCAATGGGGCCTGATCGTTTCTGTCAGAGAGGCATGTGCACTTCTGGCCACATACAAAAACTCAACAAAATGTCATTATGCTGTGTGTAAGTGCTCGGGTTGAGGCTATGAAAGATGTCCTACCACACTGATAATAAATGGTTATCATTGGCTAGAAAGCACATGGTAGTTCTAATGAGTTTCCAGAATGTGCGTGGGCCGTCCATCTGTTTGTCTCAGGTGCACTAACATGCATTTACATTAAAGAGGTCATTATTGTGCAAAATGACCTTTTCCTTGCTGCTTTGAAATAATGGTTTAATGCATGATTTACAGTAAAGATAATATTTTCTGCTCGGATACATCAACATATACTCAAACATTACAAATAAGGTTCATTCTTAACATGTTCAACTTCAGTCTTCACATGTGTTTTCAGCAACTGAACATTAAAAGGTGAAAAACCCACTAATTTAAGTTTTCTAATCTAACAATCTAACTGTCCGCATTGTCACACTGACATACTGAACTGCAATCAGGCTTATTATTGTTAACTAAAAATATAAAAATAACACTTTACAATAAAGTTTCATTTGTCAGCATTAGTTAAATACTTTAGTTATCATGAACTAACAATAAAAATACTTCTAAAACATTTATTAATCTTATTTAATGTTAATTTCAACATTTACTAATGCATTATTAAAGTCAAAAGTTGCATCTTTTTTTAATGGACCTGAGCTGAGATGAACTAACAGTTGTTTTTATCTAACGATGACCAAGATTATACTGTAACAAATGTATTGACCATTGTTAGTTAATGTTAATGCATTAACTAAAACTTTTTTATTTTTGTTGACTGAAATAAATAAAAACTTAAATAAATTAAAAATAAACAGGAATATTTAATAAAGCACATAACAATATAGCTACAAATTAAACTACACTCTAAAAAATGTTGGGTTAAAAATGGACAAACCCAGCAATTGGGTTGTTTTAACCCAGCGGTTGGGTTAAATGTTTGCCCAACCTGCTGGGAAGTTTTATTTAACTCAACTATTGTTTAAAAATTGCTGTATTGCTTGCTTAAAATGAGCCCAAAGTATGTTGGAATTGCATATATATTAATAAGTTTATTGGATAATAATCAAATAATAAACATTATTAAATTGCTTATATGTTGACCTTTTGATTATTATTGTTGCCTCTATCGTAATTATGTGTCTGATTTTTAATTTCCAACCTATTTTGGGTTCATTTGTAAGACAGTCATACAGTAATTTTTAAACAATAGTTGGGTTAAATAAAAGCACGTTGGGCAAACATTTAACCCAACCACTGGGTTTGTCCATTTTCAACCCCACCTGGGTTGTTTTTAACCCAGCATTTTTTTAGGATGTAAACTTATATAAAAACTGAAATTATATATATATATATATATATATATATATATATATATATATATATATATATATATATATATATATATATATATATAATGCTCTATCAATAAATAGCTATATCAAAATAGTATAAATAATACTAAAAAATACTGACTGCAATTGGTGTGGTTTTGTGCATATATTTGCATAATGTATTATAACTGGTCTTTACTTTCTTTCATCTATTTAACCATATATCCAAATGTCATGACAACAGAGTAAACTTAAACTAACCTAAAAACAAGCAATAGCATTTGGCATCATCAACAATAAATTGGCATAATGCTTTGAACACAATAAACACATTAAAAGAGGCTGTCATTGAAGGAAGGAGGACTTTATAAAAACACTTAAAACTGATAACCAAGTGCTGTTGCTCTTTTCAAATAAAGGTTAGTCAATAATAACCAAGAGAATTTACATAGAAGTCCTAAAGGTTTGGTAGCAAAAAAAAAAAAAAACAGCTAAATCAATCAGAGAGCGTGTGGAAAAGGTTCATTAAAAAAACAATTACAATTTTGGTGCAAGAAACCTTAATTAAGATTATAAGTAGACCTGAAGGAAGGAAAATAAGCAGAAAGTCCAGACCCTATGAAATAGATTTAAGAGCACCGTGTTGTTGTATTTCCTTTTGAAACAGGAAAAAGAACTTATCAGTGGAGGGGGGGCGGCGACATTCTCCTTCTACACATTTGATTGGACAAAATGAGTGAGTCCAAATTGTCTCATCAATATTTGTTGCCTTTTGCCATGTAAGAAAAGGAATATACATTTTAAATAAATGTACAGTCTGTAGGCTATCTGATAAAAGTTATTTTGTCAACTTTTAGCAATACACTAGATGGTCTGAAAACTACAGACTTGAACTAAAAGCCACAAAACATTCAGTGTGATCTCCTCCTGACTTCCCAAAGTGTCTCTCTCTCTCATCTGGTAAGTGAAAACACCTATTTCAGCTTTTAAGGTTTGCGGTTGTGTGCGAATCTCCAAGAACCAAAGCAGCGATATGAGTGATGCTCTGCAGATCGTCTCTTAATTCCAGGTTTGGTTGAGAGTTTTGACAAGAACAAACCGCACAATCTACATGGATGACAAGGAAGGAGCGCATTTCACCAACGCAGCAACCATCCATTTTCACATCCATTTTAGCTGTCCTGCAAAACACGCAAGGGCCGATGACATCCGAGTGCGCGTCGCAGGCAAACATGTGTTGACGTGCCGGCTGTTCGACGAAGCAGGGGATGGAAGATTGCACTTGAGTTTCACAAGAGTTTTCTCATTCTTTTTTCATGCACTTCGGAGTATTATTCATTCCTTTTAGAGGAGAGACAATAAAAAAGTATAAAACAGAATCCAAAAACGGACTGCAGCGTTTGCACCAAACCTCTCTCACAGTGAGAACAAAAAAATTTAACTCAATTGACCATGGCATTTCTTTCTTTTTCTTTCTCATCTGTTCCTGAGCGCTTAAGCTTCACCTCTCAGCCTGTTTTGATCATGTCAGATAGGCTCTTGACTCTCGGACGCTGCCCTCTTCTCCACAGAGCTCAGTTGCAGTTTCATAGATGAAATTCACTCACCAATTCTAAGAATAATTTCATGCACTCTAGTTTATCATGGTCGGATGCACAATTATACATAATATGCTCTGCCAGAATACTCAATTCTGATTGACTTTAATTAATTAGAAATTGTGATAATTGATAATTGTTAATGTTGACAGTACAATATTAGTACATATTCTGTGTACTGATGATGAAAAATAGCTATGCATGATGCATGAATAGCTATGCATTATCTTTCATATATATTTAGTGTATTTTTTTTAGTTGAGTCTGAGGCGTGTCACTGTCAATGAATTATGTATAACATTAATATATTAAGCATATGAGTAAAACGGTATTATGTTTCATTTAGCAAGCCTTTAACCATCTCAATCATAGATGGAAAAGACCATTTACAGCCAATACAGGCAGTTTACCATAGGAAATTTATGGTTTTCAAAGCTTTTTACCAGTTATAGCACCACCTATGGTCCAATCTCCATAAAAGTTGGCATGCTTCTTTAGAGTCACATGCTGTATGTGCTTACCTATTTTTGTGAAGTTCCGAGTTTTCATTTAGGAGTTATAGACTTTTGTGAGCACTTGGCCAAGCCCCTTTTCTAAATGACCCTGTTAAAGCTACCCAAAGGGTAAAGTTAAACTTTTTTTTTTTTTTTTTTTTTTTGATAATTATTGACCTAGACAGTCCAGAGAATTGTACTGCATTGGTTTTATTCAGATTGAGCAAAAAACCTAGGACTAGTTTGCATAGATTTTTACATAATTGCAAATATTTAATGAACGATTTAGATTGACAGTGGTTCTTGAGGCAAATTTGTTCAGTATGAACAGCTCTAAAAAATGATATGAGTATTTTGTGTAAGCATGAAATACCATGTGATTACAGAGGCGTAAAACTCATTAGCACCACCTAGTGGCTGATTTCTTTCAAAATTCTCACAGACCTCTAGGACAGTGATTCCCAATCCTGGTCCTGGAGGCACCCCAACACTGCACATTTTGCATGTCTCCTTATTCAAACACACTTGATTCAAGTCATCAGCTCATTAGTAGACACTCCAAGACCTGAAAAGGGTGTGTCAGAGAAAGGACACGTGCAAAATGTGCAGTGTTGGGGTGCCTCCAGGACTAGGATTGGGAACCACTTCTCTAGGACCATGAGTTGAACATGTCCTCCGAGTTTCGTTCTAATCGGCCTCCGTTAACCTCTAATAGGTGCTTAAAATTCATTGGCCAATGGCAGCCATGCTTTTTGAGATATGCCAATGTCCTTATAGACAACCATGGCTCTTTTGACTAAGACACTGCATGCCAATTTTCAAGTCAATCGGACTAATGGTTGCATAGTTATAGCTGTTTTCAATTTTTTTTTCCTGTTACAGTGCCACCAAGTGGCCAATCGCCATGGTATTTTTTTACTGTGACCAAAGATTGAGCCCATACACAGGTGTTCTGAGTTTGGTGAAAATATTTCATTCTGAAATTTCATTTCACGAGTTATAGCCATTTTAGTAAAAACATTCAAACGTTTTGGTGCACTATGTGCTTGAACCCCTAATTATAATATAATGCATTTACCATAATGAATTAAAAACTGTGATAATTGACATTCAAACTGTTAAAGTTGTGTATAACATTGCAATGAATGTAGTAACACCTTAGCAACACCCTGACAACCACAGGCATCCACCAATCACATTTACTGCAGAAAATCTAGTTATTATGTCTGTGCTGCAGACATGAATACAGTTGTGTACGGAGTAAACAGTGCATCTTTCTGCAGGGACTAACAATGTACAAAAGAAAATAAAATCATAAGATGTCACAAAGTGACACGAGTTGATCCTGACACCCACTTTAAACAGAGACGAATGCAAGATTGAATGTTTGTCCCTCGACTTCGTTTGAATTTATAATCGGAATTACATGCAGCACTTGCCTCTTGAGCAAATGCTCCTCGCAAACATAACCGAATTAAACCAAGTACATTTTCAATCAGATTTGTGAACTTTAAGTAAATAAAACACATCCGTTTGCTCAAATATTTACAGGCTCCCCAGATATTCAGAAAGCATCTTGATTCTCAGAAACAAATTAAAGAGAGATGCTGTAAATTAGCATTTCATAGAGGCTTACATCTCTAATGGAGCTGTTTCACACAAGAGGAACTGAAGAAGTCAATTGTTTCCTGTCTCTCTCTAAACATAAACCCATTTTCACCTGTCTGGAAATGAACTGTAATCTCACTTGGATTCCCACATGGCCGTAATCTCTCTCTTCTCTGGACGTGGGGATAGTGCTGTAATCTGTGCTGAATGAGGGAAGTTCTGCGTGTGAAATCTGTGGACGCCTGCAGCCCGCTGGAGCCTTTATCAGCCACGACAGGGACCCGACGGGCCCTCAGGTCATCAGACATACCTTATCAACCCTGAGAGAGAGAGAGAGAGAGAGAGAAACCTGAAGAAAGAAAGAAAGAAAGAAAGAAAGAAAGAAAGAAAGAAAAAGAAATGAGTGAACAAATATAAAAAACTAATTTGTGAAAAAAACAAACAAAACAGGGAACAACAAATGAAAATAAACTAAATGATTATAAATGATAAAAATTGAAACAAACAATAAAAGAACAAACAAGAACAAAACAATAAAAAAATTAGAAAACAATAAAACACAATGAATGAATGAACGAACGAATGAGCGAACGAGCGAACGAACAAGAAATAAAGAAGCACTGTTCAGAATAGCTTGCCTATGACACTACTCATGTTTACATTTGTGCAGCTGAAAATATGCATGTTATGTTCACACAGACTAGACCTTCTATATTTGCCACAATGACAAAAATAACACTCATATGTTGTTCTGTGTCCCATAATGCCTGCTCTAAGTGGGACTCAAACCCAGGTCCGCCGGTATAGGAGTCGGGCACTCTAACAAAGAGGCTAAAGACAGGAGTCGGTAGAGCACCTCTTGAGATCAGGGAAGTGAGATTTAAATGCACAGCTCTTACTAGCCTATGTCCGTTACACTCACACCCCTAAACCTCACTCCCATCTGGATCACGGCACCAATGTAACCCCTCCAGTTCGAACCGCCCACTCTAAGTGGGACTCGAACCCATGTCCAACGGCATGGGAGTCAGGAGCTCTCACCCCACTCTATGCGGGCCTCGAACCCAGGTCTCTGGCATGGGAGGCAGGCACGCTAACAAATAGGCTAAAGACTGCAGCATTTAGTTTCAGTCACTAGAGCACCTCTTGAGATCAGGGGAGTGAGATTTAAATGCACAGCTCTTACTAGCCTATGTCCGTTACACTCATACCCCTAAACCTCACTCCCATTTGGGTTACGGCACCATTGAAACCCCACCTGTTTGAACCGCCCACTCTAAGTGGGACTCAAACCCAGGTCCACCGGCATGGGAGTCGGGTGCTCTAACAAGGAGGCTAGAGACAGAAGTCACTAGAGTGCCTCTTGAAATCAGGGGAGTGAGATTTAAATGCACAGCTCTTACTAGCCTATGTCCGTTACACTCACACCCCTAAACCTCACTTTCATCTGGATCACGGCACCAATGTAACCCCTCCTGTTCGAACCGCCCACTCTAAGTGGGACTCATGACCCATGTCCGCCGGCATGGGAGTCAGGCACTCTCACCCCACTCTATGCGGGCCTCGAACCCAGGTCTCTGGCATGGGAGGCAGGCACGCTAACAAGGAGGCTAAAGACTGCAGCATTTAACGTCAGTCACTAGAGCACCTCTTGAGATCAGGGGTGTAAGGTTTACCTGCACAGCTCTTACCGGCCTACATCCGTTACACACACCCCTGAACTTATACTTGAGCGTCACACATCTTGATTTATAATCTTCTTATAATCTTATTTTCCCACTCTACTATGCAAAACAATGATTCACTGTGAATTTAAAATGTAAAATACATTTCCAGCCTCAGTTCTGCACTTTTTTTTTTTACAGGAAGACAGAAAGCCACCTAGGAACTCTTTTTAATGAAGTATTCCATTTTCCCATCCACTTCTCAGACCTTCTCTCACCCTCCGCTGTCAGTCCCAGGCGTGTGGGTTTCAAACAGTTCAATTAAGCTTCACTCTTCCCTCTGAATACATTTCCATTCTTCAATTTAAGGCTGCTGATCAACACCAGACTCCTGAAGTGCACATTTCAAACACTGCATTTTTCAGCACTATGTTGATGTTTTACATAAAATATCTAGAAGTTCTGAGAAATGCTTTTCCGGATGCTCCCACTCCACTCAAGCGCAGCGGTCGTATGGGAACATGGCTATCGGCACCGTGAACATGCAGCTGTGTGACAAATGTGCCGGAGCAATTAACTTTTATTTTTTGAGCCATTCGATGCATTTGGTGTAAAGCAGTCATTGTTGTTACAGGCTTTTTAAGATAAATCCATTATAGCACACATCCAAAAAACACTTGCTACAGATGTCAAAAACAGTTTCATACTCATGAATTCATACATGTAATGTTCGATTAAACAGACAGGAAGATGACCGTGCTTTTATCATTACCATAATTATCATTATGATGTCTTAATTATTATAACTTTGACATTGTTTGAACAATGTAAGGCTGAACACCGTTACTGACGATCATCATTTTGGCTGCGTGAGATTCTCCAGC
The DNA here is from genome assembly GCA_037950675.1 of Hypophthalmichthys molitrix. Taxonomy (NCBI): domain Eukaryota; kingdom Metazoa; phylum Chordata; class Actinopteri; order Cypriniformes; family Xenocyprididae; genus Hypophthalmichthys; species Hypophthalmichthys molitrix. The sequence continues at coordinate 31,736,960 of CM075497.1, forward strand.
TTTGTTGTTGTTGAGCAACCGAAGCGTGAGCTGTTAAAGCTCCGCCCTCTTCTGGAAAGGGGGTTGGGAGCAGCAGCTCATTTGCATTTAAAGGGACACACACAAATCGGCATGTTTTTGCTCACACCCAAAATAGGGGCAAATTTGACAAGCTATAATAAATGATCTGTGGGGTATTTTGAGCTGAAACTTCACAGACACATTCTGGAGGCATCAGAGACTTATATTACATCTTGTGAAAAGGGGTATAATAGGCGCCCTTTAAAAGTGTACTTTGACTGTGCTAGGGGGGCATTTTCACATTTAGCTGATGCTTTTATCCAAAGCAATAAAAGTGCAACAAAAGCAATCTATCAAAGAGCCAAAAATATAATGACATCTATATTAAACAATGTGCACTGTCCGCCAATCCACATCTCTGATGATTTTAGACTTGATTTCAATAAACTAATTGAAAGAGAAAAATACAACAGTCAGATGATGTGCAACGTCTGTTAAATATGCTCTTTGTTGCATCCATGTTTATACGAGACATAACCAACTAACTTACTGCATCACTTACTTTCCATTAGCATTTGCTCTCAAACGCACCTCGACTCAAGGGAAGCAGCAGCAGCAACTACTACAAAGTGATTTTACGCTGGAAAACACGTTTAGCATAAACTCCTGTCTGGTGCCCGTGTGTAGTGCTGCCAGCCATCACACAGCAGAGCTTCAAAGCGAAGCACCGGGACACGCTGAGAGCCGTGTGTTTACCCGGAGACCCTCCTGCTTCCAACAACAATCCGGCGAGACGACGGCTAGACAGAGTTTAGCCCAGCCTGGCCCAGGTTAGAGGAGCATGCCAAATGAAGTCTGTGACAAGTAAGATGTAGAGGGAAATGCATTTGTTAATATTTAATGCTTTTACAGACACAAACATGGAAAAAAGCACTGGGTTTGCGTATGCATTTTTTGGTAGCTACCTTTGCCTGGCTCTCCAGCGATTCCCTTCACACCCGTTTTCTGTCCCATTGATTTAAAGCTGTCGAATAATCAATATTCAGCGGCATGCACTCTCTGAACAGCAGGAGTTTTGTTCTGATCTTACTACAAATACTGAGGCTACATTGCCTGGCCTTGGGATGCGCAGGCAGAGCTAGCGGAGGCGGCGTTTAGCATGGAAAGCGCTCATCCTGCCTTTGTAAACCGTCGCTTTAGAGTTGGACCTTGCTGAATATGCTGGTCCTCGGCAGCACTAGAAACTCCACAGACACTTGGCTTTTCCTTCAGACGAGCAGCATTTTCAAGGTCAGTAAAAAGAATGTAGATGCTCTTTAACCCGTGAGCACTTCAGGCCCATTACGGGTCCCGTCGCACAATCAGAGTCAGAATGACACAGATGGAATTGCTCACATTGTGAATGACTCCTGAAATCAGCTGATGTTGTATTCATGTCTTCAGCGTCTTCAGGATGTCTTCTTCATAATGGATTTCATGACCGTCATCATCAAGAGAGGAAGGAAGGAAGGAAGGAAAAGATTTTGAAAGTTGAAAAGAAAGAGAAGTTGCTGGTCTAATATATACTGCATCAATTATATTTTTGTATGTATATTAAATGTATAAAATGTATTAACATAATAAATAAATTAAAGATCTCATGACATTAAGATTAAGAAGTTTTGAGGCTTTTAGTCCATGTCTGCAGAAGTCATCTATATGCTATGGTACTCTTAAAATATATATTTTTAGCAGATATAATCACTTAAAATTCAAAGTCTTTCTTTTTTTTTGAGGAAAGAAAACCAAAATATATTGATGACTCCATCTGCAATATAAGGCATATATATAATATTAAAAAATTAATACAAATACCTATGCATTGTGACGAAATAAATATTGCAAAACATAAAATAAAAATAGATAAAAATATACATATAAACAAAAGTAATTTTAAATAAAATTAAATAATTAAAAATGACAATTAAATGAAAAATGAAATAAAAAATAAAATAAAATACAATTAAAAATGTACACATAAAATAGAATACAATTATATGAAAAAAATTAATACAATTAAATGAAAAATGAAATAAAAAATAAAATACAATACTATACAATTAAAAATGAAATAAAAATAAAATAAAATACAATTAAAATTAAATAAAAAAATGAAATAAAATAAAATAAAAAAAAATAATAAAAATAAAATAAAAAACAGGAATGCTAGCGTATTACTCTCTCTAGGTATATAACTTATTGGTACCCAACTGTCCTTGACTGTACTTTTTAATTAAGAGGCATCTCGTTTTGTTAACAACTATTACCTAATTCCAAATAAAGTGACTATGATCTGAAGGAAAGCACAAAACTACTTTCTATTTTTGTTGAAAACACCCTTCAAACGCCTTTATTTGAGTTGCACATCAGATGCAGAAGTCTTCAGCACGGTACAAACATCTCTCCACGCCGACTGGAGAAAGGACTCTTACCTGAAGTGACTAATGGGAATTGAAAACAAACAGCAAACACCTGCCGTGTGACTCATTTTTCAGCAGCGTTTAAAAGCGTTCATCTGTCGAAGCAGATTCTGTCGCCCAGGATGAAGTCGGCTCGGCAGAAGAACACGAGAGAGGAGGTTTCACACGAGAGAAGACGACGAGTGCTCAGGAGACAAATGTTTCAGTTTGCCATGATCTAAGGTAAAACCAGCTTCATCTTTGTGTCGGTGGCAGCTTCTCTCGTAGCTTCTCCCTGGGGATTAATTGGATCTGCCATCCAATAAAAGCGGAAAGAAAACCCAAGAAAATAAATTACAACGATTTCCACCCTCCTGTCCTCGTTTGTCTTATTTCAGTTTGAGAATCAGACTTAAAACAAGGCCTGTCTTCTCCTCTCATTCTCTGGTGTCCCTCAGCTTTACCCTCCACAAGACCTCAACTGCATACAAAAAACTAACTTCCATTCAGTGTCACTTTAAAAGACTATATAATAATAATAATAATTGGATAAAATATATTTTAAAATTAGAGAGAGTTTTTTTAGATTTTTTAGAGAGAAATTTAATAGATTCATTTATTTAAACAAATTAATTTAAATAATCATTAATAATTATATAATTTATAAAAGTTCTTAAAATATTTTAATAATTAATAAAAAATAATAATAATTTAAAATGGTTTAAAATTACTTAAAATATTAATTAATAAAAAATACTGAAAATAAAATTTATTCAGCATATTCAATTAAAATTATTGTTTTGTGGCTGATGTACTGTGTGTGTGTGTGTGTATATATATATAAAGAATTACATTTAATAGACTCATTAATTAAAAAAAATAATTTAACTAATCATACAATTAATAAATGTATAATTTTCAAAACAAAAATATTTAATCTTTCATAAAAATAATTGTGTTAATTATTAATAATTTTATAAATAATTTAAAATATGAATAAATAAATATAGCATATAAAATGTATTCAGCATATTCAATAAAATTAATAGATACATTTATGTAAAAACATACAGGTGCATATTTATACAATTAATGAATTATAATAAAGTATTACATATTGCTTGATGGGCCACATTTTAAGGTCATTGAATCACTTGACTGATAGATAAATAAATAAATAAATATTTAACAGAAAATCAGATGGCTTGATGCTCGCATTCAGCTTTAAATAAATAAAGTTGATGATCCATAAACAATAGCTCATCTTTCAACTCAATCACTCCACAATCTCCATATCATGGAGCAAATGGCAATCCAGTGATAAGCAGACAGTATTATCCCACACTCATGCCAGCTGTTCACTGCCTTCTTGTCTTTCCGTCCACAGAAATCCCTAATGGAACGGCAAAAGCTGTTAATCCAAACAGGAAAACTAGCCATGAGCCCGGAGGAGCAGGGACTTCTGGGATTCTCCGGATCGCCCTCTCGTGCCAGATTATCAAAGAGACCGAGCGGAAAGTTCAATCCCAGTGAGGAAGAGCCGGAAATCTCAGCCTTCGTTAAACCACCCGTGTGCTAGAGAAAATTCAATATAACTGACATAAATAGCTCTTAATTTTGTATTTTAATAAAAACAGAATTACCTGCTGCATTGCAATGCAAGTCATGCAGCGCGTTAGAATATATATTTATATAATTACATCACAACCGTTGTGATTTGATGATTGCACTAAGCCATTTCACATTCCCACAACCATGCATTGTCAAAATTCATTAAAAATAGTTCCCGGGCAACTGGCAAGTAACAGGTATTTACTTGCATGGCGCTTTGAACCCTGGGTAACATACTAAGGGTGTGTTCCACTTATGGCACCACAAACTCTGTCAGAAGCAATCCATGCATGAATGTATTAGAAAACATAACTTTTTGCAGTATATTTAGTAATTGTTTAAAGCAATTTTGCGACATCATACACTAATAGTCATACACCTTATAAGTGAGTGTGCAGTTTTTGTTTTTATGTAAGATTTTAACATAAAAATTTAATTAAAAAAGCAAAATAACCATTTTCTTTCCAACATTATCACTATATGCCACATGCAAAGTGATGAGGTCATGTGACAAACAGGGTTGTTATAGTTAACTAAAACTAAACCCATCAAAAAACATTTTCATTACTTGAAATAAAATAAAATATTTAAAAAAAAAAAAACTTGTTTTATTTCAACAAAATGCCAATCTAATAAATGTACTAAAAAACTAATAAAACTGAAATACATTTAAAAAAAAAAAAAACTATATACACTGCAAAAAAAAAAACATATTCCTTCTCAGCAATTTTGTCTTGTTTTCCAGTCCAAATATCTAAACATTCTTATATCGAGATATATTTAACATTACAAGATATTAAGTCTTATTTTCTAAAAAATGTGTCAAAATCAAGTGAGTTTTTGCTTAAAACAAGAAAAAACATCTGCCAACGGGGTCAGAAAAATAATGTTGTTTTCCCTTTGAATTAAGTTGATTTTACTGATGCCACTGGCAGATATTTTGTTCTTGCTTTAAGCATAAACTCAGATAATTTTGAAACATTTTTCACAAAAAAAAAAAAAACAAAAAAAAAAAAACAAGACTTACTATCTGAAGTCATTTGCTTCTCAAGTAAATGTATCTCAATTTAAGAATGTTTAGACATTTGTACTGGAAAACAAGACAAAAATACTGAGGAAGACTTTTTTTTTTTTGCAGTGTAGACATTTAAAAAACAAAACAAAAAAAATTACTAAAACTTTAAAATTGAAATGAAAGTGCAAAATATAAAAATGTATTCAATATTAACGAAAACTATAATAGCTAAAATAACACTGGTGATAACAATATTACTGTTATACCTGTTATTTACTATTTTTAAAGAGTAGTATGCAGTCAACAGTTCATTCCAAACAGCTGATCTAACTTTTATTTTGTTAAAGGAAAATGCATGTATAGGAAAGTTACCTGATTGCACTGCTAAAATGTGGAGCTTGTATTTTTGTCAAAGCACTTTTTGAGCTGTGAATTGTCTACATTGTTCATTAGGGTGGGACTGTGTCTTCAGGTAAACATCTGGTTATGCCTTAAGGCTCCTTCACAGCTCTTATGTCAATGCTTATTAAAAATAATGAATTAAACTCAATGAACAGAAGCTTCAAGCTACAGCATTAGTACCATCTTTTTTAAATGCACTAATGAATATTTGATAAGACTGAATGTCTGAGGGGGGAAAAGAAAGTTTAAAAAAAGAATAAAACATATACATAAAAATCATTTGAAAAGTAGCAAAAAAAAAAAAAAAAAAAAGGAAAGGGATAGTAAAAACATTTCCAAGACAATTTAAAGTGACCATATCAAAAAGGAAAATGTTGAAATCTGTCAGTTTTAATAAAAAATAAATCCCCGGGATATAAAAGTGTCTGTAGTTGAAGAAACACCCAATTTGCAGACAAGTAAAAATATGTCTCCATTAAGATATGGCAGGCACAAAGCCTTTTAACACTGCACTTCTTCAAAAGATCAGTTGTCTGCTTTTGCAAATTCTTACCAGCGAATCCATCTTTGCTCCTGGATAACGGAGTGACATCAAACGGACGGCTGAATGAGACATCAAAGTTGCCTTCATCTTCCTCTGGTCCTCTATACTGCATCCAGAGCCAAAAGTCAGTGGATCAGGTTTTCACCTCACCATCTGGTACCTGCACACGGATTGTGGAACAAGCAGACATTTAGCCTTTGAAACTATATTCAATTAATGCTTCTTTGAGTATTTCTCTCAGGTTTCACAGTCTAGCTACAAACTTCAAATGTGTGTCAGACAATGTGATTGCAAATGAGAAGAACAGAGACGAGTGTTTCTGAAATGAAATGCAAATAGAGAGTTACCTCAGATCGACAGACTGTCGAGGTGTCAAATGAGGAGGGAAAACACTTCAGAGAGGTACGAGCTGCTCTCAGGACAGCTGAATGAGGAATTTACACGTATATTAATCTCCCTAGAAAAAGGAGCATGAAATAAACTTAACCTGCTCGAGTTTGAAACACAATATTCATGTGTATATCATGCACAAAATCCATCTACATATGCAAAACAGAACAGTGTCTCATTGAATCCCCATTATCTCTTGATATAACATCTCAATAAATACTGCTCAGGTATTTTGCAGTGTTATTTTATATAAGCAAGCCAATGCGCTCTACTACAGTAAAATGTACTGCACTGAAAAAAGAGCTTTAATGCACAACTACAAAAACTACAAAATACAGCAATAACTTACTAAATACAACAATCATGATATAAACTTCAACACATAATAAAGAAAGAAATAATACTGCAAAACATACAGAATTTGATTTCTGCCCGGAAACATCAATGTTTGCATGCTCTCGTATTCTTGTATTATTGCATTCACAGGCATGTGTGCTGATATTTATTGATATAATTAATATTTAAATATCATTAGAGAAGTTTGAGAATGTGGCAGCAGTTGTATTAGATGGTATTTTGATATATCCACTACTGGTCAAAAGTTTACAATAATTAAATATTTTTGAAGGAAGTCTCACAAATGCTGCATTTATTTGATTACAAATGCAGTAAAAATTTTAATATTGTGAAATATTATTACAATTCAAGATAACTGTTTTCTATGTGAATAAATTGTAAAATGTAATTTATTGCTGTGATCAAAGCTGAATTTTCAGCATCATTACTCCAGTCTTCAGTGTCACATGATCCTTCAGAAATCATTCTAATATGATGATTTGCTGCTGAATTATGAAAAATTACTTTTTTTAAACTTTTTAGAACTTAAAAAAAAAAAAAAAATCGGATGACCACACTGTAAAAAAAGAATTGTTGGTTTAACTTAAATTAAGTTACCTTGTTGCCTTAAAATTTTGAGTTCATTGAAATTAAAAATTTGAGTTAATACAATGAAGGCGATTGGTTTAATCAACAGAAACTCAAAATATTATGTTATCTGAACCACATTAATTACTGAAGTTGATTTGACAAAAGAAATGTTGTGATAACAAATCATGAAAATAATTTTTCAAAGTGCACATATTTGTACAAGTACAAACAGCAATTAAATTTAAATGTAGTGGATATATAAACTGAAACACAAAAAGTTATTATATGACTCTTTTGTTTATTTGGACATATCTCTCAGATGCATTTGTTTTGAGTAGTAAACACACTTTTAAAACTGTGATTTCCATTTAGTTCCAAGGCTAATTATCAATTTAGCAATGATGTAGAATGACAAAAGAAAGTTTGTCTGTCAAATATAAGTCTGCGCTTGTGTTGGTCATATTTCTCGCGGTCTTGAACTAGCTCCGTCTCGGTGTGTGAAGGTCACATTTCCTGCTCTAATCTTGGAGGAAGGACCGGCTTTGTGCTCCCCTCAACAAACCAATCCTGTTATAGGCCTCCACGTCCTCCCAGCAATTTACCTCTGATTAAGCAATTCATCTGAAAGAGCGTTTGTGAGACATGTTTCCCCCAGCGTAGCCGATGTGTGTGCCCGGCTAAGTCCTGTTGCTTTGAATGCATCTCCAGAGGGGAATTATGGAGGAGCAGACTGCCTATGCAGGGAGAAAGGCCAGATTTCGCCAGCTTATCTTTGCTCCCCTCCCCGATCCTGATGGGGCAGAAAAGGAGGAAGCCTTCGAAAGCCCTCCAGAAAACGGCGGACGATTAAACCCGAGTCCCAATCAATTTACCACCTTTGCTGGACAGAGAGCGTGGAGAGAGCAGAACGCCTTTCCTGAGGAAAAATTACACCTTTCCCCAATCCATTCTGCCAGTCAAGAATTGCTCTGGATTTCAGGGGTTTTGAGGTGCTGCTCTGTTCCAAAACCTAGTGAGCCGACTACAAAGGGAGCAATAAAGGGATAATTCAGCCAAAAATGACAATTCTGTCATCATTTACTCACTCTCATGTCATTCCAAACCTGCACTTTCCTTCTTAGACTTTCTTTCTGTTTTGGTTCATTCAGTAAAAATCGTGAAAGTCAATTTGCATGTACAGAAACAGGTAAATTATGACAGAGTTTTCATTTTCGTGTGAACTAAAGGCACAGGCTGTTGCAAAACCGGTCAAAAGATTTTTTTTTCTTATGCTCATCAAGCCTGCATTTATTTGATAAAAATACAGTAAAACACAGTAAAATTGTGAAATATTACAATTTAAAATAACTGTTTTCTATGTGAATATATATTAAAATGTAATTTATTCCTGTGATCAAAGCTGAATTTTCGGCATCATTACTCCAGTCTTCAGTGTCACATGATCCTTCAGAAATCATTCTAATATACTGAGACTTCTTTCAAAAACATTTAAAAATCGTAATAATTCCAAACTTTTGACCGTTAGTGTATTTAGTGTCTTTTAAGTATGCAGTAGACAGCAAGGCAACTCACTAGACTTTGGAATAGAGCCGATGTATAGGGTTTTTTTTTTGTTCAATGTTCAACCAAAGAGACTGTGAAAGTTGAAGAATTCATCAAGAATTTTTGAAGAATTTGGTCTTCATGCTTTTTGTGTAAAACATTTGAGAAATAAATAGTTTCATTTATTAAACCATTAGTCAAAAGGTTTATGTAACAACAGAAGATCAAAAGACATTCAGCCTTCATAAGAGGTTTTTTTTTTTTCATTTAAAGGGTTCATATTACAATTTCCTTGATTTTTTGCGATAAAATAGTTAATTATTTTATGAAAACACAGTTCTGGAACTGCTAGGACTCAAAACACTGTAACCAATGAACATTCACTGAAACCAAGATGCAAAACCAGATTAGATGCAATTTAATCTGTATTGTCTCAAAGATCCTGTTCGGCTCCGGCCTTAATATTTTCAGACAAGATATATACTGATCAGGCATAACATTATGAGCACTGACAGGTGAAGTCAATAACACTGATTCTCTCTTCATCACGGCAGCTATTAGTGGGTGGATATATTAGGCAGCAAGTGAACATTTTGTCCTCAAAGTTGATGTGTTAGAAGCAGGATAAATGGGCAAGCGTAAGGATTTGAGCGAGTTTGACAAGAGCCAAATTGTGATGGCTAGACGACTGGGTCAGAGCATCTCCAAAACTGCAGCTCTTGTGGGGTGTTCCCGGTCTGCAGTGGTCAGTATCTATGAAAAGTGCTCCAAGGAAGGAACAGCGGTGAACCGGCGACAGGGTCATGGGCGGCCAAGGCTCACTGATGGCTGGCCCGTGTGATCCGATCCAACAGACGAGCTACTGTAACTCAAATTGCTCAAGAAGTTAATGCTGGTTCTGATAGAAAGGTGTCAGAATACACAGTTTGTTGCGTATGGAGCTTCATAGCCGCAGACCAGTCAGGGTGCCCATGCTGACCCCTGTCCACCGCCGAAAGAGCCAACAGTGGACACGTGAGCATCAGAAGTGGACCACGGAGCAATGGAAGAAGGTGGCCTGGTCTGATGAATCACGTTTTCTTTTACATCACGTGGATGGCCGGGTGCGTATGCGTCGCTTACCTGGGGAACACATGGCACCAGGATGCACTATGGGAAGAAGGCAAGCCGGCAGAGGCAGTGTGATGCTTTGGGCAATGTTCTGCTAGGAAACCTTGGGTCCTGCCATCCATGTGGATGTTACTTTGACACGTACCACCTACCTAAGCATTGTTGCAGAACATGTACACCCTTTCATGGAAACAGTATTCCCTGGTGGCTGTGGCCTCTTTCAGCAGGATAATGCTCCTGCCACAAAGCAAAAATGGTTCAGGAATGGTTTGAGGAGCACAACAACAAGTTTGAGGTGTTGACTTGGCCTCCAAATTCTCCAGATCTCAATCCAATCGAGCATCTGTGGGATGTGCTGAACAAACAAGTCCGATCCATGGAGGCTCCACCTCACAACTTCCAGGACTTAAAGGATCTGCTGCTAACATCTTGGTGTCAGATACCACAGCACACCTTCAGGGGTCTAGAGGAGTCCATGCCTCGACGGGTCAGGGCTGTTTTGGCAGCAAAAGTGGGACCAACACAATATTAGGAAGGTGGTCATAATGTTATGCCTGATCAGTGTATTTACACACATACATGCATATATGTAGACATTATATCAACCATCAACCACCAATCTGTAGTATAAAACAATACAATATCTACTAAAAACCAATCAAAACAAGGGGCATTTTACAGAAAGATAGCACAGTATACTTTTCAAGCACAGAGTATCAAAAACCAAATTCCTGCAAGCTTTTCAAACAAGTGGAACTTTTCAAACAAGAAAACTACTAGTTGTTTACAGGCGTGGAAGAGCGGCCCTGCGAGACTGTAGCATGAAGCAGCTGCTCCGCTGCCAACATCAATCATTATGAGACGCCACAGGGACGCTGGCACCGAACACACAAGATATTTGTTTGTGATGAAAGACATTCAAAGCCGCTTTGCGATAAACACATACACCAACTGAGCTCTTACTCAACCCATCCAGCATTTTTTTCTCTCCAAAATATATATTTAAATGCACTGTAAATTTTTTTGATTCTCAGGAAATTCACATGCACTAATATGAATAAATCTATCATTTTATGTACTGTAAGTCGCTGTAGTCACTGGAGTCTGCTAAATAAAAAAAAAAATATTTGTAAAAGCAGATCCAGTACCAAACTGGTGAAAATTGCATTCCTGGGAAAAAAAAAAAAAAAAAATCATTGTAAAAATCAATTTGAAAATTACATTTTCAAAAGGATATATATATATATATATATATATATATATATATATATATATATATATATATATATATATATATACACTGTATATATATACACTGTAATATTATATACTGTAATATATACAGAATATAAAATAAAATTAAAAAATATATATATATATATTATTTTAATTATTATTTATTTTTATAATTTATTTTTTAATTTATATTTATTACTATTTATTATTTAAAAAAATATATTTATTTAAAATATGTCCAAAATATATTCAAAAAATTCTAAAATATATTCCAAATACATCCATATAAATATATTTAAAAAAAAAAAAAAAAAAATATATATATATATATATATATATATATATATATATATATATATATATATATATATATATATATATTCACCATTTTTTGTAGATCAAAAACAATATGTTTATTTTTGCCATACTGGACTGTTTAAAGTACTTCAAAAGTATCTCCCAAAGCACAAAGCTGCAAGAGTCTGTCTTTACTCTTGCTTGTGGGAAAAGCAAGAACGAACATGTGCATTTGTGTTTATATAAATCGCTGGCATGTTGTGATCAATGGTTAGTTGTGAGGAAACAGACAGCAGTCTAAACTACACCGTTTGTAATGCATTTCACAGAATATAAACAGCAGATACATGTAGCGTTATTTGTTTTCAGAGATATTGTTCAGGGAGTTGTACAGCTTAAGCTTTGATTCAATATTTAAAAATGTTTCCCATAAAGAGCAACTGCACTGTTATAAAGAGCAGCTCCAATAAAGGCTTCAATCCCTTAAGTGTACAACATGGAAATGAGAGATGCAACAAACAAGAAATGTTTATGCTAGATGTTGTACCTTTTCTAAAAAGTAAATATGAGTGCTGCTTACTCATGGAAAACTCCATGCATGATGCTTTATGATCTTGCATGAAAAGAGTCCCCCTGTTTTAATAAGAAAAAAGCACACACTCAACTTTAATACTTATATGAGCAACAGTAGTGATGTTTGACTTAGCAAGCATTACTAACTACTAGAGAATCGCTCTAAAGGAGATGCAGGTCTTCTTGTCACGATTGCATATGTGTTATGTAACATTAGACGGTCCGTAACCCCACCCTGTCCACTGTATTACCCAGCATCCTCTGCTGCAATCAAATGTGTGTGGTCCAAGATAAAAGACATCAAAGCATGCAGCACTAATTCTACAATAATGAAAGCAATATCTTAAAAGCTACGATGCACCGCATAAAAAATCGATACGTTTCATTTTGGTGTCGCGCAGCATTGCTCATTATGTCACACGCTGGGAGAAATTCACGGCGAGTTTGATCCGAGAGAGAAGCGGTGACAAGAATTCAAAGATTCCAAGAGGGAAGAGATCAAGGTCTGAAAAGATTGAACATACACTATTTGAACACCCTAGTCTCACTTAAAAATGTCTGAATGTCATTATATCATGTAATAAAATATCAAAGCAAATGCTGCAGGAGCTTTACTGAGCTAATACACGTTCCTGGTTCTATTGTGAAATTCTCATCAGACTCATCTTCCATCAAAATGTAATAACTATGAAATAATGTTACTTTTCAGCTAATGTCACCAAATCTGTAGGGGTTTCAAGTTCATGTTAACCAAGAGCCAAACAGCTCCTGTTAATGTAGCCTTTCTAAATCTTGACAATTAATCAGTAATTTAATGCTGCTTAATGTTAATGTAATAAAGGTTACGGCAATAATAGCACATAAATTAGAAAAAGAAGAGTTATCGCTGATGCTCTGGAGACTGAGCTTGACCTTTCAGCTTTGCCATCACAGGAATAAATGACATATTAAAATAGAAAACTGTTATTTTTAATTATAATAATATTAATGATTTACTGTATTTTTGATCAAATAAACGCAGCCTTGAGCATGAGATGCTTCTTTAAAAAACATTATATGTAAGAATTTCATGTATTAATTACTTTGTTATTAACAATGTGTGAACAACTCATAACGAAACTTTAAAAACGAGATCTTCCCCGACTTCCGATTGTCCATGAAAGCTGGGGGTTTTTTATACGCGAAGGACTTGGGATGTTTTTGCCGGGAAAATCAAAAGGATGTGAAGTTTACACGCGCTCCCGAAAGCCTCGCTTCCGTCCTGTGACACATGAAATGAATGCTTATACAATGTTCAGGATAAAATACAGACTGGACTGATGAAACCTGCGATGATTAGTCTACTATTAAAGCATGAATTTGATGTAAACAGTAAGACTACATAATATTTACATATGCAGTTCATACATAGCAGTTACAGCATGAAATAATATTTAGACCTAAAACATTTTACATAGATAACTTTTAATTTTTTTAATTTTTTTTTGCATTTGCGTGTTTATATCTCCCAGTTCAGACTTTATAACTCACAATTGTGAGTTTATATCACAATTTTGAGGGGAAAAAGTCAGAATTGTGAAATATAAACTCAAAATTAACTTTTTTATTCTTTTATTCCTGTCATTTAGTTCTGCAGTAGCCAGGTAGGCTCCGCCCACATAAAACATCATCGCCGTTTGCAAACACAAAATAGGTCTAGAGCCCCTTTAAAAAAATCTTACCGACCCCAAACTTTTTGAATGGTAATGTAAATTCTTTGATTTTAATATCTGTCCTGTACAGGACCGGTGTCATTATACAGATTTCTATAAACAAAACAGCAGTTCTCGCTCTGTTGAGCTCCTTAAAAGACCACTGGAACCACTAATGACCAGATTCCCCTCACTGACCCGAGAACAGCTCAAAAACTGTACAAATGATAATGCCAATACAAACCGCTCCATGCTGAATTACTCTTCCAGTCCCTCATCTATTGTGGGCCGGCCAGTTATCAATCACCGTTAAACAAGCTTAAACATGCAAACCAGCACAGGTTTCATTACAAAAGACCATTAATCAGGTTAACTCGGCTGGTTGTGGAACTGATCAACTGCTTAAAGCCTTATCGCAATGAAAACACAGCAGATCATTTGATTCGTGATATGAATTTATATGTGCGGTTTGTAGAATCGTGCTTTGTAAAATCATAATTACAAAATTAAAAAGTCAAAATAATGAGATATAAAGTCAAAATTATTATGACATATAATATAATTATGAAATAAAGTAATCAAAATTATGAGGAAAGTTATGAGATTAGTTATGAGTCAAAATTATGACAAAATGTACATTATGAAATAAACTCGAAATTCTAAATTATGAGAAAATAGTCAAAATTATGAGATGATAAAGTTGAAGTTATGATGTAAAAATTTGAAATTATGACAAATCATAATTATGAGGGGAAAAAAGACAAAAATTTGGACATACTATAAGTCATAATAATGAGATAACAGAATTATTTCATAAGTCATAATTATGTCAAAATTATTACAAAAAAAGTCGAAACTATGACATAAAAAGTCATGTTTTGTCATAATTTCGACATATTATGACCTTATCTCATAATTATGACTTAGTATGTCATAATTGACTTTTTATCTCATAAGTATGATCTAGTATGATTTAATCATAATTTTATCATGACATACTTTTAACTGAAATGAGATATAAAGTCAAAATTATTATGACATCATAATTATGAAACAAAGTCAAAATGATGAGGAAAAAGTCGAAATGATGAGGAAAAAGTCAAAATTATCAGATCATAAAGTTGAAGTTATGAGGAAAAAATTTAGACATACTATAAGTCATAATAATGAGATAACAGACTTATTTCATAAGTCATAATTATTTCATAAGTCATAATTATGTCAGAATTATGACCTTAATTTCGACATATTATGACCTTATCTCATAATTATAACTTAGTATGTCATAATTTAGACTTTTTGTCTCATAATTATGATTTAGTATGTCATAATTTTATCATGACATACTTTTAACCAAAGCATGCTTTTTATTTCTTGTATGGCAGAAATGGGCTTCCATACAGGTCCATTCTTTTTCACCTTCCTTTTATTTTTGGTGATTAAAAAAATATATTTTTGTAGAAATGAAATTTGAATTGTATGAAATCAATTGTATGTTGTTGTTTTTTAATCTAACCAGAAACCCAAAGACTCTTTTCTATGCGGCTTCCATTGCCCTAGAAAACATGATAAAAGCCTTGGAGGAGGAAAAAACAAACACTTACAAGGTCCTCCAGCCACTGGCACTCTGTTAACACTCACTAACCCGCAACCACGGTCACCGTCGTTTCCACTGGCCCTCGAGTAACACCTACACGAGTCGACGCTGACCGCCGCTGTCTGTATCGTGCTGCGGCCCTTCACGCTCCCTGCTGGCTCACAGATGCTTCTGCTTTCAGAAACACACACACACACATCTTCACTGCAGGCCCTTGACGGCTACCTCAAGTTCATCACCCCTGCCAGGCCGACCGACACCAGCCTTTAGCACCATATGGTAAATCACGTTCACACTGGGCAGCGGCAGAATGACAGATTTAGCACAGCAGAAACAGAAACATTCTACAGTAATGGGATATTAGATGTGGAAACGTCAAATATCCAATAGCGGGTCAGTGAACCGGCCTTCTGCTGAAGTATAGATAGCACAGGGCTGCTACTCCAGAAAAACTGCTGGGAAAAACAGCATCTATCTATAAAGTCGCTCGCAGGAGGTTCTGTTAACCGTCTGCAGCGGGAGACTTACAAAGACTAGAGGAGAAACACAAAGACAGAAATAATATCTGCAGGAACATATATACAATTTTAGAGCGGTGCATAATGTAATATTTTTTTGCACTACGACTTCGTCGTTTTGAAATAAGCTGCGGGGAAGGTCGTTGAAAAATATTGAATTTTTATATTGGTTTTAGTCAAATCTAATTGTATAGAACTTTACACAATACACATCGTTTCAAAGCAGCTTTACAGAAAATCTTGATGTTAATGTTTATAATATATTCATACCTTATATTCATATTTACAGACCTGTGAGATAACATAATTTATTTTTAAAAAAGTCATAATTATGAGATAAAAAGTCAAAATTATGACACAAAATGTCATAATTATGAAATAAAGTCAAAATTATGAGAAGAAAAATAGAAATAATGAGATTAAAGAGTTGAAATTATGAGAAAAGTTGAAATTAAAAGAAAAATAAGTAAATATTCTGGCATACTAAGTCATAATTATGTTATAAAAGTCGTAATTCTGACATAAAAATTCAGTATTATGAGATAAAAATTTTAGTCAGATTTATTTGTATAGAGCTTTAGACAATACACATTGTTTCAAAACAACATTACATAAAATTATGATGTTAATGTTTATATTATCTTAAAATCTTCATGCCTTATAGTCACATTTAGCAGGTTGGAGCCAGAAAATAATATAATTTTTATTAAAAAAAAAAAAATATATATATATATATATATATATATATATATATATATATATATATATATATATATATATATATATATATATATATATATATATATATATTTTATTTATGTCAAACTTGTGAAATGATAAAGTTGAATGCATGATGTAAAAATGTGAAATTATGAAAAATTATAAAAAAGACAAAATTCTGACATACTGTCATAATAATGGTATAACAGACTTAGTCAATTATGACTAACAATTAATAATAATTGTTAAAATGATTACAAGAAAAGTCGAAATTATGACATAAAAAGACATGTTTTGTCATAATTTTGACATATCTCAATTTTAGTATGTCATAATTTTGACTTTTTATCCCATAATTATGATTTAGTATGTCATAATTTTAGCATGACATACTTTTAACCAAAATGAGATATAAAGTCAAAATAATGAGGAAAAAGTTGAAATGATGAGATATAAAGTCAAAATTATGAGATCATAAAGTTAAAGTTATTAGGTAAAAAGTTGAAATTATGACAAATAATTATGAGGAAAAAAATTGGACATACTATAAGTAATAATAATGAGATACATAAAAAAATGTCAGCTTTACATAAAATTATGATGTTAATGTTTATATTATCTTAAACATACTAAGTCATAATTATGTAATATAAAGTCATAATTCTGACATAAAAAATTCAATATTATGAGATAAAAATTCAATATGAAATGAAAAATGTTTGATTTTTACATTTGGTTTTAGTCAAATTTATTCGTATAGCGCTTTACACAATACACATTGTTTCAAAGCAGCTTAAGAAAATCATGATGTTAATGCTTATAATATCTTAATATCTTCATGCCTTATAGTTGCATTTAGCAGATTAGAGCTGGACAATAATATAGTTTATATTTTGCGATGATAAGCAATCAAACAGTTTTTCTATACAGCATCACTATTACTGTTCCTCATGCTTGTTTATGCTTCCATGATACAGACATGAATTATACCTCATATAGCGTGTCTTGTTGAGAAAAAGTGTGCAATGAAACATATAGCATCATGCCAACCACCCAAAAAGCACAAGTTGTGCATTTTCCTCATAAAACATAAAATCAAGTTTTTAACATCACATACTGACTGTATTGTAGACTCTGTATGAAACTGCTAAACATCCATTTTTTGGTTCTAAACTTCTCTGAAAACCACTTTTTAAATCTCTGACCTCTCTCTCTTTCTCATTTTGCTCTTTCATTTGATAGGACAAATGGGCAGATTAAGCGGCGCGCTCTGCAAATGTAAATCAGCCCTGGAAAGATCAAACACGGAGAGGCGGTTTTGCCATCGGTCCACAGTGTTTAACTCCATATCTGAATTGAGAGCGCTACAGTGATTCCTAATAAAACCCTCCAAGAATTGAGAGTGAAATTTGCCTAAACAGTAGACTCTATCTCTCTATCACATTATCTCGCTCTCTCTGACTGTCTCAATCTTCAAAACCAATGAAATCATTATATATTTTCTACTGAAGGTTAATGCATTAACTAACATTATCTGATTATTGTAAAGTATTACCAACAATTTCAATGCAAGCATCACTATTGTAGTGTTAGTAGTGTTATGTAGTAATGAGGCGTGTAGCTGATTTCCAACTGTTATTTTGTTCCTTAAACCTACACCGAAGAAAGCACCACTTAGCAACACCTTGGCAACGTAGGGCCAACTTTTGCACGACTTGAGAAAATGTAAAAATGTACTTTATTTTGCATGTGCACACATATTATTCCTTTCATTTGATACTTAAATAAATCAAACATGATATTTTCCCCTCGGCAGACTGTAAAATAGGGTGCTTCTGTATTTAAGCATTCATTATAAATGGAAACGGCACACCAGCCAAAACTCCATCAGGTATTTCTTATTCGCTTGCGCACAGCTCAGAGAGCACAGACTAATGCTTGCTGAAATATGAGCTATGAGATGGTTTTTATTAGGCGCCTGTCTGAAATAATTTACCTCTCTCTTTCATAAACTTTTGCTGTGCTTAACTGCCGCGGCAAAGAAAAATATAGTAAGTCGTTAAAAGTCTGTTACAAAAAGTGGCTGTAAAATGAAGACTTGACCAGTGAAGAATACAGGGCAGCGCAAGTCCTGATTCATGTAAATCTGAGAATAACCCACTCGTGCGCCTCATAAAGGTAAGAGCGGATGGTTAATATTCAGTTTTGTGTGTAATTGCTTAATCAATATTACACACAGTCGTGGTCAAACTGAATATTCTGGATGTTCTAACAAACTTGAAATAACAGCATAAAAAAACACGTATTAGCAATAGATCTGATGAATATGTGATGTTTATGCAGTACATGTAATGAATTACAGAAATCAGCATGATATTAATTTTAAATGGGCCAAAATTTCTCCATCTCAAAAAGTTTACTTGCTGTTATTGCTGACATACTGAAGGATTTGATCATTCTGTTTCATAAATATGTAAAATTACTTTTTAAGTAATTGAGAAACACACACACACAAATTTGTAACTTCTTAAACCAGACTCTCCTAATCTTTTAGATGATCATGATGTAGGTCAAGTTTATGCTGAAACACAGAATATTCTTAAAGGGGACATATCTTTTTCCATGTTTAAGTGCTATAATCAGGTCCCCAGTGCATCTAACAACCCAGAAAACGTGAAAAAGGACAACCCAGTAACTTTGTTCTGGTAATCCTTTCTCTGCAAGCATGCGAAAAAACGAGCCGCTCAGATTTCGCTCCCCTAGTGACGTAGGAAGGGGATCTTAATATAATATTACCACCCCTTAATCTGCATGTTTCCACCCACGGCGCTGCCATTTTGTTTTCACAAGCAACAACTGTGAACCAGTTCTAACGTCATGGCAAAAGTTTGAGCAAAGCATGCTAAATATTCTGTCGTTGGCGGCACAGACGAGCTCTGAACACTATTAAGAGTCTTGTTAGCTTTCTAAAAAAGGAGCGTTTCTGTCCAAGCGATATTTTGGAAAAAATATTAGACCATTCACAGCATTTGATAGCAATCATAAACGTTAGCCTGTTGTGTATGGCTCTGTTTGGCAAACAGGTACGCTATGTATAGTAGGCATCCATACGGGTTTTGAACAAAACATTAACATGACGGCACATGCTAGTCGATGAGCTGAATCAACTCTACAGCAACTACGTGAATTTATCCACTAACCATTCAGAAACGTCCAGATGCATTCTTAAAGTTGTAACTTCTTCCTGAGTCTCTCCATCAGTGTCAATGTAATCCATCAGTTTTGTCTGCGTGAGATTCTCCAGCTTTGTTGTTGTTGAGCGACCGAAGCGTGAGCTGTTAAAGCTCCGCCCTCTTCTGGAAAAGGGGCCGGGAGCAGCGGCTCATTTGCATTTAAAGGGACACACACAAAAACGGCGTGTTTTTGCTCACACCCAAATAGGGGCAAATTTGACAAGCTATAATAAATGATCTGTGGGGTATTTTGAGCTGAAACTTCACAGACACATTCTGGGGACACCAGAGACTTATATTACATCTTGATAAAGAAGAAACCTTTTGGTGCCACTGTAGAAACGGGTTGGAATTTGAATTTGAGTCTGAATTTGACTAAATTTGACTAAATATCTAAGTAAATGTAAAACCCTCGAGTAAAGTGATGTTTCATGGTAACATCGTGGTATTGCATGATAACCATATTTATATACTATGGTATTTGCATGGTGCTTCAAAGAATATAATATGTTCAACATTAATACCTTTTTTGTAAGTGAAACGGAGAGCTATTCTGAAGCGAATATGCTGATTTGTAATTCTTCATGGCCCAAATCACTAAACACCCTCCAAATGTCCATTCAGCACTTCCATGCTTCAACAGGCAATTTATACCAGGTAAGAGTGTGCTTTAATTATTCTTACTCTGTGAAACTTCTGTCTGATTGCTTTTTGCTCTGATCCTTGTAAAAACATCTTTTTGCCTATTACCTAATTAAAATAGGGCTGAGAGGTTGAACAGCGAAACGCTGGAAGAGCCCCGGAGGATTGGGTCCACCTATGAAAACTGCAACTGGATTTTAGAAGATTTCATTTGGATTTAGACTTCATGCTTCAGAGTCTCTTCTAGGGAGAGTCGACTGCTTTGAGTCTAATTTCAGACCACTAAGAAAATTATTTTCCATACTGCTGAATGTACTGTAGAATGTACTGTAGTGCTGTAGTGAAACATTTGAGGCACTGATTTTGTTCATGCTTTGTCATTTTTCCCAGGACAACTAACAATAATCTTAAGTTAATATATTCTTCCTAAACACTAATAGCATATAACTTACTAAAATTTTGTCATGTTATCATCTTCAAGGATAAACACCCTGATTGGTCCTAAATGCAATGTAATGCAATTCAAATCAATGCAATTTAAAGCAATGCAAAGCAAAGCAAATCAATGTAATGCAATGCAATTTAAAGCAATGCAATGAAAAGTAAAGCAAAGCAAAGCAAAGCAAAGCAAAGCAAAGCAATGCAATACAAAGCAATGCAAAGCAAATCAATGTAATGTACTGCATGCAATAAAAAGCAATGCAATGCAACGAAAAGCAAAACAATGCAATGTAATGTAATGCAATGCAATTCAAAGCAAACTAAAGCAATGCAATCCAAATCAAAGCAATGCAAAGTAAGTAAAATATAATTTTTTTTATAGGTGAAATGCAACCTATGAATGTTTCTGTGCGATTCGCCTGTTTCTAAATCACAGTCAGTTCACTCAGGTAATATATAAATGTCCAAGTGCATATTTGCAGCTTTACCTATTCCCCTACGATATCCTTGGCAAATTTGTCTTAAATGTGCTTGACAGGAACATTAACCTTAATGTCAAAGCTCAGATTCACTACATGCAGTGAAAATATGTCTGAGACGAAAAAAATCACCCCATTTAAATAATAAATGAGAGTCCTCGCTCGACCTTTCTCCTCAGGTTGCGGAGGTGATGTATGGTGCCCCGGCGGGGACACATGGTACAGCTGGCTAAGCCTGAACTGAGGCAGTCAAAGGAAGCTGATGAAAAGCTAAGCTGAAAGAAGCATGTCCTCTGACAAAAAGCCTTAAGTCTGAGTGAGAATGACTTTATCTCCTGCAAGTAGGAACTTGGCGGCGGTCAGACACCAGATTAGGAAGGGACAGTCAGAGAACATAAAAGGACCAGGTTAAACCACATTGGTTGATCTTTAGTGTTACCATCTGATGCATCACTGTACCTTGGTAACATCACAGTACTTGTAGAGAATGTAATCAAATGAGATCAGTTGGGGCAGTCTATCTCCCATCATGCATCTGAAAAAAGGCTGTATACTCAATGTTAAACTGCTGAAATATATGTTCACACATGACCTATATAAATCCACAAATGATTTGACCGGATGGTAAATTAAATTAAAAAATAAAATAAAAAAATTATTTTTAAGTAAAATTTATTATTTTTGATATGCGAAATACAAAATATTTGATTGGATGGTAAAAGTAGTTTTTTTAAAAATAAAACAAACAAATAAAAAAAATAAATAAATACAAAATAAAATAACAAAAAAAAAATGAAATGAAATAAAATTATTATTTTTGATATGCGAAATACAAATGATTTGACTGGATGGTAAAAGTAGTGTTTTTTTTTAAAAAAATAAATAAAACAAAATAAATAAAATATAAAATAAAATAAAATAATAAATAAATAAAAATTTAAGTAAAATAAACTTTCTTATTTTTGACATGCAAAATACAAAATATTTGATTGGATGGTAAAAGAAGTCTTTTTTAAAAAATAAAACAAATAAAAAAATAAAATAAAGTAAAATAAAATAAAATAAAAAATAAAATGAGGCTTTTTACGTAAAATACAATTTAAATACAAAAAAATAAAATCCAAAATATTTGATTGAATGGTAAAAGTAGAGTGTTTTTAAAAAATAAATAAAATAAAATAAAATAAAATTAGGCTTTTTAAGTGAAATAAAATTTCATATTTTTGATATGTGAAATACAAAATATTTGATTGGATGGTAAAAGTAGTGTTTTTTAAAAAAAAATAAATAAATAAAATGTCTTATTTTTTGATATGTGAAATACAACCTATGAATGTTTCCGTGACATGTTTCTAAATCACAGTCAGGTAATATGCAAATGTATAAACACTTCCACAGCTTTACCTATTTACTCACAATATCCTTATCTTCATTTTGTCTTCATTTTCTTTTTTTTCAAATGAAAAAAATGGTGAGAATTAATGTTATCCATATCAGTTTGCTCAAACAATGCCTAAAGTTATTTGACATATTTAATAGTTGCATGACCTCAGTGATGTAATTTCAGAAGCCGAGTTAGTAGTTACTGCATTTGAAGAAAGATTATAAATCATTCACAATAAAACCAGAAACAAGAAAGTAAGTCACTTATGATTTAATTTGAAAGTAAATAAAGGCTCCTTCATTACTTTTAACTACATTTAATAACTTCTTAACATCAGTGTTTGTTATTCATTCACCGTCACTGAACCTCGTGTGTTTTTATGATCTACCACCTGTTCTGCACTCCACAGTGTTTTAATTAAACTCTGCTAGGCATATGTCTGACATTGAGTTATAACGGACCCACGATTCACTACAGTATGATTCCATACTGATAAATAAATAATGAAAGCGTTCGGCTACAAATTTTTCTCCTTCTCCCAGCGAACCTTTGAGCGGCAGTGAAATGTTTCTCTAATCACTCATTACACTCCTCAGTATTGGATTTCTGTTCCAATGTTCTGGCTTTGCATAGAGGCGGCCAATTAATCCAAACCCTCCAACCGCAGTCCACAAAGACAACAGGAGACACAGAGACACTGGCTAATGCGATTAACGCCGCCTGCCGGGGTTCGGGTGACGACGTCCGACTCTCTGAACATCACAGCGGCCCGATGCCACTCTTCAAAACCTCCAGCCAGGTGCACGAGATCTTAAGCTGCTTTTTGTTGAAGGCTTCACACGAGTTAGAAAGTGTTTCATTAGGATAAAATGAGCTCCTCGTTAGGTGAAAGTGAAAACACCCCTGTGCAGTTGTTAGACAATGACTTTAATTGCAAGTTTTAACAATGCTGTTTTAACCGCAGGTACAACACAAATTTAAGCTGTCTTAGGTTAATGACTCCATTAGTTTGAATGCAGTGAGCTTTCATTATTTTCAGCTTGTCAGACCTCACCTCATTATACTCAAAATCCATTTGCTAAACACTAACTGAACAACAGGCACAGACAGAAATCAGCATTTGGGTCATTCCTACTACACAGTACACTTATGTTTCATTTTTGTCACGATTTTATCCTCCAGGAAGTGACATCAGTAAGCATTGTCTAGATAATTTTCTTGTCTTTGTGCAAATTACATATTATATAAAAACTAATGATATAATATTTTGATAATAATAATATAAAATAAATTTAAAAAAAAATAAATAAACAAAATAAAAATAAAAATAATATAATTAATAAGGTTGAAGCTTTTTTTTTTTTACAGTAACCTGCAATGGCACTACTCAATGGAAGGTTTTATTTATTTATATATTTATTTATTTCTTCTTCACTTTCTAATAATTTTCTAATTAATAATAATAATAAATAAATGAAATAAAATTATTAAAAATAAAATTAAATATTAAAAATAATATTTTCTTAATATTATTTTATTTGTTCTTGACTTTCTAATAATTTTCTAATTAATAATATTAATAAAATTAATAAAAAATAAAATAATAAATAAAATGAAAAAAATATATAATTAATAAGGTTGAAGTGTTTTTTTTTTTTTTTTTAAACTAACCTGCAAACTCAATGGCAGGTTTTATTTATTTATTTATTTGCTCTTGACTTTCTAACAATTCTCTAATTAATTATAATATAATAATAATAACAAAATTGAAATAATAAAATTAAAAATAAAATGATATATTAAAAATAATTTCATTAAAATAATTTTATTTGTTCTTGACTTTCTAATAATTTCCTAATAATAAAAATATAATAATAATACAAAATTGAAATAATAAAATAAAAAATTAAATCAAATATTAAATCAAATAAATAACATTTTATTAAAGTTATTTTTTGTTCTTGGCCTTCTAAATATGTTTTAATTAATAATAATAATAATATTCAAAACAATACATAAATAAAACAAATATAGTAAAAAAATAATATAATATAGTTGATTTTTTTTTTCTTTACACTAACCTGTAAACTCAATGCCACTATTTATGCATTTATTTATTTATTTATTTGCTCTTGACTTTCCAATAATTTTCTAATTAATAATAATAATAATAATAATAATAATTCAAAATTAAAATTAAATATAATACAAATATAATAATAAAAATAATTAATAAAGTGTCAGAGCTTGATAGCAACAAATTTCTGAATGTCTACTCTATGCTATTCTATGCTTCTGAAATGTAAATTACAACAAACATACAAAACAAAACTTTACAGAGTCCAAAAGCTACTGCATAACAGGAATGACCCACTTAATAGTGCATAAATACTTGTTTTCTCAAATGTTTATGTTAAAAGCATAATTTAGGCCATTTCTCTATAATGTCAAGGCTTTTAAGGCTGCTGTGAGGGATACTGTCTTAAAACAACAATCATTAACATTCAAGAAAACATGCATGCTAACTCTTGCTGACATTCATTGCCAACCAAGGGCATGGGCGGCCATAAATTTTTCCAGTCTTGACAACCAGCTCTGTTGTGCCATCTCTAACGTACATACAGACATCTTATAATTAAAAGGTGGAGAAAAACATTCCATTAAAAGGATGCACATGTAGCGCGCTGGCACTCCGACACCTTAGATTTAAAAGGGTCAATTACAAGATGCACAGCACAGAGCGAGAACCAGCAAACCATTGGCAGTCTGGCACCATCTGTTCTTCTAGCAGGACGACTACATGCTTTGATGCTATAAAACGTAGTGTGTTTTTTAAGGGCTGCAGTGCTGAGTTAGCGCTCTACGCCATAAAACCTTATGGTGAATGAAGTATATTGTGGTAGGAGATACTTTAATAGACTTCAGGATGGAGGCCAAGACAAAGTAAGATTGAGGAACTGGAGATGCGACCTGTTACTGTGGGCTCTGGATAAAATATGAAACTCATATTAGTTTGTTTTATTTACACTCTTCCAGTTCCAAAATGTGGTTTTCGCTGCAATTTTTGGTTCTGCAAAGAACCTTTCAGTGATCAGTTCTTAAAAGAACCCTTTTTTTTCTTAGTGTGAAGAACTGCTTCACAAACGAGGGTCAATTCAACGCTGGATTTGCACAAAAGATTAACATGACGGCACATGCTAGTGGATGAGTTGAATCAACTCCACAGCAACTACATAAATTTATCCACTAACCATTCAGAAACGTCCAGTTTCATTCTAAAAGTTGTAACTTCTTCCTGAGTCTCTCCATCAGTGTCGACTCCGGTTTGAACAATGTAAGGCTGAACACCGTTACTGACAATCCTCATTTTGTCTGCGTGAGATTCACCAGCTTTGTTGTTGTTGAGCGACTGAAGCATGAGCTATTAAAGCTCCGCCCTCTTCTGGAAAAGGGGGCTGGGAGCAGCAGCTCATTTGCATTTAAAGGGACACACACAAAAACTGCGTGTTTTTGCTCACACCCAAATAGGGGCAAATTTGACAAGCTATAATAAATGATCTGTGGGGTATTTTGAGCTGAAACTTCACAGACACATTCTGGGGACAACAGAGACTTATATTACATATATTACATTACATATATTACATGACAAGCTATAATAAATCTTGTGAAAAGGGCATTATAGGTCCCCTTTAACAATCTAAAGAAACTTTTTCTTTTGTAATAAGGATGTTAAAGGTTCTACATAGAACCATCAATGCCAAGAACCTTTATTTTTAAGAGTATATCATAATGAAAAGATGAATTTTAATTCGTTTAAATTCTGAAAAGATGGCAATTTATTAAGAAATATTACAGATGTTTCTTCATTGTTTTCTTTCTCTAAAAAAAAGCCAGTTCCTTAATGACATCATCCTCCAGGAAGTGACATCATTTTGGAGGGAAAACAGCAGCACAAATATCAGTAAGTTTGATCAATTTTGTGACGTTAGTTAACATGCTGAGCAGTTTTATTTAACTCAACTATTATTTAAAAATGACTATATGTCTGGCTTAAAATGAACCCAAAATAGGTTGGAAATTAAAAATCAGACACATAATTACTAGACGCATCAATAATAATCAAAAGGTGAACATTAATTAATAAGCAATTTAATAAATGTTTATTTCCAACATATTTGGGTTCATTTTGAGCAAGCAATACAGTCATTTTTAAACAATAGTTGCATTAAATAAAACTACCCAACAGGTTGGTCAAGCATTAACCCAACCACTGGGTTAAAACAACCCATTCACCAGGTTAAAACAAACCAATAGCTGGGTTTGTCCATTTTCAACCCAACTTGGGTTGTTTTTAACCCAGCATTTTTTAGAGTGTAACTGATCAATGATTAACTTTAGCTCTTTATGAACATCCTGCTCATTTTCTTGTCATTGCATGTAAAGAATATGAATGTTATATCTATAAAGTGCCTGAGTTTGACCAGAGCACAAATCTGACAGTCTGCAATTCGCTTTTATAGAAATACTTCAAAAGGTGCAGCGTAACAGGAATGACCCGGCTTGACTTCACTGTAACCAATGAAATATTAGGCTTATACTCACTCATACTGGTGACTGTCTGATGGAACGAGATCCACTCCGGGATTTCTCTTAGCTGATGAACCGAAAAAACAACGGCATCGGTCATCTAGGTCAAGTCAGATGTTTACTACTTCCAGCGGAGCAGCTGGCCTTTAAAGGTCAAATAACGCAAGGCAGTTCAAAATAATTATTACTAACAGCTTTTCCTACTTAGGTTTTCCCAGAATGCTGCTATTACTGATGTCAATTATGAAAACAATTATAGAAAGAATTCCATTCTAAATGCAATTTCTCAACTTTTGTAAAAGCCTGAAGAAAGTCTCTGAATGACACAGGTCTGCAGTATGCAGGAATTTTCCATTCTTTACAGTGGAAGATTTTGCAAAAATTGCTTCTAATGTGGCATTACGAACTATACCACATAAAGGTGCATTTATACTTAATCATAACCTTTAAAATCAACTGTCGATTCTCATGCACAGCAATGGCACAAAACAAGATGCACTCATTATCACAACAGCAAACTTTTAGGCAGCTCTGACTGACATTTCATTTAATACAGAACCAAAGCACAACATAATTGTGTTGATGCTCCATTTGCATGTAGTCTAGTTTCGCTGCAATAGTAATGTCACCTCATGTTTGCATAGATTCAGTTTATGTGCCGTGTTGTTGCATATAAATTACACCGGTGCATAACACATCATCTCAAAGACGAATTCAATCAACACTTGCTCTTTGCCACCGCAGCCATCTATCAACTATAAGTCACTTTCACTGAAAACCAATGAGTTTGATGCTGTAAACTGCTGCTAATTGGATGGTTTGACCAAAATGTTAATCATTACCATATTATTTTGGGATTGTTCCATTATCGAAGATTTTTGGAGAGGGATACACATTGCCCTGCAATGTGCAATTAAAGTTACATTGTAAGTAACTAAAAATGTTAGCTAATGAGTCCTTTAGATAAAGTAACTTGGAATGCATGTTAAAAATAATATATTTATTCATATTTTGCAGTGTTGCTAGGAGTGTTGTAATGCACTATTTTTCTTGGGGGTCTGTGAACAAAAAACACCAGCTACTGCTCAAAATTATACTGTGCAAATCATGTATTTTTCCATTAAATTACAATGTATTGGTCCCAAATCATTAACTTTTCCAGTTTACACTGTTGCACCATTTTTTCCCCAAACACCAACATGCAAATTCACTTTTTTCCATTCTTGGCATGATAAAATCTGGATAAAAATTCAGTATAAATTGAAATGTCAATCAGAGCAGCCTTAAACTGAGCGCATCTTGTTTCTATCATGCATGGGAATCAATCAAGCATATGTTCAAAGAGCTTGTTTTATGTGTATTATCTGTGCTTTTTTCTGCTTTTTCTACAGTACTTCTCATTCGGTGTCTGATCCCATTTAGGGAAAGCATCACTGTACACTCAAACAATGCTAAAACAATATTGTCTCGAGCCACTACAAATAAAAATGTCCCTGCAGTGCAACACCTCATTTTCACAGAGTTTGTCGAGATCTGTGCGAAGCATATGACTCAACCCAACATTCATTTATCAGTAATTCTCAATAATTCTCTAGGTAGGTCTGAATCCTGGCGATAGTGTGCACCGTTGAGAAGTCTTAATCACAGTCCCTCGAGACTTCCACAACTCCACTTCATTCATACAATGCTACCCACAAAGCTAAAGAGTTTCTAATGGGAAGAGTTATAGGATCAATACTGTGATTAGCAACAGCCTTGTAGCTATTGTGTGTTGTTGGCAATCTATCGTATCAATGCAGATGCCTGCGGGAAAAGCATACTTGCTGCGAGAAGAAAAGGAGACTCATGGGCTTAACCGCTCGGCCTATTAGAAACTGCTTGGCAGCATCGCAGCAGTCAATAATGAATTTAGCAAGCACCGGTTTTGAACCACGCTCATTTCACCTTGAGAATATGCAGCAAGACTAAATATTTGCATGCGGATTTTGCAAGTTTCCTAGTTGAGCGTGTAGATGCGAGGTAGAGCTTCATTTCTGCAGGTCTGTCAGTTGATGTAATTGGACGGAAGACCTAAAGAGGGCACAATGCTCATTTTGCCAGAAAAACTCAATAACTTACTGAGGAAAAACATGACATGGCCTTGATTTGATTCCAGATGAAATCTGCTCCACAAAGAGTCATTTACAGTGACAGACTGTATTGATTGTGGTTGACCTAAGTGTAAGCAAAAGGCTGAATCGACAGCAGAAATTCCCAGCATACGCTTAGAGCATTTCCGCTGTTTTGATTTTAAATGTGACTCAAGCAATAGTCTTATCACAAAAAGTTAAGAAATGAAGTAAAGCAAATGAAATGCATCTCATTATTTTCCTTTAGGATGCTTAATGCACCAGAACAAACATATTTTTACTCTGATATCAATACTAAAAATGTAAATAATGTGCTTTATCCTTATGCAGTCCACTACACCAAGTGGGAATCATGCAGTGTGTTTGCTTGGCTAAAAATAAATAGCTCAAGGCATATTCGAGTGTACGTAAACAAAAGCATTTCAGGGAATACATCACAAACTGATGTGTGATAAACATATGAATCATATTGTTTGGACAAAAGCCTCTGGTAAACATAAATGGGACTAAATATATATATGTGAAACTGTGAGAAAGAAAACGAGTGATGACTTTTAGGTTTGTGGCTACATTTGGGGAAAAGAATGATTTTGTAATTGCAAAACTGTATTTTATTACACTGCAAAATGTGATTTTCTTTGTCTTGTTTAACAGTACAAATATCTTGAGTTGCAAAATGACATAAAATAAGTCTTGTTTTCTGAAATACTGATCAAAATGAAGTGAATTTATGCCTGTAAATAATCAAAAATATTTAACAATGGGGGCAGAAAAACTAATTTAATTCAAAGGAAAAACAAGATATTTTATTATTTTTTAAGCATAAACTCTGTTTGTTTAGGTTTTTTTTAGATAATGAGACTTCTTATCTTATGTTATTTTGCTTCTCAAGCAAATGCATCTTGATTTAACGTCAACTAAAAAAAGTTACACATAGGTCCATAGGGGACAAAAATGTCCATGTCAAAAAACTGTCATAAAAAATTGAAGCTTGGGAGCACAGACTTAAGTTTGGTCTCATTTTAAAGATGACCCTTGAACAAACTTGTTCAATTAAAAAAAGTTTAAAAACTGAAACCAAAAGTTATAGAGGATTAAGTTTATGAATGGGCATTATTTTATATAAAATATATATTTTATGGAACATGTTGAAGCCATAAATCTAAACAAGTTCCAAATTTGAGGTTGATATCTCAAAAAATGAGCTTTCAGTAAGATTTTGTTTGGACGCAGTACCAAATTTTCCCCATTAGATGCCAGCAAAACTCCACTGGAACACACAGTGGTTGATTTGTGATTTGCAGTAGAGTTTTTCTCTCTCAAATATTACAAGCACACACACGCACAATATTTTTTTATTACACATATACAAACCAACATCCACACCAACACACCCACGCAATTATAGCTGCATAATTTATCCAGTTGGCTCTATAATAAGCATAAGCAGAAAACAAGAATAAAGCAAGTATTTGCTTTATAGGCCAAACCTGAGAAAATGGCACCATCTGGTAATTTTTTTTTTTTTTAATTTTGAAGCATTGCCAACAGAATGAAAGCCTATTAAAGGGATAGTTCACCCAAAAATGAAAATTTGTTTATCTGCTTACCCCCAGAGCATCCAAGATGTAGGTGACTTTGTTTCTTCAGTAGAACACAAATGATGATTTTTAACTCCAACCGTTGCAGTCTGTCAGTCGTATAATGCATGTCAATGGCAACACAATCTATAAGAGTCAAAAAAAACATGCACAGACAAATCCAAATTAAACTCTGCGGCTCGTGACGACACATTGATGTCCTAAGACACGAAACGATCGGTTTGTGCAAGAAACCGAACATTATTTATATCATTTTTTACCTCTAAAACACCACTATGCCCAACTGCCTTGCACATCCGGAGTTAAAAATCATCATTTGTGTTCTGCTGAAGAAACAAAGTCACATACATCTTGAATGCCCTGGGGGTAAGCAGATAAACATCAAATTTTCATTTTTAGGTGAACTATCCCTTTAACAGAGATTGCATAATTTTATAGTTAAATGGCCCTGGGGTTAAAAATTGCAGTTTTAATGGGTTTCATTGGGGACATTTTTGTCCTTAAGGTCCTGAGAGGAACTATTTTGAGTAGCTAAACAGATTTTTTTAAAGGAAATGGGGGTGAAATAGTAAAATTCCAATACAAATATCCATACTTTATCACTAGAAAATTTGAAATAACCAGCTAAACATGACCAGTTAAAGTTTTGGCCATACAGGGTTCTTTAAAATTGATATTTTTATAGACTGTGTGAGTTTTTGTTGTAGTGTGCATTTGTATAATTTCAAAACCAATAAAAATGCACAGATATGGTCAGTGATATATCGCGCATCCTCCTCATCAGTGTGTCTGTGGCTTGTTAGCGCTGAAGAGCTCACAGGCTTATAGAAGAACTTCCTCGAGTAGAAGATGATGTAACTTTCCAGCAATAATCCTCAACTGCACACAAACGCTCTCAGAAATCAACTGGACGCTTTTGAAGAGCACTGCGTCGGGAATTAAAGAAAACGAAAGACAAAAAAAGACAAGCCAACCTGTTTTTAAGAAGAGTCAATCCCTTTCTAAAGTCATACGTTCATTCGCACACTTCCGACTCAATTAGAGGTCTCGGACTGTGACAGCCTGCTGGAATTCATTACCTCGTTCCATTACACGCCCATGCGGCCGAGGGGATGAGAAGGGCCAATCAATACAGCCAGTATCTGCTGCTTCTAATCTCTGTAGCCTGTGTCAGCGCTGCTATCTGTAATAGATCTCCGGGATTATAGAAATTCCTAAGACACTACGGCAGTCGCCCAGGTTACGGGCTTGTCTGTGACCTGCATGGCCGCCGGAGCTTTGCCTCGGCCCGTCTAGCGTGA
Organism: Hypophthalmichthys molitrix; assembly: GCA_037950675.1. NCBI lineage: Eukaryota > Metazoa > Chordata > Actinopteri > Cypriniformes > Xenocyprididae > Hypophthalmichthys > Hypophthalmichthys molitrix. Next base: position 31,769,371 of record CM075497.1, read on the forward strand.
GGGGAATGCCGGCGGGAGTTTAACGACCCGGGGATGGAGGACGCGAGGCAGGAGAGGTCGGATAAGCGTGGAGGGCAGGCGAGCAAAGAGTCCATGTAATTTCTCTAATCCTCCTGGCATTTATACCTCCACTGACAGATAATGAAAAATAAAAATGGTGGGGAAACTTTTTTAAACGTTTTAATCTGTTGCATGCTTAACCGCAGTTTCTCCCCGGTCAGCAAGATTCTAAATGCTGACTCATAGGAGACGTCATATTTAGTGCAGTCTAGACTTGAAGTGTGAAGTCTGACCAGCATATCAAGAGACCAACCAGTTTTGTGCCATTTAGAGGATGGTTACATAAGAAATGCATGAAATGCACAAGTCGGAGGGTTCATAAAATTCCCAGTTTACAAGTTGTAATTACGAGTTCTATGAGGACATTTATACAATAACATCTAACCAACTTATTAAAGTCCTCCTGTAGTCAATATTTTTTATCTTTGATCATCAACATAACATTTAAACGTTTTTTTCCCCTGTGAAATGCCTTATTTAATGCCTTAAAATGGCTTGAATGTAACTCGACACCTGTGCTTCATTTAGTATATGTGGAACCATGAATATGCAAATTAGCCCCGCCTCCACTCACACCAGCTCAGAGACCCACTTGGTCAACTTCTAACTTTACTGTAGTAAACGCTGCACAATGGCAAGTGGAAATACTGGTTTAATTCAGCCATATTTGTTTGAACCAGAAACTGATTCAGAAGAAGAGGAAGAGTGAGTTATACACAGTACAAGTCCATGTATCAGAATGATAGCGTTTTATGTATCGCTCTCTACAACATCGGACACATAACAGTAATTAATATGATTAGCCTTTTGCTTGATTACGTTATCAAACAGCTAATAATGTGTTACACAAACCATGTTCCCGTTTTTCATCTCAGAGTCAGACAGCTGCTTCGAAGAATCAGTATCCTTACAGATGCTTTGAACAACTTAGAAAGTCAGTGAAGAAAGGCATATAGTTCATCATAACATTGTAATATACATAAATCACCCGCTATACTGCTAAATTTGCCTGATTTTTCAAATCAACAGAAACATATTCCCGCTATAACCTGGCTTCTCTTGAGACTCCCTGCTTCGCAGCATAGTTAATGATATGCTAAAGCCCGCCCACATGTTAACGTGATTGGTTACAAGGTAGTTTGTGACGTCAGAAACACCGGCGATTTTAAACCGTGTTTTTGAAACTGTCATTAGATCAATGCAGTTTTAAAGAGAAAATACTCAGCAATGGTGAATTTGCACATGGTTTGTCTTAAAGCATATTAAAAACACCACATAGACATTGATTTTCACCATGGGGCACTTTATGTGAGCATGCTTTTTTGTGCATTTAGGGGACAAGTGCATACATTTGTGAAAAAAAATTAACCGCCATTGGGAAAAAAAACAGTTCAGCATCAGTATTGTTTGCACAAAAAAAACACTAAAGAAACTAACCTGAAATGTGTATCAGACTGTACAAAGACCTGATGCAACTAACCTTGCAAATTTAGTTAAATCCATTGATGTGATTTGTTCAATCCCAGACTCCTGGAAGCCGTGCATTAATTCTGATTGGAGCTCAAGATTGTCACATGTGCTTTCCATTGTTTGTAAACCTGAAAACATCGAACCACAGAAACCTATGGAAAACAGCAATACAAACCATACTGATATACTTCAAATGCAAATACGAAAGTGTAAAGCAAACTTCTTGTTAGTTTCAGCAAACAGGACAATACATCAACTCACAGCCATGAATGCATGTGAGAGGTTCAGTGCATCTTACTGAAATGAAAGTAATTTGATGTAATTAATTGAACAATAAGTATGTGCCCGATGGTGTGATTGTGATAATCAGATCCTTCAAGAGCTTCATACTTTAATGATTATTAAATCACATAAAAATATCCGTCACAGAAACAGCGAGCGATAATCATAATTATGTGGAAATCATTCAGTCAATCATTTAATAGCACTGTTGTAAAATTGAGCTGGGAATATCTTTGTTACTGAAATATCAAATACTGTATCTAGCTGCAGTTTTTGCATCACCATAGGTGACATAGTTAAGTTCAACTGATTTTAAATGTTTTTGAGTGAATCTCACAGACATTTTAGATCATCATAATGCAATGAATCTCATTCTCTTTACTGTAATCTGTAAACAAATAAAATAATGTATTATTTAAACTGTGAAGTATGCCGTTTTTACTTATTTAAACAATACATTACAGCGTAGTAAATGAATTACTGGACCAAAGTAATGAGTAATCACCATGTTTATGATTGATTCAACATGTAAATACTGTAAAAAACAAGTATGCATTTCATTAGTTATGAAATATTTGTAAAAACGCAAGTGATTGAATGGTAAATAACTAACATATAAATAAACAAATGCATTTAGAGGTCATTAAAATGCAGAGTACTTAGTAGAGACTCATCTTTGGAGAGTTCACCTTTTAAAACTGAATTGCAGTGATGTACACAAAGCACTTGACATCCGCTCCACAATCCTGACATGGCCCAAAATTGTCCCTTTGCATAAGCACATTGCAATTAACCTCCCGCTGTAAAAGGTCAGCAAACTGCTAAAACATTCAACGGTCGAAACCCGTGCTAACTTTACACAAGCGTCCCTGCTAAACTGAATTAGTGCTAATGATAAAATTGGTAGCTTTATGCGTCTTCTGACTACACACCAGCAGACGGGGTTGTGCAGATGAACTCTAAGTTAATACAGCTATTAAGAGATGAAAGAATGAAACATAAACTTCACTGAGATTTGAGTGTTTGTTGTGGTACTAATCCTAACCCTAACATTTCACTGATTCAGGTTATAGTTTTACTCTTGAAGCAACATGGCGTACAGCTTCATACTTATATTTGTGAAGTAATACTTCATCAAAACAAGAAGTATGTGTCCTGGCAAAATATTATTTTTGATAGCAACATATGAATTAAAACATAAAAGTAATTATGGCATCAGTACCCTTCCACTTTTTCAGCAGCATTGGTTTCCGGAAGTATATTTTCCATTCATTTTTCCCATATAGGGATTTTTAAAAAGTATTCGTTAAAGAGTCATATGCATGAACCAAACCAACCAAGTGAATCACATTACAAACTTTGATTTGCAGCATTTGAAAATCTGACAAAAAGACAAAGGTTCAGGACTGTGTACTTAACAGCCTTAATGAGGGGAAGAACTACAATACCGTGACCATTTTGTATTGTGAATTTATTTTTCTCCTCTTCTCTAGCTTGCCTTGTAATCTGGTTGTCTAATAAACCTGGCACTGTATATTACAAATATTTTTGCCTCTTTGACTAAATGCTTTTGCTCCTCTTTTGTAAGTCGCTTTGGATAAAAGCATCTGCTAAATGCATGTTATGCATACAAATATTTAAGTAGTTTGAGAGCGCAGAGAGATCATTCGCAGTGCTTCACGGGAGTGGGAGAGCAATAAAGAGTTATCTTGCATTCAAGTCATGTCAGAAAGATAGTATTTACGAGTTGAACACACATGAACAACACCACAAAGTCATAAATACCAGTGGGAAGCTCAGAATTTAGCAGTGATACTGTCAGGCTTTTTTATTTACAACAAAATTAATTAATTGCCTGCGCAAAATATGATAGCATTGTAGTATAAGTAACAATAAAGTTTACAGTGGCGTCATAAATTAATTAAAAACATAAAAAAGCAAAACACACCTTTTGTTCTTCATTTTCTAGAAGTAGTTTAAAAACTGTAGTGTAATAAGAGAAGGCACACCGCCATCATGCTCCAATGAAAGGGAGCTGAACGCACCTGACGTCATAAACACGACTTCGTAAACTCGTAATTACGAACTTCAAAGGAGGACTTGAACGCACCATTAATTTGGTGCAATTTGAAAAGAAATTAAGGTTTTTGAGGAAAACATTCCAGGATTTTTCTCCATATAGTGGACTTCACTGGGGTTCAACGGGTTGAAGGTCCAAATGTCAGTTTCAGTGCAGCTTCAAAGAGCTCTACATGATCCCAGACGAGGAATAAGAGTCTTATCTAGAGAAACCATCGGCCATTTTCTAAAAAAAAAATGAAAATTTTTATACTTTTTAACCACAAATGCTCGTCTTGCACTGCTCTGTGATGCTCCACGCATTACATAATCACGTTGGAAAGGTCACGCGTGACGTAGGTGGAAGTATCACAGTAGGGCTTTTTTTTGTAAAGGCCGTTTGACTTAGTCTTTCTTCACTTTGTAGACACTGGATCAGTACTTCTGCCTACGTCACGTGTGACCTTTTCAACATGATTAAGTAATGCGTGGAGCATCACAGAGCAGTGCAAGATTGGCATTTGTGGTTAAAAAGTGTATAATTTTTATTTTTTTTTAGTAAAAGACTGATGGTTTCTCTAGATAAGACTCTTATTCCTCGTTTGGGATCATGTAGAGCTCTTTGAAGCTGCACTGAAACTGACATTTGGACCTTCAACCCGTTGAACCCCAGTGAAGTCCACTATATGGAGAAAAATCCTGGAATGTTTTCCTCAAAAACCTTCATTTCTTTTCGACTGAAGAAAGAAAGACATAAACATCTTGGATGACATGGGGGCGAGTAAATTATCAGGAAACTTGAATTCTGAACTGAACTAATCCTTTAATGGTTTAGAATTTATCGTTCAAAATCAATTCCTCCACGGAGAAAATGAATGGGACTTTTACTTTGCATTTGATCAGTCACATGACCTTTACAGCTCAGATTACTTGGCTCAAATAATTAAAGTAACATTTCTGCATTCATATATATATATATATATATATATATATATATATATATATATTTATATATATATATACTGTGTTTTCTAGGAGCTAAAATTTCTCCCCTAATTTATTGAACAAAGTTTTGAAAAAATAATTACAGTAGATCTCTCACTTTCCCCTTTCAAGTAGATAAGAGCTTTACTTACGGGTCTGAAAATAGCTGCCCAAGGCCTTACCAAGATGTTTGCCAATTGGACTGACTTGCCTTGAAGGTACGGGTTACATCAGCTGAAGGAACATTTCAGAGCAAGTTATTACATTTTGATGAAAGATTGTAAGAGATTTAATGTTCACAGATTTAATGTGCACAGATGAATCATGCTAAAACCAGGAGCTTGTATTAGGAAAGTAAATATCACTAACTTCAACAGATGAGAATCTTTACTGTTCTGTATTTTAGTAGAAATCTGTGTCTTTAACTCGGCCCTCTGCCAGATTGTTTCCTCCTGCGATGGCAGAATGAACAGGTGTCGCTTGACGAATGCATCCCGGGCATCTGACTAATTGTGTGCAGATTGTTAGCAGATGTTGTTGACGTGACGCCACAGCAGGCTGACGGGGCCTTGACAGGTCTCAGGTCAGCAACGAGAGACTCTACCTTCTTCCCTGTATTCCTCCTCCCTCTCTTTGGCCCCTGCGCTGTCATGACACAATGTGACTATCTGTAGCCATGCAGCTGTCGAAATTCATTCAGCACGGCTGGCAGACACCCGCGGGCGCAGGGCACCTCGCTCAGCTGATTTCAGAGAGAAGAACACTCTCCTGTTCAGCAAGGCATATGCAACATGCCACGACAAATCCAGAGGTCTGCGAGTGCCGGCCTTTTGTTTTGGGGTGTGAAATTCCCTGCTGAGGATTGGGGAGCGTCATAATTTGCTCCGCTTTATAACAGCATTGAGTTCAATACAGCAGACTCAAAGGATGATCTGAAGAAACAAGAACTCACATAGAACTCCTTTTTGCCTTCCACTGTGCTACTTTTCCATTGTTTTTTCTATGTGAATGTGCGCTAGATTGACATTTTTGACCATTGTTCTCACGTCTTGTAGTTTCTCACGCATGACACGGCATTCTTTGTTTTTTTTATGGATAATCGCAGTATTTATTATCCATGCACATCATTCTTTTTTATGAAAAAAAAAAAATCACGTGCCCTTGTAATCTTTAATCAAAATAACTCCCCTCTCTCACAAATGTCATTCTTGGTGTGAACAGGCCTTTTCTTATTTATTATTTTTTGCAAAAAATATGCTAGTTCTTTTCTAAACAATGCCTGAACAATGATAAGAATGATAAACAGGTGGAAAAATCCCACATATTTACACTGAAGGAGGGACCTGATCCACATCAAGAGACCAGAAAATCACAGAGACTGGATCTTTTCACTATCCGGAACAAATCAAGTTATTAAAATGTATGCAATTATTCCTTGTAAGATTGTTACATTTTGTAAATATCAGTATATTTTCTATGTTCTAAACATTCTAAACATTCTTTCCAAGCAAAACACACAATCATATCATAATTGCAGACAGTGTGTTTTCTGAGTCTGATCTGCGTTGAGTTGAACTTTAAACTTAAACTCTGAGCTCAAACCGGTAAGAAAGGCTTTCAGTTCATATCCGATATCTGCCAGCTGTTGATGTTGGATCCTGATGGAGTTGGATCGAAATTGCAAGGCTTCTTCCAGGTTCTTCCGCCAGCTGATCCTGAACAACAGAAATTATCCCACAAATAATCAGCAGGGAACAACTAAGGAAATAATAAAAAGCAACTAACCATATAATTATGATTATGGCAAAATAAATATATTTATATATGGCATATAAATATATATATATATATATATATGTGTGTGTGATATCAAATGCCAAAAGGCTCAAACACAAGTGAATTTTAACACGTCAACAACATGTAAAATAGTGTATTTCACGTTAAATACGTGTTGTTTGTGTGTGACAAATCAGCGTGTTAAATACGCATATTTTACGTGTTGTTGAAGTGTTAAAATTAATGTGTTTTTGAATCTTTTGGCCTTCCATACTGTGAATGTCGCGTCTGTGTGACAAACGACTCGTGCACACAGTATCTAGTTCTTTTTCATGCTTGAACAAACAATAACACAGAGATTTATGCCAAAAATACCTGTTTTGTCAAGTATCCTCATAAGAGCAGTCTTAAATGAGCTAACTAAGGTCTTAACTGAACTTAAAGAGTTGTGAGATAATGAGATGCGCGTCATATCTGTGTCATGCTCGGCAGCGGCAGCTCTTAAAGTGACAGGAGCCTAATAAACCAGTTGCTGTGATGTCTGTCATTAATGTTGAAGAACAAAGGTAACAGAGAAAATTGTAGCTTTAATAAGGATTAATCTATTTATAATTTATGCAGTGAAGGCTGTAAAGTGTTTGATAACTTTATTCAATTTCTGTATATTTCCTACCTGTTAGACAGGTATTAAGGCCACAGGTAGATATGACATTTTTTTTAAGTTCACTTAAATTGAAATATATAGCTTTCAGATATACTGAATTGTTGAATGTCTATAGTTAATGTTTAAAAAAAATCATATACATCAGGACCAGTATTAGTATCAGTGATACTGGCCTTCATTCATAAAAATATACTATTAAACAAATAATTAAAATATATTGTCTGTAAGTTGTTTCTACATTAATTTGGAGAGTAACTGTGAAATTATTACAATATAAAAATATTAAAAACGTAATCGCGACTAATTACAGTTAATTTTTTTTTATCATTTGACAGCACTAATATATATACCTCTTTAGGTTTACATACAGTCCAATGTTCAGTCAGTTTATCAGTTTCACAATATTCTAGGACGATCTCAAGGTGTCAGGTGAAACAAAACATTATTTTTTATAAATAATCTTTCAGTTTCATCCTATCTTGTTCTTTTCCTTCTGCCAGCCCGAGATGAAATAATCACATAATGACATCCTGTCAGGTCGGCATCACATTAATCCTGACATAAACAGTGCTATCGACAGAGCCATTTTTAATGAAAGGCAGGCAAAAAGGGAGGCAAGGCGACAGTAATTGTTCTAATTTGGAGTGGATCGATGGTTTTGGCAGAGCACAAATCACGCGGCTACACAGGCATATAAAAGCAGCCTGTCAGACGCCCCCCCCGCTCGCTGCCAAACGTCCATTCAGCACACTTGGCACGTTGCTGCGTCGGCCAAGGTGGCATGCCAAGATTTTCCGTTCTCTTTTCAAATGGAATGGCTTTCGTAGTGTTATATAGTGTATGGATGTCTTTTAACACACAACTCAAATGGCGGCAGGTTAAATTAAACTATGGCTGCTTCTGTGTCAAACCTCAGACGACAATAATATCCAGTACAAAGGCAGGAAGAAGCATTTCTATTGCTCAAATTAGGGGATGATACCTCTGTGATTCCTTGAAACATGAAGCTTGTTGATACTACTTATAAAATATCAAAACAGGTGAAAAAAATTCCTATAGATTTGCATTAAATGATGCTATATATATATATATATATATATATATATATATATAATGTACATGTATTGGATGGATAGATAGATAGATAGACGGATGGATGGATGGAAGAATAGATGGATGGGTGGATGGAAGAATAGATGGACGGACGGACGAATGGAGAGATAGATATGTGGATGGATGGATGGATGGATGGATAAACTAAAGAGAGATGGATGGATGGATGGATAAACTAAAGAGAGATGGATGGATGGATAAACTAAAGAGAGATGATAGATGGATGGATGGATAAACTAAAGAGAGATGGATGGATGGATGGATGGATGGATAAACTAAAGAGAGATGGATGGATGGATGGATGGATAAACTAAAGAGAGATGGATGGATGGATGGATGGATGGATAAACTAAAGAAAGATGGATGGATGGATGGATGGATGGATAAACTAAAGAGAGATGATAGATGGATGATGGATGGATGGATAAACTAAAGAGAGATGGATGGATGGATAAACTAAAGAAAGATGGATGGATGGGTGGATAAACTAAAGAGAGATGATAGATGGATGGATGGATGGATGGATGGATAAACTAAAGAGAGATGGATGGATGGATGGATAAACTAAAGAAAGATGGATGGATGGATAAACTAAAGAGAGATGATGGATGGATGGATGGATGGATAAACTAAAGAGAGATGGATGGATGGATGGATGGATGGATGGATAAACTAAAGAAAGATGGATGGATGGATGGATAAACTAAAGAGAGATGGATGGATGGATGGATGGATGGATAAACTAAAGAAAGATGGATGGATGGATGGATAAACTAAAGAGAGATGATAGATGGATGGATGGATGGATAAACTAAAGAGAGATGATGGATGGATGGATGGATGGATGGATAAACTAAAGAAAGATGGATGGATGGATAAACTAAAGAGAGATGGATGGATGGATGGATGGATGGATAAACTAAAGAGAGATGGATGGATGGATAAACTAAAGAAAGAGATGGATGGATGGATGGATGGATGGATAAACTAAAGAAAGATGGATGGATGGATGGATAAACTAAAGAGAGATGGATGGATGGATAAACTAAAGAAAGAGATGGATGGATGGATGGATGGATGGATAAACTAAAGAAAGATGGATGGATGGATGGATAAACTAAAGAGAGATGATAGATAGATGGATGGATGGATGGATAAACTAAAGAGAGATGGATGGATGGATGGATAAACTAAAGAGAGATGGATGGATGGATGGATGGATGGATGAATGGATGGAAATCCATCCCATCCATCTAAGGAAAGATATGCACATGCATTACATTTGTAAACATTAATGAAAAATACTTAATTTTAAATATTTCTTTGGATAAATAATTATTTATTATAATTATAATTATCATACAGTTGCATGCCTCTTTACGTACTCCAGTAAATGAACGCTGTCTGAAATTGTGAGGAAGATAATTGGTTCTCATTAGCTCCAGTTTCTTGGCTATGTTTCATTAAATGTGAAGTACACACACATAATTGCCTATTTCAAAAAAGCACATATGGTGTCATATTGAAAATGCTGAATTGAATCCAGAGTTATGAAGCATTTCTCAGCCCAGCGCAGCAAAACGACTTAATGTCCCTCACTAACTCAACAGCAGGTGCTCGTATAGAGAGCCGCCATTAGGTGAAATTGAGTTTCGTACATTTATTCAAATCAGTTTAGAATCACACCTGAGTAAATATGCTTACCTGGGCAAAAAGGTGTCAAGAGAGAGGCATGAATCATATATGATAAACTAAAATACAGGTAAACCCAATGCACTGGGTGAAGTGTGCAGCTCTAGTGACTGAAAAAGCCATTCATTGTTCAGTAACTTCAGTTACACTACTGTTCATAATTATTATGTGAATAGCATCATGCAGTGTGAGTAAGTTCCAGATTATCAATGTGTAATTCACAATGTTCACGTCTGATCAGGATTTCACATACCTGGGGTTTTCCATGTCGCAACTGGCAAACCCGTCAAGCTTCTAACATCTTAGAAAGAGAGTTATTATGGTTAATGAAAACTGAAGTAATGCATTATGAGCAATAGTTAACTTACAGTTGAACAGAGAACAGGGATGTCCATGAGGAGGCCTGTGCATTTGCAAAGTCAAGCATCAATATTATTATTCAAAGTCACTGAACTAATGATAAATAAAACAGGCAAAAAAAAAATCCCATAGATGGACATTGAAGGACCCGAGTCTCACCAAGGACGATAACTATAACGATCATGATTAAGATACAGCACTAAAATTTAAAGCTTATCTAAACTGTAATCATTTTTTTTTATTTTTTTTAGAAAATGACCGATGGTTTCTCTAGATAAGACCCTTATTCCTCGTCTGGGATCATGTAGAGCTCTTTGAAGCTGCACTGAAACTGACATTTGGACCTTCAACCCGTTGAACCCCAGTGAAGTCCACTATATGGAGAAATATCCTGGAATGTTTTCCTCAAAAACCTTCATTTATTTTCAACTGAAGAAAGAAAGACATGAACATCTTGGATGACATGGGGGTGAGTAAATTATCAGGAAATTTGAATTCTGAAGTGAACTAATCCTTTAATGGTTTAGAATTTATCGTTCAAAATCAATTCCTCCACGGAGAAAATGAATGGGACTTTTACTTTGCACTTGATCAGTCACATGACCTTTACAGCTCAGGTGATTGGCTCAAATAATTAGTTACATTTCTGCATTCATATATATATATATATATATATATATATATATATATATATATATATATATATATATATATATATACACTGTGTTTTCTAGAAGCTAAAATTTCTCCCCTAATTTACTGAACAAAGTTTTGAAAAAATAATAACAGTAGATCTAATGCTTTAAATTGTATGCAATAATAACAGAGTGTAAATTACTATATTTATTAAAATTATTAAATGGATGCCACCTTATTGGGACAATAAAACCCTCCCTACACCCCTAACCCTAGTCAATAAATTAAACACAGGTCAGACACTTGGGCCTTGGGACACTTATTTCCACTTTTCGAATATTTCCATGATTAGATATGTGATGCGAAAAGGGAGTTGAGTTAGTTAAGCAAAAGGCAGATTCAAACACGTGTCAATTTGCATCTAAACTTTCTGCTACACACCTTTTACCCACACACTATTGCTGCAGTTGACAATCTACCGTCTTCCATAATTTTGTCTGATCCAACCAGATGTCAGAGGGCGGAGTTAGTGTGAATAGCCTCTGCCAACAAGGCTGGCTATTTGTACTTTATCTACAAACCAGAAGATCAGAGACTTCTTTTCAAGTCAGACAGAAAATAACCACCTTTTAACAATCTAGAATTCGAACAGCAGTGGTCACTACCCACAAGACTCGAGTTTTGCACCTCTAGAACCACTAATATTTTATTTTCCGAAAATGTAAAAGAAAAACATCTACATTTAAAGTTGTAAATTAAGCTATAACATGTTCCTCATCCTACAATATGTCTTAATGTATCTTATTAATCTTGATGCTCACACTTTCTCATCTTGCAATTTTGACAGATTTTTGCAACTTTCAAAATTGCTCCTCACACAAAAAAAAGCATGTCGGTGCATGTTTTGCTTTTACATGGCAAACAAGGCTTATTAAAAGCAAGCTTTGCTGAGTCTGTAATTGGCAGTAGTTTTACAAAATACGTTGGCAGAACCGGTGCCAAAAAGGAGGGGAGTCACCAGAGAACTGGTCCACTCCAAATAAAAGACTTGCATTACAGGAACATGAGCCAAAGTGAAATCAGTTCAACAGGGAGAGAGGAATTAACAAGCATATTCTCAGTTGATGCAAGTCTATATTGGAAGAAAAATAGTTCGAATTTTTAATGCATTGCAACAAGCTCAGTGAAAAAAACAAACCCAATAAAAATGTGTGCTACACATTTAACGGAACAGAAGTGATCTGTTCTGGTTAATTATGTGAACCAGCAGTAAATAAAGAATTCAAAATGTTCATCTGCCATCAAAATGAAACCACATATTTCATCAATGCATTATCCGGTCATGGATGAGAATTCTTGTTGCAACAAGCGTGTTTCATAACGGATGCGTAACTCAAGTAGATTAGGTAAGTTATTGGTGTTTTTCTCATCAGGTTTGGAATGGCAGAACCTATTAAGCAGGTTAATCTTTTAGCCAGTTTTCCCCTCTACAGTTCCCATTGGTAATTACATGATTAAAAGTTCTCAAATTTTCCATGTTTCATAAGACACTCCAAAACTCTACTTACGATTACACCTCGTTACACGACAAACCTCTTTTTGAACATGAATCAGTGACTGTTCAAAGGACACGTAATCCAACATTAATTAAAGCAGCCGTACTGCAGGACACAAAAGTGCCTGTCGCTGAAACACAGAGCCAGGCGAGAGTGAATAAGGCTTTCATATGCTTTTGTGGCGAAGCTATAACCTTACCAGATCTATATTTGCACATCCGCATGCACATTATTTGATGAAAGCATATAGCTGATCACCACAGGGCCCAATGAAATTTTAATCAGTTCGTTCCAACCAGGCGGGTTTGATAAATGCAATGCAGAAAACAGCCAGATATGATTCTTATGACGTGCACACCAACTAATGCAAACTGAGAACAATTTGCAATCATGAAACATAAACAGTTACTTTCCAGAGGATGACGCATCGCAAATGAGATCTGCTTTATATCTCAATTTAGAAAGCAATAAGATTAAATAGAGAACAAATAGAGATTTTGCTGAAATTTCAAGCCTTTCAGATGTTTCTCCTGCATGAGACATGAGACATCTCCTGCTTACAGACTGTGCCCAGATTTTTCTCCTAAAAGTCTTAACGACAAGAGAAATTAAATAAATAACAATAGAAACAAATGAGACAATAGTTGTATTATATATAGCATGGTGTATGTTTAATATCAGAAATATACCATGGTACTGAATGATTATCATATATTACATGGTTTCCCAGCCTTTTTCCTACTTAAATAACATGATGAACCTCCTGAAATTAAAGGGTTCCTTGATTATCATTTGACTTTTTTAACTTTAGTTAGTGTGTAATGTTGCTGTTTGAGCATAAACAACATCTGCAAAGTTACGACACTCAAAGTTCAATGCAAAGGGAGATATTTTCTTTTACAGAAATCGCTTTTTAAGGACTACAACAAATGGCTGGTTGGGACTACAACAAGCTACTTCCTGGGTTGGTGACATCACTAACCCTAAAATTTACATAAACCCCGCCTCCAAGAACACACAACAAAGGGGGTGAGGCCATGTTGGGCTGCTTTAGAGAAGAGGAAGAGTTGTTGTAGTAGAGTGTTGTTGTCATGCCGTCATTTTACGCCGGACTGCTTCACAAACGAGGATCAATTCAACACAAAAGATTAACATGACGGCACATGCTAGTGGATGAGTTGAATCAACTCCACAGTAACTACATAAATTTATCCACTAACCATTCAGAAACGTCCAGTTTCATTCTAAAAGTTGTGACTTCTTCCTGAGTCTCTCCATCAGTGTCGACTCCGGTTTGAACAATGTAAGGCTGAACACCATCGTCATTTTGTCTGCGTGAGATTCTCCAGCTTTGTTGTTCTTGAGCAACCGAAGCATGAGCTGTTAAAGCTCCGCCCTCTTCTGGAAAGGGGGCCGGGAGCAGCAGCTCATTTGCATTTAAAGGGACACACACAAAAACAGCATGTTTTTGCTCACACCCAAATAGGGGCAAATTTGACAAGCTATAATAAATGATCTGTGGGGTATTATATTACATCTTGTGAAAGGGGCACATTAACACATTTAAGTAAACACAATGAATAATCAATTGATAATTAATTAGATAAATAATTAAATTACTTATTTTGCCAATCTCAAAGCGTTTGCAGTAGTGCAGAAATGTAAAATGTTTTTTTTATTTGATGTGTTAAAATGTATATTTATATACAAATTATTTATTATAATTCAAATAATTGTATTTAGTTTAAAATATTAATTATTATTTTTTATATAGTTTAAATTTGCATTGACATTCCTACAACAATCTCACAAACCCATCACTGAGAAACCCTGACATATACCACTGTTACTTTTATTAAAAAAGGGAAGAAAAATTATATATATAATGTTATATATAACATCATAATACCATGGTATTTTTTGTTCTCAGCACCTGGAATCATATTCACCACAGTTTCAACCACAATCCTACTTTCCCCATCTGCGGTATTGTAAAATGTTTTTCTCCATTTGCATACTGAAGCACTTGAACCCTAATTACATTAGCGCTCACTCAGGATGGACGGTACGAGTTTGCATGTGTCTCTGTGAACCCAAAAGTCCAATCTGTGTGACACTTAAATGATCCTCTCCATTAAACACAATGACTCATTGTGACGAACAATCATGCATAATGCTCAATCCCTCCCCCAATCATGCGTCAGACTCTTGTCCTAATCTGCCCTTGAATTCAAACAGAAAATAAAAGTCACATCCATAATGAGCAGATGAGTGTGAAGCCATTGAAAAATCGACCGTAACCTCACACCAATCATGCATAAATCTGCCAAAATGCCACGTTGATCTGTAGCAACAGTAAATATTCTACAGCTAAACTAATAAATTACATTAATTAGCAAAACAAATGTTGTCGTCGTCACTCAGATTTATTGAACATTGATGTCTTTTATCATATTGCTGTTGCCACCATTACACAAAAGCAATGAAGCACTGAGAGATCAATTTTTACCAGAGTTAAGGGATGTTCTTAGGCACGCATGAAGCATTAAACTAACGCAAAAGAATATGACTGATGTCGTTTTGCTTCACTTGCTTTTTTTGGCCCTATAAAATCACCTCCCGTAAATACTGTCTCTCAGAAATATGCATCCTGACACAACAGTTTTTGTTGTCGCTTCTCCACCCCACCCTTATTTCCTGTGCAGAAACTGCCGACTTTGCATTCGGGTTTATGTTATGACAAGGCGACATTCATCACATAATGAACTGATGTAAGCTGCTGGGAAGTCTAAATGGAAGTCATCCCAGCAGCTCACGACTAGCCTCTCGACTCACGTGACTGCTGGTATATTTAGGCTGAAAGCTCGGAAATGCTTTATTATTAGCCAGATATCAGTGGAGGATAAACCTGCTGAAACCTGCTGGGTTTCTTGATGCAGGTCAAAGCCTGACCGTACATGAGAGAAACCACAGCTTGCATTATGGAGAGCACAAATGCATACTGACTTTGTCCCAATGCAAGTTGTTGACTGGTACACTGCTGCCACCTAGTGAAATTAACCAAATTAAGACAAAAAGCATAAGCAGTAAAGCATGATGACTTTGCTGTATTCACAATAAAACATGGCCTCAAGAGCCTTATTGCATTTATGAAATGGTTAGTATTTAATACAAATGATGAAGGACACACATTTTCATTAAAACATGATTTTATTAAGCATATTTATGATTAAGTGCTATTCTTCTGTGAGCATACATGTAAGCTACTGGTTTCATTACATTGTTTATGTTAGCACATCTGGATCCAGGAAATTTAGGCCTGGTTTCACAAACATGGCTTAGATTAAGCCAGGATTAGGCCTTAGTTCAATTAGGACATTTAAGTAGCTTTTATAAACATACCGTGAGACAAAACAATGGCACTGACATATTTTAAGATATGTCAGTGCAAGTTGCTTTCAGTTAAAACAGCTTAAACATGCATTTTAGTCTAGGACTAGACTTAAGCCTTGTCTGTGAAACCGGGGGTTAAAGTCATAGCCTGGAACACCATATCAATCCAATAGACCAATAAGCATCCAGGACCACAACAAGCTGCTTTATAAGACCATGTACTTACATCCTTTAATAGAAGCATGAATATGTTGCACTTAAACAAAGCAAACTTACAAAAAAAACATAATTTTTTTTCTTTTTTTTTAATATATATATATATATAACTTTTAACATTTCAAGAAAAATATGCTTTTAAAAGCTAATGCATGAAATGTACAGAGCATAATATTTGTAAACCAGAGAAACAAAGTGATCGGTTGCATGAACTGCTTAGACTAGTTTTACAAGTTACTCTTCAAATTTTTCTTTAAGATGGGTCAACTTTAAAATCAGTTACACAAAAAGGTATATTGGTCTAATTCAGACAAGTTCTTAAGTCAGTCTTAACATAGTGGCTATGTTTATACAGCTGGCCAATCACTAAGCATGAAATGCGAATAAAAATAGGCATTGACGAGTAAGTTACTCATCAGTTAGCAGGCAGTAAGAATGATTTTGACTCTTTTTAATCTAACATGAGCAAATCAAATCAAAGAGACTAAAGATTTGCATCATCATGTTAAAGGTCCAGTGTGTATTTAGGAGGATCTGTTGACAGAAATGCAATATAATATACATAACTATGTTTTCATAACTTACATAATGAACTGTTATGTGTTTTTTTTTTTTTTTTTTTTTTTTACTTAGAATCAGCCATTTTTTATCTACATACACTGCGGGTCTCCTTACATCGAAGTCGCCATTTTGCGATGCCATGTATCTACAGTAGCCCTAAGCGGACAAACAGAGCGTGTTTGCTTGACTGACTACTCTCTGCTGTCTCAGACAATGACATCTTTGCCCTGTTTTGGCCACTGTAGCTTTGCTATGTGCTTCAAAAGTGACTGAGCCATTGGTTGCAATTTGCAACCTCACCGCTAGATGCCGCTAAAATTTACACACTGCATCTTTTAGGGAAAATTTTCCATCTGAATTTTAGCTAGCAAGCCAAAAGTTTATTTTTTTCCCCCCACCAAAATGAAAATATGATGTTTAATAAGTGGAAGGAGCATTTCATCAAGAGGTTGACTAGTTGCTGAACAACAAGTATGCCTACAAGGAAAAAAAAAAAAAACAACTACAGATTTCCCCTCATCATGGCTACAACATAAATGTAATGAAATAATGCAAAATACAGTTTCATCGTCCACTGGCAAGCACTGAGAAAAAGTTCACTTTGAACCCTCTTGCTAACTGTTAAATTACAACTTCATAATTTGTGTTATTGGATTAAAACCCAACACCTATCTGCAGACAGAAGACAACAATAACTAAGAATTTCAATCAAAGTTTATCAGGTCAAAGTTTGCCAAGTTGGCAGTATCTGACCAGGCAGCATGTTGTGCACCATCCATCTCAGATGCCACAGCATTTCCCTGAATGAGAGAGTGGTTAGTACCTCCAATTTCAGCGTTGCATTCTGGACATGTGCTTTTTTCCATAGCACCCCCACATTCACCAATTGCATATACATGTCCGTTTGGACATTTGAACCAATGTCCTTTATTCAAACCGATAGCTTTGAGTATCATCACCCTCTCCTCGTCAGTGATCCCCAAGCCGCTGCGCGGCAGTTTATCTTCTAGCTCTGTGAACATTTTCTCGACTGTACGTTCTAGACCCTCAGAGAAAGGCAAAGTGTCCTCCAGGATGTCTCTTAATTGTTGGACCTCGGTGGCAGTAACAACGCTTAGAAGTTTCAATTGAGATATCTTGCAGCGCGCGTTGAGCTCAGCCAGGTAGGAAAGTCTCTTCAACTCACGTTCGAGATCTGCAACCTGCTGGTCTGAAAACCTCTGACTTTGATCCAAAAGGAATTTCAAAGCTTCTTCAACTTTGCAGGAGAACGCCTGAATATTGCCTAGTTCTGGCATCATATGTACTGCCTGCATTTCTTTCAGTTTCCCAATACTCTCGAGGAAGGTCATCAAGTTCTCGAGATGCCAAAGGTCTTGGAATGAAAGGTCCTTTGTGTTGAGCCTCTGTTTAAGGGAGGTAAACTCTATGGGAAGATGCTTCTTCAAGTTCTTCTGCGCACGCAGTTGCGATCCTAGGACTTGTTGCTGTTTCTTGATAACATCAGGCACACCATTGATCTTCTCCTTGACCATCTCAATGGCTGCCAGGCTGCGGTTGATGTGAGTGCCATATCGAAGGTTTCTACGGATGGGAGTGCGACACCTTGGACAATCCTTGAGTCGGATCGCCCGTTGATCCAGTTCAGCACCTTGGTCTTCGTCGAGATTCATGTAATGATCCATACCTTTGGACTCAAACAAGTGCTTGCAATCTTCTAGCTGAATAAAACAAGCATCCGGTTCGTCTTCACTGCCGAAGAAGATCTCCGTGACCTCCTCCTTGTGGCAAACACGACACTTATCGGGACAAGGGTCTCCACACAGGCCTATGCAGCGGTGTCCGCAGTCTAAGGTGTTGTTACAGGGAACTAAACAAGGTGGCCGGTCGCACGGTTCGTGACACAGCTTGGTACAGCTGTAGTGAGGGCACTGCCATTCGCAGGGTTCGATGCAAGGGGCGCAAGGCTGCCCACAAGTCTTCTTACAGATGCTGTGGACGCAACGGTTCTCGCAAGGTGAGGAACATGGTGGACAATCTCTCACACAGGGTTCCCGACACTTATGAGAACACACAAGGGTTGCTTGGCATTTGTGGGTGCATCCTTTGTGCAGGCGGCCTTGATAGCATCCATGGCAAGTTCCTGGGCAAGGGTGGCCACATTTCAAGGTGATGCCACATTTAGTTCTGCATTTTGGCTCCCTTTTGTAGTCTCTGGAAAAATAGCATGCTTCTTTTTGGATGTGTCCACATTTCAGCTGCATCTGAACTTTCTCCATGCACTGAGAGGTGCAGGAATCTCCGCAAGTCGACTTGCAGGGATGGCCGCATGGGAGGGTCTTCTGGCAGCGCTCTTGACACATAAATGTTGCAGGGTCTTGGTAGCAGGGCACCTTCTGATTGTGCTGGCATGATGGTATTATCTTGTCTAGGGGTACCCGGCATTTACCGCACTCTTGCCAACAAAGCTTCGTGCATTTGTGGCCCAGTTCACACAACTCCTTTGGACAGTGCTTAATGCACTTGTATTTCTTGTGATCGGCATCGTATGGGTGGCACATACGGGTGCACACATGACCACAATCCAGGCGGAACTGGCAGGGCTGATCGCAACCACCCTCAGGGGCCCCTTTGAAGTCATCACCGCAGGATGCCTGGATCTGTTTATCCGGATGGTTCTGACAGCTCAACGTCAAAGCACTACCTACTTGGTCGTGCTCTCTCAGAGTGTGAAGGATGTTGCTCCACAGTTTAACCGAGCTGAGCATGTCCATATTTCCAATACAATAAAGACCCATCTTAGCACGAGAGAGAGCAACACAGACCCGGTTTGGTATGTTCAGGAAGCCGACCCTTCTCTGAAGGTTGCTGCGCACCAGAGACAATATGATGATATCATTCTCCTCCCCTTGGTATTTATCAACAACATGGACTTTGACACCAGCGAAATCTGGAGAGGGCATGAGCTTACGCAGACAGTGAAGCTGTCCGGTGTAGGTTGTGAGAATGGTAATCTGGGAAGGCTCGTAGTCCTGGTGCAGCAAGTAGCGGCACAGCTCGACCACAAAGTGAGCTTCGTGAGGATTCTGGTGGCTCCGTCCGTCCTTAATCTCTTCCTCGAGGTGACAATGATTAACGAAAAAAAGATTTTTCAGAAGTCCCTGTAGACCGAAAGATACAGATGTCAGTAGATGATGGTACCCAAATTACTTTAAGCAAACTGTGATAAGTTTCTGCATGCAATCTTATAATAATGGCAGTGACCATCTAAGGTTGTCTAATTATGTTTGCTTAAATTACTTACCTTGACATTGTCATACTCCAGCACAGAGGGGTGGTTTTCCAGAGTTTCATAGATATGAGGAGTCAATAGACGAGCAATGCATGGCCTCATTCGATGCTAGAAACAAACAAAATAAACGGAACAGGATTGTTGTTTATGTTGTTTTAGCACATGTGGCCTGTTGCATGAAGCTAGTTGAACAAACTCTGAGTTTCAGAGTAGGTTTGGAGTTGACAAATCCAGATAAATCCAACCTGGTTTAGATCAGGATCAACTGTTGCACAACGCTCGGTATAAACTTTCTCTGTCAACTCAGGTTAAATCCAGAGTCTGCAAAGCGCGTGCACCTGAAAGTGTGACACGTGCGGCAAACAGCCAATCACACGGAACAAGGAGAATGTCAGTTTGATTCACTTCTCGCGAGAGAGACGCGCAATTCATGTCTCTTCCGAAGAGATCGTTATGAAAAATCTGAAATTAAACGCATTTACAAAGCAGGAATAAACACTGCTGCAGTGAAAGTTTGAGAAGGCAGCTGAAAGAAAATATCTGACTATATCAATGCATGTGAATCAAACAAATAGGCCAAATAATTAATGTAGTTTCACAAAGAGCTCAAAAGAATACAGTTTAATCTGTTTAAAAGCTTTATATATTATGCATGTATTATATTTATTTTAATTTAAAAGCAAAGTTTAATATTGTCAATTAATATAATAGGCCTAATTATATGAATGTGTCATGAATTATTCATAATTTTAATTTATTTAATTTAAATATAATGAATAATTAACAGCAAATGTTGAGCAATTTTGTCTCTAAAATGTTTTCACTATAAACTGATTTAATTTCGAGCGAGAGATACAGGGGGAGTGGCTTTATTGCATCAGATTCATGTCACTTTACTCACAGCTGATTGGTCGAGTTTGGTTTTGTGATCTCTAACTCAGAATAAAATCTGCTCCGGAGCAGGTTAGACGTGTAGCGTAAGTTACCATAGCAATGAAACCCGCTAAAAGCCAATCCACCTTCGTGAGCCTGAAAAACCAGAGTTTACTCAAGCTAATCTTGAACTTACCTGGGTAGCAACTGAAACCGGCTTTGTGCAACAGGCCAATGATTCACTAGAGGAATTATTAACATCTGTGAATATGTAACCCAGTGGTTGATGTGATGGTACAGAAACTAACCTGGTAGTTGAGGCGCACAAACGGGAAGTTCACTCTGACGAGCCTCTCAAACATCGACACTTCAAGATTGAAATTTTTGGCAAGTTCGTACACTGTTGCGCTAGGCCTCAGCTGTGCAGGTTCAAATACAGAAAGACACGTGTTAGCACGTGTAAGCATCATGGATTCTTAAGACAGAGGCATTTATTGTTTACATTAACCCCCAGTTTCACAGACCATGCTTAAAGGGATAGTGCACCCAAAAATGAAAATTATCCCATGATTTACTGACCCTCAATCCATCCTATCTGCTTTCAGATGAACACACTGAAGTAAAAAATTACTTCAGAAGGCCTTTATTAACCCCCTGGAGCCGTATGGATTAATTTTATGATGGATAGATGCACTTTTTTGGGCTTCAAAATCTCAAGCCCCATTCACTACCATTATAAAGCTTGGAAGAGCCAGGATATTTTTAAATATAATTTCGATTGTATTTGTCTGAAAGAAGATAGTCATATACACCTAGGATGCCTTAAGGGTGAGTAAATCATTTTGATTTTTGGGTGAACTTTCCCTTTAAGCCTTGTTGCAGATTAAAATGCATGTTTGAGCTGTTTTAACTGAAATTGCAATGGCTTATCTTAACATATGTCAATGCCATTGTTTTATCTCAAGATGCACATTAGTAATGTTTTTTTCTAAGGCATGTTTTATAAAAGCTACTTAAATGTCCAAATTGAACTAATCCTGGCTTAATCTAAGCCCTGTCTGTGAAACCAGGCCTAACTGTTTAGATTAATAAAATTTGACATTAACATTTCTTATGAGGTTCTCTGAGGAGTACATAAAAACTCCAGAGATTCATGATAATCATTCAGTTTCATTGCATTCTAATGTTGTTAGAAATTACACACATATTTGGCTCAGACTATTTCTTGAATCTATTGACAGTCCCAGCAATTGATCAAGTCCTGTCTACCTGTTGGTGATCTCCGATCAGTATGAGGTGCTGGCAGGCTTTGCTGAGGGTGGTGATGGTGTGCGCCTCCAACACCTCCGCCGCCTCCTCCACGATCACCAGTCTGGGCTGCAGCTCCTGCAGAGCCTGTCTGTATTTAGCCGCTCCTGTGGTGGTCATACCGACGACCCGAGCCTGCTTCAGCACAAACAGATCCTCACGACGACGGATTTCATTCAGCCGATCCGCCGCATCCTGATAGACCTGTTCAGCGGCGAGGGCTTTAGCACGAAGATCAGTCCGATAGCGCAAAACCCAAAGACTGAAGGAGAAAACAAAAATATTTATACTATGGACTGAATCTAGCTTGTTTTTTTGTTTTTTTTCATATTTTCCCCCGGTTTCACAGACAAGGCTTAAAGGATTAGTTCACTTCAGAATTAAAATTTCCTGATAATTTACTCACCCCCATGTCATCGAAGATGTTCATGTCTTTCTTTCTTCAGTCGAAAAGAAATGAAGGTTTTTGAGGAAAACATTCCAGGATTTTTCTCCATATAGTGGACTTCACTGGGTTGAAGGTCCAAATGTCAGTTTCAGTGCAGCTTTAAAGAGCTCTACATGATCCCAGACGAGGAATAAGAGTCATATCTAGAGAAACAATGTCATTTTCTAAAAAAAAAAAAAAAAAAAATTATATACTTTTTAACCACAAATGCTCATCTTGCACTGCTCTCCGATAAGCCACGCATTATGTAATCATGTTGGAAAGGTCACTCATGACGTAGGCGGAAGTACCGCGATAGGGCGAAAAACACATTTTCTCCTCCAACTTCAAAATCGTCCGGCATCATTGTGTTACCTTTTTTTTTTTGTAAAGGTCGTTTGACTTAGTCTTTGCTCGTTCGCTTTGTAGACATTTGCTTGGTACTTCCATCTACGCATGACCTTTCCAACATGATTACGTAATGCGTGGCGCATCACAGAGCAGTGAAAGATGAGCATTTGTGGTTAAAAAGTATATAATTTTAATTTTTTTAGAAAATGACCAATTGTTTCTCTAGATTATTCCTCGTCTGGGATCATGTAGAGCTCTTTGAAGCTGCACTGAAACTGACATTTGGACTGTTGAAGTGCACTAAAAAAAGAAAAAATCCTGGAAAAATTCCAGAAAAATCCTGAAATGTTTTCCTCAAAAACCTTATTTTCTTTTCAACTGAAGAAAGAAAGACATAAACATCTTGGATGACATGGGGGTGAGTAAATTATCAGGAAATTCGAATTCTGAAGTGAACTAATCCTTTAAGCCTATTCCCAGCCTAAAATGCATGTTTGAGCTGTTTGAACTGACAGAATGGATCTTTAATATGACTCAGAGAGTGAATCAGTTATTTTCATCCTATAGGTTCTGTACAGGAAACAGAAATGATTAGTTCACCTCCCAAGTCTTTGGGTCTGAGTCTGTCATGATGGCTCTTTTCCATAACTCATGATGAACGAACGACTCGGGAGGTGAACTAATCATTTCAGTTTCCGGTACAGACTGCATAGCTTCATTTTATGGGGATGTGATGTGACAAATGAATGAATGACTTGGATCAGGAGGTGAGGTGAACTAATAGATCCAGCTAAGCAATGAATGAATCATTTCTGTTTCTCATAATTTGGCCTTGGCTGCATTATAGTTTTTTCTTATTTCTAAATGTGATCAACGTTTGCATATGTTGATGTGTTGGGGAATTTGGCTCTTAACATGTAACATTTTTATTGTATTCTGCTGACATGAAGGACTTGAGAAAAGATTTGTTCATTTTGTTGAACGAGTCAGTAAAATGATCTGAACATCCCATCACTAATTTGTGGGTAGATGCTGCCATCTAGTGGAGGAAGTGTCTGTGTGTGTCTTACCGATACAGTTTCCATCTGTTTTTCAGATCCAGGCTCCACACGTCGCTGATATGCCTTTCTTGTCCATCGCTCATGGCTGACGTCTTACTCAGCTCTTTTTGAGCCATTTGCTTAATTTTTTTCTTCTGGTGACTTTGTATCTGAACACACATGAACAGAACAGTAGCACTGAGGTCATCACAACACAAACACACATGGTGAATCGTATTTTTAGAAAATGTTAAATGCACACACGGCTTTTGACACGTCTTATTTAAAAAAGAATATTTAATATATGATATAAATGATTAAATAATAAATGAATATTCATACCTGCCATTCTCCTTGATCAGGCCAAGCCTGGCTCGGATTCTGACTTTGGTCTTGTTGAGGTTCAGTATCATACAGGTTCAAAGACAACATCATCTCAGCCATGGCAGCGATGCTTCTCTTCTCACATTTCCGTTTTTGATGGTCTTTATCCCAGTGATCTGCATCCACCAATATCCTCTCCGCCTGGATCAGATCCGCCTCTTCATCTATATCTATCAGTTCCTCACCCGCCAGTTGTGGCTCGTCTTCATCTGCCGCCCCTGAGGAAGAAAGAGAGAAAGGTTTGTAATGCTGAATTTGCCATTGAGGCTTCTGGAGTTTTATTACAGAAACTTCCTATCTTAAGAATTGACAAAAGTTCTATTTCCTAAGTGGTTACAAGGTTAGGATGTTTCTGCAAAAATTTACTTTTTAGGGATGTTACTTTAAACATTACAAGTAGTCAAATAAGCTCAAAAACGTTCTGGATGTGTTCATTGGACACAACAAATCTGTAATGTGTCTTTATCAGCATGTAGAAATAAAAAAATGTATACCAGCAGGGGGCCCTGATGAGCTACAGAAACAATGTATATTTACAAGCATTGCATTCATGCCAATAACTGAGAAATGTTGAACACTTTGTGTTATGATTAGTTGGGCAGTTGTTGCATTAAGTACCAAATAATAATAATAATAATTACTGCATCTCAGTGGTGAGGGAAAATCATTGTGCATTAAAGAGGGCCTATAATGCCCCTTTTCACAAGATGTAATGTGAACTGTGAAGTTTCAGCTCAAAATACCCCACAGATCATTTATTATAGCTTGTCAAATTTGCCCCTATTCGGGTGAGAGCAAAAACACGCCGTTGTTGTGTGTGTCCCTTTAAATGCAAATTCCAGAAGAGGGCGGAGCTTTAACAGCTCACACTTCGGTTGCTCAACAACAACAAAGCTGGAGAATCTCACGCAGCCAAAATGAGGATTGTCAGTAACGGTGTTCAGCCTTACATTGTTCAAACCGGAGTCGACACTGATGGAGAGACTCAGGAAGAAGTTACAACTTTTAGAATGAAACTGGACGTTTCTGAATGGTTAGTGGATAAATTTATGTAGTTGCTGTGGAGTTGATTCAACCACCCCTTTAAAGAATGAAGGAAATCCCATAGAAAAGCTGTTCCTTTTTTTAATGAGCATGTGGTGCTAGAACTTTAATGATGATGTTGAAGATTTTTCTTCAAGGGAAGCACAATCTATGATTTATTTTACCTCATACAGAACATAAAAAGCTCATTTGTTGCTGACATTGTAATTAGTCTATTAAAGTCTCACCTGCTCCAGCTGTTAGTTGTAGCCCCTGCAAAAACACATTGGATCCGATGCCGAGCCACTCCGCTATCATTGAAGGTTTTTTCTTCCACGCTCTCTCAAATCCATCATACATCTAACACAGAAAGAAAGGAAGTTTTGAAAATTGCTGTGAGTAATAAACCTATGTGCATATTACAAGTCAATGCTTTTAACCTGCGTCCTATTTACTCCTCTTCTAATACTAATATTTGACTCATTCCTCTCTTTGCAACTACAATTCATTTGAGTTTCATGCTATTACAATCTCAATTCCTGTCAAAATTCATATCGTGGTAATTTATCACCCTCCAGGCCAACTGGGTATCTTTGTAGAGGAACTGGACATGCTGCTGTCCTCATTCCCAGAGGATGGTAGCCCACTTGTAGTTTTTGGCGATTTCAACATTCATCTAGAGAAGCCTTAGGCTTCAGACTTCCTCTCTCTCATAGCCTCATTTGATCTCAATCGGCTCATCACCGCAAGTACACACAAATCTGGCAACCAACTTGACCCCATTTACACACGCAACTGCATCACTGACAACATTTTGGTAAAACCTCTGCACATTTCCGATCGTTTCTTCATCACTTTTAGTCTACAACTCCCTATTTGTTCACCCCTCTACCAGTTACCTTTAGACGAAACCTGCGCTCTCTTTCTTCTTCTCATCTTTCCTCTGCTGTATCATCCTCCCTTCCCTCACCCACACAATTCTCATCTCTGGATGTGAATACAGCAACTGACACTTTATGTTCCACCCTAACTTCATCTCTAGATAGCATCTGTCCTCTGTCATCCGGGCCTGCACGTGCCACTCCCTCTAATCCCTGGTTATCTGATGTTCTTCGTGAACACCGGACCAAACTCAGGGCTGCAGAGAGGAAATGGCACAAATCAAAAGACCAATCTGACCTAGGTAGCTATCAATCCCTGCTCTCATCCTTTTCTGCTGAAATTCATGCTGCTAAATCTTCCTATTTCCACAACAAAATCAACAGCGCTTCAAACACAAGCACACTTTTCAAAACATTCAACTCTCTCCTCTGTCCCCCTCCACCACCACCACCCACATCCTCCCTAACTGCTGATAATTTTGCAAAACAAAACCGCTACCATCAGCAGTCAGTTCTCCGCTCCACACACACAGGAACTCAGATCATCCACATACACAGCCACACACCTCTCTTCATTCTCTCCCCTCACAGAGACAGAAGTATCCAAACTCCTTCTCTCCAGCCATCCCACCACCTGCCCTCTTGATCCCATCCCCTCACACCTTCTACAAGCCATCACTCCTACAATTGCACCAGCACTTACACACATTATCAACACATCTCTTCACACTGGCACTTTCCCTAACACATTCAAGCAGGCTTGGGTAACCCCACTGCTGAAAAAACCCACATTAAACACGTCACTTGTAGACAGCTACAGACCTGTTTCTCTCCTACCATTCATAGCAAAAACACTTGAACGAGTTGTTTTCAACCAGGTGTCATCTTTCCTCTCACAAAGCAATCAATTGGATGTCAATCAATCTGGTTTCAAGAGTGGCCACTCAACCGAGACTGCACTACTGTCGGTCACTGAATCCTTGCGGATTGCAAAGGCTGATTCCAAATCATCAGTTCTCAATCTGCTCGATCTATCTGCTGCCTTTGACACGGTGAATCATCAGATCCTCCTGTCCACCCTCTCATCACTGGGCATCACAGGTACTCCACTTCACTGGTTTGAATCCTATCTCACAGGAAGGTCTTTCAGGGTTGCCTGGAGAGGGGAGGTATCCAAAGCTCATCAACTGACCACGGGGGTTCCTCAGGGTTCAGTTCTTGGACCCCTCCTCTTCTCCATTTATACTACATCACTTGGTCCCATCATACAGGCACATGGTTTCTCCTACCATTGCTATGCTGATGACACACAACTCTTCCTTTCATTCCAACCAGATGATCCCACAGTAGCTACACAAATCTCAAGCTGTCTGGTGGAAATCTCGGCATGGATGAAAGAACATCATCTGCAGCTCAACCTGGCTAAGACTGAGCTTCTCGTCTTCCCTGCCAAATCGACTCTAAATCATGATTTCAGCATTCAGCTAGGTACATCCTCAATTACCCCATCAAATTCGGCCAGAAATCTTGGAGTAATCCTTGATGACCAACTGACCTTCAAAGACCACATTGCAAAGACAGCTCGGTCATGCAGATTTGCACTATACAACATCAGGAAAATCAGGCCCTTTCTAACAGAACATGCAACACAACTCCTTGTCCAGGCCCTGGTCATTTCTAGGCTTGATTACTGCAATGCTCTTCTGGCTGGACTGCCATCATGCACTATCAAGCCTCTTCAAATGATTCAGAACGCTGCAGCACGTCTCGTCTTTAACGAGCCCAAAAGAGCCCACGTCACGCCTCTCTTCATCTCTCTGCACTGGCTACCATTTGCAGCTCGCATCAAATTCAAGGCGTTGACGCTTGCTTACAGCTCTACCACAGGCTCAGCACCCTCCTACTTCCACTCACTCTTACGAGTCTACACTCCGACCAGAAGCCTACGCTCATTAAAGGAGCGAAGGCTCGTGGTACCATCACAGAGAGGCACGAAATCACTCTCCAGGACATTCTCGTTCACTGTCCCTCGCTGGTGGAATGATCTTCCTGCCTTCATCCGCAATGCAGAATCCCTGGCAATATTCAAAAGACAGCTGAAAACTCATCTCTTTCGTGAGCACTTATCCTCATCCTAAAAAAAAAAAAAAAAAAAATTCCTATACCTATCCCTTCACTTCCTTTAATCCCTCTCTATTGTAGCTTATGATACTCTGAGCACTGCCTAAAACTTGTATTGTGAGCACTTCTTGTATTCCTTGTATTGTATTCCTCACTTGTAAGTCGCTTTGGATAAAAGCGTCTGCCAAATGAATAAATGTAAATGTAAATGTCATGGCTTTTTAAAAAAAAAGTCTAATCTATCAATCAGACGACAGAAGGACTGTAGAAGATTGTGTGCGACAGGTTTTTCAGCAAAGTTTTGATCATGTTGATTGTTTGGCTTTAGAAATTTGCTATATATATGATACAGCAGACATTATAGGGTTAAACAGGGTACACAATTGCTACATGTCTGTATAAACTATTTATGGATGGCATGTTTGGCAGCTGAATTAGGTTCAGACACTCTGTGTGAATGTGTGGCAGACTCACTGGCTGTACACACAGGCTGTCCCAGTGCTGAGCAGAGATGTATCTCTCCAGGAAGTCTTCTTTGAGGACGCCAAGCAAGCTGCACTCGAGCTGGGCAGTCTGTCTCTTTAAGAGCTCCTCTGCTTCCTCCATCTCTGTGTAGATCTGTGGACATACAGCAGAACTCATTAGAAATATCATTAATATATTATGAGACACAATGGCACATAATTGTTTTAGATAACTTTTGGATTTGTCATCCTGGCATTTTAACAAGGAACAAATAAAAACAGCCACACATTTAATTGAATTATCAAATTAAACATCCCATTAATTAGATTATTAATAAGAAATCTTTGTTACATATTATTTTGTTTTCTTTAAGAACAGTATATGCAAAAATAAAAAAAAGACTCACCCTTGTCTCATTTTAAATATATATTTTTTACAACTTGAGTGTTTACAGCAACATTAAAAACACAAAAGTATTTGTATTCTACTGATAGTCCTAAAAATAATAGACTAGTATAATAAAATAAAATAAACCAATTATTTTTATTCTACTGACAGTGTTAAGAAATAATAGACTAGTATAATAAAATAAAATTAAATAAAATAATTTTTATTTTACTGACAGTCCTAAGAAATAATAGACTATAATAAAATAAAATAAACAATTATTTTTATTTTACTGACAATCATAAGAAATAATAGACTAGTACAATAAAAATAAAATAATAAAATAAACCAATTATTTTTATTCTACTGACAGTGTTAAGAAATAATAGACTAGTACAATAAAATAAAATAAAATAATTTTTATTTTACTGACAGTCCTAAGAAATAATAGACTATAATAAATTAAAATATTAAAATAAAATAAACAATTATTTTTATTCTACTGACAGTCCTAAGAAATAAGACTAAAATAAAAAATAAAATAAAATAAACAATTATTTTTATTCCACCGACAGTCCTAAGAAATAATAGACTAAAATAAAATAAAAATAATTATTTTTATTCTACTGACAGTCCAAAGAAATAATAGACTAATATAATAAAATAAAATGAAATAAAACAATAAAACACAGAAAAGTCACAATGAAATAAGAGTTATGTCCATGACATGGGCCTCACCTCATGATGGGCTTTCCTCAGGTGCTGTGGCAAACCTCTCCGGAAGTTTGACGCCCTGGTCAGCTCCCTCAGACCAAAACTCTTGAGAGTTTCACTGTTACTTCGTCCTCCAACTCTTACAATACCATTTTTTAAGAAGCCATGGATACCTAGGAAATAAGTTATGAAAGAGTTTTTACTGTGCTAGTTTGAGCCATAATGTAGCCATAAAGTTCAAAGTCTTTTACATGCTTAAAACAAAGAATCTCTTCTGAGACACAAGACATGTGAGATTACATCATGAGAAAGGACTCAGAAGTAGGAGGCTTCTCCATTTAATCTTATAACTGGCTCAAAGAAACAACTGAGAGATCTCATTTGTGACCTACAGGAATCTTGTTTTTGTCCATGCTATTACCCTCAAAGCAAGTGAAAATCAGTAACAAGCTTTTATAAATACTATGTAAATAAAATTGTTAGTATTCTACCTTCTAGAAACTGGTCAAGTGCATGATTGGTGTAGCAGACTACCAGCATAGGGCAACCATTTGACCAGGCCGTATGATTCTCTAGCAAAGCCTGAGCGATCTTTAGTCCTACATGTGTCTTCCCTGCAAAGAAGGAAACAAACAGGATCTTCATATTTTCCAGGTTTCAAAAAGAACAATTTTGCACAACAAAACCATTACAAGATATCTAGTCACCTGTGCCTGGAGGCCCCTGTATGATGGCCAGTTCATTGGTTAAGGCCAGTTTAAGTGCTTGAAATTGGCTTTCATCGAGACCCATTGTTTCCTCATCAGGCCAGGCGTGTGGAGTCAGGGGGTTGAAGGGTGAAATCCTCTCCTTCCCTTCTGCCACGATGCACGATAGATTGTATGACCTTCCCTCCACCCGAAGGTAAGCTGGAGGATCTACATCTGTGCTGCACTCCACTATGTACCTAAAACAACACGTTTACATTACCTACATTAAAAATTTAAAAATCAGTGGTGCTGTGTTTACCAAGTCAAGCATCACTATTACTATTGTTCAGACCTGGAACCTACACTGCCCGGATAAAAAAGTCGCTGTTTGGATTTAAACAGGCAAATGACAGAGTCTATGACTGGATGATTATTGCAGTGATTATGTTTCTAGCATGTTATATGTTTGGGAACGGTTCATTAACCCTAATTGATGGAGTGTGTGGCTTTTCATTACTTAAAGACACAATATGTAAGATAAGTAGCCGCCAAGCAAACACACAGAGTAGCATTATAACAACTTTCAACACACAAATGTATCTAATATGATAAAACAGTGCTGCGTTACCCCACATACGCTTGAGCGTAAGAAGCGGAAGCGCTCGCCTGTGGCATAATAAAAGCTCTGCTGCTCTTGAGCCGTGTCGCGCTTGTCTCTCATTAGCAATCGCTCGTTCCACTCCAACGGCTTTCAGCCACACCCTGCTAATAAACCTTTAATACATTAGCTCATCCATTAATATGATTTCTGCCCGAGCCCGTCAGATTCTTTTCCACCAATCAATATAACTAGACATAAAGAAACTTCCAGGCAGGAGCTGGTTGGAGCTAAACTCTGCAGGAGAGCGGCCCTCCAGGACCGAGTTTGGACACCCCTGATGTAGGAAGACATATTCCAAGATGACAATGGCAAGATTCATCAGGCTCAATTTGTGAAAGAATGGTTGGGAGGGAGCACAAAGTATCACTTTCACACATGAATTGGCACCTCTGAGTCCAGACCTTACATTCATTGAAAGTCTTTGGGATGTGCTGGAATAGACTTTACAGAGTGCTCACCTCTTGCATTGTCAATACAAGATCTTGACCAAAAATTGATGCACCTCTTGATTTATTTCCATCAAGAGGTCCATCAATTTTTGTTCAAGATGATTTTTTTGCAAATTCGTGTGTGAAAGTGATTCTTCATGCTCTCTCCCAACCATTCTTTCACAATTTGAGCCTGATGAATCTTGGCTTTGCCATTCTGGAATATGGCCATGATACGTCTTCCTTCATGGTTGTTTAAGAAATGAAAAGCTACACACTCTATTAATTAGGATTAGAAGAACTGTTGCCAAACACATAGCATGTTAGAAACATAATAATCACTGCAATAATGACCCAATCATAGACCCAATTTGACTTGGCGTTGAGCTCTTTTGACTTGAAACTACCTAGAAACCACTGGAACACGCTAGCAATCACGAAACAACACTCTAAAAACCATTCAGGATACCAACCAAATAGCAACCACCTACAGAGTTTTCACAAGTAAAACAAGACTTACATTTACTTCACACCTGCGTACCTTTGAAAGGGAACATCATTTCCGTCTTGCTCCTGGAGACCTTCTAGGACGTATCGGTAGGCCTCAAAGTAAGCCGTGGTCTCGACCATCAGGAAGGAGTCTGAGGGCTGAACCATGGCCATTCTGGCTCTGCTGTCAGAAGAAAAAGAGAGATTCACCTCTCCGCGCTTTAGCAGCTTAGGGTCCCGATCGGCCACAGTGGCAAACAGGAAGGTTTGGAAGTTGTCCATGGAGAGACAGACAAGGGATCCGTAAAGAAGACGTTTGGAATTTTCCCACCGGACAAACTGCATGGTGAGAGAACATGATTAGGATTCTGACCAGATACAGAGGTCTCAAACAACAGAAAAGAAACTCGCCATTTGTGATTACCTTAAGAGGCTGTGGGTCAAACTGCACCTTGTAGGCGATTCCCGTTGATGTGCAGAGTGGCAAAACCACTCGGGTGTTATAGTAAACTCTGATGTCATCAAAAATCCTCTTCTTTATTGGTACTCCATCTAGATTATCATTGAGGATCTTCTTGACGCCCTCTCGCAGCGGCCTCACGAAATCTTCACGCAGAAGTCGGAAGTGCGTGTCTAGATAGATGCGAGCATTAGGGAATCTTTGAGACATTATGTTGGGTCTCAGGAAAGGCTTCTGTTCTAGGTGGAACTCATCAAAGGTTGGATAGACGCTCATCACCCTGAAGTCTTCCTCTCCAGGTGGGGCATCCTCATCATCTGCTAGGAGGGAGTACTTATCCGACCGCAAGGTGCCTTCCCTTGATTTCTCTTGGAGATGGTTAACCAAATCCTGCACCCTCTCCAAGTCTTCATCGGTACTTTCGAGAATATTCACACCACAGGCACGCAACTGGAAGACAGTTGGTTTCAAAAGAGCCAACAACATTGAGACAGACTGGACAGAGCTTTGTGGAAACATGTTGAGAACATCTGAGAGAAGGCTGATGATGTTGTTCAAATGTTGGGGATACTGATCCCTTCGAGCCTGCACGTACTCTAACATCATTCCAGTCACATGGTGCGGCAGGTTGTTACGGAAAAACGAGGAGTCCTTGACGACACTAGCCAAGTGCAGCACGATCTTGCGGTCGATTCGAGACTGGAAGGCCTTGCAGAGGACCTGACAGATCAGCTGCACCAAGTCGCTTCTCATATCATCTTCCTCAAGCAGATTCTTAAGCCCACTGCTAGTTGAAAGGGTGATGGCCACCTCGGACGCTTCTTTCTCCAGTAGACCTTCGAGCATTTTATACCCCAGTTTGCGTAAATAAGGTGTGCCATCTCTCCCACTTCCTCTTCCTCTCCCATGACCCCCTCTACCTCTCATAGCTTCTTCTCTTCCTCTTTGACATTCTTTACCGTGTGGAGCGACTCGGGAACAACTTTTGGACCGACTCTGACTTGTGAATCCAGTCATGCTTCCACTGGCTTGTTGGTGGTATATGTATTCAGTGCGGTTGCTTGAATTCAGAGGATTCGGAAGAGATTGATGAATTAACCCAAAACCAGGTCTCCCAAATGCTCGTAAGGGTGCATTTGTTGGGCGTCCCCTTATCACAGGGCGGTGGTCACCATTCCCATTTGCATTCCCCTGATGATGTGGCTTGTTTTCTCCTCTTCTCGGTCCTCTGCCCCTTCCATCTCCTCCTCCACCTCCTCTTGCACCTTGTGCTTGTTCATCCCGCCATCTTTCCCTTTGGCTGTTTGTACTTCCACCAGCTTGTTGGTGACCTCGACCCCTTCCATCTCCTCTTCCACCTCCTCCCTCCCCTCGGCCACCTCCTCTACCTCGATTAGGAGACCCACTTGCTTGTCTTTGACCAGGCACAGAACCATCTGTTAAAATAAAATTGTGGTGTATAATATAATTGAGGATGTATATTGATTGACAAGTTGAAAGACGGAATGTAACGAAGCAAAAAGAAAGATACCTCTTCTTTGAGGGCCAGGGAAGCCTCCTCTTCCTCTTTGTTGTCCTCCTCCTCTCGGATTGACCATTATACAGCTGTTAATGTTTCTGCGAGGTGATTATTATGCAGAAAAGAGAAATAATGAAGAAAGAGAAGAAGAGACCCCTCCAATACCTTCACTGCAGTTGAAAGCCTGGATCTAATGCAATGACTTCCATACATTTTACAGTTTTCCCTCAGTCTCTTTGGTACATTTCTTTACTCTAAAAGATGCTGGGTTAAGAACAACCCAAGTTGGGTTGAAAATGGACAAATCCAGCGGTTGGGTTAAATGTTTGCACAACCTGCTAGGTAGTTTTATTTAACTCAACTATAGTTTAAAAATTACTGTACTGCTTGCTTAAAATGAACCCAAAATATGTTGGAAATTAACATTTATTAATATGTTTAAGAAATGAACATTATAGGTTTTAATGAATAATAATTAAACAATAAACATTTATTAAAATTGCTTATTAATAAATGTTCATCTTTTGATTATTATTGTTGCTTCTAGTAATTATGTGTCTGATTTTTAATTTCCAATCTATTTTGGGTTCATTTTAAGCCAGCCATATAGTCATTTTTAATCAATAGTTGGGTTAAATAAAACTGACCAGCAAGTTGGGCAAACATTTAACCCAACCGCTGGGTTGAAAAACAACCCAATTTGGGTTGTTCTTAACCCAGCATTTTTTTGAGTGTTGAATCATCCTTAATATTTGCAAATCAATATGTGCAGTAGTAGTAAGATAGCTTTTTAATGCCATGTCAGCATCTTCATGACAAAAACAGAAACACAAAAATACAAGAGTTGCATAAATACAATACAAATTGTTGAGTGCTTAAGTGAGCTTACAACATAAAAATGTTGTCTACTTGCATTAAAAGTGGCACAGTCCAATAAAACATGTTTAATGGAAAGGTGAGTCTTGCAGAACATGCATAGAGTAGGTTCTTCGCCTTTAAGTAATAAGTGCATTACTTGAAACAATTTGTACAAACAGCACCATACAATGCAAAAACTAACTTGCTCAAAATCCTTAGTTAACCTCTCAAAAGTAAATATTCATGCCAATGAATGAATAGGTATCAGTGGCATCTGAATGAAAAGTCCTCATTGTTCACAAACAAGATGTCAAAATGCTTATTCATGTTGTCAACATAAGTGCACTCAGTCAGCATTTCCTGATTTAAATATGGCATGTACAGTAATTTGATCAGCATTACACATAAGAATTCATGTATGAAACAGCAGATGAATGTACCTAAGCATTGGCAACTGAGGGAACATTTATAACAACAACTTCTCTCATTCAGGACTCACACAGACACACGTGACTACATGACTACACTCTGAAATCTGCTTGCTTTTAGTAAGCTAGAGCTGATATCAGAACCTGATAAATTATTGATATTCCACTGTTAACGATCAGTTTCATTTCTCGCTATATTTCTTCTATATAAACATACTAGAACCTAATATCGCGCATATATATATATATATATATATATATATATATATATATATATATATATATATATATAATTTTTTTTTTCAAACGGTTTATTGTAATGTTACAGTATGTTTTAAAATGACTATTACTCGCTTCCTTTCGTAAAAAAAAAATACATTTAAAATGAAATGACTGCGTACTAGCCTACCACCGGAAATAAGAAGGCTAACAAAAACAAAACGGGCTAAAAACTGTTTTCTTTCAGACGAATAAAAACAGCAGCGGCAGCAAATGACGCTAGGTATAAAATACAAATAATACTGTAAACAAAGCGAATCTTATTTAATATGATCTTAAGCACCCACCTGGTTATGCTGCTTTCATATCAGTGTGTCTTTCAACTCGTCAGTGTGTTTAAATACCGGTCTAGTTTCGTTTCTCTTGGCTGAGGGCGGATCAGATCATCAGCCGGTTTCACTGAGTCAGAACCGAAAGTGATGAACGGAAAACAAAAGCCTGTTGCCGTGGTGAAATTTGCATACTTGGGCGAAAGGGGAGACCGGGGTTAGTTGTCACATAGGATATACCTCAGTAACTATAAGGTTTTGAGAAAAAAATTAACAAAATAAATGAGAACACACTGACATACATTGTTAATGCGCACGCGCACACACACACACACACACACACGGCATTTGGACATATCAGTACAAAATTCAAATTAAAGTGAATAGGAAATTATTATAATAGTTCACCCAAAAATGAAAAGAAATCATCAAGAATGTCGGTAACCAAACAGTTGATGAACCCCATTGACTTCCATAGTATATATGTTTTTTCTTCTCCATACTATGGGAGTCAATGGGGGACCATCAGCTGTTCAAAATATCTTATTTTGTGTTCAGCAGAAGAAATAAACTCCAGGTTTAAAAACAATCTGCAGGTGAATAAATGATGACATCATTTTCATTTTTGGGGTGAACTGCCCCTTTAAATCCTAGCAGAGGCCTTTTCACAAAACTGAAACCTATTCTGAGAAAATGTTGTGGCTTGAATGCAAAGCACCGAGATGCAGAGCAAAAACACCCCAAGCTACAGTGCTATAGAGGCCAAATACAGGTAAATCCTTGGAGAACCAGAAGCAAAGCCTGCTAATTGCTGTTCAACAACACGAATACACAACACACATCTAATGTGGCAGAGCAAATCAACAAAAATTGAAATGTGCAAAACTCATGCAAATATGACCTGCTGTGATAAATGAGTGACTGTGGAGAGACTAGCTTGAACAAATAAGTAAAAACATGCATAAATGGAGGTACAGCAAGACTTGTCCTGTTTTTTATTGAGGAAACTACGGTCAACATTCACAATCTTATTTGTTCATCAGAGTGAATCATTCCTGACTGACTCCACCTGGAACTTTGACCTGACTGAAGCTTCATGTTTACTTTCTACTTAACTAGAACTAAATGCAAATGTCCAATTTAGCAAGATGTACTAATAATAACTTGACATTAAACACACAATAATATTGTCACATTACACCCAGTGTAAATTCTACAGATATACTGTAAATTAGTGTTAGGGTTAAAACTATATATATTATATATAATATATATTATGCATCTTTACTGTGAAGAACGTGAGCTTCATTAATTTCTTGTGGTACAAAGGAGAGCTTCTCTCTGCATCATCTTCAAGGTCAGCTGATAAAGAGGATCTTCAGCCACGGACACTGATTCATTGTTTCATGTAGGCTTTCTGACATCGGTTTGATGTCACCTCTCTGAGATCACATCTTCACATAATTTGGCTTAATCAAGGCAAATTAATCTTATTTTTGATGCTCATTAGCTGTTGGTTAATGTGAGCCTGATTATACATATATTCTCCACCCTGACAAACGCACGGACAAACAGAAACACAGGATTTCGGTTTTAGAGTTTTATTGGAAGGGTTTGGGAAGTTGCGTTTGGAAGGAAGATGATAATAAAATGATAAAGAGACAGGTGTTCCACTGAAGTTTTGCTTCTTATACATCAGTCACGACTTCACCTTCTTCTGAACCTGGAAAGATGCATAAAGGACTTAAGACAAGACCGGCAGAAATTATGTATCGAGACATTCGGTTTAATTTTACCTGAAATATACACATTTACTCAAGTCACCGTTTCTTACTACCTTCATTTCAGTTTAAGCAGTTCTGTGGTGTGAAATTAAATACAGAAATATTTCAAATCTAGTCTCATTTAATACAAGGTCAGAAAAACTGATTGCATAACTGTAAAATAACTTAAATGTTTAAAATAGTTACTGTGTGTGTGTGTGTGTGTGTGTATATATATATATATATATAAACTAAAATTACTAAAGACATTGTTAATTTAAATACAGCTGGAAAAAAAAAAAAAATCAAATATAAATATTAGTTGAAAAACCTAAAGTAAATAAAAATCAGAAATGTTGCCTTTGCAATAAACTGAAATTTTATAAAGTTTAATTGGACTAAAACTGAAATAAAAATAAATTAAACCTATACAGCAATACAAAAATAAATAAACCTAATAAAATGACAAAAGCACATAATGAAATGACTGTAAATGTAAATATAAAAATGAACTCTAACACAAAATATTCAAATATTTATATATAATGAATATATATAAAAATATATTAAATTAAAAAAAAATTTCACCCTTTTTTTTTGACATATGCTTATATTTAATTATTTTGTGATGTATTTAATTATTTCACGATATGCTGATTTGCTTTATGTTGCCCACTTTTATTTCAAGGGTGTGTTTTACATTTCTTGAGTTTTTTTATTTTATTTTAGAGGGCATTTGTAGGTTATTTCACATCCTTTTTTATTGTTTTACATGAAAAGGTGTGAAATGCATTTCATTTATTTATTCATGATGTTGTACTTTTATACATTTAACAGTATTTAATCATGTCAAATCCCTCCATAATTTCCAACCAAAGCACTGTATTTTTTTTATTTTTTTATTTATGAAAAAGAAAAGTTAAATATCAATCTGTTGCCATTAACAACCTACTGTTAAATGAAACACTAAAACCGTATATTTTTTGGTTTCCGGATGCATGAAAAGTGAGCACATATATAATGTCTAATCTGAATGTGTTTAAGGGTAATAATAAATCTCACTTGGCTTTTGACTTGAAGCGTCCTCCCTTCTTGTTTGGAAGGCCGAGTCTCTTCCTGTCCTCGAAGGATGGTCTGGACAGAGTAAATCATTGTTAGACTCCGAGACAAGAATGCGAAACCTTGAAATCTTTATCACCACATGTAAAGCGCCACACACCCGGCTCTGTACTGCTTCAGGGTTTTCTTGCTGGTGTTCGTGAGCTCCTTGTCAAACACTGTCTTCTTCCTAGATTTGTTTTCTTTTGGAGCTGGAAGAAGAAGGTTTAAACCATCAGTCAGAGTCTGAACTCCAATCACAGTTTAAAGCAGTTTTCAGAACGTCGGTCATGCTGGAGGTTTACGGGTGTTTGTTTGCGAACCTTTCTGAACGGGTTCGTCTTCTGGAACGGCTCTGGCTCTCTTCTGCTTGCGATCGCGTTTAGCTACTCGTTCGGCGTACATCTGAGACTTCAGCACCTCGAACTGAGCTCTCTCCTCAGCCTGGAGTACAAACACACACAAACACACACATTCAGTATTTCAAAACTAAAGTGGCACATCTGATGCAACATACAGTGCTCAACCTCATGAATTCATTACCAAGAGCAAATCTGATTTCAGATGGTACAAGACATGTTATTTACTGTACTGTTTAATTCAACTAAAGACCGCTGAATGACAGATGAAATGATCTCACCGTTAACTCTTTTCTCTTGCCCTGTTTCAGGAACTGTGCACGTTTTTTCTTTCCTCTCAGAGCCAAATCATAATCCTGTAGCGCCTTCGTCACTTTGATAAAGAACAAGTTAAGGATGAGACTTTACATACAAGAATAATGCTATAAGACAAACAATTATTGAATCATAAACATTTTTGAAAATGTAACATCTGAGGTCAATGATATGAGTGGTTTCAATTTTCATTTCAGCTTAGTTTGGGGTCAGTAAGATTTTATTATGTTTTTTAATCAAAGTTAATACTTTTATTCAT
This sequence comes from Hypophthalmichthys molitrix, assembly GCA_037950675.1. NCBI lineage: Eukaryota > Metazoa > Chordata > Actinopteri > Cypriniformes > Xenocyprididae > Hypophthalmichthys > Hypophthalmichthys molitrix. The sequence continues at coordinate 31,809,332 of CM075497.1, forward strand.
CAAGGATGCATTAAATGAATCAAAAGTGACAGTAAAGACATTTTCAAAAGATTCTATTTCAAATAAATGCTGTTCTTTTCAACTTTCTATTCATCAAAGAATCTTGAAAAATATAATGCATCACAGTTTCCACAAAAATATGAAACTGTTTTCAACATTGACAATAATCAGATCATCATATTAGAATGATTTCTGAAGGATCATGTGACACTGAAGACTGGAGTAATGATGCTGAAAATTCAGATTTGATCACAGGAATAAATTACACTTTACTATATATTCATATAGAAAACAGCTATTTTGAATTGTAATAATATTTCACAATTTTACTGTATTTTTGATCAAATAAATGCAGCCTTGGTGAGCAGAAGATACAAAATCTTACCAACCCAAACCTCTGAACATAAGAGCATTTGTTTTTTCAAGGCTTTCTTTCATGAAAGACCATGGATTCATCAGAACTCACTGCGGTCTTTCTTTCTCTCCTGGTGCGTCTGGAACCATGTCCTGGGTGCCGGTGTCTCTTCTGTGCTCTGTGTTAACCTCTTCTGAGCTGAACTGATCTGAACTCCAAGAGAAGGATGGAAACACACACCGTTTAATACAGGAGTTAAACTGTGTTTAATCAGACGACTGACTGTTTGAAACAAACTTGAGCGTCAGACCTGCGCTTCTGAATGGGCCATTTCCTTTTCCTCCCTCTCCAAGCGTAACACGGCGTAGACGTCCTTCTCCAACTTCTCAATCAGATCCCGAAACTTCAGAATGACCTCTGTGAGACATCCAAAACAATGAATTTTTTACATGAGCTTTCCATTAGATTGTGATCTTGATAATTTTTTTTACAATAGTTCCTGCCTTCATTTCCAACAGTACATCCACTGCTTCATTGCAGAGTTATCATTAACTAAAACTGAAACTATTAAAAACACTTCTGTTCATTTAAATACAGCTGAAAAAAAACAAAAAAAACAACTAAAAATATTAGTTGAAAATCAGAAATGTTGCCTTGGCAATAAACTGAAATAAGTTTAAGTTGAGGCACTAAAATTATTACCTGGAAATAAATAAAAACAAACACAAAAATAAATTAAGCCTAAATAGAATGAAATGGCAAATATGACAATTAAAAATAAAATAAGCTTGTATATATATATATATATATATATATATATATATATATATATATATATATATAAAATTAAATTTAATAAATATTTTTATATTATTTATTGTAACTATTTATTATTTTAGTTTGCTAATATATATATATATATATATATATATATATATATATATATATATATATATATATTAGCAAACTAAAATAATAAATAGTTACAATAAATAATATAAAAATATTTATTAAATATTTATAAAAAAAATTAATATATATATATATATATATATATATATATATATATATATATATATATGTGTGTGTGTGTGTGTGTTATTATTTTTATTATTAATATATTTTATAATAATTAATAAAACATTATTTTTTAATTATAATAATCAAAATAAGTAAATAAAGCTGAAATATAAAATATAAATTATTAGATGAAAAACTTAAATTAGAAATTTTGCCTTGGCAACCTACTAATATAAAATACATTTAGTTTGAAATACTAAAATTACTCAAACTAAAACTGAAATAAATTTAAAGGAAAAATGACAAAAGCACAAAAAAATGACTAAAACAAAAACCATTTAAAAAGAAATAAAGCTGAAACATAATAATGAATTTATGAGATTTCCAGTAGTTTGTGGTATTGGAAAAGGATTTATAATCATTTATTATATTTATTTTGATGTGCAATGAATCGTTTAGACAGATGACAGATTCTTAAAAAAAAAAAAAGGGGGAAAAAAAAAAAAAGGAGAGATTTGTTCATAAATTGTGAGCATATTTTCCTCAACACAAGATGAAGCAAGATAAAGTGTGTACCTTGAGGAATGACACGAGCTTTGACGGGCGTTTTGGCTTTTTTAACGATCTCTTTCAGCATCTTCCTCTCAGTCTCGCCCACGAGAGACACGGAGCGGCCCACTTTCCCCGCGCGAGCCGTCCGGCCGACCCTGTGCACGTAATGCTTCACCGTGTTGGGCATGGTGAAGTTTATCACCTGCAAACACAAATGCATTCAGAGATTCTGGCCTTTGATGCTCGTGGCATCACTAATATTGACGAGAACTCACAGTTTTCACTCCCTCTATATCCAGACCTCTGGCAGCGACATCTGTGGCCACCAAAATATCAATCTGTTCATCCTTAAAACGCCTGAAACACAGAGATGACCTTCATTCAGCTTATTGTTTAAAGGCAAATATTAGTGTTTTTAATCACACGAAACTATTCGCGGCACCTCAGACTCTCCAATCTCTGCGTCTGCGACAGGTTTCCGTGAAGCTCGCCGACCTTTAACCCCATCAAACCCAGCAGAATGTGCATGCGATGAGCCTGCTTCTTAGTCTGAGTGAAGAGCATCACGTGATCCTGAAACGTTCTGGTGAGGAGAGCTGTGGACAGAGTCAGTTATTGTATTTAAAGGGGTCATGTGCTGCTTTTTCATATTTTCCTTTAGTCCATCTGTTTTTGTGCATGAATACGATCTGCAAAGTTTCAAAGCTCATAGTCTCAATCGAAGCCCAGAAATTACTTCTTTAGACGTCCATGTTACGTCCATTATCTAATGCCGAACTCTACTAGAATAAATGTGAATGTTAGTCGAGTGTCTTGTGTGGTTCACGTGAGACGTTGCTGTCCATGTAAAGCACTTGAAATCAGTCACTTATAAGGATGAAATTCAGTCAGGACACCCTGTGTAGACAGCAGACTACCATGAACACTCACTAGGGCACCTTACCTGCAACAATAGCCTCTCTGTCTCCTTCTTTGTTGGGTCTGATCCTCACAAACTCCTGTCTGAGATACGGAGCCACATCTGTATTACTGTTCACAAAGATCCTCACCGGCTGCTTGAGCGACACAGACGCCAAATCCTTCACCTGTAATGAAATATTAAAAACGCACAAATATAGACATGTTGTACTAACAGTTATAGCCAACATAGTGTTACATATGGCACACAACCCACATGATAGCTAATCTATCTATCTGGATACATAAAGCATCCTTACAAAACACATGACTGACAGTGAAATAAAGTTGCAGTAAAGCTGAAGGTCGGCAGCATCACCTCCTCACTCATGGTGGCCGAGAACAGCATGGTTTGTCTCTGATAGGAGCACATCCTGATGATCTCCTTCATCTGCTCCTCAAAGTACTCGTCCAACATCCTGTGGCAAAGACACGTGTCTAAACAACCAGACAAACTTTACAGTCACAGTTGTAGTTCTAGAAGTTTCCCTCTCACCTGTCGGCCTCGTCTAAGATGAGGATCTCGATCTGACTGAGTTCAAACGACGGTGTGTTGTGCAAGTGATCGATCAGTCGTCCCGGTGTGGCGATCAGGACGTCTGGCCCCGCCCTCAGAGCCGCCTCCTGAGACTTCAGGTCCAGCCCACCTGACAGAGCGTCACAAAACATGTCACAATACTTCCTGCCTTCATTTCCAACAGTGTATCCACTGCTTCATTCTATTTCAATCCTTACAGATGCCGTATTTTAATGAAATGACAATGAAAAGCACAAGAACAAGAGATTTGAAGCAAGAGTGTCATTCTTAACCAGTGCTGTTATTGTTAACTAAACCTAAAACAACTAAAAAAACATTTAAAAATAAGTGTAAATAAAATAAAATAGAATTATTAGATGAAAAACAAATTAGAAATGTTGCCTTGGCAAATAATAAAAGTACTAAATTCTTTCAACTAAAACTGAAATAAATTAAAAACATACAGAAATACATAAACTAATGAAAATGACAAAAGCACATAAAATTACTAAAACTATATAAAATGAAATGAAGCTGAAATTATGTAAATAATAATAAAATATAATTATTAGGTGAAAACCTAACTTAAAAGAGATGCTTCCTGGCAACTTACTAAAACAAAGTTGGTTCAAAAGTACTAAAACAAAAACTGAAATAAAAAAGAAAAACTTAAAATATAGAATATTTAAATAAAGCAAAAACGAATAAAAAGTTAACACAATAACACAAATTATTAAAGCTTTAAAAGTATTGAAAAAAAAAAAGAAAGAAAAGTTGAAATAAAATAACTATTAGATGAACTACTTAAATTAGAAATTATTAACTATAATTAATAATTAACATAATTAATATTATTTAATCCAAAATTAGGTTGAAGTACTAAAGTTACTAAAATAACAACAACAAAAAGAAATTATATATATATATATATATATATATATATATATATATATATATAAACAGACAAAAGCACAAAACTACCAAAGGTTTAAAACTAAAACTATTGAAAATCATTTAAAAATAAATCATTAAAGCTGAAATAAAAAATAAAGTAATTGATGAACAACTTAATAAGAAATGCCTTGGCAACTTACTGAAAAATATATTTAGCATGAATTATTTTACAAATATTCTTATTTGTCTTATTTTTATAATAATAATAATGAATAAATAAATTTTATTTATATATATATATATATATATATATATATATATATATATATATATATATATATAAATAAAATTTATTTATTCATTATTATTATTATAAAAATAAGACAAATAAGAATATTTTAAGTATTAGGAATTTTATGTGTATTTGTTATTTTTAATATTCTATATATATATATATATATATATATATATATATATATATATATATATATATATATATATATATATATATATATAGAATATTAAAAATAACAAATACACATAAAATTCCTAATACTTAAAATTAAAAAGAAAAGTTAAAATATAAAAGCTACTCAAAATATGAATAAATACTATAATAGTGAATAAATAACAGTAAAGTAACATCTCTCACCGACTGCCAGGCAGGTGCTGATGCTGGTGAACTGCGCCAGCTCACGAGCCACGGTGTGCACCTGGATGCCCAGCTCTCTGGTCGGCACCAGAACCAGCACACGCGTCACCTGCGTCTCTCTCGGCTTGTAGATCAGACGCTCCAGGACCGGCAACATGAAGGCCGCCGTCTTACCTGCGACACACAACAAACGCCACACAGAGAGTCATCTAAACATGTCAAAGAAACATTCAGTTTCTTAACTCGCTGATTAAAACAAAGTAATATTCATATTCGCTCATTCTTTCTGGTCAAATCAAACACAGACAGAAGTGTAAGTCTTACCAGTGCCAGTGGCGGCACATGCACAGATGTCTTTTCCCAGAAGCCCCACAGGGACGCAGGCTTTCTGAATAGGAGTGGGCTGCTTAAAACCCATAGTAGTGATGGCCTGAACAAACACGAGGAAAACAATGTGAGATGGAAACATTATACATCCTCTTCTCATTTTACATCACATGCTACAACGTTTAACACGCACAGTTTTATTATTACTTTTGAACAACAGTGTACTGAATGACTAAAATTACAGTTACTTTGAGAAAATAAAACAATTATTTAAGAAAAGACAAACATTATACAAAGAATATAAAAGGCTGAAAGGTATCAAGTTTAATCTGTGTGATATATGCATTATCTTTATAATCACCTTCAGTAAGGGTCTGGACAGATTCATATCCTGGAAGGTGAGATTCTCATCATACTGGGAAGCGTCTTCAAAAAATGCCTCAGGCTAGAAGAGAGCGCAGGATTAAAATAAAACACTGAAAATGCCTTCATAACATCATAATCAGATATGTAATATAATATGAGAACCAGTTTATACCATAAACAACAGCAGCCGCTCAAGAAAACTGATTCATACTCACAATGTCCGCTGTTTTCCTCTTGCCCTTCTTCTGTTTTTCTCTCAAAGTGTCTGGAAGAAAAGAAACAGAAGTAAATATATTGAATCTGTTTATAAAGGGCGTTTTGACTGGTGTTGTCCTTCCACATACCTGCTTTTTTGAGCACCTCTTCATCACCTGATGAGAACTCATCTTCCTCCACCTCATCATCATCATCATCATCATCATCTCCAGCGGATTCTTCCTTGTTGTCATTTTCATCATCATTCTCTTCTTCATCATCATCATCATCATCTTTGTTTTCCGGCTTAGAAGCGGGAGCTTCTGTTTTCTTGCTTTTTTGAGTTTTCTCCTGCAGACACATATACGACAAACAACCATTTTAAATTTCTTGAAATTAAAATGATTTCCAAACACAAACAAATCTTTAACAAATACTAAAACTCCTCAAACAATGCACACTTAATATTACTGAATATTGAGTGTTTAAAGGGGACATCGGATGGATTTTTTTTTTATTTAGTTAGGTTTCTGGCATGTCTGCCAGCTCAGAAAAGCTGAAAAGAAAACATGTTGTCTGAGTCTGAAACTGTGTCATCCAGCGAGCTGTTTCAATTTGTAGCTTGTTTCTATATATTTGTTTACTATTAGTTGTAACGAGTGTTTTTGAGTAATTCAGTGTGTATGTTGTTGATAATGCAAGGGAGAGAGTGAGTTTATGGATAAGACTTTAAAGGTGCTCTATGTAAGAATGACAGCTAGTGGCTGAAATGGGTACTGCAGTCCAAATTCAAAGTATAGTTTGCCCCGCCCCCTCCTCCTCAGACTCAACGCTCTCGCGGGTTGCCAGTTTGAAGATACGCAGCGAGCTCAATTGACATTGGAAGGCGAGGAGACTTACACACTGTAAGATAATTAGTTGGTTTATTGACTTATGATGAGTTGATATCGCGTTTTGATATGCTCCCGTTCATAGAGATTTTTAGATGGATGCTGAGGCTTTTTAGGTCGGGTAGAATCTGCGACCTCTGACCCAGTTTGTTCACTGGCTTCCATGGCTGCAATTCGCTGCATGTGTTTTCTGCCAACTGGCAACCCGGGGTGGCGAAATATTATTGGGTAAATTGGCAACGTGCGGTCTTGCAGAGACGGAAACAGAAATTCCGACACGGAACGCAAATTTCAAAGTAAAATAACTAGCTGTATGTGAACTCAGCATGTTTAATAAATATCTGCAAACATATTATGGTATTTTTATGCTTTAGTACAATCAAAAACTTACATAGAGCACCTTTAATGCGCACTTCTTGCACTGTGAACAAGCTCTTACGGAGTTTTTCTAGAGTGAAAACAGACGCTTTGGACCCCATTTTAACGATCTAAGCGCATGGTCTGACAGTTTCTGACATTTTCAGTGCGTGAGATTGTCCTGTTGTTTTTGTGGTATGCTGGAGAATCACTCAAAAAAATGAATTGTTGGATTTACTTAAAAAAAAAAAAAAGAAGTGTCAAGTGGTTCCACGCAACTATATTGAGTAATCTGTACACATAATTTAGTTGTATGAACAAAAGAAATTCAAGTAAAGCTGACAAAATTTCTTTGAGTAAATACAAATCATTTGAATGTCACTGTTACATAATATTTATATGTGCAGTTTACTTAATAATGTTATGTTTATTACATAAGGTCAACACATTTACTGAGTTAATTTACCTTATTAAACAATCTATTTTCTCTACAAAATGCACTTAAAAAATTCAAAATCATTACAGAAACTCCTCTAAATGTCCAACATAACTGAACATTAAACACTAACATAAACTAACAACATCTTTCCCTTTACTGAAAAACACATTAAATAACACTTTAATCCCTTAATTTACTCTCTTAATGCAGTCCCTTGCAAAGCACGCTGGGAACTATGGATCTTTACAGATGTCAACATTAATTTGTGCGTTTCACTCAGCAATGTTACATTGACTAAACAAACACTTACTGAGTAAAGCTGACAATACTCATTTTTAGTAGAAACAACGCAGTTAAATTACATTCATGTAGTTACATGAGTTTAAGTGGTTTGAGTGAAACTAACAACAGTGAAAGTTAATTTTTTTGAGTGATGAGCTGTTAAAGCTCCGCCCTCTTCTGGAAAGGGGGCCGGGAGCAGCAGCTCATTTGCATTTAAAGGGACACACAAAAACTGTGTGTTTTTGCTCACACCCAAAAAGTGGCAAATTTAACAAGCTATAATAAATGATCTGTGGGGTATTTTAAGCTGAAACTTCACAGACACATTCTGGAGACACCAGAGACTTATATTACATCTTGTAAGGGGCATCCGATGTCCCCTTTAAGATGAATAATTACACTTCTTTACAGCAGAATATGCATTTAAAGTTTATTCTGTTATTTTATTACTCTGAAGCTGCTTTTTATATAAAGGTGACTTGACTCAACATTGTCTTACCTCAATTTTGCGCTTTTTCCGCACTTTCTCGATCTTTTCGTCCAGGGTCGTGGGCGCTTTCTGGAAAAAAAGCAAAAGAAGAGATGAAGATCCAATATGAGCAACATGCATCAATCTGTCAGCTGTGTCATGAGAAGTGCACTCACCCTCTTCTTCAGCTGCGCCATCACGTCGTCCATCGCCCAGTCGCCACTGTACAACCCATCTCGCTCTCCAAACTCAAAATCAGCGCTGAAGTCTCCAGTGCCGCGGCTCTTCAGAGCACGCTTCTCTTTACTCAACACGATGGGCTGATCCTGACCAAACACAGACATGATCTCAGATGATTCCATGCTATAGTGATGCTGTCAGATGGTAATACTTTGAAATATACCATTGTGAGGAAATTCATGTGCAAACAATGGTGTTTACATGGTGCACTTGAGCTGTACGATTAATCGTTAAAAGATCGCGATCTCGATTCAAACACCCAATTGATCTTATTCCTAAATGACAGTGATTCGGCTCTGTCTATTAAACTTTTGACAAGACAGACTACAATCTGCGTTCTGATCCAGAGAGAGCTGTTGTCATGTAAAGGTATGAAACATCTTCAGTCTTTTCAACCACACAGTATCATTATTTCTGTCTTACAATAATTCATATCAACACAGAAGTACTAGGATGAAAGTTTATAGTTCATATATAAACACTGATGCCTACAGAAGTGATCAAAATCACCTTTAGAAAGTAACTTGATGCTTCAAATAAAGATTGTATCAATTACATCGTCACACCAGTAGGTGGCGACAAGTGACTTTAAAAAATGTATTTGTCATTGAATCATTCATTCAAGAGATTTGTTTAAAAATGCTGATTCATCCATTAATGAATCAAGAAGTATTTATGATGAGCGAGTTATTGAATCGTTCACTCAATACTATTTTTTTTAAAAGAATTCAAATTAAATATTCTTTTAAATAGACTGCAGCAATTAACATTTTGTCAGAATCTCAAGTAAATTACATTTTATTTTGTTTAGCTGTCTATTCAGAATTGTGATCTCTATTTTAAACAAACAAATAATTAAATAAAGATCCTCAATTTATGGACAAATGTGCAAGAATAGTTAATGTAGCTAAATGAAAATGTTAAATGTTAAACTAAATGAAAATGAGAAATGCTTCCTTGAGAACAAGCTAAAATAAATTTTTTTTATTTTATTTAAGTTAACATTTACTTTTTCAATTAACGTAAATATTTCTACTTCAGTGGAATTACCAACTCTGGTTTTATCATGGCATGTCAAAAACTCATCTTTACACCATGGAAGAATGTACTAAAAACATGGTATTACTGTGGTACATGTACAAAAAAATAGCATTACCATAAAACATGTATAGAAATGTGGTAATAGCATGGTATTTATCAAAAAAACATAGTATTGCCATGGTACATGCCCAAACAAACATGGTATTATCATAGTATGTATACAAATTTTTTTTATTATGTCCCCCAAAACACAGTACTACCATGGTACATCCTCAAAAAACATGATGCACATCACAAAACATGGTATTACCACAGTATGAGGCTCAAAACATGGTAAATCCTCAGATAAAGAAGTGTTACCACGATACACGCCACAGAACATCGTATTCTTTCCCCCAAACACAGTATGTTACCACGACGCACATCCCAAAACATGGTAATATCATGGTACAGGCCCAAGAAAACACGGTGACTCTTCGCTGTAACTTATCTGAAGTGTAAACTGAACTTACAGCTTCATCATCAGACGCTGAATCCGGCTCCTCTGGCACTTCATCATCATCACCAATAGTTCTGATCAGATCCATATCTGAAAACATCTTTGTGCTGCAGTCACAAAATAAACTTCACAGACTGATTACTAATACAGACGATTAATAACTATATATATAGTATATATTTACTTATATATTTATCTACATAAAGGAGACCTGGTCATACAGTCTCACAAATCATAAACGAATAATTGTGTCTGTTTGACACACTAACAGTGCTGCATGTTCATATCGGTCCATACACACACACGTGTGTCGCTGAAGCAGCGGATCTGCGTCACTCACACACGGTTCTTAAATCAGTTCAGAAGCCACACTGACACCTACTGGCGCGGAGGACGAGACTATTGGTCAATTCACCAACTCTGCCAATAAAGCATTGTGAAATGGATAATTTAAAAAATATGAAGTCAGCTGAGACTGCAGAGGATTGTAGATCTAAAACAAACAGTCTCTGAACACAAAACATGACTTTCAGGAAAACCATTTTGATATGGTTGCCAGGTCTTATATTACAACCTGACAGAACATGCATATTATAATAATGCTTCAAATCATGTAGTGGACACGGCAGACTCAGTTTCAATGAATTCACTGAATACTGTAATAAGAAATTCCTTGAAAAGACTTTCACTTAGTTAATGTATCATAAAAATAATCCATTACACTAAAAAATAAAATAAAAAAACTGAACTCCTCTGCAAATGTGTAACAATATTGAGCAATATAGTTTTCCTACTTTAACAGTTCTTTAATATTAAACACTACAGAAGAGGATTAGGACCAAGCAATAATAAAAAAATAAAACCATCTCAAGATTAAAGTCATTATAATGTGAGATTAAACTCGATATATTTCAAGAAAAAAAAATCGAAATACAACGTTGAGAATAAAATCATTCAATTACGAGAATAAAAACGTTGAGAAAAACTTGTTACATTTTGAGAAAGTCAAAATAAAATGTTGAGAATAAACTCATTAAATATTGAGTTTCATCAAAACTTCACTTTCTCAACATTTGAGTTTGATATTTTGACTTTAAACTTGATTTTTCTCAAAACAACTTTACTCTCAACATTTGACTCTCTAAATTTAAGTTCTTAAAAGACAACTTTATTCTCAACATTTTGACTGTCATTTAATGAGTTTGAGTTTCTCATTTTATTTCAACTTTCCTCTAAATTTAAGTTTTCTTGAAACAACTTTCAACATTAAGTTTATTCTTAACATTTTATTTGAACTATTTCTCTAAGTTTAATGTTTTTCCTAAAAACATGACTTAACATTTCAACCGTTTTTAAATTTAACAAGTTTCTTTAAACACGACTTCAACATTTGACTTTATTCAACAAAGTTTTTCTGCTTTTTCCTTGAAATTTAATGTTTAATCTCACATTATAATGTCCTTAATCTAGAGATGGATCATTTTATTATTGCTAGGCCTTAATCCGCTTTTGTAAAACCCCACTAAAAAAAAAAAAAAAAAAAAAAAAAAAAAAAAAAAGGGGGGGGGGGGTTTCTAAATATTAACTTTCATCACCCAAACATACAATTGCATCATCATATGCATAAATAAAACACCATATGCATGAATTAAACATTAAGAGAACATGCTATTTATGCTTAAGCTAAGAGATGCATTATGAGTTTGCGTTACGAATTTCTATAATGCAAGTTTTTAGGCCATGTAATTGCATCTAGTAGCAAGTATCAGCTCAGCATATTGTTTATTGGACATTTAACAAGCATCATTTGAGAAAAACACAAGAGTCATATTAAAACATAACTGTCAAATTAGACACTTTATTAAAAAAAAAAAAAAAGTAACAAAATACAAAAATCAAACTATACAAGAACTTGCAGCCAAACTGTCCTGTACAAGGAAAAGACGGATCTCCAACACTTTAGTCCAGTGAGGAGGTTTACGGTCTGGGAGGACGCATGCCTGGAGGAGGAGGACCTGGAGGAAGTGCAGAAGAAAAGTTAAAAATCATGAAACAGGCATTTCACTCAGATCCATGTGAATCTACTGAACAGGCTTTACCTCTCATTCCAGGGGGGTGGCGGCCTCATGCCAGGGGGAGGCATTCCCATTGGAGCACCGCGGCCGGGCGGCATTCCCATCGGTGGTCCCATGGGCGGCCGCATGCCTGGAGGAGGTCCCATCATACCTGCGGCAGAGGAGAGACGCGAGGGTGAACGTTAACCATCACACAACAGGATGCGTGCTTGTTATACAGCCATGTGACTCTGAGCTCAGTGTAATCCTGCTTTCTACATAAGCGGACTCGTCATCGGCCTCAGAAAACATTGATGTCATCACAGCTGCCGAATCAGCACAGCCATCAGAAGGACACTGTAACGCAGAGCTAGTCTTACCTGGAGGTGGCGCTCCTCTGCCCATCGGTGGAGGCGGTCCGGCCCGGCCGGGAGGGTACTGTGTGGGGGCTCCGGCTATACTGGCTCCCGCAGCGGCCGCCGCAACCGTGCCTCTGCCCTGAGGGGTCATGACCTGAGAAAGACATGATGGGTTAGAAAGATAAGGGCGGTTGTGTTTCCATGCAAATGGCACAAAATAGAGCAAAATGTTTAATATACATGTGCTTTATTTGTGAGTGTAGGTTACAGGCGTCTCAGAGCAGCTCTGTTCACATTAAATGCTGCTTCACATAAACTTATTTACATTACAAACGGCCTGCATATGCTGCGAGTTGGGTTGCTTTTTAAAATGTTTATCTGGCAACAATCTCACAATTTCAGATTTGTAAGGCAAATCATTTATAAACCAACACAGGAGAAAATGTTTCTAAATATGCAAACCATTCATCACGATTTCAAAATAAAAGTTTAAAACCTTCGCTCTGAGTTCGCATGTCCACATATTCTTGTTCAAGAAATTACAGTGGCTGTAGCATTTCTATCAAAGTGACCAAATAGTAAACATTTGAATTAAATGTCATTTAGATTATTAAACAAGGATTTGATCCGCTGTAAAGTGAGACAACCTCACCAGGCCGTTGACGCCCTCTGCAGGCATTTGTTATAATAGTTGACTATTCTATTACGCATTTTATCAGCGTTGTTCTATACAGCTTTATGATTACTTGCTTTTGAAACTTTATTTCAGCCAAAAATTATTATAATATATGTATTTTAAGTCACTTTAAAGGCTTGGGCCTATTTTTATTACCACAAAAACTCTGATTACTTGATTAATCTATTACCAAAATAATCATTTGTGACAACCCTAATATCATTAATAATAAAATAAACCAGGGCATCACAAATGACAAATGTAGCAGACGTAAAATTTGGGGGCCAAAAAAAAAAAAAAAAAAAAAAAAAAAAAAAAACACAACAACAAAACCCCAAATGCCTGAGGCATTTTTCCATTTTCAAACAGTTCCGACAGTTTTATTGTACTGCCAAATTTCACTCAAATTCTTATTAGCATTAGCGAATTTAATGTAGCGAACTGTTAAATTGACATCTTCAAAATAATGAGAAACAATGGTGCACAATTGCCAACAAAATAAATAGCACCAATAAATGGGATGAAATTAAATATTCATTGAATGTAATACACTACAATGACACACAAGCACAAGTAAGGTGTGCAATACATTTAATCTATCATGTTTAAAAAAAAAAAAAAAAAAAAAAAAACCCCATACAAAATACCCCTTAAAATGAAAACTCAAAATATGAAACGCCTTGAAAGAGTGAACAGTGCAAATCATGAATAATTGAATGCATCACAAAATCCTAAGTTACTATAAATTGTTGTTACCTGCTGCGACGGGCCACCGACTCCCCTCACGGGTCCGGCGAGTCCAGCGGGAGCCTGTGCCATCGGTGCTCCAGCAGGAACGCCTCGACCTGCAGCCCTGCCGACACCTGGACCTCCAGCCACTCCGGCCAGCGGCACACGGGCGATGCCAGTCTGTCACAGGGCACAACAAAACCACGTCACTCTCTGCACTTAAAAGAAAAAGCCATTCAAATGACTCAAAACACAGACTCACGTCTTTAGGTGGGGGTCCTTCTACTGTCATAGAAACTAGATTCTCTCCTCGGAGCAAAACCAGACCCAACACCCTCTTCTCCTCTCGCTCCGGCTGCTTGGAGTTCTTGGGTCTGCAAAAAACATGGATTGATGAATATTGATAGGCTGAATGTTGATAAAGGACTGAGCTTAAGTTTCACAAGGACTGACTTGATCTTTCTGAACTCGTCACAGTCGCACAGGATCAGGTTCATGTGTTTGTCGAACGCTTTGAATGTGCCGATGAAGATTCGCCCGTCCTGCAGGATGCAGCGCATCCGAAAGTCGATGTGCTGCAACATCTTACTGCTCTTACCGACCGTCTGAAAGACAGAGAAAAGAGTTAAAGTTAGAGATACTTCAGCCACTATAAGCCAGCTGATAGTCATTATTAGCAGATACTGCTAACAAATAATATCTGGACTTGTGCAACTTATGAGTCAATTATTAAAGAAACAAGTTTTCAATACTTTAGTAAAGTCCATTGTGTTTTGAAGATTGATTAGAAACTGAGAAATATTTTAGGCTTAATGCGAATGCCTAAAGCACTGACAACTATTTATAAAAATAAAAACAGTATTATTGAAGACAACAGAAATAATCAGTTTGAGCAAAATAAAAGTCCTCTTCCGGTTAGCGCTGCACAACTCACTGGCGCAGAGGACATGAAAACGTAAACAATATACTCATACAGCTAAAGAAGTGCTGCAAAACAATTAATTAAGTTGCATTAATGCATATATAATATTGTACAATTAAATGGTTTAAATTGAAGCCTTTACGCTAGAGTTTGACTGCAAGAGCAAACAAACGACGGTCACCATTAGCGCTCATTTGTTCTCCTGACTGGATTTTAGAGAATTACTTCTGTATTTTGTTATACAAACATTTCAAAAACAAATTACACTTTCTAGTACGCTTTAAAATACCGAATTTAATATTTTTGGGTACTTTTTTCTTACAACATAGTAAGCTGTTGTGCTCTACGTATCACTAACGTAATGATAACGCAGACATTTTAAATTAAAAAAACGTAACTAACAGACAGAAATATTAAGATAATAGATTAATCACACACTAATAAGATAGACAATGAAATCTTACCATGATTGCTGTTCGGATGGCTCCGATTAATATCGGATTCTACCAAACAAGTTTTAAAAATTGACCCGCGAACCGCCGCTGAGTCCTTTAATGGAGGCAAAGCGGAAAAGAGTGCGACACGAGAAGAGTCCGACCGGAAACACGATCTCAAACGGTCCGGTTCTGTCACTTTTTCACTTCTTTATGTTTGTTATTTTTACGAAAAAGTGTCTTCAAAAATTCAGGTTACTTAAGAGTTCTACATTTTACTGTAAAAATTGAATGTAGTAAGGGTTATTTTATTAATTAAATAGTTTAATATTTCTTCAGTTGCCCACAACAGAACACCGACTATTCCCAGTAATAAATTAATCGAATAATCTAATAATAATGGAATTCGCCAGTGTTACAAACCACATTATTTTTTAAATAATTCTAAATACTGTATAAAATTTCAGTACTGCATTTCATTTACTCCTTTCATCAAAAGCATGTATCGTTTTTATATTTAGAAATATACTGTGGCAAACTTTGGTAATGTTAAACGTATAAATAAGAAGAAAAAAAAAAACAATGCCTTTTTAATGTATTTATTTTTTTTCAGCTGAGAATAAATTGGTATCTTTATATTAATCATTCAACTGTACACATTCACTTAAGAAAAATAAATATAATCCAGATCATTAAATCCAGCCTACTCAATGTTAATGTGTTATAGATCGCAGGCTAATCATTACATGATGTACAGTGTTAAGAAAATAAAGAGGCTTTTACATATTCAGAGCTACAAAATGTTTTAAGACACGAAACACATAACATCAGATGTGGGGCGTTTCCTGGACAGTTTCCATCTTGACCTTTATTTGTCAGTTTATTTGAACCCAAACAATCTGGTATAAAGTAAATAAAGTGCTCTGCAGCAAGACATCCTACTGAAAAGTCTGTAATGATAACAGACGCTGTTTCTAATGACCTGATGGATTCAATTCAATGTATTCATTTACTGTACAAACCCTTTGTAAATGAATCAAAATCACATTCTGGAAAAGAAATGCATACTATCCTCTCAGAATCTGTGCTAAAGTGAACACAAAAACTCTTTGCATGGTTCAAATCCTATGTCTAAATCTGTTATAAGTTATTCTTTGTACACTGATATTTACAGTCCTGGTTTTGTGTTTTGCATCTGAAGAAGAAGAAGAAAAGTCTTTAAAACAAACAGAATATCCATTAGATCAGGACTAAATCTTCTGCATAACAACAAATGCTGTCAACCAAAAGCTGTAATATCTCTACAACACAAACACACTTTATTCTTTTCCAAAATAAAGCACATTTTGCACTAATTCCTCCTGCGAAATTAGTGATTTTGGTGAACTTTTTTTTTTTTTTTTTTTTTAAAGATATAAAAGATTTGATCACACTAAATCGGCTAACATTATAACATTAGTCGTGTGGTTTGTGAATTCATGATTGGTAAGAAAGTGAATATTTTAATAGTGACGTGTGGAGATGGCATTTTTTGATGGACTATTGCTGTATGTGAACCCAAATACATACCCTCACTGCAGGCATTTCCAGGTCAAAGCTCACATCAAAATAAAAATAAATTATATTTTGCATAAAAAAAATGAAGACTATCTTTTGCAACTGTTACAGTAATAAGAATGAGATTTTCCTGCAATACAATTATGTCAATTTTAAGGGGAAAATGTGTTAAAATGTTATGCAAAATAGTGTAAAAAGTCTCATTTTCTTCATGCAATATATTATCATGATTCTGAGGTGAAATATGACCAGGTTTTGCATTAGCCATAATCACTATGCCAGGTGTTTTCACTAATCAAGTGCAAACCTTTCTTTTTAACTGCTAATTTTAAAAGGATTCACTGATGTATGATGGTGCAATTCTGCACTGGCAATAAAAACCTTATTAAACTGACTTGCATGTACACACAACAGAAGAGACGCGATCAGACACACACCATGCAAACTCACACTTCAAGTTGTAGAGGAAAAATAAACGTCAGAGTCTGTTGCATGTGCATTACTAAAGAAAAGACAAGTCATTAAGAGTTAGAGGATCACAGTGTGCATAGAGTGAGCCGATGTCTGGCCGCATTGATCATTGACTAAGGCAGCATAAATCAGAAGTGGGTGGCAAGAAAATGGGAAATGGAAGCCTAAGCCCACAGATTTCCTTCCAACAGAACACGGTTTATCCCTCGTTCCTGGTTTGAAGTAGCAGCAGCGGCAGCTTTTGATATGACGGCGAAAGCTGATGTGTGTTGTCATGGAAACGTTAAAAAAGGCGCTGTCGTGTGCATGCATCACTCTTGACCGAAGCCCTCGGTTTCCTCGATGGCGAACAGCAGCTTCTCCTTTAATTGCTCGTAGCTTTTATAGGGCGGCAGATCCAGACGGTTAAAGCTGGTGGGGTAAAAAATTAAAATAAACAGTGTAAAAGTTGTGTTTGTATATATTATCATTAACTATATTTTTAGCTTGAAGATTGCATGCTGGTCATTTATGTGCATTGATGCAAACCTTCTTATTAAATCAGGCCTGCATACGGTACATTATAGTAATTAAAAATGATTTCTGATCTTACCATGTGTGGCTCCTCGGCAGCCAGTTTTCCTTACCCACTTTCTCAATACAAAACTTCTGCGGCCCATTGCTCCCTACAGAAATACGACATATAATCTGATCAATAAACATATATAGCATATACAATATAACATAGCGCTATCATTAATAAACCTACACTAACATTTACCAAGCCTTTGGCACCCTCTGCAGGCATTTGTTATAATGCATAATATACATAAGTTGATTGTTTATAATACTACTTGCTTTTGATACTTTATTTAAAGCAATTATTATTGCTTCATTATTATTAAAAATATGTATTTTAAGTCATTTAAAGGCTATTTACTCGGGTCTCGTCTCGTTCCCGTGAACCCAATATCGTGTACCGTCACACCCCTACTATTACAGGTGGGTGTTTTAAATATTTTATTTTAATCTTAAATTTAATTTAATATTTTATTTTATTTCAAGTAATGAAAATGCATTTTTGTTTTTAGTTTTAGTTAACAATAATAACCCTGATCAGAATAGAAACATACTTAACATTACAGTCATTTTAATATATCATCAATAGTTTCATCAAACCCTTACCCATAAGGTCAGCGAATCCCCCGACAGGAAGTCGGCATGTGCCGGTTACAAACTGCAGCAGTCGCATACGCTTCTCATTGTCGATCTCCTTCACAAACTAAACGCAGACAGACAAACAGACGACAGAACATCAATATGGCAGCATCTCCATATTTATGATCATTTGGGTTTGATTTAACCGGTGGTCTGATGCTGAAGTGTTATAGTGTGAGACTAACAGCTACTGGTCAGTCTAACCTGCCAAAACCAGACAATCTGTTTGCTGCTGCGAGCGTAGTGTCTGTAGATGGTGTTCCTCTGCCAGTCACCCAGATCAATCTCCTGCATCCCACACAGCATCACCTACAGTTCAGAATATACAAAACACACTGTATCTACATGTTGAGAAACTATGGACTTATTTACATGGCTTTAAACAAAAACAACCCTCCAGTTAAACAAATTCCTAATCTATCAACCTGTACCTATTGACTATCTATGATTCACAACAAAAAGCCTTTGAACATTATGAATTGTAGTTTGTACCTCCAGTTCCTTGGCATCAAAGTATTGCAGGTACTGCTGTGGCAAGACCTCATTAAAGCCCTCGAGGAACGCCTGAGTCTGTTCCTCAACGCCTCTGGACAACCTCCACTCAGCAACCAACCTGCCACACGTTTGATTTCACAATCATTCACTGATATTAGGGCTAATATGGGAGTAACTATTTGCTTGTCGAAAAGATTCTTTATAAAATGATGAAATGCATCAATCTGAAATTTGGTTTATTTAGATTATTTTGGTACAATTCATAATTATTTTCAAAATATGCTGAAAAAGAGGGACACTTAATCAGTACTTAGATATTTATACAGTCCTAGTGGCTAACTTTTGTTATAATTTTTATATATAACTTTTAATATAGGTATTTTATATGTGTGTGTGTGTGTGTGTGCGCGTGTACATGTGTATTAGGGCTGCCCTCGACTAAAGATTTTTCTAGTCGACTAGTAGTTGTTTATTTGAGTGATTAGTCGACTAATTGCACGTATAAATCATAATATTGAGCCTTAATTGCCTACATAGCATAATCAGCGCTCAATAACGCATAAAGCTTGCCACAGTGCACCAGTAAAAGTAATGATTATGAATTTCCCTTTAAAAAACAACTAGGAGACCGTCTGAACTTTTTAATAATTATTGATAAACGAGTGTTTTCGGCTGCAGTAATGAAGTTGATGATTGTGATAAGCCATATTTGAGTTCGGTGAATGAACATAATGTAACACTACGCCGTTAACAATCTGTCCCTCAATGACTATGTTTTTTTTTTTCTGCGACTAAATGACTAATAAAACTTGGGTCAGCTAAGCCTCTTCTAGTCGACTTAGTTGATTAGGGGCAGCCCTATATACATACGTATATTATATATATATATATATATATATATATATATATATATATATATATATATATATATATATACTACCAGTCAAAAGTTTGGACACAGTAAGATTTTTAATGTTTTTAAAAGAAGTTTGGTCTGCTCACCAAGGCTGCATTTATTTAATTAAAAATACAGTAAAAACAGTAATATTGTGAAATATTATTACAATTTAAAATAACTGTTTTCTGTTTGAATATATTTTATAAAGTAATTTATTCCTGTGATCAAAGCTGAATTTTCAGCATCATTACTCCAGTCTTCAGTGTCACATGATCCTTCAGAAATCATTCTAATATGATGATCTGCTGCTCAAGAAACATTTATGATTATTATCAATGTTGAAAACAGTTTTTTTTTTTTCAGGATTCCTTGATGAATAGAAAGTTCAAAAGAACAGCATTTATCTGAAATACAAAGCTTTTGTAACATTATACACTACCGTTCAGAAGTTTGGGGTCAGTAAGAATGTTTTATTTTTTTTTTTGAAAAGAAATTAAAGAAATTAATAGTTTTATTCAGCAAGGATGCATTAAATCGATCAAAAGTGACAGGAAAGACATTTATAATTTTACAAAAGATTATATTTCAAATAAATGCTGTTCTTTTGAACTTTCTATTCATCAAAGAATCCTAAAAAAAAATATTGTACACAAATATTTTGTACAATTGTACACAAATGTTTCTTGAGCAGCAGATCATATTAGAATTTCTGAAGGATCATGTGACACTGAAAACTGGAGTAATGATGCTGAAAATTCAGCTTTGATCACAGGAATAAATTACTTTATAAAATATATTCAAACAGACAACAGTTATTTTATTTGTATTTTTAATGAAATAAATGCAGCATTGGTGAGCAGACGAAACTTCTTTTAAAAACAATAAAAATCTTACCGATTCCAAACTTTTGACCAGTAGTGTATATGTATATTTTAACATTCACATTGTCTGAAATTCATCTGTGCACTATCAATAAGATTTTTTTACCTGATATACTCCTCTTTATTTTCCTCTGTCACCTGAATGTTTCCTCCATCAGGTTTGAGGTCATGAGTGGTGACTTCTCCCAGAATCTCCTTATCCACAGAGAAAAACATCTCCAAGCCACATTCCTCAATGTTATTATCCCTGTAGAAAAACATCATCATCTCAAATTACATGATTAAAAATAGTACTGTTTTTGTTTTGTAATTAAGACCAGTCGCTGTGATTGTTAATTTCCTTATAACTCCTATACCTTATTTTCACAGTTTTAATCCCCAAGCCCTTACTCTTGTTTCTTATTGTCTCTGTAACTCATTCAACTCATCTTTCAACTCGTCAACCTCACTCACTTGATCCAGATGAGCGAGTTGTAGAACTCCGGATCGATGGACTCCAGGTCTTTCAGAGCCAGAGGTTTATTCAGGATGCGCTTATAAAAGGGCAAAGAGAAGCCGGTGTCTATGAACTTTCCATGAAAGAGAGCCTATGAGAGAGAGAGAATGCACAAATAATATTCAGACATTTTAATTGCATTTTAAACTATGACCCACTATCCAGCACAGGCATTAGTTAGCTGGTCATCATCATAACTCGAGCGTCATACCATAGCAATGAACCGGCCAATGAACTTGAAGTACTTGAGGTGGTCGGGGTTGATGGAGGAGGCGGGATTAATCTGCAGGCAGTAGTTGTCTTTACCGGCATATTCAAACAGACAGTACATGGGGTTCAAGACCTCGTGAGAGAGCAGGAAGAACCATTCCCTATGACAGAAACAACATTATTGTGTTTGCACATATATCAACTCAAGTCATCACTTCCTGTAAATTATGTAATATACCTGGCCACGCCTCCATAGTCAAGACCCTCCTCCCCTGGGAAAATAATCCACAGTCTCCTTCTCAGATCTTGTGGATGGCAACTCATAATCTAAACAGAACAATTTACAAATATTCAACTTCTTTCTACATGCCACATTATGACACAAGTATACCAGATTTAACTTGTCAAATATGCACAAAAAATGTCATTCACCTGTTGAAATGAGTCCTCGAAGAGTGTTTTGCGACTGACGTGGATCTTAATGTGCTGAGGCATTGCTAGTTGCTTTGGTATTAAAAACATAATTTATTATAATGAAAGAACAATAGCAGGATGATTTCTGAAGATTTAGAGTGTCAAAGCAACTAAAAAAAACTGAGAGTTTGTAACTGAAGCCACTCTTACCTGACACCAGAAGCGGAAATAGTGCACTTTGGCTTTAAAGTCTCTTACGTATGTGATCTGAGGGCCATTCTCACTGCAGGTTCACAAAGACAGAAATTGTAAAACTACACCAAAACCTGGCTGCAATACATCAACAGACAATATTGTTTAAAAACAACATGAAACAGCATTTAACTGCATTAAACCGCATTTGACTTATGCGACATATTTCTATTTCGAAGTGAACGTATTTTTATCCTAACACAGGAACAACACTATCTACGCTTTAATTATAAACATCTGCAAACACTGCGATTGGAGGATGTCACAAAAGACCTTCTCTTTATACATTAAGCAATTAAAATGGCTCACAGGGAGGATTTTCCTGTACGAGGGTCAATATATGTCGTCGTTTTCCTGTTGTGATCAACAAAATAGGGTATCCCGTCCACCGTAAACCTCATCTCCCAACCCTCCGGCAAAGGCTTCTCATTCAACAACCTGACGAACAAAAACATTTCATTCAGAAAATAATGCTCATTGGCAGCTTATTCTGTGAAGTTTTACATCAAATAATTAATATCATATAGAATGGAGGCAATTTAGCTGTGTTCAGGGTTATTGTTGTTAACTAAAACTACATTTAATTGAAAAAAATAAAATATAATTATTAGATGAAAAACTTAAACTGAACGAAAATTAGAAATATTGCTTTGGCAACTAACTGAAATAAGTTTAAGATGAAGAACTAAAATTACTAAAACGGAAATAAAAATAAATTAAAACAAAATATAACTAACATAACTAAAATTAAGAACTGAAAATATAAAAATAAAATCTAATCCAAAATATAAATTAAAAATAATACTAAAATAACACTGTCGCACCCTTGTGTGCGAGGATCTTCCCATTGTGTGGATCTTGTAGGATGGTGAACAAAATACATCCTCCTATTACTGTCTGTCCGTTTCTCTGTGAACCAAACAACACACAAACAGAAATTCGAGGGTGACGCTCAAGAAAAGACTGTGTGAGCCGCTCTATTATGAGGGTAAAATGTGATTTCCTCTTTCTGCAGCATAAAAATGAAAGAGCGGTGACTCACCCCATCCCGGTGGCAGAGGACCCAGAGGGTCAAACTCTTTATTAGCTGTAGGCACAAGCTGTTCCTGCTGCTGAAGAGATGAGGAATAAGAACAATAACACCCTCAGCTCAGGTCATAGAGGAAATCCTGGCATCCTTTCATTTAAAAGCGTTTGAAAAGAGTCGACCTTTACATATATACTCACTCCATAGATGAATCTCTGGTTGAAGCGGTGCATGGCTCCCTGCAGCTGACTGCGCTGGTTCTGCCACTCTTCATAGTTCCGGACCGACTCTAGTGTGGGTCTTTGCCATGTGGTGGTTCGGATTATATGATCCACATAGTAAACACGGCCCATCGGGTCCAAGCGACGCTCCCAACTAC
This sequence comes from Hypophthalmichthys molitrix, assembly GCA_037950675.1. NCBI lineage: Eukaryota > Metazoa > Chordata > Actinopteri > Cypriniformes > Xenocyprididae > Hypophthalmichthys > Hypophthalmichthys molitrix. The sequence goes on from CM075497.1 coordinate 31,832,835, forward strand.
CGCACAAACACACAAAATTTTCTAAACAACTGCTCATTAAGGACATTTTCACATTTGACCTTGGTCATTTTTAATATTTTTTAAAAATAATAATACTAATTATTATTTTTATTATTAAAAAATGTACAATGATAATTTTGAGGATAATTGCTCATAACAACTATTATTACTATTATTGTTATAATAATAATAATAATTAATTGTATTTATTTAGTAATAATAATAAACATCAAAATTATTATTTTAAAAAATTATAATTATTATTATTAAATAATAATTATTATTCTTATTGAAATATTTACAATGATAAATTATTGTTAAATTTTTATTTTTATAAAATAATATTTTTTTGATGATTATACAACAACAAATTTTATGATGATTTCTGATAACAACAAATAATAATAAAAATAATAATAATTATTATACTAATTATAATAATATTGATTATTATTATTAGTTGTTGGTATAAGAAATTAGTAATAGTAGTAGTAGCATTAATCTTTCATACATAAAATGCAGCTAAAAAGGTTTCATAGATCAGAAAATAAAAAAGCAAAATAATATGACATTTTTCTTTTAATAGAAAATACAATCACTAAGGAGACTTAAAATATATTAATCGAAAGTCAGCTTAAGGGCATAATGACTAAAATCAGTGAGATTTTCTGCTTTACATAAAATCATCTCTTTTGCATCTGTTTTATTAACACATACTCATGCAATATGCAATTAAAATATCTATTAGCAGCAAATCAATGAAAAATTATCAATACAGATCACTGGTTACCCCGGTGGTAGCGGTTCTGGTCTTTCCCATGTGGTTCTTTTCTCAATGTGATCCACATAGTAAACGCGGCCGTTCTGATCCATTCTCTGCTCCCAGCTACGCACCAAGAAACAAAAAGAAAATCCATTAGACATATCAGACTAAATCCATACAGGCATATTATTATAAAGTGTCTTTATTGACATTCATTTATTCATTCTGACATGCAACAGTGGCATCATATGGATATTTGAGATCATATCTTTCAATAAGCTAAATATAGCTAGTAAATTAGAAAATAATACATCTAAACTAAAAGTAGAAAGGTTTTTGATTTCATGGGGACATACCCAGGAGGAAGAGGGCTGTTAGTGATTTGCGAAGCTCTGGGTGGCGTTGGACTGGCACTGGGGGGCTGATTTGACCCTGAGCCTGAGCTTGACCCCTGACTCTCAGTTTCTCCGTTCACACACACTCGTGGAGACGTCTCCGGGCTGGGAGCTCTGCTGCCGTGAGTTGGAGTAGAGCCAGCAGAGGATGCTAAAAAAAACAACAACAAAAAACTACCCATGAATGTCTGCTTTGACCCGCCCTCAAACACCGTAGTAAGTGCTGTAAGCAGTCGACCAATCACAACAGACTGGGCCATCTGACCAATCAGAGCAGAGTAAGCTCTCAGAAAGGAAGAGTTTTAAGAGACTGAATCCTTGATTGAACTGTTTCAGAGACTGAGAGAAAAGAGCCGATGCTGCAATGTATATTATGAAACAAAGTGTTTTTTGACCTCAGATGCATGTAAACCTATTACAGGAGAATCCAAAACACAATTAGGAACCTTTAAAATAGCATCACATGTGACACAAAATATTGTTACACCCCTATTAATAAGGTTCTCTACCTGTGGAGGAAGTAGGTTTATGTGGCGAGGCAGGCGGCGGTCGCTGGGGTCGAGGTGGACGTGGTGGTCTCAGAGCCCCTGCGGATGGAGAGGAAGACCCAGTACTTCCCACCGCATGACCATTGGGCAGTGGTGCATCAGTGATGTCACTGGATGGGGAAGAATCTCGACTAGACCAACAACAAACAGACGCAAATGTCAAAATTCAAATAATGCAAATAGCAAAGCAAAAAAGGGTGACATCTTACAATAATGTCTCATTTGTTAACATTAGTTAATGCATTAACTAACAATGATGGCATTTATTATTAACCTTTGCTAATGTTAGTTCACTTCGCATTAGGTAATGTTACAACTTTTGATCTTAAAAATACGTATATTAGTAAATGTTGATATTAACATTAGCCAAGATAAATGCTGTAGATAGAAGTACTGTTCATTGTTAGTTCATGTTAACTAATGTTAAAAAATGAAACCTTATTGTAAAATGTTACTGCAAAAACTAAAGGCTGATTCGAGTAATTAAAGCAGGTGATTTTCAACTTATACACTATCTTTTTAACATTAATTATGATGTAATTCATAATATAAAGGAAATTGGCTAAAATGCAGTACATTTTATAATATTTTTTAACAGTTAAAACAATCCTGTTTTATGCGCATGAAATACATTTTTTCTTTCCACAAATCAACTGCTAACGTTCAATAATCGGGCCATATTTTAACACATCTTATTTAAACCAAAATAATGAGGATATAAACTAAAGAAGGAAAAAATTCACTCTAATTTCATGTATTAATAATAAATCTTGTGTTATGATCTATAAAATATCAAGTGCACTGAGTGAGCAATCAAATTATTTCCCTCGAGAGCTAATTTCACCAAGAATTCAAACAAAACAGTAGAATGAAGTAATCTTTATTTTACCTCGCTGCTACATCCCCGTTCAGTTTGGGTTCTCCATTTACAACAGCATCTGTGACTGAAGAGAAACATTACACAACTTAATGTGTGGGAAATCTCTATTTTAAACAGCAAAGAATCTAAATGACTGAACTGTTGCTGGAAAACAGCAGAGATAAAGCAGGTCTCACTGTGCTTTTGTTCCTCTGAAGCAAAAGTCTCGGGATCCACCTGCAGTCCATCCAGACACACTGAGAGATCTCCAACCACCTCCGACCGCTCTCGGTCTGAACTCAACTGCAACGTCTGCACAACCTCGCAAACTGAGACAGACACACAAACACATGATCTTCAACACGAAAAATGAATATTAACAGCCCATAAACACTTTTTAACCATAGCTTTTCCATTGCTTATTAAATAAGGATTTTTAAAAATGAACTTGCTTCACAAATTACTCATTCAGACTGAGTCATGAATTGATTTAAATGATTTATTGAAAGAAACTGACATTACCACTTGGTAGCATGTTTTACCAAAAGAGCAATATCAAGCTGATTAAATATAAGTTTTTAAAGCTTAAAACCAGTTAAGTCATATTCTAAAGCTAAACTGGCTTCACTAAGCAAACAAGCTCACAGCAACACTTCAGGTCACAGGAAAAGGAAATGGTAACCTGGTTCCAGGCTAATCAACGCCCTCAACTCAATCCCCAGTTCTATAATTCTCACCAGCGGTGAGCGGTCACATGATTCCCACATAAGTCTCTGAAAAGACCCTTTGTTTGGTAGCATGAGTCAGCTCACCTGCCTCCATTACAAAGAACCAATAAAACTCAAACTCTTGAGTGCACACACACACACACACACACACACACACTAAAGAGACCTGACTCTGAATAATGATATTCACAAAGTGGAGAATATGGAAACTCACTCTTCATATTGTTAGCTTTTAAGGTCTCGCTGACCTCCAGAGTCGCCAAGCCCAGCAAAATGTCCGCTTTAAGTGTCTGGTGACTCCAAACCCGGAAAATTAACTTGCTAAAAGGGGTGACGATCCTGCAGGGAACAGAGCAGTGATGTTATTGTTAAATAAAACTACTAAAAATTACAGTTTTACATCATTTGAAATAAAGCCGACTTAAAAGTTTCATATTCCACAATTCAACTGCTACCATTCAATAATCTGGCCATATTTTTATGCATTAAAAATAAACTAAAATAAAGAGAATATATAAGATAAACCAAAAAAAAAAAAAGAAAAAAAATCAATATACTTTAATGCATCAATAAATCATGTATTATGATCTATAAAATGTCGAGTGCATTCAGCAAGCAGTCACGATATTTATAATATATATTAGATGAAAAACTCAAACAAATGTTTGAAATGTTGCCTTGGCAACTAACTGAAAAAAAGTTTAAGTACTAAAATTACTAAAACTAAAATAAAAATAAATACAATCTAATAAATCTAAAGCTAAATAGAATGATTAAAAAAAACACAAAAATAAAAAATATTACAAAAAAGTACATAAAAAATACTAAAACTTATGAAAGTAAAAACAGAAAATATAATTCAAAATATGAATAAATGCTATAATAGTACAACAATAACACTGCAATAGAGTCATTACACTTTAATATTGCAGTTATGTGAATAACAACAATTTTTTAGTCTGGAGAGAGAGTTCAGAACGATAGGTAACACTTTATAATAAGGTCCCATTAGTTAATGTTAGTTGATGCATTAATTAATATTAACTAACAATGAGCAATGCATTTGTTACAGTAATTAGCACTCTTTGTTAATGTTAGTTCGTTAAAATATACACTACCAGTCAAAAGTTTGGAATCGGTAAGATTTTTTATGTTTTTAAAAGAAGTTTGGTCTGCTCACCAAGGCTGCATTTATTTAATTAAAAATACAGTAAAAACAGTAATATTGTGAAATATTATTACAATTTAAAATAACTGTTTTCTGTTTGAATATATTTTATAAAGTAATTTATTCCTGTGATCAAAGCTGAATTTTCAGCATCATTACTCCAGTCTTCAGTGTCACATGATCCTTCAGAAATCATTCTAATATGATGATCTGCTGCTCAAGAAACATTTATGATTATTATCAATGTTGAAATCAGTTGTGTACTTTTTCTATACTACTACATCCTTGATGAATAGAAAGTTCAAAAGAACAGCATTTATCTGAAATACAAAGCTTTTGTAACATTATACACTACCATTCAAAAGTTTGGAGTCAGTAAGAATTTTTATTTTTATTTTTTTGAAAAGAAATGAAAGAAATTAATACTTTTATTCAGCAAGGATGCATTAAATCGATCAAAAGTGACAGTAAAGATATTTATAATGTTACAAAAGATTATATTTCAAATAAATGCTGTTCTTTTGAACTTTCTATTCATCAAAGAATCCTGAAAAAAAAATATTGTACACAATAAATGTTATTTGAGCAGCAGATCATCATATTAGAATGATTTCTGAAGGATCATGTGACACTGAAGACTGGAGTAATGATGCTGAAAATTCAGCTTTGATCACAGGAATAAATTACTTTATAAAATATATTCAAACAGAAAATTTTATTTGTATTTTTAATTAAATAAATGCAGCCTTGGTGAGCAGACGAAACTTCTTTTAAAAACATAAAAAATCTTACCGTGTCCAAACTTTTGACTGGTAGTGTAACTATTCATTTAACTTCAATTTAACTCGATCATGTAATAATGTTAACAGATACTTTTGATTTTAATAATATATTAGTAAATAATGAAATTAACATTAAAGATTATTAAATGCTTTAGAAGTATTTTTCATTGTTAGTTCATATTAACTAATGTTAACAAACAGAACCTTATTGTAAAGTGTAACCGAACAATATAAAGATAATAAATACTGATTCTGGATCATTTCTGTTACTCAACAGTGACCTGTTTTAGTACAATATTTCTCTCTTACACAGTGAGAGACTGTTTCCACTTGGGACTGTGAGTGTTGGTGCATTTCTCCGTCTTCTTGGACTGGCCGTCCACACACACCTCCACGTAAGGACTGGGCCCAAACCAATTCTTCTTACTGTCCCGCAGCTTAGCGGACAGAACTAACAAAAGATAACAGAAACAATGACATCTATTCAAAGTATTCAACAAAATATCCAGATATCTGACATCTCAAAATGTTAGGCCTATACTGAAATGAGTGCAAACAAAATGACAAATGTGAAGTCTTGCAATAACAAAATAGAGATTATTAGTTTTTTGTGAAGCTCACCTGTTATCTGAAGTTGAGCCTTCATGATGCGGCCATTAAAATCACTTATTGTGGCTCAAATCTGAAATAAACAAGCATATACATCAATATTAATTCAGTTAAGAATCATTATAACAAAAACAGAGTCAGTAGTAAACAGTAAAAAAAGCTCATGAAACAGCATCCGCAACCCATTTTACTTCTCTGCCACATTTCTAGGTGAAACAGGATATGATTTCATGTTGACTAATTCAACAAAACACCCACTGTCTTTCTTAAATGGCTTTTACCGGATGTTCTGACACCAAATGCACTGTATAGACACATCTGACCCCTGATCAGTGCTGTATGTTGCTCAGTGATGATGTGTGATGCATGTTCTAGTTGTGTCTTCAACACCTCTCTGCGGTAACAGCTAATCTCACAACAGAAGTCTCCAGAAGTCTCCAGTAATCCTTGGCAGATTACAGATAATGTAATTCTGTCTGTCCACCGAGAGAAAGTACCGATAAACACACAGGCATTTATAAAGAGCCAAATGTCAACATGAAATTCTGGTAGTAAATTTTCTTCAAGTCAATCAGGGAATAACAGGAACTTTTTTTGTTCAGATATGTACTTGTATTTTCACTGCCACCACCACCACAAGCAATATCTATTTTAATCAACATACTTATACAGTAAATGTTATCTTTACAAAATTCTCTCAGTTGCTATCTCAATAACATTAACTCCTAATCTAACTTTTTAACAAACATCATCTTTAGATTTTCACCCAAAAACAAAAGGCTTGTCATTATTTGCTCATCCACACATCATTCTTAATCTGCATGGCCTTCTTTATTCTATTGAACACAAAAGGAAAATGTTCTTTTCGAATACAATGAAAGTTAATGGGTACTGAGGCTGTCAGACTCCAATAGGAACATAAAAAGTCTTCCATTACGATTACTCATTATAATAGGTTTGATATTCTAACCATCTTTCATTTTTTCTGCCTGCAAATGCATTAAAAGCTCACATCTGCAGATTCTGCACACTGTCAGTAGTTATTTAACAACATGAAAAATTATTAAGATTTTTAAGCACGTCATAAATTGTCTGATAATTATTTGAATAGTTTGCAAATTGAATTAAATAGAACTGTAAGTCTAGACACCATTGTTTTTTCGTGCATTGGTCAATTTTGAGATTTTGGGCTATTTCGCTTCCATCCAAAATACACTTTTAAGTGTTTATATTATAACACTTTATCCTTTTGTGTTTGTAGAATTTAATTGCAATATCTTTAAAGGTTGTTTTCTCAAAATTAGTTTTTTGGAGTCAGAAATCTCCACTTCAGTAGTAAACTCTACAGTTTTATTCCTATCTATGTTCTGAAGATTTTTACAGAGGAGATTGTTTATATATCGTTCAACTGGTTTATATAACATTTCATTCCTAAAACAAGGTGAAAATGTATTTTTTTTTTTTACTGTTGACAGTATTTTCTGGTTTGTGCAGCGATAAAAAGAGACATCCAAATTCCCTTTGTAAAAAACTCTAACAAAATTAAACAAGAAATTTGAACCTGGCTTTATCTAATACTCTGGAAATGTATGCAATATTCTGGAAATGTATGCAAATATTAGTGCATAATCTGCATATTTATACATAACATTCAGAAACCTTGTCAAATAAAACAACTGTCTTAATGTAGGGTGAATAATTAAGTGGGGAAGTATGGTGATGTCTGTTAGCTTTTTTAACCTGTGGTGTCTTGCCTTAACAGTTTATAAAAAGACATTTCACACACTTATAAAAACACTGGTTTTACCACAGTACCGAGATTATATCAGATGGTAATTTCATGGTACTTTAACATATACCACAACAACTCCATGCTATTCATGGAAGTATCTTTGTGTAGCATGCAAATATCGTGGTACATAAACATCAGTACTATGGTGTCAGATGGTACTTTTTATATTGTGTTATGATACTGTACTAATAAGCGCATTACAGAAGTGACGTCACATAGCGTTTCTGACTGACGGTGTCGCAGCTACAAAAACGAACGTTTACAAGTCAATTAAATGCATATGTCTGTTTGAAACCGGAAACGGATATTTTTTTATTCGTTTCAGACTATTATTTATGTACATTAATCAAATAGCTGTCAAAACATCATCCGCCACACAGTATAACGGTCAGTCAGTCAGTCACCGGTCAAACGAGCTAACGCGTTATCAAAACACGGCTGTTTTTCTTCCATATTGTCATCTATACGTGTGTGTCGCTTATATCTTACCGTCTTATGATCACGAGAAATGTTTCTAGATTTCAGTTTTAACGGGATCTGAGGTCAACTTCTCGTCGTATCAATAAACTTTGCTCCATCTCAACCTGGTGACCAAAGGTCCGCCACCACCAACACTGGCTCTATGTCAGACTGACGTCACTGCGCGACCCTGTCACGTGACGCGACGCGCGTCCGTTTGGATAATGTAATGTTTATTAGTACACGATAGCTGTACAGTGTACACTGTGTGGTATATTACACGTAAAGACTGAAGCACTAGAAATGTCTGTGTACTTCAAATGAACAGGTAATGGGTTTATTAATATTATTTAAGGGCTGTACTTTCACAAGATGGCGCTGTTTGCCAGCACAAGTAACTACAAACGCACAAATGCCTTGGTAACTGCAATACTATGGTACTTTGAAATATAAGCCACAATAACATGGTATATTTGTAAGTACATTAGAGCATGGAGCTGCCATTGGTTTTTAGATATGAACCGATGCATGATGTTCAATACCATGGTATTTGTCAAAAGAACTTTGGTATAGCATGCAAATACCTTGAATTAATTTTAGGGTGGTTCCAAATGAATGACGTCCCTTTAAATATGTGGAGATTTAAAATACTGTTTCGATGACATTAAAGACATTTAATTTATTTGTTTATTTGTTTGTTCATATTTTAATATAATATAATATAAATAGATTTGTCCAAGCAAAAACGAGTCAGAGGAGTGATGTCCATGTCCATTGAACTACTGCTGGACCAATCAGCATCCGAGGAGGTGGACAAACAGAGAGCGAAGAACTTTCTCTGAATCGGTTCATTCGAACGGTTCTTTTCAATGAAGAGTTGCATTAAAAAAAGATTCATCGATTTGTTTTGTCTACCAGTCATGTTCCCATAAGGGGAAAAAATCCTAATTTTTATATTAATCAGGCGAATGATATATGAACAAACCCCAGTTCTCAGAAGAATATAAATATAATACCTATATAACTGTAAAGTTTGGTGCTGAAGTGGAGATTTCTGACTCAGTGCCGGAGAAAATAACACATTTTGAGAAAACGGCCTTTAGTTTAATATATATGTATTGTAATTAAAGTCTACAGACGCAAAGCGTAATCAAATGAACACGTAAATATCTATTTTGGATGTTTTCTTCCCACTAGTATGACATGTTATGGAAGCAAAATGGCCCAAAATCCAAATGACAGATACAGAATAAACGTGAAATCCTTTCCAGCCTGCTTTATGTAGCCTACAAAAAGAACAACATAGCAAATTTTCCCTTAGAGACTAGTTGTTCGCAAGCGCTTTTCGAATCAATTCGTTCGAATCATTCAAACGAACTGGTTCGATCAATTGAACGATTCGTTGGCGTTCACTAGTATTCCTCAGCATCAGCAGCATTCGCACAGAAGATCACCGCCGTACTGCTGTTCACACACCAGCTCCGATCTCATCTGCATATATATCGGTGTCATTAAGTGCATATTCTTCTTTCTAAATTCTCGAGTAACTCGTTTAAAGATGTTGGCGTGCACCGAAATGATCACGATGTGTCTCCAGTCGGCGAAGCGCGAGCATCTCCGCTCCAAACTGCAGCAACAGCAGCATCAGATGCAGGATGCGGTACACGGACTGTCCATCTTTCACGATGTAAGTAGCCAAACATTAGGGCAATGAGCCCAACGATAGGTCACCATGCAAACATTCACCTTGAACCCAAGAAGTCATTGTATCACTTCTATGAATGCAGGGCAGAGAGAGAGAAAGAGAAGGGTTGCTTATGCACATGTGAAAATGTATAGTCTTAAAATGGGTTATGCTATAAAGCTTTGATTGTTAGGGCAGTTTGTGGAATGAATAATGCAGTGGATGCATAAGCTTATGTGCTTATTGTGAAGCACAAATCATTAACAAGGAAATCCACTTGCATTGTCATGTCTTATTTTTACTCTTCCCTTGTAACATCAGATGCACTACATTATATATAGCTCATTTACATATTTAAATATATGTCTGATACATATGTAACATATCAGCATGTAGAGGCTCCAATATCTGTTTTAATTTATTGGAATTTATTCTAATGAGAATGCCTTTCTTTGTGACTCTAATTGTCATTTATGCTTAATGATTTTGATGCTTTTATGCATTTATGCCAAACAATTGCAGCAGCCGCTGGTGAACCATATTTGAGGGAAGTGACTGTCACGATTTGCTTCATGTCTAAAATGCAATGTGACATATTCTCTTAAAATGGATCGATAGATATTGTGTTTGCATGTTTGCTTTTTCTGCTCAAATACATAAAATATTATATATATATATATATATATATATATATATATATATATATATATATATATATATATATGTGCCTGTAAACATTGCCATAACGAAAACATTCTGGTCATTTTAAGCACAAACCTGGATTTTGATCAGAATTTCTAATCATAAGTTTAAAATATAATCAAGGGTATCATCAATATTGCATTGCACTTATAAATAAACTTCCCGTCGTTAATGTTTATTTTATTGTGGATGTTTAATGTAGAATCAGTGTCACGGTTATATTCAGTACCTGCTTCAGCACGTTTAGGGCTGTGTTCAGTCGTGTTAGTGACAGATAAAAAGTTGCAGATGTTCTCTCAGCAGGGTTAAGTAAGCTGTCATAGAGGGGGTCTGACAACAGAGGTGATGTGTGTGCGTGTGTTTGTGTGTATATGTGTGTGCTTGTCTATCTCTGTGTCTTCAAAGTCAACCTGAAATCAAAACTGATGCTATTTAACACATTCCTGGTCTTATTTTGCACGATTCATTAGTGCAATCTTTAATCTAAAAGTATTAAAGTGTCCTTTTATGCTATTTTAAAGGTTGCAAATTTTTTGTAGTCAATAGATTTGCATGCATAAAAGGTCAAAAAACACTTTCGTAATATACATTGCACATCATCTCATTTTTCAGAGTCTGATAATAATTCAGTCTCTCTAAACCCCTCCTTTCCGAGAGCCGACTCTGCTCTGATTGGTCAGACAGCCCAGTCTGTTGTGATTGGTCAACCGCTTACAGCATGCATCAGAAACGATGGCATCGGTTTTACCCATGGCCTAAAATTATCACTCGCCAAGCGCCAAATTCGAGTAAAAATCGGTGTTGGCGAGTATATGAAACTTTGTCAGTCTCCAGATGGCTGGTAACATTTTCATGAATTCTAACAATGTTATGAGAACATGAATAAACATGAACGACTCTCTGCACAGTTAATGGGTCAGTGCTGCATCACGAAAATGTTAGCCTTTCTAATGTAAATATTCAAGCGTTAGAAGACGCGAAAGGGAATGCCGTGTGGAAAGTTCAACATCCAAAACATCTGAAAGCCACGTCAAATACTAAGTTGAGCTCTCTTTTCATGCCTTCCTGCGCTTGAACGGACAAATTCACACAGAACTGTGTCACAAAATGCCCTTCTCGGCGAGTATCCTGGTAAACATAGTCGGTTATGTCTACAGTTGAGAAAGAAAAGCATAATCCGTGCGTGCATTCGCTCTTAAAGTGACAGCATCATAATAATCCTGCTGCTGTGCTGTCTGCGTTTTTAATGTTAACCAAACAACAAAGAATCACTCACTGTTCTTGAACTTCAAAAATGATATGAAGACTATGCAGTGTTATTTATTTGATTAGAATACTTTTGTACCTGAAAACTACTGTCAGACCTGCTTGAAAAAGCACTGTTTATTTCATTTGTATCTTTGTTGTATTAAATGTATTTGTGCTTTTGCATGTAATTTGATTATTTATTCTTATTTTATTATTGACTGTTTACCTGTCTTTAAAAATTTAGGCTATTAAAGTTATATTAGTTAAGCTAGTAGTTTTAGCTGTGGTATCGAAATTGGAATAGAGGATTGTGAATTTTCACTAGTATCTAAAATATTGGTGTCATAACTGCCCGTTTTGTTTCATGGCTGGTAAAAAAATAATTTTGGCCGGTAAATTTTCTTAAGTTAAGTGTGGCAAAAAGTTAGTTTAATGCCCTGGTATCAATTCTTCAACTCATCCTTTTTAAATGGATTTGCAGCACAGAAGAGAGTCGACAACACCAACCAAACTCTTCCAGTCTCAGCTACAACTACAGTGATTAAGGGCGGGGCCAAGTAGATGTTACTCAGCCAATGAAGACCATAGGCTGGCATTATGCAAATTTGTTACAAACCTGGTATGTTACGGAAGTGAGACTGGAATTACTGACGACTCATTTCAGGCAGTTCAGAATCAATTCTGACAATAACTTTATTTGGCGTGCACTTTGATCTTCACAAACAGCTATATTACTCACTGCATGAAAAGTAATATTCTAAAAAGCATAATAGGGGCACTTCGACTCTTTTTTGGTTGACGCTGTGCAAGCATTTAGTGAATGTTAACCAGTAGCCAAATACTAGTAATTGTTTTAGGCTTCTGTTGTAGTTGATGCAGGCTTTCTTAAATCTTTGCCAGTAGTTGACGGATAATAATATCAAATAATGATTGATTTGAAAAAGAAGCATCGCCATTGGGATGATTGAAGATGCTCTGCAGGGTGAAATTGATCTTGCAATCCGCATTCAGATCCAACTCCATTCTGGTATAAAACGCCCACGTTTCATGACCCAATCAATTCCAGATGGATTAAATCCTACATTAATATCCATTAGGGTGCCGACGTTTCATGTTGACTTTTCATGCAGCTCCAGCTTTTCAAGCACTCTTGTTGTCTTTAAATTAAGAGCTCGGCATGTGCAATTGGGACATACAAAAAAACTCAAAGTATTGTGTTTGTGTCTTTGATCATCACAGCAATAACAGAGACATTTTCTGACAGTTCTGATGGATGTCATGATTAATGCTGCCGTGCTGCTTGGAAGGATTGAATCTGTTCTCAGCATGTGATTCAGTCAAATTTCCATTCTTGTACTGTTTCGGCATTTAATTGAAGAGACGATTGCTAATGTTGCCGCTTGTCTATTGCCTTGCATTTCAGATCATGTTGAAACATCTCTTATTTATGAATTTATCTTCAGGATGTAGAATTATGCATGAAATTAAATATTACAGGGACTACTACTGAGCCTTCTCATATCAGTACAACATCAACAAAATTGAGTTTTTGAGACATTTTAGGTCTTGTCTGTGCAGACAAAACACTAAATCACTACTAAATCTCCCTTACCTACGGAGCCCTGCACATGACATGCAAGAAAAAAATAGTAGGCTAAATTGTGCGCACGCTTTAACTAAGTCGTTCCCTCGATATATAAATTGAGTGCAAAATTTACTTCTTCGTTCCCTCAATTTACTAAATCTTGTGCACGCTTTACTAAGTCGTTCCCTTGATTTATAAATCATGCACACGATTTACTAATTCGTTCCCTCGATTTGCTTCTTTTTTATCATAATATGTCAGTGCTGTGAACTCAAAAGAAAAAGAAAGTTCTAAATACTCATAACAGTTAATTTAACTGAATTAATTTGTTTAATTTAAGTTTGTCCTACTCAAACCAATTAAGTATTTTGAGCGTTAGGGTTTACAGTGTGAATGAGTGAATGAAAAGAGGAGTAGTAATAGCGATGCTTGACTTGTGAAACACTAACGACGATTACAGATCAAATTGAGATTAACAGAAAAATATTTCTCCTAGTGATGAATGACCCATATTAAAAGAAATGAGGTCCATGACCTGCTAATGAAAACATTAAATTAGATTAAGAGTTGCTTTTATTATTAAAATAGACAGTGAGCCTCAAGGGTTAAAATATCACGTCGGACAGAGCTTGTGTTTGTGGGAGGTATTTATTCGCTCCCCGAGGTGATAATTACTAATCATCTTTCCCGAGTCCGTATCTTCGAAATTTCTAAAGCCGACTGACATGAGAAGAGCGAACAGCTACTTATAATTCCCTTGGCCCGCGTTTGAAGCTCTCTGATACCAAGCCGTGGGCTCTGAAGGAAAACGAGGTTTGGATTAACTAAGATGCTGTCAGGCCTATTTATAAAGCGTGACTCAACTGATATTGTGCTTTGTGAATCGTTTGTTCTCTTTCTAGTGAACGGAGTCAGTAGGACCCGTGTCTCCCCACTGGCTCAACACCTGCCAGAGAGCCATTGGAAACGATCTCTCGGCAGGAAGCTCAGATGACCTTTAAAGGACATTGTTAATGATGCATTATCCTACACTTATCTTTTGGCAATGCACTGTTGCACATCTGGCTTTTGCAAACCTTATTGTGTAATATAAAGTTGAAGAATCAACAGACATGCAGCCTGCTCTTCATAAACCGAGTATATTTCACCTTTTAATCTCTATCCGGGTGTCGTTTTGCTTAGATTAATCTGCTCTAGAGGGATTAGTCAGCGCTGAATGTGAATGTGTCTGGCTCTTAGCCAAATGCAAATCCAGCTATTGGTTTTAGTTAATACCATTTGTCTGAATGACATTTTAATTTTGCATGCCAGTTAGCTGTGTTTTAAAGTTGTTTGTATTTTAATAAGACCGTGAAACTGCACATTTGTTTTAGAAATGTTATCAGAATAGTTTATTCAAAAAATTTTAATGTCTATTTGGAGCACAAAAGAAATATAAAAGCATGATCTTTATGCAGCTGTTTTCTATGGAAGCTTGTTTCTGCCTTTTTTCTCGCAACTGTAAGTTTATGTCTCACAATTTCAACCTTTTTTGTCTCAGAATTGTGAGATATAAACTTGCAACTGTGTTATAATGTGTAATTGTGAGGGAAAAAAGACTGACATTTTTTCTCAGAATTGCAAGAATCTTGCAATTTTGACTTTATAACTCGCAATTCTGACTTTATATCTCGCAATTTTGACTTTATAACTCGCAATTCTGACTTTATATCTCACAATTCTGACTTTATATCACAATTCTGACTTTATATTTCGCAATTCTGACTTTATAACTCGCAATTCTGACTAGATCTCGCAATTCTTACTTTAATCACGCAATTCTGACTTTATATCTCACAATTCTGACTTTATAACTCGCAATTCTGACTTTATAACACAATTCTGACTTTATATCTCACAATTCTGACTTTATAACTCACAATTCTGACTTTATAACACAATTCTGACTTTATATCTCACAATTCTGACTTTATAACACAATTCTGACTTTATATCTCACAATTCTGACTTTATATTTCGCAATTCTGACTTTATATCTCGCAATTCTGACTAGAACTTGTAATTCTGACTTCATAACACAATTCTGACTTTATATCTCACAATTCTGACTTTATATCTCGCAATTCTGACTTTATATCTCGCAATTCTGACTTTATATCTCACAATTCTGACTTTATATTTCGCAATTCTGACTTTATAACTCGCAATTCTGACTAGATCTCGCAATTCTTACTTTAATCACGCAATTCTGACTTTATATCTCACAATTCTGACTTTATATCTCACAATTCTGACTTTATAACTCGCAATTCTGACTTTATAACACAATTCTGACTTTATATCTCACAATTCTGACTTTATATCTCACAATTCTGACTTTATAACTCGCAATTCTGACTTTATAACACAATTCTGACTTTATATCTCACAATTCTGACTTTATAACTCGCAATTCTGACTTTATAACACAATTCTGACTTTATATCTCACAATTCTGACTTTATATCTCACAATTCTGACTTTATATTTCGCAATTCTGACTTTATATCTCGCAATTCTGACTAGAACTTGTAATTCTGACTTCATAACACAATTCTGACTTTATATCTCACAATTCTGACTTTATATCTCGCAATTCTGACTTTATATCTTGCAATTCTGACTTTATATCTCACAATTCTGACTTTATATCTCGCGATTCTGACTTTATATCTCGCGATTCTGACTATAACTTGCAATTCTGACTTTATAACTCGCAGTTCTGACTTTACATGAACTGGGATGAGATTTCAGAGCTACATTTTTATTTTTGCATGAACTATTCATTTAAATTAAATACAAGTATCTCAATAAGATCTAAAGTAGATTCATTTGCACTGAAACCGCATGTATAAACTGCTACGTTGTCAATACTGAGGTCTAGACAAGAAGTGAGTAGTTAGTCTGAAGGTGACACTCTACTTCAGTTTTCCTTTGTTTTGCTTGTTTTTGCTTTGTTTTGCTGTAAAATTGGAACACTTACAGCTGTGTTTTATAAGATATAATAAATTGGCCACCTGACGATTTAAATGTAGATCCCAGAGGAGAAATTCAGCTCTCAGAATGGCACTTACAGGCCAGAGCTACATAAAAGAAGCAAATAGCAGAGGAATGACTTTGGAAAAAAAATAAGCTATAAAATAAAAATAAGCATAAAAGCCTGCTAATGAGGAACAAAGAATGAGGAATATTAATAGAAAATCTATACTTTTTGATGAAAAGATTTGACTCTTAAATGTGTATATGAAAACGAACAATCTAGCTTTAGATATTGTTCATATTTAGCTGAGTTGTTGTACAACTTGATGGTAGATGCCATAGAAGAAACATTTTTAGTTGCCCAAAGAACCTTTCAGTGAACACTTCTTAGTGTGAAGAACATTTAATAATCTGGTGCTCTTCACGTGTGGGTCAAAAATGACCTAAATTTTATATACTTTATACTATATTTTAGTTCGATAATGGTTTCTATTTAACATTTTGTATTTTTAGGGGATTTTATGGTACTAAATTATATTTACGCTGTAGTTATAATCCATTTATTCTCTTTTTGAACACAGACCAGAAAATGAGAACCTGAAAACTGCAAGAAAATCAAAGCCATACATCTAAACAAGTTGTGTTCCAAATTTGAGCTTGATATCTCAAAAAATGAGCTTTCAGTAAGATTTTGTTTGGGCGCAGTACCAAATGCTTCCACTAGATGAAATTCGTCACCCATTCATTTTTAATGCGCTCTTTTTTGACTGCGAGGAGTGTGACTATTTTTTTTTCAGGACCATTTAACCTTTTCGAATCATGTCCATGATTTTTTGTTTTGTGTTCACATAGCAAGTGCCAAAACCTTTACCAAGTTTCGTACCATTCCGATGAAGTAAAAAATTCTAAAAAAACAAAACGTAAATTTTTTCGGTCAAAAATGACCAAAGAGCACCAGAGGGTTAATAATCTGAAGAACCTTTCTCCACTATAAAGAATCTTTTGTGCAAATGGAAAGGCTCCATGGATATTAAATGTTCTTTATGGAACAATGCCAATAAAGAACCTTTATTTTTAAGAGTGTAACACTTGATAAATTGACAGGTGAGATAAATATAAAGTAGTGTGAGGTGCAACAAGAACTGAGTCGGGCTCAAGGGCCTTTTATTCTGTGGAAACACATGGATCCGTGTTGTGGAAATCTATCAGACCCTTGAACGCAGCCTCTTTATGTTCACTCATACACTCTATAATCACCCAATAATCAGAGAACTGCAGGTACGTGTATGGATCGTAGATATAACAGACCCTTGTGGGCATTGACTTGTATTGACAGTAACTTTGCCCGTCAGAAGTGAAGGCCAGATGGTGTTAAAAGCACTTGAGGAGTCAAATAAAAACTATAAAAGGGTGCCGACCCCGTCCAGGTGTGAATGAGCCGTGTTTAGCCACTGGATGATTGTACTGTCAACACCTACATAATCCTCAAAGGCAAACTGTTCAGAAACGTTCTCACCCTGAGTCTCAGATGAGTCTCAAGCCTTCACAAATGTGATATGTTTGGGCTACCGGCTTGAAGAGCCAGTGGAGGATGGTGGAGTGGGAAAAAAACGCTTGACAGATAAAAGGATTAGTTGCCCTTGAGAATATAGCAACCATTTTCTCTGTTATGATGATCCAGTAGAATTTATGCATTATACATTTATACATTTATCTTAAAATGTTTTGATCAAAATGATTCTTCTGAAATGTTTGAATTTTGTTTTTAGGCAACCATAAATTGTGCCTACATGCATTTATTTACAAAACAACACTAGCATTCAAAAGTCTAGGAATTTTTTGAATGCTAAGGAAGTAAGGATGCATTAAATCGATCAAAAGTGACAGTAAAGATGTTTATAATGTTATAAAAGATTCTATTTCAAATAAATGCTGTTCTATTGAACTTTCTGTTTAGTGTTTATCAAAAAATACTGAAAAATACAAAAATATGAAGCAGCACAACTGTTTTCAACATTGATAATAATTAGAAAGCAGCAAATCATCATATTAGAATGATTTCTGAAGGATCATGTGACACTGAAGACTGGAGTAATGATGCTGAAAATTCAGCTTTGATCACAGGAATAAATTACATTTTACTATATATTCACATAGAAAACAGCTATTTTAAATTGTAATAATATTTCATGATTTTTACTGTATTTTTTATCAAATAAATGCAGCCTTGAAGAGCAGAAGAGACTTCCTTCAAAAATCTCACCGACCCCAAACTTTTAAACTATACATTTTTATGAATTAGTTAGTTGTAGTGGATAGTGAAAGTGTGCATCATGCATGTTCCTCCAATATTGTTAAAAAGCATCCCAGGATGCACCTCAACTCCCTCCTAGTGAAAGTCTGTGGTTATAGCGCCACTTAGAGGTCAAAAGTAGCAATTGCATTTTTAAAAAGTGTGTGGTTTGAGCTCTCAGAGAGAGAGAGAGAATGTGTATTCTCCATGATTTTTAAAAGGATGACTTTGTTTATGTGACTAACAGGCCTAATGAAGGAATCTCAGTTATAATGTCAAGTTCCATCAGTGCTGAAGAGAAACCACCATAAAGCTCCAAAGGGGCAGTTCATTAAAGGCCAAATTATGTTTAATATTGATCACCACTGAGCATTTCCATCAATCCCCAGAGCTTCTGAATGCTGCTCATGTTGATAAACTGGCCATTGATTGACTGTTTTTTTCATCTTTATCTCTTCACAGATTTTCCGCAGAGCTGACAAAAACGGTGAGTGTGAATCTTTACCTTTTGCTACATCACATTTAAAAGGTTTCTCTTGTTACTTTTACACAACGGTTCAATTGCAACTTTAATGAAAAGCAATTTATTTCTAGCATTCTGCTAAGTCACTGTAAATAAAACTTTTATTTTGCAAAAATAACCTGATGTATTGGTTAACAATCTCTCTTGGTGTGCATGAATTTGAAAGAAAATGAACAAAACAATAGAAGATCGTATTACTCCGAGATTGCTCTATTATTGCTCATGAGTTCAAATATCAGCATTCCTTACAGGGGAGCTATTATGTCCCTTTTACAAGATGTAATATGCGTCTCTGGTGTCTCCAGAAGGTGTCTGTGAAGTTTCAGCTCAAAATACCCCATAGATCATTTATTATAGCTCAAATTTGCCCACTATTTGGGTGTGAGCAAAAACACGCCGTTTTTGAGTGTGTCCCTTTAAATGCAAATGAGCCGCTGCTCCCGGCCCCCTTTCCAGAAGAGGGCGGAGCTTCAACAGCTCACGCTTCGATCGCTCAACAACAACAAAGCTGGAGAATCTCGCGCAGACAAAATGACGACGGTGTTCAGCCTTACATTGTTCAAACCGGAGTCGACACTGATGGAGAGACTCAGGAAGAAGTTACAACTTTTAGAATGAAACTGGACGTTTCTGAATGGTTAGTGGATAAATTTATGTAGTTGCTGTGGAGTTGATTCAACTCATCCACTAGCATGTGCCGTCATGTTAATCTTTTGTTCAAATCCAGTGTTGAATTGACCCTCATTTGTGAAGCAGCCCAGCACTGCCTTTGTTGAGTGTTCTCGGGGCGGGGTTTATGTAAATTTTAAGGTTTGTGATGTCACCAACCCAGGAAGAAGCTCGTTGTAGTCCCTACCAGCCGTTTGTTGTAGTCCTTAAAAAGTGATTTCTTTAAAAACAAAATATCTCCCTTTGCATTGAACTTTGAGTGTCGTAACTTTGCAGATGTTGTTTATGATCAAACAGCAACATTACACACTAACTAAAGTTAAAAAAGTGAAATCATAATAAAGAACCCCTTTAAACACCTCTGATTGGTCATTATTTTCAACAGAAATGGCTGTGATTGGCAACGCTGCAAAAGCACGTTGTAAATAGATACATTTGCAGCACTGTTAACTTCTTTGTAATTGTTTATGAAATTAACTAGCAATTTCTATGTAAAAATTGTTTCTACACCAGATTTTTCAGTGTAGTTTCTTGGAATGCAGATATAGCCGGTTGCAAAGGACAAAACTTTTCATTTTTATCTATGAGAGTTTCAAACCTCAAACACGTTCAGACACGGTGGCCCGCTGGTTCATCCTTGCGGCCCGGGAGCCAGTGACCAGCCTGTCACGAAATCCTGTTTATTCTTCAAAGGACGGTAATGCATGAGGAGGGAGAGAGCGAAATGAACAGAATGATGCGCTGTCCAAACAAATCAGAAATGAGTGGCTGTCACTGGGGCAGCACAAGTCTTTCAGAGGTCATTACCATTGTTCCAGAATGCCAATTACCTTCTTGCCACTTCAATCATGCTCTCATCATTGCCAAGGACAGAGAGAAAGAGAGAAAGAGAAGTTGAGTGGGAGAATATAAGAGCGGCACAGAGGCGAAAGAGGCTGCGTATGTGCTGTGAAAGCCATGATTAGTGAGCTTTACTAAGGCAGCATCAATATTACTATTGCTCATGGTGAGTTAGTGTGATTTGAACAAACCCCTAACATTACATGTATATTTACCATGTCTAAGGAACCAGATGCACAATTGTCATCTGCTGGATGATAAAACCAGTGGGGAAAAATCCCACAGACCTGAGACCATAATATAATAACCCTGGATGGAGGTCAGTTTTGCACATGTGACGCTTCTCAATATGTTCAGTAATCTAATGACATCATAAAACATCTGGGCTTTGAGCTGTTGGTGTCAAACTAGAGCACTGTTGCTAAGTAGAACATTGAGTTACGAGTGGGAAATAAAAACAGAGTTTGGCTGATATTCTCCTCTTGAGAATAAATCAAGTTTTTATTGGAGTTTCAGCTCTCCTATGTGGATTTTGAGCTCAGAGACTTGAAGGGAGATTATTTAAAGATTAAAAGATGAGTTCAAACCAGCACTAACCTAGTTAATAAACTCTCTCCCGCAGGCCTGTGATACCGAGGTGATTTATGAGTGGATTTCTTAAGCCAACTTATCTGGGTTGTGTTTGATAAAGTTTGAGGAAGGGATTAGATTGATTAGGGCTGCTAATAAACTTTCGAGTATTAATGCAAGAATTGTTGGTATTCTGTATTTTTAAAGGCATTTAATTTGCATGTGAATGTGAAATATCACCTTTTGCTTTATATACTGTAAAAAAAATATTTTCATGATTTGTATTCACAAAATTTTTTCTTTTGTCAGATCAACTTAGGTAATTAATGTGGTTCAGATAACATAATATTTTGAGTTTCTGATGATTAAACCAATCGCATTCATTGTATTAACGCAAAATTAACTCAACCAGGTAACTTACTTTAAGTTAAACCAACAACTCTTTTTTACAGTGTAGGAAATACTTTTTTATTTTACTCCTCCAATCACATTAAATCCATAATCAGTGTTATTTTAGTATTATTTATATAATATTTAGTGCTATCAAATCGATTAATTGCAATTCATCGCATCTAATATGAAAGTTGGTAATCATATGTATTTATATTATATAGTGACTCTCTCTCTCTCTCTCTCTCTATTGTATATATATACACTACCAGTCAAAAGTTTGGACACGGTAAGATTTTTAATGTTTTAAAAAGAAGTTTGGTCTGCTCACCAAGGCTGCATTTATTTAATTAAAAATACAGTAAAAACAGTAATATTGTGGAATATTATTACAATTTAAAATAACTGTTTTCTGTTTGAATATATTTTATAAAGTAATTTATTCCTGTGATCAAAGCTGAATTTTCAGCATCATTACTCCAGTCTTCAGTGTCACATGATCCTTCAGAAATCATTCTAATATGATGATCTGCTGCTCAAGAAACATTTATGATTATTATCAATGTTGAATTAGAATGATTTCTGAAGGATCATGTGACACTGAAGACTGGAGTAATGATGCTGAAAATTCAGCTTTGCCAACACAAGAATAAATTACATTTTAAAATATTTTAAAATAGAACACAGTTATTTTAAATTGTAATAATATTTCACAATATTACTGTTTTTACTGTATTTTTAATTAAATAAATGCAGCCTTGGTGAGCAGACGAAACTTCTTTTTAAAATATTAAAAATCTTACCGTGTCCAAACTTTTGACTGGTAGTGTATATATATATATATATATATATATATATATATATATATATATATATATATATATATATATACACATACATATATACACACACACACACACATATATTTACAAACTTTTATATTGATTAATCGCATCTAATATAAAAAATTTTAAATATATAATGTGTGTGTGTGTGTGTGTATATTTTTTTCAAACTTTTATGTTAGATAGGATTAATCATGATTAATTGATTTGACAGCACTAATAAAATTATGGTATTTAGTAATCATTTTTATATTTTCAGTTATAACTTTAATTTAAATTTCAAAACTTTAATTTTTTGTTCTTCAACTTATTTTATTTATATAACATTTTATATTTTATTTACTTACAACATTTTTAATTTTTGTTTAAGTTTTTTAAAGTAAGTTTTTAATCTGATGTTTATATTATTTTTTATTTAAGCTTTATTTCAATTGATTAAACTTTTTTTTAGTTTTAGTTAACAATAATGGCAAAAAAAAAATCATTAATCGCAATTAATTGTTTTTGATCAAATGACAACCCTAATAATAATTAATAGTCTATGAAAAATGTTTTGAAATATGGTGAAATGGTATGTATTGGGTAAGTAAACAAATTAATGTGCATGTTAAGTTGGGTTATTTAAAATTTAAAGCATCCATCAGTGGCAGATTTAGGCCATTGCTTGTTGATTTTAGTGCTGTAATGGTTAGTAGTTAACGGTGATGTGTACTTGTATGTTTGTTCAAATAGTTTCCGGTGTGTTCAGAGACACTTTAAGTCAGTTATTGGTTGTTTATCTTCATCAAGAGTTGAACAGTGACTCTGTCAACGTTCCTCTGCGGCCCAAAAACTGAAATTACATGCTGCTTCTTTAAATTCAACTGCTTCAGTATTCTGGTTGTAGTTTGTTCTTCTACTAACTGTGTCACCCCACTGTCGTCCGTGTTATGTAACTGAATCGTATCGCCTGAAAGAAGGTCAGTTTCAGCATCTGCCTGAGCCCGTCGCTGCTAGCCAATCGAATGACAAACGGCACGTCAAGCGTGTCTGACGGCGCCTTCGGCAGGGCCCGAAATACTAGAGCTGTCAGCAGCAGAGACACATAGAACGAATGAGAATGTGGGGGAATGTAATGAAAAAGGCCTAAGAGAGACAAAACAGGCTGCGAACGCCCACTGCGACTGTCTCTTCACATACAACCAGCACATTCCCTTCTGTTCTTCTGCATCTTCCTTCCACAAATTAGCCTGTTTGCAAATGTTCTAGATTTCTGTCTGCGTATTCATCATTTTCTCATCCTTTAAACCCTGTTTATCGTCCTCTTCCTACTGTCTCCCCCTCAATCCCTTCTTTATTCCTCTCTCTCTGCATGTTCCTGTTTCTTTCTCCGCTCAGACAAACAGACAGATTGGCTCTGGCTTCAGAGTGTTTGTCTGCTCGCGTTGCATCTGTTGACTCAATCTGACAGCACTGCTGGTCGAGTTAGTGGTGAAGCAAACCTCTCAGAACTAGAGAGGAAGAAAGATGAGGAAAGATGAGTGTGATTATGAGGATGCAGGAGCTAAAAGTATCAGGAAAGAAATGTGTTTTGTTGAGGAGAGGTGTGCCGTTGCTATATTATGTGATCAGGCAACATTCTAGCAACCATTTTGGAACACACTTGCAACATTCTAGCAACAATTTGAAACACATTTGCATCATTCTAGCAACCATTCAGAACACACTTGCAACATTCTAGCAACCATTCAGAACACACTTGCAACATTCTAGCAAACATTCTTTCAACATTCTAGCAACCATTCAGAACACACTTGCAACATTCTAGCGAACATTCTTGCAACATTCAAGCAACCATTCAGAACAAACTTACAACATTCTAGCAACCATTCAGAACACACTTGCAACATTCTAGCAAACATTCTTGCAACATTCTAGCAACATTCTAGCAACCATTCAGAACAAACTTACAACATTCTAGCAACCATTCAGAACACACTTGCAACATTCTAGCAAACATTCTTGCAACATTCTAGCAACCATTCAGAACAAACTTACAACATTCTAGCAACCATTCAGAACACACTTGCAACATTCTAGCGAACATTCTTGCAACATTCAAGCAACCATTCAGAACAAACTTGCAACATTCTAGCAAACATTCTTGCAACATTCTAGCAACCATTCAGAACACACTTGCAACATTCTAGCAAACATTCTTGCAACATTCTAGCAACCATTCAGAACAAACTTACAACATTCTAGCAACCATTTAGAACACACTTGCAACATTCTAGTGAACATTCTTGCAACATTCAAGCAACCATTCAGAACACACTTGCAACATTCTAGCAACCATTCAGAACACACTTGCAACATTCTAGCGAACATTCTTGCAACATTCAAGCAACCATTCAGAACAAACTTGCAACATTCTAGCAAACATTCTTGCAACATTCTAGCAACCATTCAGAACAAATTTACAACATTCTAGCAACCATTTAGAACACACTTGCAACATTCTAGCGAACATTCTTGCAACATTCAAGCAACCATTCAGAACATTCTTGCAACATTCTAACAACCATTCAGAACACACTTGCAACATTCTAGCAACCATACAGAACATTCTTGCAACATTCTAGCAACCATTCAGAACATTGTTGCAACATTCTTACAACCATTCAGAACAATCTAACAACATTCTAACAACCATTCAGAACACTCTTCAACATTATAGCGAACATTCTTGCAACATTCTAGCAACCGTTCAGAACACACTTGCAACGTTCTAACAACCATTATATTCTAGCAACCACTACCAGAAACATCATATCAACCATTCAGAACATCCTAGCAACCATTCAGAACACACTTGCAACCATCCAGAAGAACCTAGCAACGTCCTGGCAACCATTCAGAGGAACCCTGCATTAGCACCAATCACAAAGCACAGTGCTTTTTGTGTGCATCCCTCTGTTCCAAATTCAACCACACTTTAAAATGCAATAAGAAGCCAGTGAGCTCAAGAGAGGCAACAGAAACACTGTTGGATAGTGTTACTTCATGAGTGACTATTGCATTATTTCATTTCATATTGAGTAAAATTACTTTTATTTTATTTTTGCACTATTGTTTTTTTCATCCAAGGTACTGCCTCTTTTATCTTGCCTGAGTTGAATTATCTGTGAAAATTGCACTTTTTTAGACCTGTTCTGAGTAGTAAAGGTTATCAGACTGTCATACTGAGATGAAAAATTACATGCGAAAACTGCAGTTCTCTGAGAAAGAGCCACCTAATGAGAAATAGCTTAAAGAAGCAGACGACTGGAGGTTTTGTGCTGAAATAAAGCGTCGCCTTGGCAGCTCTCACAAAAGCCTGAGACTGTCCTGTGAATTCCAAATCTAACTTTGTTTCTCTCCAGTTTCATTTAAAACAATTTTCCTTTTGAACCTCATCTTCAGAAAAAACGATACTGCCTCTTTTAAAATGTGCTTTTAACTATTCAGATGATACTGTCTTTTCTTTCCTCATGTGGAAATAAAGCTACTTTAAGCATAAAATATTAATATAGAATATTATCACTATAGACAGCATTTGCTGTGTCTCATTACCGCAGGGCAATTGTGTCGCTCATACATAAATGAATAATTCTGCATCCAAACTGCTCATAAACTATTTAAATTTCTTGCTCTTGGACTTGGAATTCATTTTTGTACATTTGCAATGAATGCATTTAAATAAGTTTAAGCACCTGCTGCATATTTGAGCATGCTCCTTTGAGCTTGTGTTCATGCAGAGAAGCATGAATCATCATTTTCTCAGTTTGTTTTTGTTAGATCTCCATCATCCAGAATGAATGTCTCAGAAATTCTCCTTTACACTGACATTCAGCCATTTCTCCCATTGTGACAGCAGTGAGATGTGATGTACGCTTTAGCCTCAAAGAAACTTTTGGCCATTATTTCGGATCCTTCCAGCGAGGGACAAACGTGGGCACAAGAGACATTTGTCTGCTACTGAAGCATTAAAGCTGCAGGGCAGCTTCTGGATGGACTGCTGGGTCGGTCCCTGATGAACACCTGGTGACATTTGACAGAATCACTCATGGAGATTTTTGCTCTTTTTAAGGTATATTCACCCACTAAACACCTCCAGGCAATGGAGAGCTAATTTGCCAGTGTGGAAATATTTAATTCTGGTGCAGTAAAAAAAAAAAACCTGGTAATTTTGTTGCACCTTTAAAATAACATAAAAAAAAAGTAAAACTTAATTGTAATTTAAAGTGATAGGCCATGCATAAGAAGATTTAGAGGGTTGTGGATGCACAGCATTTTTGGATTGATGTGCTTGATTATTTTAGTGTTAAGATATTGAAGGCGAATTTACTAAACTATTGCATCTCTTTTGCAATGGCAGATAGCTGAAAGTATCAGGAAATGGGAGAAAGGAGACAAGTGTATTAAAAGACAAGTGAATAATGTCAAATACAGAAAAAGGGAAGGGAAATTTGTGCTATTCAATGAATTGGTCATAAGTTTCTTTGAGGTTTTTCTTTGAGGTGTCTTGTTGAGGAGAGGTGTGCTGTTTATTATGTGATGAGACTTCCAAGCCATATCTAGTATCTAGTATCAGAATAGTACTGGCTGATGAGAGTAGGGACCAGTAACATCTTAGCAAACATTCAGAACACACTTGCAACATTCTAGCAACCATTTGGAACACATTTGCAACATTCTAGCAACCATTCAGAACACACTTGCAACCATTCTGAACATTCTTGCAACATTCTAGCAACCATTTGGAACACACTTGCAACATTCTAGCAACCATTTGGAACACTCTTGCAATGTTCTAACATCCATTCAGAACACACTGACAACGTTCTATCAACCATTTGGAACACTCTTGCAACATTCTAGCAACCATTCAGAACACTCAACACATCCTAGCAACTCTGAGGGCAAATTTACTAAACTATTGCATCTCTTTTGCAATGGCGCAATTTCCCCATGCAAGTTTATGATGTTTGTGCAATGATTTGCATAATTCCTTTAGTGAAACAACCCTAAAGGTACATGCAAATAAACGGTGCTGTCAGTGTTTTTAAATGTTATTAAATGTTTTTTAAATGCCTGAACCTCATACATTTTTGAAGTGTGGATGTGTGTATGAGGGAAAACAAATCAGGCTTTAACAGAATACATCCCTGAAGTAACTGTACCAGATGAGGTTCTGTCACATTGCTCCACCCTTGCTAAAGGAAATGTTTTTGAAGCACAGCATGGAATGGGTGGGAAACGCTTAGGAAGACGCATTAGAGTCTGTTGATCCCCAGACAACAACACAGAACGGCACATTAGTTTTGAGACTAAATAAGGCAGAGCAGCAGAGTAGATAAAAGTCTCCTGAGAGCCGAACTGTTCTCTCCGTGCCTCCATTAACCACGCTATCTAGCTGTCTGCAGCAGATTGGAGCTCTTACTGGACTTCAAATATCACTCTCAATTAAACTTTGACCTAGAAATGTCAGGTGATGTTTGGCAAAAAAACGAATGTTCACAATACATAGATGACCAAATTCAAGGATGCAAGTTTACGTTTAGGCCACAAAGTGCTCAATTGCCATGCTTAAATTAGATTTAATCAGAAAAAAAATATGGATGTTTTATAAATATCAGTCTAAACAAGCACACTTTACTCTGGAATGTTCATAATAACATCGTCAACAAATGTTTTTAATATGATTTTTTTACAGACCCTAAGCTTTTGAACCGTAGCATATAGTATTAAAGTATCATTTTTATCACTTTTGTGTATTATTTCATATAGTGCAGACAGATACATATTTAACTTCATGGATGAATTGAATGAATGCAAGTTTAGGGTCCAATTCTCACTTTTAACTAGTTGCTTATTAGCATGCATATTACTAGGATATTAGCTGTTTATTAGTACTTATAAAGCACATATTAATGCCTTATTCTACATGACTATATTCTACATCCCTTAATCCTAAACTTAACATCTATCTCACTAACTATTAACAAACCCGCTGATACTGTAACTGGAAGTTCTCAAAGTGCTGATGTTTCTTCCAACATAATTACATTTCTGGTCAAGATATAAATTATCTTTATTTTCTTCTTAAGTGCATCATTGGCTGGCTAGCGTGATTTTAATTACCCAAAGACAGAATGAAGAAGGTGCCACTGTTTGGCTCTGAACCGAAGCTGAGCGGGGATCTGACCGTCTGTTGTGAAGAGACTGAACCCAGATGGCTGTAAAATTTGCTCTTGAATTAATTGGAGCCGTTGGAGAGTTTTCTAATGCGCTGAATATGTCCACTGTCACTTTGAGCCTCCTGTGTAATTAAGTATCCATTTGGCCACAAAAATGTTTTTAATTTAAAAACATTCAAAGCTCTTACATGTATTGTAGTTAAATTGCATATTTGTGGATCAGATGGTTATTTGAAGAAGTCTTGTTGATGTGTGCATGAATTTTTTATCAAGTATAAATATGAACCAGTGTCTGTGTGATTTTAGAGGACTGAACTTCTAACTTTCTTTTGTAAGTCTGATCACCATTTTGACAGTATCAGTCTAATTACGTTCTTTTGACTCATCAGTAGTTGATGTCTAGATCAGAATGTTGTGTGCTTTATAAATGAGACGTATTTTACTTTCATTCTCAGTGTATTCTTTCTCAAAGAGGATTCTTGTCTGATCTCTGGCCCTGGAGACATACTGCCTCTCTTTGCCATCTGTCTTTGATTTATGCCTGAAACTTTTCTCTGTTCCAATATAAAAGTTATCAGAGGCTTTATATTTCAATATGTTTAGGGTTTCAAGCACGTAGCTCTGAAACCATGTTGTAATTGTTAAAATTTCCAAGGATCAGCATTCTCCCCTAAAAGTGACGATGTCACCAAAGCTCACCCCGATCGGTGAAAAGTATGAAATCGCTCATAACTTCTGAACCGTTAGGAGTAGGCTCAAGTGTCTTATATCGTTGGAATCCTTTTTGAGTAAATTTTTGTGTATTTTGGATTTTTTTTTTTTTTTTTTTTTTGTGAACTAGTCCTTTTGGTCTGATTGGAACCAAACCAGTGCAGTGAGATTCTCTGGAGTCTGATTGTCAATAATTATCAAAAAAATGATGAAATTTCAATTCTTGATCTCTAATGGGGCGTTCACACCAGACGCGACTCGCTATTCGCGCATAGTTGGACTCTTGAACATTTTGAGTTTACTCGCTTCATTCACGCGTAAAATTCGCTTCATTCGCGCGTGAAATTCACTTCACAACAGACGCGAATTTGCGTCATGAGAGGGGCTCTCCCTCTCCTTTCTTTCTGCAGACTTCATCTGAATAAACACAACTCGTAAGCGGTAAAGTAGTTGTAAAATACAGCGAGTAAGCTCAATTTGCCGGTTTTAGCTAGCTTGTAGTCCCAATATGTATATATATAGCTCAAATTGAGTAAAGACCGTTTTTTACAACTTACCAGATTGTCCGACCTCCTCACTCACTTTCTTCCAAGCAAGATCCTTTTTATTCCTGTTTTTATAAAAGTACAAAGATGTATCATACAGCGACGATGATTTTGTCCTCTATTGTTGTTTCAGATTTCTGCCTCCACTCGCTACGTCGTAATCACGTCACTACTAGAGCAAGCTCCTGATTGGTTAACGCGGTGCGAATTTTCGCCAAAGTTCCGATTTTTCAACTTGCTCGAAACAATCCATTCGCACCACCTCATTCACACGAATCACACCGCAGGAGGTCAATTCGCATCTTTGCATTGACTTAACATTTAAATCACTCGCGCTTAACACTTCATTCGCGTCTGGTGTGAACGCAACATAGAGGACAAAACGTTCTAAGCATGTGGAGCCACTTTTACTAAAATGGCTATAACTTGTGAACGGATTGAGATATTTTCACCAAACTTGGCACACCTATTTGAGAGCTCATTCTGTGGTTGCATGAAAAAGGAAGTGGCGACTGGCCACTTGGTGGGGCTACAACAGGAAACAACAATCACCGTTAGTCCGATCGACTTGAAAATTAGCATGCAGTGTCTTTGTCCAAGGTGCCATGACTGCCTATGAGGACATTGACGTATCTCAAAAAACATGTCCGCCATTGGCCAATGAATTTTGAGCAGCTATCAGACAAGGTTAACAGAGGCCGATCGGAACGAAACTCACTGTGCCTGTTTGACTCACGGCCCCAGAGGCCTGTGAGAATTTAGAAAGAATTCGGCCACCGGGGAGCGCTTTTCAAGTTTTTCACGTGCATAAAGGATTGTGTATCGTGCAATTTTTCTCACACGCCCATGACATTCATACCACATGGTAGAACTCCTCATTCTGAGCAACTTTGCCTCTAGGACCACCGCTGTCCATCGAATTGTTCATTAAATATTGGAGATTATTTAAAAAAACAACTTTGGCGAACTAGTCCTAGGTTTTTGCCTCAACCTTGATAAAACCACTGCAACAGAATTCTCTGAACTCTCTAAGTCAATAGTCATCAAAAAAAATTGAACTTTTGCGTTTGGATAGCTATAGCAGGGTCATTTAAAAAAACAGACATGGCCAAGTCTACCCAAAAGCCTATCGTTCCTAAACGAAAACTTTGCATCAAGTGAGCACATGCGGCACATGATTCTAAAGAAGTTAAAAAGCTTTAAAAACCATGTATTTCCTATGGTAAATTGCCTGTATTTGCTGTAAATGGTCTTATAGAGTGACAACTGATATTTATATGCATTTTATGTAAGTATCTGCTACATTTCATATGTCACACAGAGTTAAGCATATCAGAGACTTAGCAATAGCAATGAAGCAAGTATTTCTCCTAAATCAAATTTTCTCTTAGTCTAGATAATATTTGCTTTATATGATTTTTAGATCTTACACCAGAGTTTTCCACTTACATTCACGTTCTGAAAGTCAAGCTTCACCCCTGATGTCAAGCTCAAGTGTCATCAAACCACAAAAGCTCAACTGGAGGGCTAAAAGAATCCCTCGTGTCTTTCGGGAGGCTGATAAATGTCAGAGAGCCGAATGTTCAGCGTGCTCAGGGAGGAAGTGATTTAGACAATCTGTCAGCTGCGATCCAGCCATGAATGAGTTCTGTCAGATACTGCCGTGTATATTCCTCTTTTTTCTCTTTGGGCTCTTGATGGATGACATGTTCTTCATTTTAGCTTATAATAAGAGCAGATGCACTAACAGCAGATGGTAGTTCAGGTATCAAGGTTGATCTACGACTTCGGCTGTCAGTAAAAAGCATTGCCAGGTGTTCATCTGACCTAATACAGACGGTTGCTGTGGGCTGAGGACACTATATTTCAGGTGTTGTCTCAGCTTCGGTCCATTCACTAACTGTTTGATGTGTATTTCACAGTAAACTGGAAAACATTGCAAGCTACGTCACAATTTCTGGGAGTCAAAGTGCACAGTTTTGTATCAGGCCATAAAATCTTATTTAAACAGTACTAGGTTGATGAAAGTTTGCATGGTTTGGGGCATCAAATCTTTGAAAGACTGTTTTTTAGCAGTTTAAAAGGAAATAAACTAGATATGCACAAGCAATTGTTTAAATCTGTACTTAATACATTTGGATGGACGTATGTTTTTACTTATTTGATATTTAAAGGGATAGTTCACCCAAAAATGAAAAGTATTACTCACCCTCATGTCATGCCAAATCCATAAGACTTTTGTTCATTTTTCAAACACAAATGAAGATCCTGATTTATTTTATGAACAGTTTGTATTGTCAGGGTTTTGGATGTGTAGACTTTCAATGGAGGGACAAATCCCTCAGATTTCATTAAGAATATCTTGTGTTCTGAAGATAAACAAAAGTTTTTTGTTGTTAAATCTGCTCATAAACAGCACATAAAAGCAGAAGAAACTGTGATTGGTCGCTTTACATGTCCATCCACCGTCTCTTTCTGTCTAAATGGGTTTATTTGCATTTTCTAGACGAAAAGTGATTCCAAGTATCCACATATAATTTATGCGCTAAAGTTAAATGGAAAAAGATTTTGAAGACACTTGATCATTTGCATTTCCATCAGAAAAATTCTTGGATGGAAGCTTTGCAACAGATGTGTTTGCTGATTCTCTATCTTGTGTTCTCTTGCAGATGACGGGAAGCTGTCCTTCGAGGAGTTCAAAGCCTATTTTGCAGATGGGATTCTCACAACCGACGAGCTGCGGGAGCTGTTTTACTCCATTGATGGACGGCAAACAAAGTATATGCTTCAACCATCACAAACACAAAGCAAATTCACTTAAAAGTTGCCTCACTGCGCACAGAATTTCAGTGCAAAAACCCTGTTTACACCTGGTATTAAGATGCATTTTGTTCGATCGGATCACAAGGAGACGAGGGAGACATTCCCGTTTACACCTGTTGTTTTAATCCGTCTCTTTTGTCCACTTTCAACCACTTCTGTCCTGATTTCTTTGTGCGAATGTCTAAGGGCATGTAAATCTATGGGCTTTTTCAGATCTTTCGATCTAATGGATGAAACAAGTTAATGAGAGTCGGCGGTCTTTTGCGCTGTTCGAACACATTCAACGACACAAATGTGTATTTCAACAACCTCTGGAAGCGGTCGAAAGTGAACAAGCCTAAAATATTTTAGACCAGGTGTAAAAAGGGCCTTATTTAAAAGTTTTATTTAAAGGTCACCGTGATTCTTTGTAGTGCTTTTATGCAATTTAGGCTTATTATATATTGCAACTTATTTACAGAAATCAGTACTATTTTTCTGGTGCAATTAATAATTAATTACTGCCCATAGAAGGCAAGCAGAATATTATTTAAAAAACCTTCATCTGCATTTTTATTTAATCATGACAGCAATAATTCATGAAATGATGATTAAATGATAGAGCAGAGCATTATAATCACATCTATCCAGATGCACGTTGTGGCCGAGAACACTTTCTGCATTTTAAGATCGATTCAGTTGTGATGCTGTACAGTCACATTAAATTAAAGTCACTTGATTGTTGCTTCCTCCACAACCGCCCTGCACTAATTATTTGTGCCTTTTGCATCGTTATCTGATTTGCATAATTCCTTCAGTGAATCAGGAGCTAAAACAACGCAAACAGAGCGTGCAATCAGTAGGCGCAGTTCATACTTAGAGAACTCCCACCTCAGTTTACTTTAGCCTTTGAGTTTAGGTGACCTGTATCCTTGGCAACCTTACATTTTCGTTCCCTAATTAGTCGCCTTTCAGAATAGCGTGATTATATTGCACCGCATAGCTTTTTGAAGCATCTGGAAAGAAAACGAACAAGCATTCGAACGTTCACGCGCAGGAGGATCAAAGTATTACCCGAGGTGGCGTGTATGAATCAAAGCGTTGAGAACTGTGTTCCAGGAAGCCAAGGCATCGACAGAACAAAGCTGCAAATTTGACTTCACAAAGAACCGCATTGCAGAGCTGCGACGCACACACACATACACATACAAAAAACCGCAAAGTTCCAAGCTCGGATTTTCCTCTGAAAATTGAGCATATTTCTGCAATCAATCAGAATGGTCACTGGGTAATTACTGTATTCAGAAGCCCGTAGTAATTTAGTCAAGTCAAGTTAGAGTCTAAAATAGGTCTGCTGCATGCAAATTCTTTTTAAGCAGCTCCCGTCCTCATTACGACGTTAAACCAGTCTGTTGATTTGCAAACCCCTGGGAATTATTTAATGGGAAAATGACCTTATTTTTTTCTTTATGCCATGAATAAATGTACCTGCTGGAATTTGTGTCAGTGGGCATGAATCGTATAGCCACATATGCAAACTTTCAGAAACTTTAAATCAAAAGATTATGATTTTTCCATCTAAAGTCAACATGAAATCAACTTTTCATCACTTTTTACATTATTATTGCATGTTTCTAGTCTTATTATGAATGATTCACCAGTGCATGAAATGTCTTTCTATTTCAGCTGATGTCATCAATCCCTCTTATTTTTCATCCTTCTGTTATATAGCGACACTTTTCATCATACAGTCAATTCCAGATGGATAAAATCCATCCAGACACATCAGTTTACATCAGTAAAGTGGCCTATTCCATTTAGGGATGCACAATATATCGACCACCATATCGGTATCGGCCGATATATGTTCATTTTTAATGTTACCGTTATCGGCCCAATAATAAAATTTGGCCGATATATTAAAGCCATTAAATAATGGATTATTTCCTTCAGCTGAGACGCTTCAGATGCACACTGTTCACCATGATGGTTTTGAATTACCTGAAATATGACTGGAGTCACTTCAAAAACGAAGTTAAGTGCAACATGTACAGTGCAAATCTGTCATATAGGCTACATGAAATTATAATGATATAATATAAGATCATTATAGTTGTGTGTTTGGAACATGGCTTTTAATGGTAAGGGTTTTTGTAATCAGGCTCTTAAAAATTATATACAAATTTGGATTTAGATATATCGGCCAATATATCGGTTATCGGCTTTCAAATATAAAGAACTATCGGTTATCGGTAACGACCATAATTTTCGTATCGGTGCATCCCTAATTTCATTGGAATGTATCAAATAAGATCAAATGTTTTATGCCGGGTTCAGACTACACAATATTTTTGTGTTACGATAGTCACTGTATCAGATTTTGACTCCTAAATTCTTGTCATGGACAAGAAACATGTCAGACTACACATTGCTTCCAGACCAATCATCGTTTGCCATCTTCAGCGACATGTGTAATGTATCACAGAAGCAGCGTCAGTTGTCGTACACCATGTCACACTGTACGAGATAAAACGATTGATTCTTTTCTTATGGAAGGCCATAAGGGCCAAAACATGTGAACACGTTTTGACCCTGGTGGTCTTCCATAGATTCTTGTGTCCTGACGCCCATTGTCATTTACGAATCACCAAGGCACTCTATATCAAACAGATTGTGCCAAAATCAGGCTGATATTGTGTAATCGTGAACCCAGCATTAGTCTCTGGATAGTAGTGTGTTAATAGACACCAGTTTGGACACGCTTGTCAATCCAATTCAATTACCCAATTCATTCAACTAGTCCCTTTTCTCCTTTTGCTTTTTTTTTTTCCATCCGTCAGTCTCAGCAAAATATTAAAAGTCCATTAATGCTATCAGGGAGCATTCAAAGCAAATTCAGCCAATTATGGAGCCTGAGACTACACAGTGTTCATAATTATGTTTTGGCTGCGATGGCAATTTAATGTGACAACATGCACTGGTGTATTTAGATTTGTATTCAGTCGGCATAAGAATATGAATGTGGAGTTCAGCATGAAAATGCACAATCCAAAAGGTGTGGGATGGTGTGACTGTGCAATGCTTTATTCTTTGGCATGTTTCCTCCATACTAGTAACTCATGGAAATTATCTACATCTTTGATTTAGGATAGTATTGTATCTCATATTATATTATATCATATTATATTTTATAGCAGAAATCAACAGTTTGCAATACACATTAGAAAATTAATATGTTTTTTATTTTAAAATAAAATTAGAAAATAGACACTATGCTATACAATAGAGTTTACACAATATGCACATAATATAAATATTATACAGACAG
The DNA here is from genome assembly GCA_037950675.1 of Hypophthalmichthys molitrix. Classification (NCBI taxonomy): domain Eukaryota; kingdom Metazoa; phylum Chordata; class Actinopteri; order Cypriniformes; family Xenocyprididae; genus Hypophthalmichthys; species Hypophthalmichthys molitrix. Next base: position 31,868,912 of record CM075497.1, read on the forward strand.
TTTACACTGTGCAAAAACAGTGTGAAAAATATTGTGGTTGTGCTTCTTTGTTCATTTATTTTTGTGGGTCAATGGTATAGAGAGCTGCTGTTTGCACATAATTTATCACATTGGATTCAATAATTTTAGCGCAAATCTGAGTTTGTAAAAGTCATAAAGTGTTTAAGTATAGGATTTTTCTGTTGTACTGGTTTTACCCCATTAGCAAGATCATTATCTCGGCAAGTTACCATCTGCTGAGAAATATCACCTCAGCCCTGCGATGTTAACAGAACGAAACATAATTGGACTGTTTACACTTTAAAATTCTGGCGAAGCTGTGGACGGCCCACACATCCTCCTCACTAATGACACCACTTTCAAATCCTTGACTCTTCTCCAATTCAATTAAGGCTTTTTTTTTTCTTATGACTCATTTTATTCTGTCTCCTCTTCCCTTTCCAGTAACCTCGATACAGACAAACTATCAGGTAGGTGTGGATAATTCTTTTAAATTATTATACTGGAAAGAAAATAAAGAATGGAAGAAGTGTTTCAAGTGGCAGTAATTAAAAAAGAAATGTACCAGGAGGAAACTCGGGTTCTTTCACATTTTCTGCCTTTAAGAATGCATTAGTGGTTTGTTATTCCCTTGCAAGGTCATATTTTGTTTAATTTGATTGAATTAAGGTTTCTTTTAATTATATAGCTATACTGAGAATCCGAACATTTGCCATTTCACCCTGTTTTGCATATTATCCATCTTGAATAGTTTGCAAGATTAAGATTTGTTCAAATCAGTATACTATTTCAAAGGTGCTATACATTGTCTGGTGGATTTCTGAAGTGTGCATCCATGCATGTTTGAGCAATATTTGCTTTGCGCAATGGAAAAGGTCTTCATCAGAGTAATGCAAGGCTGCCACAACTTTAAAATGAGAGTAATTAATTTGAAGTAAATTAGTTTAGCTAGTTTCCAATGCAAAACCTTACGCACCCAAGGGGTCTGTAATATCAAGGCATAAGATTATGAAATGGCAGTCATAACAGGGCACAACAATCAGTTCTGGATATAAAAATCCCATTTTATTTCATTGCATAGCTTTTATTTCAAGACATATATTTTTTTAATATTAAAAATAGTAATTATCTTTTTTTTGCTGCCGGATTTAGTGGCCTTTTAATGGCTTAAAAATGTTTATTACAGAATTTTCTGAGATCCCCATGGAAAAACTGAATAGGAAAAAGCACCAAGGCTGCTATAAAACTGTGTGCTGATTGTAAATACATGAAACACATCCTGAATTCTGAGTTCAGAGAGTAAAGATGGTCATATTGGACGACAAATAATAATCTGAAAACCTTCCTGTCCTCAGAACAGCGTAGCTACATAATTCATTAACTCATATACTGAAGCTGATATCGACAGCAGCGCGGAAGCCACAGTCGCCTGTTTACGAGCAGTGCAACTTTTAATCTACACCTGCAAGAGAGAGTGTGTGTGTGTGTGTGTGTGTGTGTGTGTGTGTGTGTGTGTGTGTGTGTGTGTGTGTGGTGGAGGACGATCTGGTGATAAAAACAAACTATAAAGCTTGATCATTTCAGACATCATTTCCTCCGACTTCTCTGTTTCGTATGTGGTAAATGACTCTGTAGCCATATAACAAATTTTGTTTTTTTGGCCTATAATTCTTTCTCTCTCTCTTCCTTGCTGTTTTCAGTTTAAATTGACAATTTTTAGAACTGAAAAAGTGACACAAACTCAACATGAAAAAGTAAACATGCATAAATGCACAGTTAAAAAATCCACCAGAGAAAGAATATGATTCATATTTTGTTTCTGACCTATAACTCATCCTCTTTCTCTTTTCAGATTACTTTTCTCAGCATCTTGGAGAATATCTGGATGTTCTGTCGGCGTTAGAGAAACTCAATGTTGCCGTCCTGAAGGCGATGGACAAGACAAAGGAGGTAATCATGGAATGTTTTAGTAAGGTTCTCTTAAAGTTATGAACAAACGTTCTTCCAGTAACGTTAATAGAATGTTTGTTCAAAGTTATCTGGACTTTAATAACGTTCTCAAAACGTTTAGTTTGAATGTTCCTCTAACTTTTTTTAAATGTTACTACTTAGAACGTTCAGTGAACATTCAAAAGTAACATTCCATAATATTTGCATAATGATAAAATGGAATGTTCCATTAACGTTCGCATTAAACCAGGAAAGAAAAATGTCTTTAAACATTTAAAAACTGGACATTTTAAACCTTCAGAAAATATTTAGAAATAATATTTTTATAACTTAATGGGAACGCTAGCAAAACGTTGATCGAACATATTTTTGTTAGCTGGGCAGGATTCACATCATATCCAGGGTTATTATTGTTAACTAAAAATATTTTAAAAAATTAACTGAAATAAAGCTGCACTACGATAAAATAAATAAAATATAAATATTTGATGAAAACCTAAATGAAAATGAAACATGTAGGTTGAAGCACTAAAATGTATAACTGAAAATAAATAAAAACTAAAAATAAAACTGAAATAAAAATAAACCTAAATATTATGTAATGTAATATCTTTAAAAACACTAAACAAATAAAAATGACAAAAGCATATAACAAAATTACTAAAAATTAAATAAAAACTACAAAATTTAAAATATTAATAAAAACTGTAATAGTGTACGAATAATACTAAAATAACAATAACAGCACGTTTTGTTTCACTGAACCATATTTTAATTCTTAATTTACTTTAATATTTTGTTTATGCAAAGACAGTCAGACATTTTTAAGTATGACTTAAGTGAACATTTTTCAGACCAAGAAAGTGCAAACACTCAGAAATGATGTATCTCTGTCTGCTGGCACTGATCTTTATGTTTTACTGATTATCTCTTATACCGTGTCGAGGGCAGTAATTGTATCCGACACACGGCCAATCTCTGTTAGAGCAGGATAAAGTGGCCCTTAATTTTGTTTTCAGACCGGTCGTTACATGTCAAGATGCAGTGGATGGTGTCTTCCATCAGCAGCAGCTTAATCATGTTTGTCATGATATTTTCTGCATTGATGATACTGCAGGATTTTAATACTGAAGGCCTTAAATGACATCTACCTCAATGACTGATGCAGCAGGTTAAGTTCTTAAGTGTTAGTTAAGTGTTCTTCTGCAGGAGTACCAGGGTTCATCGGTTCTGGGGCAGTTTGTGACCCGTTTCATGTTGAGGGAGACGTCTAGTCAGCTGCTGTCACTCCAGATGTCTCTGCAGTGTGCTATGGAGGCTGTGGAGGCACAAAGTAGCACCTCTCCGTGAGTTATACACACACACAAACACTGTAAGCACAACACTTTTTTCTGTCTTACACTCCTATAAATAAAGGTTCCTGAAAGGAGTTCCAGTGGCACTTTCGGAGATCCCTTTTACAGTTCAGATGAGAAGAAATCCCCTTCAAAGAGGAAGAGAACTTCTTAATGTTGTTTTTGGGCTCTACTAGAACAGGTTTTCATATATTCTCCTTTCCTCATATTCTCCATTGTTCAGCTCCTCTCTTCCCAGTCTGTCAGTAACGCTCTGTTTAGCTCCTGTCTCTATGAAGCCCCTCCTTCTGAAAAGCACAATGTGCTCTGATTGGTCGGCTGGAGCAGTGTGTTGTGATTGGTCAAGCACTTCAAGTGTGTTTGGGAAATGTCCCGCCCCTTACCATAACCGCACCATAAACTCAACCAGGCCCCGCCCCTTTATTTTGTGCATGACTGATTTAAATGTGGAATATTGTGACGTGTTCATTCCCGGAAGGAAACTCAAGACTACAATGGAGGCGTTTCAGAGATATAGAGAATAATTTATTACATACAAATTTGATTTGCAGTTCTGTATTCTATTTTCAACACCAATTCAAATCCAATTAAAATGTAGTAACTGATTTGCTTATATAAGAACCTTTTTATATTCCCATCATGTCTTTGTATGTCTTTAGACATCATAAGAACTGTGGCATCATAGGAACCTAAAAGAGCTCCTCTTGAAACAAAAATAATCCCTGATATGAAGATGGCTCTGCGAGCCAAAGGTGCGGCACAGAATCACTGCAGATCCAGTGTTTTTATTAGGCTGTAGTCTCTGCTCGCTGAGGGACGTTCACCTGTCTCAGCATTTCATACCTGTGAGAGCGAGAGAAATAGATAAACAGAGTGCTCCAGAAGTAACTGTAATGTATTCTTCATGATGAAGCACACTTGTCTTGTTTATCCGTGGGGAATTTTCTTCCTCTCAAAGCAGCTGTCACAGAAACATGCCGGAATTCTCAGAAGAGCTCTTAATGTGACGGAGCAACAGGAAAATGTTTGCATATGTTTTTGTTTGTCTAATCGCTCAATAAGCGAAATAACATTTCTTCTGTTATTTCTCTCTGACTGTAATTCCCATTTGTCAAACAGAAAAGCCCCATTAGGACGATTTCATAACATGACTGCCTGTACAGTTCAGCGGATGACCATAAACACAATGAAAGTTTATCGTAGTCCTGGTGAACGTCAGAATCATTTCAATCCTGTTAAAAGCTTCAGGGTTGCACAATTGCAACCAATAATGGTGACAGATGTTTCTTCTGATTTTTGACTTGCTAGGCTGAATTTCAGATCCTTTCTTCACTTATTCATTGTGTCATTTCTTACAAACACATTTTATAAAAAGTCAAAAACATGCAGAGCAGTTCATAGAACATAGAAATGAGCATTCAGTTATCTCAGTTACACTTATAACTTGACCAGCATAACCAGTATATACACTATATTGCCAAAAGTATTGGGACACCCCTCCAAATCATAGACTTCAGGAGTTCCAATCACTTCCATGGCCACAGGTATATAAAATCAAGCATCTAGGCATGCAGACTGCTTCTACAAACATTTGGGTCGCTCTCAGGAGCTCAGTGAATTCAAGCGTGGTACCGTGATAGGTTGCCACCTGTGCAATAAGTCCCATCGTGAAATTTCCTCACTACTAAATATTCCACAGTCAACTGTTAGTGGTATCTGAGGCGCACAGTGTGCAGAAGTCACCAACTTTCTGCAGAGTCAATAGCTACAGACCTCCAAACTTTGTGTGGCCTTCAGATTAGCTCAAGAACAGTGCGTAGAGAGCTTCATGGAATGGGTTTCAAAGGCCAGGCAGCTGCATCCAAGCCTTACATCACCAAAGCGTCGGATGCAGTGGTGTAAAGCACGCCGCCACTGGACTCTAGAGCAGTGGAGACGTGTTCTCTGGAGTGATGAATCACGCTTCTCTGTCTGGCAATCTGATGGACGAGTCTGGGTTTGGCGGTTGCTAGGAGAACAGTACTTGCCTGACTGCATTGTGCCAAGTGTAAAGTTTGGTGGAGAGGGGATTATGGTGTGGGGTTGTTTTTCAGGGGTTGGGCTTGGACCCTTAGTTCCAGTGAAAGGAACTCTTAATGCTTCAGCATACCAAGACATTTTGGACAATTTCATGCTCCCAACTTTGTGGGAACAGTTTGGGGATGGCCTCTTCCTGCTCCAACATGACTGCGCACCAGTGCACAAAGCAAGGTCCATAAAGACATGAGATGAGCGAGTTTGGTGTGGAGGAACTTGACTGGCCTGCACCTCAACCCGATGGGATGAATTAGAGCGGAGACCAGGCCTTCTCGTCCAACATCAGTGCCTGACCTCACAAATGCGCTTCTAAAAGAATGGTCAAAAATTCCCATAAACACACTCCTAAACCTTGTGGAAAGCCTTCCCAGAAGAGTTAAAGCTGCAATAGCTGCAATGGGTGGGCCGACTCCATATTAAACCCTACGGATTACGAATGGGATGTCATTAAAGTTCATGTGCATGTAAAGGCAGGCGTCCCAAAACGTTTGGCAATATAGTGTATATAACACAGCAAATTGTGGATGATATGTGGCTATTTACAAGTTTAAAAAAAGCTAAATGCTATTTACACTACAGCACAATTGTGAGTATGATATTGCTTTTACACAATAGTTCAATAAACAATAAGTTAATATTAAGTGACTTACATGTTAGACATATTACAAGTTATGTCTGTTTTTGCTCTGCTAATGACAATAGTTCCAAACGAAACCACAGCTGAACCGAAGCAGTTTTTCATTCCTGAATGAATCAGCGTTTTGGCTGAATGAATGATTCAGTGACTCACTCATAAAGACTTGTTTCATTTCTGAATGATTCAGTCGTTTTTTAAAGAATTGGCTGAATGAATGATTCAGTGACTCACTCATAAAGACAATAGCTATATAGTATGCGAAAAACAGTACGCCAGCAGAGTAGTATGTCTGAATTCGTAGTATTCGAAAAACAGTAGGTGAAAAGTCCCTGGATGACCTACTACTTCCAAGCGAGATTCTGAAGTGCGCATTCGTTGGACACTTTACTATCCCATGAGGCCAAGGGAGAAGATTTATGAATGGAGGTGAAGTGATGTAACTGACAACATGGCGGATGTAGTACGTCCGGATTACATTCATACTACCCCCATTCATACTATATAGATCGTACTTTTTTAACGGTCACAAAGTAAGTTCAAATTCAAATGAAGTACCTACTTAGTATGCGATTTCGGAAGCAGCAATCTTGTTACTGATCTTTTCAGTATTGTTGAGCGAATCAGTTGAATGCATTAGGCTTTTCAACATTCAGTAATGCAGTCACTTGTCGCCACCTACTGATGTAACTATGTTACTGCACCCAGCACTATATCAAGCCTTTTGTCCAGTCCGCTGTATAAATAGTAAAGCCAGTCTAAGTTTATGTAATATTCTTAATCTTGATGCATTACTAATATATTTTCTAAGATAATCTGTTTTGTAGATATGACTTTTGTTATGTTTAAATAATGAGAATAATACATTTTGTAATTGTGTTTGGTGCTGTGGAAGTCTCTGTTCACAGCACCAAATTCAATTACAAGTTGATATTTATTGACTTACATTTTAGACATAATATTACAAGTTATGTCTTTTTTTGCTCTACTAACAACAATAGTTCCAAACAAAACCACAGCTTAACCATAGCGGTTTTTCATTCCTGAATAAATCAGCGTTTTTGAATAATTTGGTTGAATGAATGATTCAGTGACTCACTCATAAAGACTTGTTTACTCATAAAGACAATTTGTTACTGAATGTTTCAGTGTTTTTGAGTGAATAATTTAAATTAGACTATTAATTTAACATTCAGTAATGCAGTCACTTGTCGCCACCTACTGGTGTAACTATGTAACTGCACCCAGCACTATATCAGGCGTATTGTCCAGTCCGCTGTATAAATAGTAAAGCTAGTCTAAAGTTATGTAATATTCTTAAGTTATCTTGATGCATTACCATTACATTTTCACAAAAATAATTTGTTTTGTAGAAATGACTTTTGTTAGATTTAAATAATAAGAGTAAATACATTTTGTAATTGTGTAATTGTGCATTGTGAACGTCTTTGTTCTGTTCTCGATATGCATCTTATCTCGTGAATAATCAGTGCCGCACAAGTTCTCAAAGCTTCAGTTTCATACTGAAACCAATACATATGCATATAATCTCTATCTGAAACTTAGCCTGTTCAGAAATCTCTAGCTTTTTCCACACGTTTTTGAGTCTGTGGTCTGTTACATCAGTGCACATGACTGTGCTGATGATAACAGAAGCGGGTCAACAACAGCCTTAAGAAAGACTTCTGACTCATGTGAACATACGTGGGTGACGTCAGCAGGGTTACAACATTGACAAGGTTATTCGCATTCAATGATATTCGCTTATGCTCGTCAACTATTGGCAGTGAACGCAGACGTACAGATGCTGTGTTCTTGCAGCTATGCTTTATCAAATCTGCCTTCTGCTGGATATTCACTGAAAACAACAAGTGAATGCATCTAGTTTTAAGCACTACTGAAAAACAAGATATAACATCATTTTAAGCACAAAAAATATTGATGCAGAACATTAACATGCTCTTTTTCTCTGTAGGGTTGAAGTTAAAGTCCCGGATCATCTGATCATACAGAAGAACAACAGAAGATGTGGCCGTCGAGTGCAGAAGAACATGTGTTTGTCGCCTACTGATCCGTACTCGGGCATTCTCACTACTGGTAACACACACACACACACACACACACTTGGAGAGCTTTCAAAAGACAATAGTGTTATGACATTATGCAGCTTAATTTATTTCAAGTTCTGTTCTCATCCAGTGCAGTCAAACTGATATTACTGAATATAAAGTGTCTTTTAAATGCCTTATTTGCAAATGTCTTATGCTGATGAGTGGAGTTGTGTACCGAGTGTTGGTGTGTGTTGCGTCTCAGGCGTTACCGTAGATACAGATGAGCACTGGTGCTCTCAGATCAACAGACTGCAGCAGCTCATCGACAAACTGGAGTGTCAGGTGAATGCATCTAAATGTCCATTCACACAGAATAATCTTTATGTTTTCAGAATGTATATTGAGATTTGGTTTGCTTTTCATTTCTAGAGTCCAAAGTTGGAGCCACTGAAAGAAGATACACTGGCCAGCACGTACAAATCAGTGAGTTCTCCGATCCACCGCTTCAGAAGCATTTACCGTTAACTCATGACTCACAATGTGCCATCTCTGAACCCATTTGTCTTGGTTAAAATGCCTAAACATTGACATGTTAATGGTTCTTTCTCCTGTTGCTATGGAGGAGTCCACACATGACAGGATCTTCTGATTTTATAGTGTTGATTTGGAATTTTTTCGGCTTTTTTCACAGTTCTGATCAAATTGTTACAGTCTGATTCGCTACACAATAGACCACTGTGCCTTTAAGGATCTTTTGTGTGCCTTTTACAAGCTCGACCCTTTGTGAAAAAGAAGTACACTTTAGCATCCTTTAAAAATAAATAATACTTATGACAGAAATAATATACTTTAAAAGAATATACATGTTTTCAGACACTTAACTTGCATGTTAATTGGAATCAAATATTATTGCATTTATATTAAATGCAATTAGCTGAACTTTGTTGCGCTTAAGCAAGACTTAAGTACATCTTTATATTTAATTTCATATTTACTTCTATTATCTTTGAAATAAAGTGTTCTGCAGAATGCACTTAAAATAAAATAGTAACACTCCATTTTAGGGTCTTTTAACTAGTTGCTTATTAGCATGCATGGCTGTTTATTAATAATCACATATTAATGCCTTATTCTGCATGACCTTATTCTACATTCTTAATCCTACTGAATACCTAAACTTAACAACTACGGGTTACACTTTATTTTAAGGTGTCTGTGTTACAGTGTAATTATATATTTAAGTACTGAGTAATAACAATTAACTACATGTACTTACTAAAGGGTTAGGATTAGGGTTTGGTTTAGGCTTAGTTGCATGTAATTATGCATAATTTATAGTTATTACTACTGTAACTACATGTAATATGTGTAACAAGGACACTGTAAAATAAAGTGTTACCCAACTACCTTACTAACTATTAATAAGCAGTTAATTAGGAGTTTATTGAGGGAAAAGTCATAGTTAATAGTGAATACACTGAAATAGTTAATAGTGAATATTCTATTGAAATATGTATGTCATATAATTAAATATATTTGTAATTAATTACACATTTGTGATGAAGTTGCAATTTAGTAAATTACACACTAAATTATAATCAAGTACTTCACTCGTGCTTTAGTATGTTAGTCAACACACATTAAAATAAGTGTACTTCTGTAAAGCATGCCAAAAGATTAATTCATAAGGATTAAAAATGTACTTTAAAGTGAAACTTAATTTGACACTATAACAAAGTGCACTTTTTAAAAGGGTGTTAAGAAACAGTCATAAAACTGAACTCTCTTAGGTGGCCTTTGTTTTCATTAATATTATATTATCTGCAAGCACAGTTATATACACTTCTTTTTGACAAGGGACAATGTCAGCACTTTCAACGTATTTTAAATCATTATATTACACACAAGGACATGCGCGTGAATGAATAATGACAGCAGAAACACTCACTTGCTCTGCATGAAAACAGAAGCTAGCATTAGTTCTCTTTCTCCAGTTAGTCATGTTTGATCGCTGTGTTTCCTTCTCTAGAACATTCTGCTGGTGCAGAGACAGATGAGCGTGACGGAGAACGATCTCGAGGAGTTCCAGAAGGCTCTGAAGAGCTACGCCGACACCACCGCCAATCAGAACGACAACCTACAGTGAGAAAAACACATTCATATTATGAAGTTACTACCAAGATACTGTATGAACCATAATATAATAATGTTCCAAGAGAATATTAACCCTGTAAAAACTGACATATGAAGTAATCTCTCGTCCAGTGTGTCCATCCAGAAGCTTCCTGAGAAGAGCTGCTACATCATCTATGAGTTCTGGCAGGACCGCATTTCCTGGATGAGGTGTGTGTGTGTGTGTGTGTGTGTTGAGCAGCATAATGATTTAGAGAGTTGGTTCAGGGGTCTTTGTAAATCAAATCCTAATGGAGTCTATTTTTACGAACACAAGACAAGCACGGTCTAGTTTGAGGTTCACTCGGCCTCCTGCTGCAGTCCTCCATGTGCAGAAGCTCCTGCTGGGTTTTATATCTGTCAGGGTTCATGATCGGCCACGATTCTGTTCGGTCCACAACAGTTACACACTAAAACATTGATTACACGGGAAACAAAAATATGTTCTAAGAACATTTTGCTAACTTTCCAAAGTCTTGATGTTGTTTTGGGGCTTTACTAGAACAGGTTTTCATACTTTCATTCTCCTTTACAGCTCCTCTCTTCCCAGTCTGTCAGTAACGCTTTGTTTAGTTCCTGTCTCTATGAAGCCCCTCCTTCTGAAAAGCACAGCGCATTCTGATTGGTTGGCTGGAACCAGTGTGTTATGTTTGGTGAAGCTCTTTGAGCGTGTTTGATAACAATCATAAATGTTTCTTGAGGAGCAGATCATCATATTAGAATGATTTCTGAAGGATCATGTGACACTGAAGACTGGAGTAATGATGCTGAAAATTCAGCTTTGATCACAGGAATAAATTACACTTTACTATATATTCACATAGAAAACAGCTGTTTTAAATTATAAAAATATTTCACTTTTTTTTTTTTGGATCAAGTAAATGCAGCCTTGGAGAACATAAAAACATTAAACAATCTTACCAACCACTTTTGAATGGTAGTGTAAATAGATGCACCAAACCTGAATATTTAAGGTATACAGAAGTTTGGATTTATTAGCAAAAGTCAGCGCTTTTTATCTTTTAATTTGTATCTGTTAAAGCACTTCCTCCACAGGAGATAATTACATCGCAGTATTACTCACTGCAAATTATAATTAACTTATTTCTGAAATGATTTATTTCTTAAATTAGATCACCATATCTTTAAGGAGAAGATGAGATCCACACATAAGGAGTTTATACTTCACAATACTGTCATGTGAAGCATCACAAATGAGATTAGGTAACATGAGCCGTCACGTGTAAATCTTCTAGATCAGTGTGTGTTTGTGAAATTTGTGTTACTAGATGAGCCATCTGCTAATTTGAAATGAGTCTCGTTAGACCCTCAGCAATCTGGCTGGCAAACATAGAGTCGCACACACACACACTCACACACACACACACTCAAACATTTAAATTTCTAAATGAAGATGTACACTTTTTAAATGCACTCTTCTCTGCTCCCCAAGGATGCATTTGTTTGACCAAAAATACTTTAAAAACATCAAAATTGTGAAATATTATTACAATTTAAAATAGCTGTTTATTATGTAAATATATAGTAAAATGTAATTTATTCCTGTGATCAAAGCTGAATTTTCAGCATCATTACTCCAGTCTTCAGTGTCACATGATCCTTCAGAAATCATTCTAATATGATGATTTGCTGCTCAAGAAACATTTCTGATTATTATCAATAATGAAAACAGTATTTTTGTGGAAACTGTGATACATTTTATTTTTCAGAATTCTTTGACAAGTAACAATTAACTCACGTTTAACGCACAAGGAAAATATGCTGAAATGTCACTTGCGCACCACTAGTGGCATTGCAAAAATAATGATTTTCCAAACAAGCATTTCAGAGAAGTCTGAGACTTAAATGAAACTCAAAACTCAATTTAGTCTCCCGAGCGCTGAAGCAGCAGGCCGTTTTCATCTGTTGTTCATTATATCATCTCATAATATGAGATTGTCCTGACGTCCGTCGTTTCTCTGCAGTTATTTGCAGTCTGACGCCAGTAAGATGTTCCAGCGCTGCATCATAGACATGCTGGAGGACCCTGAGATCGTCTCCACGATGCTCATGCCTGGTAAGAGCATGTGTAGTCACATCATTTATTAGTTTAAGGCTGTTTCTAAATGCATCTGTCTCAGCCTGGAAGCAAAAGGAATTAAACACGGAGCTGAGTCGTCTTTAATGAGGAGTTATGATGCTTCATCTCTCTAATGTCCACCTGTTTCTTTCTCACAGCGTCCTGGTGGATCATGACAAACAACTAACAGCAACAAGAAAACACAGTTGAACCCCGATCGGAAAAATGACCCTGTTGTGTCTTTGAATTAATGAATAGCTCTAAAAAAAAAAAAATCATATCACACACCGTTTTTGTGTTGCATTTTATAGATAATGTCTGTCTGATAGAAAACAGAGAAAACAAAATGTTACACAGGGTTGTGCATCATTCAGAAGTGGATTCAGATGCTTGGATAAAGTGGATACAGAAATATTGAATTTGAATCAGTGTTTTTAGTTTTTATTTAATTTTTATTATAGTTATTATTTTGAATGAGTTTTTTTTATATATATATATTTTAGTAATTTTGTTATGTGCGTTTGTCTTTTTTTTTTTTTGTAAATATTGCTATTAAGTTTTATTTTTAGTTAGTTTTAGTTTTTATTTATTTCCAGTTAATAATTTTAGTGCTTCAACTTAAAGTTTTTCAGTTTATTGCCAAGGCAACATTTCTAATTTTGTTTAGTTTAAATTTTTAAATATTTTTATTTTATTTTATTATTATTTCAATAAACAAAAATGTTAATAGTTTTAAAGAAAGCAGAATTAAATAAAAATTCAAAGATATTAATATAAATGCTAAAGTATTTAAAATAATATATTTTATATATATTTAAAAAGCTACCTTTGTTTTTATTGACCAACGGAAGAATACTTAAATTCCTAGAATTTACTTAATATATTATTATTTAATAATAGATTCATATTTTGCTTGTAGTATTTATTTTTAAGTCGAATGGTGACCTTCTCTGCAAAATTAGGATCTGTTTTGATGGCTTTTAATTGTTTTGACAATTTAACTACACTGAGAAGAAAATATATCTACATGTCAGGGAATAGATAGTCATAATTAGTCAAAAATAATAATGTAAATATTTATGTTTTAGAGCTTGTGTTGAACTAATAGAGTTCCTCTGTGTGACTGTATTGAATTTCTTTGGAATTCACAACTCTTCGATTCAGATTCACATTCGTGAACCGAATCTTCAGATCTGAATTGTGCTCAACCCCGACGCTAACAGGCATGGGTGTGATTGATATTCTTCGCATGTATAGAAAATCAAAGCGTGTTTTGCTCCATTCCGTGATGAAGCTTTTCAAGCCAGTAGCTTTGATGCAGATACAGCGACTCTCAGAGCAAAACAACAAGAAGTAACACAAGAATTCACATGTTCTTGTAAATAATTATGATAACACTAGCAAAACGATCTGCTACTCGAGTCGAACACCTTTAAAGTCACTATTACTTCTCTGGATACTGGAACATGAAACTGCATGCCGATTAGGAGACGTTTTATAGTGTCAGTTGATTTGCAACAAACAATTATTTCTCAAGAGAAGTTTGAAATATAGGAGTCTGACTGTGAATAGAATAGACTTTTCATGGAGATGTATTGTAAACCCTCCTGAAGGTGTTTAGAGGACTATTTCACCCTCATTTACTGTACCTGTATAAACACAAAAAGTGGTGTTTGAGGAGTGAATGATGATTTCAGGGTGATCTATTCCTTTAGTTTACTGCATAGACACTGTAAGATCCTGGTTTGACTGTCTTATTGTTCGATGAACATGGAAACCTGCTAGTTGTTGTACTATTCATGCATCTTAACTGGAAAACACAAACCTGACCTTTTTGCTTTAGGTTTTTCACTTTATGTGGATTAGTCATTTGACTGAAAATAAAACTCGAATGATTATTCTGTGTGTGGTTTTGTTCTTCAATTATTTTAGCTTTTTAACTTTATAATAGCCTATCTTTTGTATCACTGTCACATTGTTTGTGGATGATATGTGAATATAAAGCAGCATGCTAGACTTTAAGAAGTCAGAAATGTTATAGCTACATCTTTCCAAATAATAGTAAAGATGCTTTCACTGTCTCATAATGACATGGTTCAGGGTTTTTGCATGATGCTTCTGAAATGAAGCAGAAACATTCAGCGCTGAGACGGCAGACAGTAATTAGGACTTTTAAGTTCTTGTCAAAGAGGGTAATTGGACAGTGATAAAAAAAAATGTGCGAAAAAAATCACAAACAAACATGCACTTGAATAAACACATCTGCGTCTTGATATATTATTAACTCTTAGGCTAATGTTAAATCTCTATGAGGAGTTAATCACAGTGTAAAACATGTCATTTCCTGTTGCCCGCAGGTGGTGCTATGACTGTAACTGAATATTGTCATGTAGATGTCTTCAGATCAGGACTCTAATAAAACGTGAAGTTTGGGGGAGATCCAACATTGTATACCCGAGTTACAACAACTTCCTGTTTCATGGCGGAACATCGAACTTAGGCCGCCACAGACACGCCCTTCAGTGAAAACTCTAGATCTTCACAATTTAATGTTGCAAAGGCATTTAGATTAGACTGACCAAATATTACGGTGATCCGATTAAAGCTCTAGGAGGAGTTCGTTAAATTTCAACATCTGGAAATGGCAAAAACTGCACACATTTTGCAAAGATAATCCAAAATATCTCACTTCCTGTTGGTTTTCGGATTTTGCTCCAAGAGACTTTTTTGTAGGTATTGGGCTGTTACATGTGTGTACCAAATTTCATTACTGTACGTGAAACATAGCACAAAGGGTGCTTAATTGAAATTTTGTAGGTGGCGCTATCGAGCCATTTTTCCACACATAATTCTGAAACCCATATCAGATGTAAATTTTCACCACTTCCAACGCGTGTGCAAAGTTTCATGAGTTTTCAAGCATGTTTAGGCCCTCAAAAATGCGATTCATTTCAAAGAAGAAGAATTGGCTGAGCAATTCCAATAGGGTCCTCACACCATCGTGCTCGTGCCCTAATAACAACTTTATTCAACAATTTCTTTTCTTCCATGTCAGTCTCCTACGCTGTTGACGTAGTAAACATAGTGCAGCGCTTCTGGGTTCTACTTCAGAACATTATTGGCCAGCGCTCAGTATCACACGCATATATCATGGCGCTCACGTGATCAGCGTTCTGATGTAGAACCCGGAATCACTGAATCACTGAATGTTACCTTTGGTCAGTTCAAGGATAATTTATTAAATTAATATTATTTATTTGAAAGAATAATGTCTATCCTTGTATTGTTCAACTGGTCGAGGTTTATATAGGATTTAGGAAGTCATTACTAATCAGTAATGCAATAATTTTTAGAGAGTAAATTACACCGTTTAAGATGTAATTAGTTGTTAGTAATTACTTTTTTAGAGTAACTTACCCAACACTGCTTGAATCACTTAAAGGTGGGGTGAGCGATATTTCAAAAACGCTGTTGGACATTGTTGATATTTGAAATAAACCCAAAAAAACCCCACCCCTCTCTTCATTGCTCCGCCTCCAAAACTCACAATCCAATCCTAACCACCCTGCACCCTGCATCTCGAACCTCGCTCGCCGAGTGCACTAACAACAGCTATGTTTCCACCCAAAGTTACGTATTTAACTTATGCGCAAATTTTGAATATCGCATATAACATTTGCGAATAAAGTTTCCATCCAGGGAGTCAAAAAGAACAAAACGTCACTTCCTGATACACTGGCGCTAAATATCACTAAGAAAAATGGAAGTTTCTGCAGTAGAAGCCACTGTATATAATAGTTTTCATATATAATAAATGATTTGCACCTCAAAGCACTCAGATGAAACAATAAACGCTGTCAGGTTATCTTGCATTCAGATGCTTGGTGGTTGTGAACGCAGGTGCTCCTGGGAGGGAATTATACTGAACCACTTTAACGATAGACTTGGCTCATCAGGCATTTCAGATGCTGTGCACCGAGATCGGTCCAGTTATGCTGTCACATTGCAAAGTCTTTTTTGATGCGCATCAAGGAATTTATTCGGTAAAAGTGTTTCCATCGTAGTTTATGCATATGTTTTCGTGTAGCATAAAATTTTTTATCATACTCATTTGAGTGCATAAGTTTTTTATGCGCATTTTTAGAATTTATGTGCATCTTGGCGTTTCCATCCAGCGTTTTTATGCGATATCCCAAAATGAGCATAAAAATAGGTGGAAGGAAACAGAGCGAATTATGCTAAACACCGCATTTTTTAGCGGTCGTCAGTGCATCTCTTGAGATAGGTTTACCTGCACATCTCTTAGCTAGCCTCTGTTACACATGAAATGCGAGTGGATGTCTGTGTATCACAGCTGACGCGCAACAAAATAATGCTTTACGAAAAATAAAGCATAGATGATGAACGAACGACAAGGAAGTGCAAAGAGTAAATACAAACAAGAGTTCGTTGTTAGTGTCCAACAGCACAGCGGCTCCAGACAATCATGACACTCAAACCCAGAGTTACTCACATTTGAAGCAGAATCAAAGCAGTTTTCAGGCCTTCCCGTTTAGCTCTCTCCAGCGTTGGAAAGCTTTTCTGATATAAACGCGGGTCCTAAAGCGCTTGCCCAGTCATAAACCTTCATTCCCGTGATATTCTTCTGAGCTTTTCTTTTTTGTATTGTGTCTCATCTCTCTCTCTGCAGTCTTTCTTCAAATCTCCCTCTTGCTCGTTCTCTGTCCTCGACCGTCATACGCCCCCTAATGCTGATTGGCTGCACGTTTGTTGTTGTTTGCTGGTGTGTTGGTCGGACTAACTTCCAAACAGCGTTTTTAAAATATATCGCTTACCCTACCTTTAATGAGGTCATGTTGCAACAATGCTATTGTTTGTTTATTGTTGTGTTCGTTCACATTCTATTTTTTGTACAATACTGCAGTATTTAGTAAGCATGATGCCAGTTTTCATTCTGAACATATACTTTTCTCTCTGTCTCCCTCTTCTGGTGGAGTTTGGCATTCGCGCATCCCAGGGTTATAGCAACTATAGTAAATTATAATAAATTACTCAATTGTAAATTTACTATATCCATAAAAAAAACATTTTTGTTACTTAAAATAAAATAAAATATAAATGCCAAGGAAACAATTCTCATTTTAAATGTAGTTTAAAAACAGTATTAAAATATCTAAAACTAAAAATAGAGAAAAAAAACTATAAAGGCCTAGACATGCTTTTGTGAGAGTGTGTGTCTGTGTGAGTGATTAGTTTTCCAGTGTGTATTCACTGTGACAGACATCCAAACCCACCGAGGCAGAAATGTCAAGAGTGTCGACTGAAGTGAAGCGATTATGATTGGTGGTGTTGCATTCAGACTTTATTTCTGCACTGGTTTTTGTGTGCGTGACTGTCATTTATACGTTTAATCAAGTCGTGATGTTCCAAAACACTCTTAAATGTCAAGAAACTTTATTATAGTATAATGATGACAGAGATGTTTGTGAGGATGAGTGTGTGTGGGTGAAGATGACACACACACACACACTGATCCTGCACATCTGCATGCTATGAATGACTAATGCTGTCTGTCTTCATTAATGTTAATGTTTAAACCTCCAGAGCATCAAAATACTAGACAATCTGCTCGCCTGTTCAGTCCAAAAAAAAATCTCAAACTACAAAGCAAAAAAACTCAGCTAGAGGATGCAATATGGATTTCATTTTTACAAAAAACATTGTATTTGCCATATTTAAATGATAGGCTACTTTCTTTTTGAAAAATCCATGTTGAAAATCCTTGGAATTTTACACATTTCAAGTCAAAAGTCTTATGATAGTTTTGATGAAGGTGTGAAATTAAGAGTTCAATAACTGTTGAATAAGTGAAAGGATGGTACAAAAAATCCCAACAGCAAGGGTTAAAGATAACGGGTCAAAAACACTTCAGAAAAATAATTGTTTTCCATATAGTGAAGATGAATGGATTCACTGTGAAGGTGGAAAGTGACACATATTGATGCTCCAATCACAAGACAGATTCACCCTGTCATTATTGCTGATGTATCTGCATTATGACATTATAGACCCTCAGGGCCCTATATAATATAAGTATATTTACATGAGTTTTAATCCAAACAAACTTTATTTATTTGACTAACCTAAAATCGACTATGAATCAGTCGGTTGGTCATGTTAACTAATTCCTTTAGTCACTCCATATGAAAAGAGCTGGTAAAAGCAGTGTGTTTCTGCCATCTAGTGGAGGAACGTGAAAAAACACCCGCCAAATTCCTGAAATACTCACTTTGAGCAAATTTAAAGGGATAGTTCAGCCAAAAATGAAAATTCTGTCATCATTTACTCACCCTCATGTTGTTCCAGACCTGTATGAGTTTCTCTGTTCTCCTTAATTTCTTTGGGGAGGAAACTATGGTATGGTAAACATAGTAAAATAATTAGGTAAAATGTCCCTTTTTCTCATTTTAGTCTCCTGACCATAGAGGTCACTAAATCTCATCGCAACACATTTCTTGATTGTTGAAGATTTCCCATCTGAAAATCAACATTTGTGATTTATTGTTCAAAATTTGATCACAATAGTGATATGTGAATTTAGTTTATATTGGACTATATCTAAATCAGATGACAGCTGGAATGAGTTTTCCCTATGGCAACTAAATTGGCATAAATTAATGCATCTTCATTCTGTACATGGTGAAGTCTTCTGTAAAGCTGCAGTCTGTAAGTTTTGCCTCTTTGTCGCCATCTCTGTTCGAGACCCGCAATTGCAGTTATTTGCGGCTCCTTAGCGCGGATGAATGTCAGTCACCGCACCGGTGGATACTATATGATCAAAACAACAATTTTCACTGGAAAATGTCATCTGAACAAGTAAGTAACATGTTAGCTACTTTTGTTCTGACCAACTGAGGAAAAAAAAGCATTACAATAAATACAATAAAATTACAAAAAATATCACATCAATCCATGCAAATTACTATTATTGCTACACTTTGTTAACAACATCAGGATTGCGTGACTGCGTGTATTTTAGAGTGTATTAGCATTACCTGTAGATTTAAATTTCTGTACAGTCTAATCTCTAACGTTAATTTGTCATACAATCCACCATCAAAATGATAAGTTTAAATATTGCAGCTGCTGTGAGAAAAGGCTATTAAATGATCCGCCTCAAATGCCATATAGCCTACAAGCTGGGACTCCTTCTTCATGTAAACATACGTGACGTAAAGACGAATGGCGGCATGTTCGATTTTCCCGCGGAAACCCACCAGTACCACCTGAATTATAAAACATTATTACAAGCTTACTGTTGTGAATCGGGCTAAGGTAAGGAGATGGTTTTGAACGCTGGTTATGTACTTGCTCAAATTGATTTTGGATCATTTTTAACTAAGAAAAGTTACAGACTGCAGCTTTAAATGTTATATTTTAGCATCTGTTACAGTAAATGCTTCTTACCCTACATTTTAAAGGGTTTTTTATTCTATATAAATATCAGTGCAAAAACAACACACCTTAAAATTACTATTAAATAGATGGACTATCAAATCAGCTGAATAGTAAACCTGTTATGATGTGCTTCGTTTACACATTTTCATTACGATCAAATCCACAAACACAACGACCACCGAAGCCCCGAGGCCACGTTAATGTCTTTATTTTTTAATATCTACTTCATACCAATATTCAAGAATTCTTGAAGGGAAAAAAATGAATGTCACAGAGTAGCTCACAAAATAAAGATTCTCTTGCACCGTTATATTTTACACATTCTGATAATGAAAAAATAAATCAACATGTTGTGTACCGTACGAAACAAAGGTAGCTGAAGAAATAAAAGAAAAGAAACAGACTCACCGATCCCTTCACTCTCTACATGTGGAACAAACATCAAATTATGTACATATCCTCCTGAGATTTTAAAATTTTTGCGTGTTGATCCACACAGACCGGTTCACACTAGACCTGGTTTGGTGGTTTTTATGTCTATATAGTACCATTCGGATCTGAAGATGATGATTGTACAAACGGACCCTGATCAAAACTGGTCCCTTCAGACCAGGGTTTGATAACCATGTTTAACACACACTTACTGTACATACAGTGCACATCTGATGCACTAAAGTACCAATTCTCTGATAATATTGTCATTTAATAAAGTCTGGAACAGGAACGAAACATGTCACAGCATTGACAGCTTTGGTGAATCCATCACTTTTATATTGCTCTGATATTTACAGAAACACACACTCACACACGCACACAAACAAACAAACAAACAAACGCTCACGTAACACTGACAACAGTTTGTGCGGGTGAAACCAATCACCAGAAGATCTGCACCAAATAAGCCAAAAACACGTCGTCCTGTCGGTTAGAAGTGAATAGACTCGCAAGAAACATGTCTGAATATCCTGGTTCTGTCAAATCCGTGAATTACAATCGTCTTTTCCGCTAGTGTCCACTGGCGTCCGGGGTGGAGGAGGAGGACGCCGGCGTGGACGGTGTGGACGCTCTGGAGGTGTTGGAGGTTTTCTCCAGGCCGGGACTGGGGACGGGGCCGCTCTCGGGGGCTTTGGCCAGGATGCGTGCACTCAGGGCGGACATGGGTTTGGGCTGCGTCTGGAGCCCCGGGCTGCAGATGAGATGATGTCGCTCCCAATCCTTGTGCTGACAGAAGGAGCCGCAGTATCGCGCCGCGTTACAGCCGCTGCACGTCTCGCTCGCCTTACGACCGCAGTTCCAACAACACTGACAACCACACAGAGACACATGACTTATGGTCATTATTACAATATAAATATAGAAACATTACACATTACAATATTAAATATAATATTAAATTCACACTAATATTACATATTCACACTAATATTAAATTCACACTAATATTACATATTCACACTAATATTAAATTCACACTATAAATACCATTATTATGCAAAAATGCATTACATTGATTAAAAGTGACAGTATATATATATATATATATATATACACTATATATATTATATATAGTATATATATATATACACACTATATATATTATATATAGTATATATATATATATATATTTATTATAATATAGTATATATATATATATATATATATATATATATATATATATATTATAATATATATATTATATATATTATTTATTTGATCATATATATATATATATATAGTATTTATTTTATCTTACATATAGCATTTATTTTATCTTTTATATATATATATATATATATATATATATATATATATATATATATATATATATATATATATATATTATTTATTTCATCTTTTATATATACATATATATAGTATTTATTTTATCATATATATATAGTATTTACTTTATCTTTTATATATATATATATATATATATATATATATATATATATATATATATATATATATATATATATATATATAGTATTTATTTGATCTTGTTTCTTGAGCATCAAATCATATTAGAATGATTTCTGAAGGATCATGTGACACTGAAGACTGGAGTAATGATGCTAAAAATTCAGCTTATCATCAACAAAATAAATTAAATTTTACTATATATTCACATAGAAAACAGCTATTTTAAATCATAATAATATTTCACAATTTCTGATGTATTTTTGATCAAATAAATGCAGCTTTGGTGAGGATAAGAGACTTAACATTTAAAAACATTTAAAAACCCAAACATTTGATGTGTAATATTGTAATTTAATATTTTAAATAATACTCTAATGTTTGTAAATTTACTATATGCCCGTTAATAGTGATATTTGATATTTTAGCACCAAATTTTGATTTAAAATTGTTTACCAGCAGGTTTGTGTGGGTGGTAATAGTACAGTGTTGATTTGGTCAGGCAAACAGCACTAATGTTTGTATTATAATGAGCCTCATTTGCATAGAAAAGCCTGAGTTTAAATATTCATGATGCATTGCTGGTTTGTTAGGTTGCTCAGTGAATTAAGAAAGGTTCAGCGTGACCCTCACCTCACTGGAGTCCTCCTGCTCGTTGATGACCTGTATGGCGTCTTCGGTGGCTTTCCTCTTGGCCTCAGCGAGAGTTTTCTCCATCTTGGCTCTCTCGGCTGTGATCATCTCGAAAGCTTTCTGTTCGGCCTCGGCGACGGCCTTCTGCACCTCGTCCATCGCTTGCCGCTTCACCTCGTTCACCGCTTCCTCTGCAGAAGATCGGATGAGAACAAAACTTGAGCTGAATAATACATTTCTGTAGAGAATTTGAATGTTTGATGAGTTTCATGCATTGCATTTTGTTGTAATAAAACAAGTTATCAATATTGAACAAAGAGCTTGTTTCATTTCTGAAAGTGTGATTAATGAGAAAGGAGACTGAGGAACAGGTGGTAGGGGAGAAAACAGGTTTCCCAGGGTGCATCTGGGTTGCCGCCCTTACCGGCTTTCCTCCATATCTCATCAGGCACGTAGCCAGAGCTGGAGCGCAGGGGAAGATCCCTCTGAGAGTCTGCATGAGAGAAAAACAAAGATATTAGGAGCAAATTACCATCAAAACCATGCAGGAGGAACAGATATGGAAGCACGAGAGAGGACGGGCCGCTTCGTGATTCTTGGGCAGCGTTTGGTCACAGATGGTGTTGAGAAACAGCCAGATATCAGCGTTTGAGACGACATTCCCTCAGATTGGACCCAAATACACAACACCTGCTCGATCAGCAGGCTCACACACACACAAATTCTCGCATATAGAGACGCACACACACACACACACACACACACACACACTACTTTGTTAGGAGAGGATGAGTAACTAGGTGATGTTAGTACTGTAGTTAACCACACCACCACTAGGGGGAAGTTGATTTAAACTGAAAAATTTCCTCAAACTCTGCAAAATGCTTCTCTCAAAGTCTGGTTGTGCTTTCTAAATGAGCCCCTGATTATGTCTCTTTTGATTATGTCTTTTTGTTATTTTAGTAATATTTATAAAAAATAGGCGCATTTTCTTAAAGCAAATCAGTGTTATTACTAAATAAAATTATTAAAACATTTTCAATGATTAAAATAAAGCTGACATATTATAAGCTAAATAAATATTAGATAAAAAAATATTTATATACTATTTTTTTTTTTTTGATTTTAATTTTTAGTTTAAGTTTTGGTAATTTTATATGCTTTCGTCTTTTTTATTAATTTTTTCTTTTATATATATATATATATATATATATATATTACTATTTAGGTTTAATTTATTTTTATTTCAGGTTTAGCTTTAGTTCAGTTTTATTTTTTACTTATTTCCAGTTAATAATTATAGTACTTCAACTTTTTTCAGTTATTTTTTCAATCAATTTCTGATTTTTAGTTTAAAGTTTAATGTTTTTCCATCTTATATTTATATTTTATATTATTTTATTTCAGCTTTATTTCAATTTAAAAAATTTTTTAAATAGTTTTAATTAACAGCAATCTTTTTTTGCTTATATATATATATATATATATTTATTTATTTATTTTTTATTTTTTTTTTGTCTACAATTTTGTAATTTGTCTCATATTTGATGAAGTCTGCATCATTTTCTTGTTTATGAAGCTCAGCTATATTAGTGTATTGGAGTGTGTATTGTAATTGGAGATATATATATATATATATATATATATATATATATCCTTCAATTCTGCAATATGAGCTTAAATTTAATTGCATCTCTGGAAGTCTGGCAGTGCTTTAAAAGCTCAGTGACAAGAAGGGGGCAAAGTTCAAACTGTTTGAGCTTGAAATGATTCTGAACACTAAATGACTCACCTGTATTGATTCCCTCTGCTGACAGAGGGCTGTGTGTCTTGGTGAAGGGAAGATTTCCTGATGTCGTCCCGTTTTTGCGTCCGTCATCGTGTGGGTTGGAGCGTCGCCGCCAGTAATTAAGTTCCTCGCGGTCCGACTCCTGACAGCGCCGCAGAACGCTCACAGAACGCCGCGTTTTCTCCACCATGTCCACAATGCAATTCAACACCTACAACCAGACATGACAGAAAAATTTATTACACATGACATTTAGTACATGTCATAAATTCATATATATATACATTAAAGTATTGATAATGAGATTTGTTTGCATTACATTAATGAGTTTCACTGGAGAATGTTCTTAATTTTCATTTTACAATGCAAAAACTCTAAAAATAGGCTTATTTTCTTAAAGCAATTCAGTGTTATTACTAACTAAAATTATTAAAACATTTTTATTGATTGAAATAAAGCTGAATTATTATAAGCTGAATAAATATTAGATAAAAACGTAAACAAATATGAAATAAGTTTAATTACTAAAACTAAAATATAAATAAATTTATTAAAACAAAAACTAATAAAAAAAAAAGACAAAAGAACATAAATCACCTAAAACTAAAAAATTAAAGCTAAAAATAAAAGCTTCAAAATATTAATAAATGCCATAATAGAACATAAATGATAACAAAATAACACGAAAATGATTTTGTTCATGATTTTCAAGTGAAATGCACTGCAGACACGTGCTTGACAGGTTTTGTGAGATTCACCGTCTAATATCCCTACTGTACCGTGGTATCAGCACAGTATTTTTTTGTAAGAATTTTTAATAAATCCATTCTCACATGATCCAGATGTCTCCATTCTTCAGCCCACTCTCTCTCCGTCAGTCTGTGGTCTACAGGTTCCTCACGGTAGCCTCCGTTACTGCCTGAAAATGGCAACAAAAAACACGTCAGAAATTCACGAGGAGTTTAAAAGTAATCTTAAACTCAAGCTGCCGTCAGTCAGTACCTGGCAGCCGCGGCCTGTCCTTCAGCTCCCTCAGCTCCAGGATACGGTGTGGTTCTCTGTACAGCTGAGGTGTGCTGATGTCATCCAGAGCGTAGTGCTGCAGAGGGGGCGGAGTCGGGTGGATCTGGGTGGGGAGCTGGAGCGGGTGGGCGGGGCTGTGTCTGGGGGCGGGGCTAATGGTGCAGATTCGTTTGGCAGGAGGCTCCAGGGAGGCGGGAGGCCGCTCGTGAAAACCATTCTCTTTACTTCTGGAGTGAATAATAACAAAATAAGTAAGATACAAATCACTTAGAAAAGCAGCATGGTTTTTGGACCTGTACTATGACAATTCTGAAGTACCTTGCAGTAAATACCATGATATATGAATATGGTAACCATTCAGATCCATGTTATATATCAAAGCACAATGGTAAATAATCCTTCATAACACACTGAAAAAAAAAAAAAAAATTGGTGTAGGATTTACTTTAAAACAATTTTCACAGAAATTCCTAGTAAATTTCACAAATAATTACAAAGAAACATTTTGAAGTAGAAATAGTATTTAATTTCATGTTTGTTTATGTTTTTTATCTAATATTTATTTAGCTTTATTTCAATCAATGAAAATGTTTTAATAATTTTAGTTATTAATAACACTGATTTGCTTTAAGAAGCTAAGCCTATTTTTAGTGTTTTTGCATTGTAAAATTATGAAAATTAAGAACATTCTCCAGTGAAACTATTGTATACCATGTTTTTTGGACATTATACCATGGAAATGTTCACATTTTCTTCTGTACAATGGCATAAAATATTTTTTGGTCATGGTACCATGGAAATACCATGTTTTTTGGACAATGTTTTTTATCACAGAAATATCATGGTATTTTTTGAGGTATCTTGCAGTACTAATGTAAACATCATGACATGTGAATAACATATATATATATATATATATATATATATATAAAAATTATAATGTTATCTGATACCATAACTTGAAAAACAAGTTTTCGAATTTGTAAATAAAGAAAAAAAAAGATGTTTTCCAAGAAAATACTGTTCCAGTCTTTCTACTTTAAAATTTCATGTTGAATTCAATGTCTTACTTGCCATAAATTGTGAAATTTACTAGCAATTTCTGAGAAAAAACTGTTTCTACACCAATTTTTTTAAAGTGCACTTACAAATATTATACCATGTTTGTCATTCCATGTTTTTTTGAACATTGTACCATGGAAACACCATGCTTTTTGTTCTTGTCACAGTAATATCATGGTATTTTTGAGGTACCTTGCAGAACTAATGTAAACATCATGGCATGTGATGTGAATAAACACACACACACACATATATATATATATATATATATATCTGTGTGTGTGTGTGTGTGTGTGTGTATATATATCTATGTATGTATCAAATACTGCAATGCTTTAATATATACATATACTGTATATATATATATTTAAAGTATTAAAGTATTGCAGTATCTGATACCATAACTTTATTTTAAAGCAAACCTCAAGGTCTTATGTCTCGGAGCATGTCTGCATGTGTTCATACCGGTTAGGACTGTGTCGTTTGCTGCTGTCATTGGGCTCCAGCAGGAGTTCAGAGGAGTCGGCCGGTGACGGGACGGTGGTGCTGAGCAGGAGGTGTTCGTGCTGGGACAGATACTGCGCTGGAGTCTGTTTGGCGGCCCGAGCACAGTGCAGCAGCTCCCTCTGCAGTAGGGGCAGGTTGGCCTGTGTGGAGGACACAAATCTCACTGCATAACAAGCATCAACTAAATGGAAGATTGCTAGTAATCAAACCCACTTTGGAAGCAAGTGGTCTAAACTAATCAAAGACCACTACATTTTTTGCATTTTTCCTGATAAGAGTGGAGATAAAGGTCAAAAAGATTTCTTCCTCGACAGACTCAGAGGAGCCACAGCGCGCATGAAAACTCAAAGCAGCCTTCGCCCGAGGCATCTGCTCAGCGTCACTGCATGTTCTGCTCACTATTACAGCTCCAGACCAACATCTCGTCAAAATAGTCCATAAATCTTTCATGCAAAAACACTTCAGCCGCAGGAGGATGGAAATGAAGAAGAGAAACAATCGCCGAAATGAAACAAAACAGACTCAGCGCTCCATTTCTTATATGATGAGCATGTGAGTTTGATTACTAATGTGAACATATGAAGACTGTTAAACCATCTGGCAAACACAAGGGGAAAATACTCTCTCATGTAACCATAAATTAATGTACACATCTCTCTCTCAGTAAATACCGTGACACATCAAGCCGACGTCAAAGAACTAGCGGCGACAAATCTGACACCGCAAAGACTACAGGCGACTGTCAAAGACTACAGCCAACGGTAGGTACTTATTTTGAATAATTACATACTTCACGACTGCTAAAAAAGTGTTCTATCTAGTATGAATGTGTGTAGTATGACTGTATGAAAAAGAAGTATGCTTCAAGTTCATTTTATTAAGTATACTTAAGTAATGTTCAAGTACATTTTTAAGTATATTTATGTAGTAAGTATACGAATATCAATGTACTAGTAGTATACTTGTAAGATAATGCTTGGGACTAAATTGGCACACTTTTTAGTATATAAAGTATACGTTTAAGTATACTATAAGTGCAACAGTAGTGCTTTAACTAGTTCACAACTTTATAAGACAGTATGTAAAACTATGTGAAAAAGTATTTACTCAATCAAAAGAGTAAACACAACTACAAGCCAAGTATACTAAAAATATAGGCCAAATATACTTGCACATTTCTGTCAGTACAAGTCAAGCATACTTAAGTGCAATTTTAAGTATATACTTCCTTATTTTCAGTTTTAAAGAAGTATACTAATAGTACACTTGAATAAACTTCTTTTTCGTAATGGTGGACATACTACATTCGCCATGTTGCCCTTATCATGTGACCTATCGGTGACGCTTCACTGCCAATCATAAACCTTCTCCCATGGCCTCATGGGATAGTAAAGTGTCCATCATATGCACACTTCGGAATCTCACTAGAAGTAGTACGTCATCCGGGGACTTTTTGCTGGAACATACTTCTTTTGTCACATACTGTTTTTTGCCTAGCATATAGTAGGGAAGTATGTGATTTGGGATTCAGCCCAAGACTAGGATGCTTAATAATTTCAATGAACCAGTTCAATAAAAATGATTCAGTGATTCACTCAGTTCACACTTTTATTAAATAAAACATGAATAAATGCAGCTGGTATCGCTTTGCTTTGTATTAAATTATATGAATGGTTCTGATTTTAGTTGTATTTGTCATATTTACTGATGCTATCACAATCACAAAATAATTTAGTACTTATGATAATCATAACAATTCTGTTTTCACAGACTATATTAAACATGATTTTCTGGAATGCTTTAAAATGTTTTCTAAACCCAGGACAAGAATCCCTATTTTTTATTACAAGTACGACAAACATCTCTGTTCATGATTAACTTCGCCCTGCTCTCACATATGCCGCCTGTCATTCATGTTCTCTTGTTTTACGCCGGCAAATATTCCCGGACAACTGTGTCAACCGCTGCCGAGCTCCATATGCTGCACAGGCCCCGTAAAAACAACCTGCAACGGTTTATAGTCATGTTTCACACTTCCGACCGCCTGGAATTCTCGGAAGTCTCAGTCTGCTCCATAAATTACCAAAGGAAATATTAGATACCTTACACTTTCTCTGTTAATCATCCCCGTCATGCACGGCATTTGAAAAACGTCGAATTCAAGCAGCTTCACATGTTTCATCCTAAATATCTTTACAGGGATTCAATAATATCCCCAAAACTTTTTTTATTGGCTTTAATGGTGTTTTAATGTCCCAGCTAACAGGGAACGCTCTCTGAACTTTCAGAGCAACAAGTTCTTCCTGTAACATGTGTTTTCTGGTAAGTTATCTGGTCTTTAACTTGGTTTTTGAAACATTTAACTCTTTATACCGTAAGTTTTCCGCCGATGTCATGACAAATCAGGTCCTCCCTCGAAATCGGGTCCCCCCAAACTGTCAGTTAATGATCCTCCGTAGTATATACCTCAGAAGTCTGTGCCTTCATGCACAAACGATGCCTTACAAGTCAATGCCTGATAGGGCAGCGAGGAAGCAAGCCTAGGTTTTCGGATGCAGCCAATGGGATCGCTTGGGGTCCTAATGGAGACCAGATTTCGGGGGACCCAATTTGTGACTACTTTTTGTACTATGTACTGCAGTGGTCTCAAACTCAATTCCTGGAGGGCCACAGCTCTGCACAGTTTTGCTCCAACCCTAATCAAACACACCTGATCCAGCTAATCAAGTCTTCAGGATTACTGGAAACTTCTAAAAATGCCTTCAGGGCTTAAAGGGTTAAAAAACTGGACGTTTTGAACGTTCAGAGAACAACATTTTCATAACTTAATGGGAATTTTTTAGCACATCTACTCTTTTACTGGTCATTTACCTTTAAGAATGGTATTACGAACGGCCTTAAGGGGAAGTTTGTGGCTTCTTGCAGTCTGGAGTGAAACTCTTCAATGGTGACGGTGGAATTCTGTGGGGAAAAAGACGCTTGTTAACCCCTTCCACACATGACCAAACTCTGCTCGTGCAGACATGTATGTTATAGACGTACCACTAAAGCGAGCACCAGGTTTCGGACGCTCTCTCCGATCTCGGGCGAGATGTCGTTGCCGAACTGCTGCAGCGTGGTGAGGAAGCGCTTGAGTTTGCTC
This sequence comes from Hypophthalmichthys molitrix, assembly GCA_037950675.1. NCBI lineage: Eukaryota > Metazoa > Chordata > Actinopteri > Cypriniformes > Xenocyprididae > Hypophthalmichthys > Hypophthalmichthys molitrix. The sequence goes on from CM075497.1 coordinate 31,898,764, forward strand.
AGCTGCCGCGCGCCGCAGGTGGCCGGAAGCTGCTGATTGGCCAGCGAAGAGGAAGATGATGATGACGGCCCGTTGCTGTAGCGCTGAGGCGGCGAGGGAACGGCGTTGAGCATCGGCGGGGAATGATTGATCCCATTGGTCACTGCACAAACAGGGAATAATCATAGTAATGTTAGCAATAATCTGAAAACACATTATTATTTATATACTATTTAGTTTAAGTTTTGTTTTTGGGTCATTTTTTTCAGTTTTAATGGTTTGAGTATGTACTATGATTTTACATCAGTGTTGTGACATCCTATCACACATACACAAAGGTCTTTGTCACATGCTGTTTGTGTAACAACGTTACTGATAATCCTCATTTTGGCTGCGTGAGATTCTCCAGCTTCGTTGTTGTTGAGCAACCGAAGCTTGAGCTGTTAAAGCTCCGCCCTCTTCTGGAAAGGGGGCGGGAGCAGCAGCTCATTTGCATTTAAAGGGACACACACAAAAACGACGTGTTTTTGCTCTGTGAAAGGGGCTTTATAGGTCCTCTTTAATAACTATAGCTTCAGTCTCTGATTCATCAGCTTTTAATAAATTTTAAGTAGACTTGTCCAAAACTTGTCTCCTTTATCATTAGGAGTAGATATTATGGAATACTTTTCAGTATATACTGCCTACTAAGAATAGTACACGGAACAAAATGCATGATTCCACAATTAAATTTCACACAACTAGTATGCCACATTGTTGTCACATGACTTAGGCTTTAATCACTTCTGTTTGATTTATCGCTCTGGAAGTGGAAGGTCAAGTGAAGCACATCGCATACTACATATTGCAAATTTGGACATGCAATAGGTTTTTTGGTTATTCCATGCATGCAAATGGTAAAAGCAGTAATGTAGTATGACACACTAATGCCTATATAGTACAGATAGCATGCAGGTTTGAATGAGTCTCACATGCTGTGGTGGAGAACGCTGCCGGACGAGGTCCGCTGGGGTTGATGGAGGGCAGAGGGGGCATGACGGAGACGGTTGGTCTGGAATGAGTCTTTCCATCCACTGGGGAACCGGGCATGGCAGGAACGTTCTTCTCTGAGCTGTCTGAAAACCAGAGACAATGAGCTGGAGATTGACACATCACTTATTTTCTTTGTAATCACGAAGGTTCCTGTTTGTTCATGTCAAGATTTCCATTAAAATGCAATAAGAACATCTCTGATCTCATTTGGTCTGACATAAAAGAAAGAACTCGATCCTCTCATTTCTTAACCGTTTCCATCTTGCACAGGCACCAAAAGTTCATCATCTCTACAATCATTAACAGAAGCACAAATGCAAACGACTGAATTTGGATATTCCTAAGCACACAATGTGTCTCATGCATTGATATGCAACTGATGCATTGATATGCAATTCATGTATAAAGAGACTTCGACAATCCAATTGAGCCTTTAAAAGTGCCATACATTTCTAATCTTAACCCTCACACTCGTACTAAACCCATCATCATCTCCTTTCTGGTGCACACCAGATGTTTTCTGCCCTTGTTTAAGAACCGTGGAGTCCCGGCAGCTGAAGTGCAAATGAACCAGGTTTTGTCCTCGGGAAAGAAAGGGTGATCATTGAGGGCGCTTAAGAATGGAGAATCGGGCCATTTCACGCTTGCTAACTAGGCTTCACAAAAGCCGTCAAGGGCTAAACGCATACTTTCTGCTTTTGAATGGACCACCAGGCCCAAAAGTCGTAGATCAGAGGTGCTGTTGTTCTAAAAGAGCCGTGAGAGAAGCTATCGGCCTCATTTCGAGTATATCAGACCGCGGAAGACGCTTTTACAAAGGCGGCTAATAGACCCACACAGATCGAGTTGTCAAAGGTCATGAAACGCTTCTTACCAGACGACTTTTCATAGGCGGACGGGGCTTCTCCGGGTGAAAAGCGTGTTTTGTTTAATGTTTATTCATGGGAAACTAATGCAGTGAATGCGTTTCTCCATGAGGGATTACGCCGTATAGTTTTTAAATGGGCCTCTCCACTTAACAATGAAAAGTAAGGCGGCTTTTAATGGGATTGTTATAGCGATCCATTTGTACGTTTCATTGCAGTCGCGATACACAGACATATTGAAGGAGCCCGACACATAGCAGAAGAGTTGAGTGCAATCTATGTCCAATTGTCAAGAAATCCTTTAAAATGTTGCGTCAGATATATTTAATATGCTATTATGTTGATTATTTAGTGCTGTCAAAATGATTAATCGCATTTAACATAAAAATTTGTGCTTATATATGTGTATGTACACACACACACACATATATAATATATATACACACATATATTATATAAACACAAACTTTTATTTTAGATGCGATTAATCGTGATTAATCAATTTGACAGCCCTAGTTTATATATTTATATACTATACTACTGTAAAATATACATTTACAAATATATTATTATGTACAAACTCTATTTGTTTGTGTAGAGCATTAAATTATATATATATATATATATATATATATATATACACACACACAAGTCTGCATGGAAATGGAAAAAAAGCAATTATATTTTTGCATTGTATTCTGGAGTCTAAGCTCATTTAATTTTTTACAATGAATCTCATATAAAAGAAGAAATATGACTAATCACGTTTCAAATCAAAGCAATTACATTTTGCATAAAGAAAATAAACTGTTACATTGTATTCTGCAGTTCAGGCTCATTGCATTTACTGAAATGAATCTCATATAAACAAAGAAATATGACAAATGTTGACATGTTTCAAATCAACGGGAAAAAGTCATATTTTGCTTGAAGAAAATAAAATACATTTGAATTCTGTAGTTTAAGCTTGTTTCATTTATTGCACTGAATGTTATTCTCTTTTAAATGTGCTTTTATTGTGACTGAGACTCAAACAAAATCATCATCTTAACGCACTAATCGAAAGCGCCGCAGTCACAGGTGTGACACACTTTTGCACGGACACAGACAAATCTTGTGGTTTGCAAGCGCACCTGAGCCCCGCTCCAGGTCCTTCAGGCTGCCCCTCTTAATGCCTGACTGAAAAATCATATGCCATCTTTTTTTTTCCTTCCATGTACACCTGTTTCCTTCCTAGGAGGCAGGAAGTGGGAACGCGGGAAGGACTGGGAGAAACAGGAAGCCCAGCCATTTGGGTTTGTGCCACACCATAGGATGTACACAAACCCTCCCGTATCCTCCGTCTGTTAGCAGAGATTATCATCACACCTGTGGAGAACTACTGACACATACAGTTTCACTAGTAAAGCTAAAATCACATTGATTCTGATTGAACACACGTTCATTATAAGATATTACAGATCAAAATATCACCAGACTGATCGGTCAGCCAATATTTGGCCATTTTCAGAGTATCAATAAAGCCAGAAGTTTTTTAATCAACCATATTATTATCAAATATTTTCATTTTTTTTTGTTTAAATATTGTGTATAATAACAATTCATATTATTTTATCAACTGTGTGTGCATATTGTTAAATTCTACTGAGTATAAATATATTTGCATAAACTGGCTGCTCTTCAAAAACATAGTAATATTTATGTTAATGCATAATATGCATATGCTTAAATGCAAAAGTATTACTCTTTTGTTTATGCATATGCATGTTATGCATATTTTATGCATTTATGCATAAACAAATAAATATTACTATATTTATTATTTCAGTTATGCATAAATGCATAAAATATGCATATGTTTGAATGCAAAAACATTATTGTTTTATTTACGCATTTATGCATATTTTATGCATTTATGCATAATTATGCGTAACTGAAATTAAAAAATGAACGCTTATAAAAATATTCTAACTGTTGATACAAGTGTTTTTTGTGGTCTCAGGGACACATGGCAGGTGTGGAGACTTTGGTTATCAGTCAGTGAATTGAAAGCATCCTTGCCTTCCACCTGAGTCCAGCACAAACACACACACACAATAAACACACTTCCTCCTGCCGGTGAACACACAGCTGCGGTGCGGATCCGTGCGGGAGAGTACACGAGTCTGTTAGCTCTGAGATATATCTGTACGGATCAATATTGATCTGCTAACTGCAAACGAGCATCTTCCTCTGACTGCCACCTGTCACAGCCCCGGCTCACACTCATAAAGCTGAAATAAAGAGAAAAACTAATAACAGCTATTAAATGGCACTGTCAATAGCTGGTCACCTGACACATCTCATGATGTCGTCAAACCTTTAATAGATTGTGATAAACTGCTTTAAACTAAAAGGAACAAACAACTGCATGATCTAATGTTTAATTACAGGATCACCACAGAGAACATGAACTTCCATAAAAACAGCTTGAGACATAAAAGTCCATAATGCAAAACAAATGAAATATGTTTTATATATACATCCATCTATCCATCCATCCATCCATCTAAATTCAGATTGTTCAGGCATTCTCAATTCATTTCTGGATCTATCTACAACCTATAACGAAACATCAAGAACTTTTTGATTCAACTCAGGAACCTTTACAGTCAGTAATGGTTTCTGACAAGAAGATGGATATGAATATATCCCTGATTTCTCCTAAAATATCTCATTTGGATGTGAACACATGTGCCGACTCTGAGAATATAACCAAACCCATCTGAAAGAGGTTTACTCCCCCAAAACGTTAAACATTGAGGCACACAGAGTTGATTTAAAAGCCCGGCCTGTCTTTGTTTAAAATGATATATGAATTTCCATTAAAAGCGCTTCAATGCGGCCAAACCGAGTGTTTAGAAATCATTTAAAGAGAGCAGGACAATAGCGCAGAGAGCCGCACCGCCTCCAGCCTCACATCAGCAAAACAAACCCTTCCAGCCACGGACACAAAAGGGTTAAGCTATCAGATCATTATGTGTGTGAGAGAGAGAAAGAAAGAGAAAGAGCTGGGACGGATGTTTCTGTTCCCCTTCCCCCTCCGTCTCCTTCTGTTCTTCCACCATATGGAGCTGATGGGGGTGCGAACGGACAGCTGGAGTCTCCAACAGTCACCTGTGTCCAAATCCCACCGCAGAAGAAAAACCACTAACCGCATTTCCTCAACTGTTTCTATCTAGACATGAAATGGAGAGCAAACTGAGATGTTCTGCTTCTCAGATGTTTCTCCTGAGGATGAATAAAGACCCTGGTGATCTCACAAGCGTCTCCTCTGGATCAGGGCTCTGGATTCACGAGACATTCAGAATAATTCTTAAATTCTTAAAAGTGTTTTTTCATTCATTTCTCCCACAGGGATTTCAAAAAAGTCTTTGTTTAAGTGTTATAAGCCAATCATAACACTACAAACTTTGATTTGAAGCAAAAAAGTATTTAAAAATTGGACAAAAAGACAAAGACTGTGAACTTAACAGCTTTAGTGAGAGAAAGAACTACAATCCCATCTATCATCCATCCATCTATTTATCATCCATCTATCCATCCATCCATTCATCTATCATCCATCCATCCATTCATCTATCATCCATCCATCCATCCATCCATCCATTCATCATCCATCCATCCATCATCCACCCATCCATTTATTATCCATCCATCATCCATCCATCCATCTACCCATCCATCCATTCATCATCCATCCATCTATCATCCATCCATCCATTTATTATCCATCCATCATCCATCCATCCATCTACCCATCCATCCATTCATCATCCATCCATCTATCATCCATCCATCCATCCATCCATCCATTCATCATCCATCCATCCATCATCCACCCATCCATTTATTATCCATCCATCATCCATCCATCCATCTACCCATCCATCCATTCATCATCCATCCATCTATCATCCATCCATCCATTTATTATCCATTCATCCATCTACCCATACATCCATCTATCCATCCATTCATCATCCATCCATCTATCATCCATCCATCCATTTATTATCCATCCATCAATCATCCACCCATACATCCATTCATCATCCATCCATGTATCATCCATCCATCCATCTATCCATCCATCCATCTACCATCCATCCATCCATTTATTATCCATCTATCATCCACCCATCCATCCATTCATCATCCATCCATGTATCATCCATCCATGTATCATCCATCCATCCATCTATCCATCCATTTATCATCCATCCATCCATCCATCATCCATTTATCACCCATCCATCCATCCATCTATCATCCATCCATCCATCCATTTATCATCATCCATCTATCATCCATCCATCATCCATTTATCACCCATCTACCCATCTATCCATCCATCCATACATCCATCCATCTATTAAAAGTGATATCATTTTCAATTAATTTAAGTGAATTACATTAATTACATAATTAATTGATTTAATAATAACATTATTAAATTAATTACACAAATTCATATTGCAATTCTGCATCCTGTTTGTCACCTCAAATTCAAATTGAATTGAAATTCAGGAATTGTTCAGGCATTCTCAATTCATTTCTGGATCTATCTACAACCTATAATGAAACAAAGAAATTTTTAATGCAACTCTAGAAGATTTGGTTGTGAATACATGAGGCACAAAGTTGATTTAAAATCCCGGACTGTCTTTGTTTAAAATGATGTATAACATGTTTCAAATAAATTGCTGTAATTACATACATATAAATAATAATACACATTACTACTATTGTGATGTGCTCGAGTTCTCTGAAGTCACACCAATGATCGATAATGTAAATGACAACTGGTCATGATTATGCATGTGACATGACTTTTTGATGAAAATTGAATTTATCTTTATTTCCTTGAATCCGGACACTGTTCTGATGGGTCGCAAACAGCAAAAATAATACTAAACGCAAATAATAAAATGCATCTCAACAACGTCTCAGACACCTGCACTCAAATCTCAATATGATCTGAGCTGCTCTCTGTGTTCATTTAAATCTATTTTATTTGAAGTTGAAGAAACATAACTGATATAACTCCATTAAGTCTCTGAAAGAGCAACATCTGAGCAGTAAAAAGTTCCTGTGGGGAGGGAGGGAGGAAAATAGGAGTTTGACAGGAGGAGAGGGAGGAGGAGGGAGAGTTAAAGAAAGAAAGGCAAAACAAAAGCTGCACCTGGTGCCTATCAGTCCACACACACACACACACACACACACACACACACACACACACACACATCTGCTGCTCTCTCGCAGCGCATGCAACAGGTCGAAGCCTTGTGTATCCTGACAACAGAGCAAATGACACGTCGCTGCGTCCGCCATGCACACATTAAATCCTCTCAGCTTTTCCATTAAAACATCACGCCTCGACCCTGAGCTCATCAACGCCACTCACTTCAACTTCATTTATAGTCTCAGACTCGATTCATTGACCTGCCAGACTGATACAGATGATTCAAATTCAATTAATTCATTAATTAGAAACTGATTTATTGGCACTTTTAGATCTTCTGTATTGTAAAGGCACATTTGAGATGTACTTAATAGGTATTTAAACTATAAACACAAAAGTTTGGGGTCGGAAAGATTTTTTAACGTTTTTGAAAGAAGTCTCTTCTGCTCACCAAGGCTGCATTTATATGATCAATAATACAGTAAAAATTGTGAAATATTTTTACAATTCCAAATAGCTGTTCTCTATGTGATTATATTGTAAAATATAATTTATTTCTGCGATCAAAGCTGAATTTTCAGCATCATCAGAAATCATTCTAATATGATGATTTGCTGCTCAAGAAACATTTATGATTATTATCAATGTTGAAAACAGCTTCATATTTTTGTGGAAACTGTGATGCATTATATTTTACAGGATTCTTTGATGAAAAGAAAGTCTTTACTGTCACTTTTGATCAATTTAATGTGTCCTAGCTAAATAAAAGTCTTAATTTCTTAAAAAAAAAAAAAAACGTACTGACCCCCAAATTTTTAAACTAAATACCATCAAAATAGTGATTTTTTAACTTTGCTTGAGTAGTTTCCATATTACACTATCAAAACCAATATCATGGTACATAAAAAAACAAAAACTACCATGGTATTTTTCAAATATTATAGTACATGTACAGTATTTTGGTCTTATTTTACAATCAAAAGCAAAATGCATTGACTTGCTTCACATACCAAGACATTTTCAGAGAATATACCTCAAAAATATACTTCTGTCGCCAGATATTTTTGCTTGTTTTCAGCATGAACTCACTTTATTTATTTTTACTTCATCATTGCAGCCTGTTGTAGATGCAGTTACATGTCCGTCAGACTGCATTTACAGCTTGTTTTTGTTTGAGAAGGATTTCACACTTTTACACACACACACACACGCACACACACACACACACGCACACTTACATGCACATTTGCATGATTAAGTGAAGGAAACAGTTATTGACAAACTGATGATAACAGTAATATCCGTTAACTGCTGTGTCATCTGGTGTGTGTGTGTGTATGTGTGTCACTGTCCTTCGGCTCATCGGAAGCATCTGCTCATTGAATTGCTGCCCTTCTGACCTCTGTGGGACTAATTGATTGTCCGGGTTATCAATCACTCAACGGCTGCTCTTATTGGCTCATTCCGCTTGATTTTAGAAACACAGAGATCAAGCTGACTCGATAAGAGCCTGTTGAAGTGTTAATGTCAGTGTTTCTCTGCTCTGATGTAACCAGGGTCTCCAGTCCCGTTTCCAGCCAAAACTATCCTGTACCAGCTGCATCACGTCTCAGGCCTGATGCTGAACGCGTGGGAGAACAAACACTCGAGTCCAGATGTACAACATGCTGTCGGCAAAATCTAAACTATATATCTGCCACTTATGGAGACATGAATTCTGTAGCATTTAAATGCCATGGTAAAACAAACAGTGCCATGCATATAATATTTATATTTAAAAAAATGGCTGAAATAAAATCAAATATAAATATTATATGCAAAAGTTAAACTCAAAGAACTAAAATTAAATTACTAAAACTAAAACTGAAATAAAATATAAAAATAAAGTTAAATATAAATATTTTAAAATGACAAAAGCACATAATTAAATTACTAAAACTTAAACTAAAAATAAAGTTAAACAGAAATATTTAAAAAAAAATAATATTAATAATAATGATATTGATAAAAGCACACACCAAAATAACTAAAACTTAAAATAAAAGTAAAAATATAAAAATAAAAGCAAATTCAAAATTTAATTAGTACAATAAATCATACTAAAATGATTTTTTTCAAGAAAAGGTTGACAGAAAAAATTGAAAAAAATGGCTGAAATAAAATAAAATATAAATAGATGCAAAAGTTAGTCACAAATGCAAAAGCTAAAATTAAATTACTAAGTCTAAAACTAAAACTGAAATAAAATTAAAAATAAAGATAATGACAAATGCACATAATAAAATTACTAAAACTTAAACTAAAAATAAATTTAAACAGAAATATTAAAATAATAATAATAATAATGATAAAAGCACTTGCCAAAATGACTAAAACAAATACAATTAAACTAAAAATATAAAATAAAATCAAAAATATTAATTAGTACAGTAAATCATACTAAAATGACTTAAGAAAAGTTTGCCACAAATATATTTTAAAAAAAACTGAAAACTAAAATATAAATATTAGATGCAAAAGATAAAATCGAAGAACTAAAAATAAATTACTAAAACTAAAACTGAAACAAAATTAAAAATAAAGTTAAATATAAATATATTAAAATGACAAAAGCACATAATAAAATTAGTTAAACTTACTTAAACTAAAAATAAAGTTAAACAGAAATATTTAAATAATAATAATAATAATAATAATAATAATAATAATGATGATGATGATAAAAGCACATATCAAAATGACTAAAATGTAAAATAAAATTTAAACATATAAAAATAAAATCAAAAATAGTAATTAAAAAAAATGACTGAAAAGCAAAGTTTGACACAAATTCCTAACAAAAATGTACTGTACTTTTAAATATATATATATACATATACATATATATATATATTTTTTTTACCATGTTACTCTTTTAGGAGAATGATGTAAAATCCTTCAATCATTTAGTACCATGCTTCTGATACCATCGCTCTCACATACAAGCTCCGTTAGATCTTCTCTAATTATTGGGCCCTTAAAGACAATACGTCTCCTTCAGGGCCCCCGAGGGCCTCCACAAAGTGCTGTTCGGGGTCATCGAGCACAAGCCACCCAGCGCTGTCTTCACTAGGGCTACTCGTGACTGTTCTGATGTCTGACAGACCCTCAGACCACACAGGAGGTCAAAGGTTTTAACGGCGAGTGGGAGTGAAGAGGGACAATGGTGTGATTGAGCGCCGGCCGCACACACACCTCTATCACACGCAACAGTAAAACGGTTGTTTTAAGGCTAATCGGTCGGATCCGTTGCTGTCTTGATGACAAGACGACAGTTAGCGTTGCTTCAGCAGAGCTAATGTGGAACTTCCTGCCTTCAGCGTTACTCAACAGCTGCTCTATCGATGTGTGTGTGCGACATGGGCTCATCATATTCATATACAACAGTTCTTCATGAGTACCATGTATATATATGTGTGTGTGTGTGTGTCTGTTTGTGTTGTAAAGGCACATTTTAGATGTACTTAATAGGTATTTAAACTTACAGTACCATAAAAAGATTATGCTTTTAATGTTTAAAGTCTCTTCTGCTCACCAAGGCTGCATTTATTTGATCAAAAATACAGTAAAAAAATGTGAAATATTATTACAATTTAAAACAGCTGTTTTCTATGTGAATATATAGTAAAATGTAATTTATTCCTGTGATCAAAGCTGAATTTTCAGCATCAGTCTTCAGTGTCACATGATCCTTCAGAAATCATTATATATATAATCACTGCCAACTTAAATCTTAAAATTAATTTGGTGAAGTACTAAAATAACTAAGTAAATAAACACTAATAAAAAATGCACACAGCAAAATTACTAAAATTAAACTGAAAACAGAACATATAAAATATTCAGCAAGGATGCATTAGATTGATTTCTGAAGGATCATGTGACACTGAAGACTGGAGTAATGATGCTGAAAATTCAGCTTTGATCACAGAAATAAATTACACTTTACTATATATTTACATAGAATGAAGCTATTCTAAATTGTAAAAAATTTTCACAATTTTTGATGTATTTTTGATCAAATAAATGCAGCCTTGGAGAGCAGAAGAGACTTCTTTCAAAAACATTACAAAAGCTTACCGAGTGCTACGTCAATCTTTTGAACTGTAGTGGTATATAAAAATACTATAGTATTATGAACTAATACCATCACTCTACTAAGGTACAGTCATTTTGTAAATGTCTTAAGCAAAGTAATGAGATAAAACACTAAAAATGGTGATAAAATGTGCTTTAGGCACTAGTTGGAATCCAGTCCAAAGCTCTGAGTTTGTACAGAAAAGCAGACAGTAAGTCTACAGGGAAAAAAAGAAACAAAATCACACACACACACAGTGCTGTCAGAGTGACGGTGTGCAGTCGTCCTCTGCTGTGTGTCTGTCAGAACATGGCTGTAGATTGTGTTAAAGTGACACACAGCAGAGCTGCAGAAACACACAGAAACACTCAGAGACGGACGTCAGTCATGAGACATCTCAAAACCTTCTCCTGAAGTTCAACGAGTTTCAAAAGAGATCTAAAACTGAGCTCGGACTTGCCGTGTCTCAAACATGATTTACAGCACTATATTCTTACTGTGTGACAACAAGTTTTTATTTCTCCTGAGGGATCTTAGATTGAGTCTCCTGAGCCTTTCTGAATCGTTAACCTTTTAATTCCTAATTGTTTCATTGATTGATCTGTCCCTCCATCCCACATGAAAGGGAGTTAAAGCAAGTTAAAGCAGGTTCATTTAATGACGCTGTAGTTAAAACTCAAACTCTCTCCTCCAGCTGGCATCTCATCACGGTTCATCACACCTGAAGCTTCTGCCACGTGGATCCGGGACCCAAAATGTCTTTTTATAGAGATTACACTCTGTTCTAGATGATGAAATATTTAAGAGTGGAGCAGAAACACTTTCCATGATGTTATTTATTTCCATGAATCACTATTTATTTGAAAATTCCCTGATTATTCCAGGTTTTTTCATGACAGTAAGAAAACAATATTTTCATGATTCATTAACACCACTTCAATAATTAATGTGGTTCAGATAACATAATATTTTGAGTTTCTGTTGATTAAACCAATCGCCTTCATTGCATTAACTCAATTTTTTAATTTCAATGAACAGGCAAACTTACTTTTTTAAGTTAAACCAACAATTCTTTTTTTTTACAGTGTACGAATATAAAATAGTAAATTTGCATTCATTTAACCCCATTCATATAGTATCATAATAATAATAATAATAATACGACATATGCACTAATAATATAATTATAATGTAATAATTTAGATGCACTAACCAGATGGACTATGATAGCAGTGCATGTGTGTATTTTTAAACCATTACTAAATTGTATATGATACCATGGTACTGAATGATTAACATATTTCATGTCTCTGTAAGCATTACCATAGTAAAAAGATGGTATATTTGATATGAACCATGCCAATGAAATTCATGTACGATACCATGGAATATCATGGTACTTCTAATAATAAATGATTTTATGGTTTTCCATGGCATATTTTCAAAGGTCTCCATAGACCCTTTAATCCACATATAAAAGTACCATAGTACTACTATTGTATGTTGAAGATGTGGTTATTCTTTCCTTTAAAACACAAACACATCATACCTGCAGATCTGGAATGCAGGATTTGGAAGAAAACATCAAAATCTAGTGGACGTGAAACACACACAGATGAAGCTCACCTCCTCTCTACGATAGTCCGCTCCTGCTCGTGTCTTATTCCAAACAATGTAAATCACTCTGGTTTAGATGGTCGCTCGTTCATATGTGAGGCATGTGTCTCAAACTCTCTCACATATGTGAGCGCTGCAGTCCGAGTCCTTCCCACCGCCAGCGAGGCACAGATGGACTCCAGATGGGTTATGGGATTTAGAAAGTCTCCACGCCTCTCTCTCTCTCTCTCTCTCTCTCTGTGCTGTCTGAAGTCACCGCCCAGGTCACGCCCACTGTGTGGCTCCTAGCCAATCAACCGCTGCTCTATTCAATACATTAAAGTAGAGGAGACTCATTAACATAACTAACTGCTCTGGCACTCAAAGGCTAAACAAAGTGCATGCCAGTTGAAGGGAGGGGGTGATTACCCATAACACCTCACACTGTGTGTGTCGTTACTATAGGCTGAATTATTCAACATCTTGTGCTGTTCACATGCAAAAAAGTGCTAAAAAGATTGCTCTCTTATAGCTTGTGAGACCTAATTGATGCTTCAAGTAACTGTGTTGCAAGTTTCTTGCAAAATTGCTCAGGAGAATCAATTGTTGATGTTCAATCTATTAAATCTGTTTGTATTAGACATCTGTTTTTATTTGTAATCATAATTGTTGAAGTTTTATACTTATTTATATTTTATTTAAATGTATTTTTTTTATTATAAATACCATATTTATATAGTATTAATTTGTTTTATTTACAGTTTTATTATATATATATATATATATGTGTGTGTGTGTGTGTGTGTGTGCAAATACATAATATATATATTTTATTATTATATTATAAAACTGCAATAAAAAATATATAGTATTAATTTATTGTTTTATTTAGTTTTATTATATATATATATATATAAAATTATTTTTATTATATTATAAAACTGCATATATATAATATACATTTATATATTCATTTTTATACATATACTATATATATTTATATAGTATTAATTTATTATTTTATTTAGTTTTATTATATATATAAATTTTTATTATATATATATATTATAAAACTGCAATAAAAATATATATAGTATTAATTTATTGTTTTATTTACAGTTTTATTATATAATATTATTTTTATTATATATATTATAAAACTGCAAATATATATTAATTTTATTATTATATTATAAAACGGCATATATATAATATACATTAATATATTCATTTTTATACATATATTATATATATTTATATAGTATTTAGTGTTTTTAGTTTTATTATATTATATATACACATATACATTTTTATTATATATATATAATGTAAATCTGCAAATATAAATATATACTATATATAAAATTTATTTATTGCAGTTTTATAATATAATAATAAAATGAATATATTTTTATTATTATTATTATTATTATATTATAATATAATAAATATATATATATATATATATATATATATATATATATATATATATACTGCCAAACTGGGTGATTATTAATAAACACTTCGTGTCAGATCATTTTCTTTTCACCTGGGGCGAGGGAGGCGAAGTTTAATAAAATGTGACATGTAATAAGAAACATTATCAACAATATGGTGTCATGTGGCACATGCTCTCTATCTCCTTCTCCATCTACTTCTAGACAAATAAACAGAACCCTGACTAGCGGCCAATCTCTCCTCCTGTCCAAAAAAGAAAGTCAAAAATGCATGACCTCACTCTCAGAGACTTCTCAAGCATCATAGAGAGAGAACGAAACATGATACAAGCAGAAATAACAAGAATTTATCATGTTCAGTGAAAGAGCTATACATCAGCCAGCCTGATTAATTGATCAATACTGGAGATAATCGCCTATCAATAACACAAATCATCATTTAACCTGATTTTTGGTGAATTTTGAGATTTTAGTGCTGCATGACAAACACAGAAAACAAATGCTGATCAGAATTAACTCAACACTAGCCCATCATATGCGGTTTATCATAAATACTGCATGCACCAAACCTGTTGCTTGTGTACAGACAGTGATCTGTGCTCTTTAGGGAGTGTGTTTGGGCTGCTACTTGAGTTAATGAGCGTTAACACCAGCTCCCTTCATTTGCATGTAAATGCACATCTATAAAGCTCGGCTTAAACAAAAAAAGCGACTTTCTGCTCAGAAATGCATCTGAAAGGAGTGTGTGGCCATTACACCACATATGGAGACGCCACAGAAGGTCTGTTTCCAATGAAAATCACTGTGTGTGCTGGGAATGACAGAAGACTAGCTCTGTTCTAAAGTGTGCTGCCTACATAGAGAAGGAAACAAACAACACAAAAGCTCATGCTGTCTTCTAAAATGCCCCATTTTAGCCAAATTCTATTGCATTATACTTCAAGATGAAGACAATACCAAAATGTGTGGAAAAACATCTGAGATAGCAGACAAAGCAAGGGAATTGTAATATATTTAGACAAAGATAGCTCTAATCTTGACTATTTTACCTAATAATGGGTGCTTTGAATTTTTCGGTGCTTATTAGGAGCATTATGTTAACTAACAACACAAATGTCAGTATTTCCGACTCTAAAACACTGATTTTTGCTCTTAAAAATAAAGGTTCTTTATTGGCATCGAAGGATCCATGAACCTTTAACATCCATTGAATCTTTCCAGTTTCTTTATAATGAAAAATGCTTCACTAAAAGGTTCTTTTTTGGAACCAAAAATGGAAAAACCCCTTTTGGAACCTTTATCGAGAGCACATGTAAAGAGCATGAGTCACAATGTTACATTTTGGGTGAAAATGTCCTTTTAAACACATTATAAAGAGCACAGGAGCCTGTTTCTATCCGAATCGTTACAAACCTTCTATTCCATCTGCAAGACGTTTCCTCCATCTGTGGACGTAACGCAGCAGGGCGACAGATGTGAACACACTCGTCCTGAACTCAAACACACACACGCACACACTGAGCGGACTGCTGTTCCAAATCCACATCCAATCTCCTCCACACCAAAATCTCTTTCCAAGCACTTCTCTGCGTCCGTCAGTCTCTCTCTCTCTCTGTTTGTAGTGGCATTCCTGCTCGGCTCTCGGCTCCAGTGTGTCTGGCCGCGCCGCACGCCTGGGAGCCATTAGTTTAAGTAAAGCCTGACACACACACACACTCGACTCCTCTTACAAGACATACAGACAGAGTGTGTTTGTATGTAAGTGAGGAGACGTGTGTGAAAGAGGTTTGCTTGAGTGTGTGTACTTATAGTTTGGGGACCAAACTGTCCCCAGAAGTGATTTAAATCTGACTAAACCTCCCTTTGGGGTCATCCAGGAATGTACTCAATTGAAAAAGAATTATTCACATATATATATATATACATATATATATATATATATATATATATATATATATACATACATATATATATATATATATATATATATATACATATATATATATATATATATATATATATATATATACATATATATATATATATATATATATATATATATATATATATATATATATATATATATGACCCTGGACCACAAAACCAGTCATAAGGGTGAATGTTTTGAAATTTAGGTTTATACATCTGAAAGCTGATTAAATAAGCTTTCCATTGATGTATGGTTTGTTAGGATTGGTCGAGATACATTTGAATATTTGAAAATCTGGAATCTGAGGGTGCAAAAAATCAAAATGCAAAAATCAAAATATTGAGAAAATCACCTTTAAAGTTGTCCAAATGAAGTCCAAATGAAGTCCAAATGATGCATATCCACTCACAAAAATACATTTTTGATATATTTACGGTAGGAAATTTACAAAATATCTTCATGGAACATGATCTTTACTTAATATCCTAATGATTTTTGGCATAAAAGAAAAAAATCGATAATTTTGACACATACAATGTATTGTTGGCTATTGCTACAAATATAACCGTGTGACTTATGACTGGTTTTGTGGTCCAGGGTCACATATACACAGTATATATATATATATATATATATATATATATATATATATATATATATATATACACACACACACACACTACCAGTCAAAAGTTTAGACACGGTAAGATAACAGAAGTCCAAGAACCAAGGCTGGTGAGCAGAAGAATATATATATATATATATATATATATAGGTCATGTGACAATAACAAGGCATACTAATGGTTGAAATTTAGTATATGTCATGTAGTATAGGTGTACTGTTTTAATTACTATTAGGGGTGCACTCTGTAAGCAAGAACAACAAAACTAATTACAAGCAATAGGACAAAACTACAATAGAACAAAAACACAACTGAAACAGACCTACCTGAAGACCTTAAGCACTAAAATGAAGAAATACTACATAAAATGTATAAAGTAATTAAATGTACAAAAAACACTGCATTGTCTCCACTGTATAAATTAAATGCAAATGTATTCTTATTAAAGTTTAATTAAATTAAGTGATTTGGTCAAGAGCAGTGAGTGTTTGATTAACATTAATGACATAGACAGCAGCAGGTTTATTATGCTGCCGTCACTTTAAGACCGAATGCACGGATCCAATATACTGTTACACACGCATTTCTTACTAAACTGTTTACATTAATTTAGGACATAAATGACTGTGTTTATGAGGATAAGAGACATTTTGACACATAAGTGTCTGTATTTGACCTTTCCAGCCTAATTAGGCGTCAAAAAGAACTCAAAAAGAACTTTTATTTAAAGTTGCAGTGTGTAAATTTTAGCGGCATCTAGCCGTGAGGTCGCGAATTACAACCAACGACTCAGTCCACCGCTTACCCCTCCCTTTCGAAGCACATAGAGAAGCTACGGTGGCTGACACAGGACAAAGAAGTCGTCATCTGAGACAGCAGAGAGTAGCCAGTCAAGTAAACACAGTTTGTCCGTTTAGGGCTACTGTAGAAACATGGCAGCGCAAAATGGCGAATTCAATGTAAGGGGACCCACGGTGTATGTAGACAGAAATGGCTCATTCTAAGCTAATAAAAACATAACGATTTATTATGTAAGGTCTTTATACACCACTGAAAACATAGTTATGTATATTATATTGCATTTCTAGCCATGCAGTATTGTGTGCAGTATGCTTGTTTTTCATTCTGAAACAGTGTTCAAACCCTCCCCCAAACTGTTCAGCTACTGTCACACTATACTGGCTTAGTGTTGCTAAGTTAGAAGTTAGTTACTCCCCAACACTTGAGTGTCTGTCCGAGCGCGTGTGCACGAGTCTGCACTTACAATTTATGAGAGGTGGGTCACACTCTCTTGGCCACATTACCCTAAAGTTTCCACACGGGGAGCCAAGAAGAGAGACAACAAACACACTTTACTGTTAGACAGACATAATGACCATCAAATGACCAGTAACCCTGATCCATTCTCATCTGCTGAATCTAAAACAAGATGTAACCATCGTATTTGTTTATGCAAATAATTAATATTATTATTTTTGTTATACAAGCTGTTTGATGCCAAAATGGAAGTGAATAATGTGCAGAATATACTGCAGAAGTATGCAACTAAAATAACAGTATTATGCAACAATATGATGCATGTTAAATTCAGAAATCTTATAAATAAAAATGGTTCTTTTGCATTTTCTGCATTTCATAACACATTAATCTTTCGTTTTTTGCGCTAAAAATGTCCGAGAGCAGCAGGCGTCTTCATCTGACGTGAACCTTTTGAAGGTTTATCTGAAAATCTCTTTCAAAGTGACGAGGAGGAATTCACTGCCTTGTTTTACAAGAGAAGAACTGATGTGAAGTACATCTGTGTGGACAGACAGAAACACACACCGCTCCATACCGAAGAGGTCAAATCCCAAACCAGGTCTGATGACGACGCTCGCGTGTAAACAACCTCCGGACTATATTTAAGACTTCTATATGATCATTTCATTCTGATATAATCACAGTTAATCAACACAAATATCTGACATACAGTGGCGGTAGAACAACACTTGAATGTCATTGCACTGAATACAAAACATCAAAGCACTTTAGATTTTTAAATGATAAAATAATGAACACATCAACATTTTTAGGTTAAATCCATTCTAATGCATGAAAAACCTTTATGCCTTCACTAGTTAATTTTAATGTAGTTTTCTAGTGCAATGACATTCACACATTTGTAAGTGTGATTTACATCTGAACACTTTCTGCGGCCGTTGCATAATGAAAGAAGGACGTAGGCAGTGACCTTGAGCCTGATTTGGAGGTGTATACATATCAGAACCAAATTGCGCTATTGAAATAAAATGCAACCGGAATCTCATCCGAGTGGGATGAAAGCATGGAAGAGATAACATGGCTGTAATGGGGAGACACAAAGAGCTGTGTGTTGTGTGGGATCCATGCTGAACGACACAAGATGAGAGAAAGAGACACGATGAAAGACTAGTAGCACACTGCAGTTTAAATGCATAAAAATAATATGTGAAACTATAGTACACAATTGAGCAAAAGCTGACAGTAGGTCAAATATGATTGGAATAACATACTATTAAACAGTGCTGGATAGTAACTGATTACATCTGGATTACGTAATTTAGTACTTGTAATTAGATTATATAACATTTTAAAATGCTCATAATCAGAATACAGACTGTTACATTTACAGTTACTGTTTTACATACGGGTCATTGACGAATAAGGTTTTTGTAAGCATAATGGAGATATAATTAATTTATTAAGTGTTAACAATGAGATCATGTGGTTTTTTATAGTCAATTAACACTGCTTTTGTCATTTTTTACAAGATGTGTCACCAAAAAAGTCATTTGGTTTAAAAAAAAATTAAGTTTTACCGAATGACACTTTTGGTTATACCGAATGACGATATTGTCAAACAATGCTAACAGGCTGATATCTTGCTAGCTAACAAAAGGACAATCAAATATTTTATATTTAGTACAAGTTTTTAAAATATTACAACATTTCCCATGTTTTATAGCGGTTGTACCGAATGACCTGATGTTTCAGGACATGCATATGAACAAGTGAAAACATGAATTTTTCAAATAGTTAAGAGAGAGTTAGTTACTTTGCATGACCATGTGGTCCTTTGCAGGTGTTTGAATGATGTCACATCCTGTCACATGATATTGACCGCATGACTTCCCTTGGTCCCTTTATATTGGTTACTCCGAATGACATCAATGAAATTCATTTTTCCGGACATTCTTTCTCATAACAAAGCAACGACGTCAACACATAATTTTAATACCATTTTGCACTATGTTGATATATGATGTTATAAAATCATGCCAGAATAAAAAAAATATATACATTTATTACATTTTAAGATATTTTAATCACAAATGAAATGGCTGTATTGGCCTTTGGATGGTTAAACTGAATGACATTTTGACACTTCAAAAAGGACATCTTTAAAATACCTTTATATGTAGGTATTTAAATATAATTAAAACCTTTTGGATTCAATAAAAGAGATCTATATGTACTACCTTACATACTTTGGATGACATATCTATGTTTTTTATTATTATTAAGGCTTTTGGACAAAAAAATGACCCGTCACATCATTGACCCATACATATTATTCACACAATGGCAGTAAATTATTAATAATTTAATTCTCCTTAATTCTTCTTTTTCCTTATATACATACATACAAACATGCATGCATATGTATATGTGTTTGCAAATATATATTGCATGTATCATAAATAGTATGAGCAGTAGAAAAACAGCTTAAAACGTGAAAAAAGTCAATATCTCTTGTTCTACACCACACCTGTGTTTATTCTGAATTCTCAGTCCATTTTTGGCCTCAAGGCATGAGAGCAGCTGTGTTATTGGCACAAACACACACACACACACACTTAGAGCCACACACACCTGTGTTTGCAGGTGGTTCAGATGGAGTATGTATAGAGAACACCTGGAGAGAAAGAGAGATGGAGAGAGACGGAGAGAGACAGAAAGAGAGCACCCATGGGGCTTTTTACAATGTAAACCAAGGACTTAATTATAGTTGCGCAGATAAGAAGGGAAAGGGGATCTCAAGTGTGTGTGTGTGTACGCATGCCTTCCCTAAGGTTGGATTGCAGGATCTGTTCTGGCTTGTCAAGACCACCGTTTCCCACAATCCCTTTGGCATGTTTACTAGTGCTGGAATGTCTGAATCATTTTGGTGAATCGTTTGTTTCAAACAGTTCAAAAACCGATTAATCAGTTACTTTAAATCAATCACAGTTTCAAAACCTAACAACCTAACATAATCAGTTAAGCTGTTAACATGTTAACTTCTGAGGTTTCATTTAAGGTAGTATGCTGCCTATGTAGGCAACGATGCAGCTCAGTGGGTTTTGAACAGAGCCTCCAGAATGTTCTCAGACAGAATCAATGAATTGTTCAGTATTTTATGAAGAACCGTCTCACGAGACTGATTTGTTCACATGAGACGTAAACGCTGCCCCCACATGCTGGAAATCACACTCATATTCATGGGAGTATTTCATGGGAGAGATATCATTACAGCATTCTGGACTCACAAAAACAGACAAAAATAAAGCATCTCATTCACTCTCCCGTTCATTCAGAAGCACTACTGCCAATTCTACAGGAGAAATATAATGGATCATTGAAATGTGACACAGACATCCTGTTTAATGCTGCCGTATGGCCTGAAGCATGGGAAACAGTTGGGAATACACACACACACACACACATCAGGGCTCAATGTCAACGCTCCGGTCAGTTCTCACAGTCTGGACTGAAGGCGATTTTTATCCCCTCTTTTTTTTTAATAGTCCATCGGCTACTGACGGCCACAAAACAGCTGGATTTCCCATCAGCCCGAGAGAAAGAGAAATAAAGAATTGGAAAGTGAGACAGGAGGAAAAGAAAACATGTGTAAGTATAGTGCAATGTAAACCACTGGATTTATTTTCATTTTATTTTTAAATTGCATGTATGGAATTTAAAATGTTACAATGCAAAAAAATCTTAAAGGTCCTAAATATAGACTATTTTCGATCATTTCTTGTTTATTTTCTATTTATTTTTGATCCAAGAGATTCAACCGTGCATCATCATCTCTAATGGTTTGGCAATGTAAAGCTTCTTGAATCTGAACCTGGGATTATAGAAAGTTCCAGAAAATATTTCTAAATTCCACAGAAATGTGGAGGAGGTGGTGGAGTGGTTATTCTCAAGCAGTGTGTGTGTGTGTGTGTGTGTGTGTGTGTGTGTGTGTGTGTGTGTGTGTGTGGATGGTGGGGGTCTTAAAAAGCATTAATGGCATGATAAGCTCCTTTCACAAGCTCTTAAACGCTCCTCCCTCTGATAGACTCCTCAATGACTGCCGTCTTTGTCCCTCTTTAAACTCCCACCGGTGCAGAAAGAAGCAGAAATTTCAGAGCATGATCAGCCATCCCAAATAATCCCACCACTCACGTGCAGGAGGAGAAAGACCCCAAACCCTCCAAACTTCTATTGCTTTGTTTTCGCAACAGGCAGATCAGCTGACAACCATCAGCCCCTGAAAACGACTGCAGAACAATTCAAAAGACAACAATACGCTGCTTGTTGAAAACAGCAGAAAAAGTCTTTAAAGGGATAGTTCACTGAAAAATATTCATTCTGTTATCATTTACACACAGTCGGTCTCTTTCATGGAACACAAAAGAAGATTTTTGCTCATTGGTTCTTGCTGAAGCTCAAACGTGCTGCGTAACATGAGAATGAACCTCATTGGTTCTTGATGTCAAACGTGCTGCGCAACACGAGAATGAACCTCATTGGTTCTCGCTGAAGATCAAACGTGCTGCGTAACACGAGAATGAACCTCATTGGTTCTTGATGTCAAACGTGCAGCGTAACACGAGAATGAACCTCATTGGTTCTTGATGTCAAACGTGCTGCGTAACACGAGAATGAACCTCATTGGTTCTTGATGTCAAACGTGCTGCGTAACACGAGAAGGAGCCTCATTGGTTCTTGCTGAAGATCAAACGTGCTGCGTAACACGAGAATGAACCTCATTGGTTCTCGCTGAAGCTCAACCATGCTGCGTAACACGAGAATGAGCCTCATTGGTTCTTGCTGAAGATCAAACGTGCTGCGTAACATGAGAATGAGCCTCATTGGTTCTTGTTGAAGTTCAAACGTGCTGCGTAACACACGAGAATGAACCTCATTGGTTCTTGATGTCAAACGTGCTGCGTAACACACGAGAATGAGCCTCATTGGTTCTTGATGTCAAACGTGCTGCGTAACACGAGAATGAACCTCATTGGTTCTTGTTGAAGATCAAACGTGCTGCATAACACGAGAATGAACCTCATTGGTTCTTGCTGAAGATCAAACGTGCTGCGTAACACGAGAATGAACCTCATTGGTTCTTGTTGAAGATCAAACGTGCTGCATAACACGAGAATGAACCTCATTGGTTCTTGCTGAAGCTCAAACGTGTTGCGTAACACAAGAATGAACCTCATTGGTTCTTGCACAAGCTCAACCGTGCTGCGTAACAAGAATATGCATGAGATTCAAGAGCAAGAGGGCAAGATTTTTTGCAGCAGGACATTAGAGCAAGTAAATAATGACTAAATGATGAGACTTTTCATTTTTAGGCTAAATGAAGTGTATCAAAACAAAGACAGTTGTCAACACATGAGGTTAATATTAATGATGGGCGCAATCAGCAGTATAAGGAAATCTGAAATGGACTTTTCTAAACGGGGTCAGAGGCCTGACTCCAGGCGGTCCGGTCCTGTAATAATCCGTGTCTCCAGCAAAAACTGACATTCTGGGCAACAGTCGCTCGTTGGTGGTGAGAGAACTATTCGCTGTGGAGCCTCGACATCTGGATTCAATCTTCCACAGCCTGTCCGCGCAGCGGTGGGCGACGAGAAACATCTGGTGGAGCTGATGTCAATTACTGCGTTGTGTTTCCCTTCCGAGATAATCCATCCAACACACACAAGCGAATACACGCTCCCGCAAAAACGGCCTGCTGAGCGGCTAAACACAAGAACGGGGTCAATGACGCCCACATACACACACTGAGAGTCATATTCAACTTTATCAGAGGACATTTGACAACTCTGTTTTAACATTCTACAGCATTGCAAACACATACAGAGGAATAAAAGTGCAAGTTAGGGCTGTCTGATATACTAGCATTTGCAATTGGGTGCACTGAGCGTCCATGTTTTTTATAGCGGAGACTCAAAGGGTTTGGTTAATTGCTAATAGGACGCAGCTCTCAGCAGCTTAAGAGGAGAACCGTGAAGCCAAAGCGTTTAAACACTAACAGCTGCTAAAACCAAAGTGGAGACCCATGCTTCATTCCCCACTCTTCTTACTCTCTCTTTCTGACGTGCACAAACTCTCCCACGCGACAGGAACGCCATGTTGCCAGCGCTGGAGACCCCGACGGCAAGAGCCAAGAGCAATTAAAGTGCTAATTCAAACCTGAAGGGCCCTTTTGTCCTGTGTTTCCTTTCTTCAAGTCAGAGGATCGGAATCTAACCACCCCAACACACACACACACACACACACACACAAACTTCCCGTCTTTCAAGAGCTCCAGCCAAAGCTGAAGGGGAAAATTACACCAAAGTTCTAAAGCTTCACGTTTCCAAATGGATCTGCACCAAAAACTCATGAGAGGCTCATTAAAGAGGGATGTACACAGCCATTTAAGTTCCCAGGATGCTGGACAAAAAACATAAAATTTGATGTTTTGGAAATGGTCCATTGTATTACCATGGTAATACCGTGTTTTTTAAACAATACTTAGAAAAAAGTACCATGGTACTACCATTATTTTGGTTTGTTGGACACGTACCATAGTATTAGCAAGTTTTCTGGACATTTACCATGGTATTTTGGATTATACATTGGAATAACGTGCTACATGAGTTTCAGTACCATTGTTTTACCATCTGAAGCAATTAATAAATACTATAATATAGTACTAAAATAACACGGATCACATTAATAATGATAATGCTGTGGTACTTTGAGATATACCATGGTACTCAAATGTATGTGCCATGGTGTATACACAGTACTTTCACAATCCAATGGTACATGTTTTTTGTAAACATGTACCATTGTAATGGACACAGGCCGTGTGATATTCACTCTCATGGCTAGTCAATCACCAACACTCATCCAACCTACAGCCCATCACGCCATCAAGTGGTCAAAACGATCATCACATGATCTTCAACATCATCAGCTATTAGATAGTCCAGGCCAAAGAAACAAAGAAACAAACCCCAGGGATAAAACAATGCCCCGCATTATTCTCGAGCACGAGTGACCCCGACAGCGCCGCTGTGGCACCATGACATTTCATTGTAAACACACACACACACACACACACAGGCCTCCTGTAGATCAGTCCACTGAGCTGCACTGAAGTCCAGATGGTGTGAAACTTTGCCGAAGGGATTAATGCCAAATCCTCCAGTGAGACACAAGAGAGGGTCCATCTCCGACCCTCAAAACAGATTAGAGCTGGCTTGCCATGCGATACAGACAGCTTGCCCTTACCAAACAGAAACCATTGTATAGCAAGAAAATATACCATGGTACTTTGATAGTGTAGTATGGGAACTACTAGTAGTTTTTACATGCTACAACAGGGCACTTCAAAGAATACCATGATATGCATATCATTTTAGTGTCCAAACAAACAAAAATCAAGGGAATAGCATGGTAGCTACATGTACCCCCCAAAACAAAAACATAAAACATGGTAACACCACCCTTACAAAAAACACAGTGATGATATCAAGGTGCCGTTTACATGGTATTCCAAGAGTACCAAGTTTGTTTGGTCTGCACTCTTACAGAAAAGTATCGTTTTTCATAAGCATACAGTAGCTATACCATAGAAATCTATGGCAATGCCATGGCATTTTTTGAAGTACCTTATAACTTAAATTAATTAAAATATCACTTTTAGTGACATAAAAATGAAAGCATTGGATCATTTTACATAAATATATAAATATGGCAGTGGTAGATACTGTGGTATTACATCATTATTGAACAAAATATTGGCAAATTGATAAAAAAGAGCACAATTTAATGATATAGTAAACAAAAAGGCTTTTTAGTACTCCTTAAGGTAGTTGCCACTAAATTACCATAGTTAAGCTTCATGAACCGTTTTAAAGGATGTTGCATATGAATGCATTATGTTAAATGTGTTGCGATGTTTCATTTATTTTGTTTAATGCTCACACAGAAAGCGTTCTGGCGTTCAAACAAATGGAACGCGGGAGTTTCGAACGCTCGTGACCCGGAGGCGCTGTTCGTATGACGCATGCGCAGATTTGCAAATAATAATACAGTCTCAAAGCAAGAATACGTTTTGCATGAACGATACCTTGCTTACATTAAAAACCATAGCGACTCTACTTAGTGTATACCATGGAAAAATCGCCGTACACCACAAAATATGTGTCATTCTCGCTTTTCTGTTGATCTTCTGCTTTTGACCTGTCGCGATATATCTTAATTTCAAATAAGAACAGCACAGAACACGCTCAATCACGTCACAGTAGCGCACTTACATTGAAACGCGCCCGGGATCCCGACCATTCTGAGCTCTTCTGACAGACTCTATCTGATGTGTGTTGAGTGGTTTGGTAGTTCTCCGATCTCCACTAGCACTGATAGATCCACGGACTCGGTGTGTGTCTGATGATGGGGTCTGAACACTGGTGTATCTCTGACATGTTCATTACTGGAGGTGGAGCTACAGAGACTCTGCTTACAATGAACCTGATCATTACCAAAAGCACTGTGGTGATACCATGGTACCAGATGGTACTTTGATGGTACCCTACTGAATGATTACAGTGCCATATACCATAATACATGTTTAAAATCATTGCATCACTTTGGTATTATTTCCAGAAAACATGGTAAAACCATTTGACATGTCCAACAAAAAAAAGGTATTACCATTTGCACGTTTCCAAATCAAATGACCTACACATACAAACAAATACCATGATAATACACTGTATAAAAGAAAAATAATAATAATAATTTAATAATTAATCAACTTTAATAATTAATGTGGTTCAGATAACATAATATCTTGAGTTTGTTGATTAAACCAATTGCCTTCATTGTATTAACTCAAATTGTTATTTTCAATGATCTTAAAATTTTAAGGCAACCAGGCAACTTACTTTTTTAAGTTAAACCAACAATTCTTTTTTACAGTGTATGTTCCTCTGGTTAATTGGTAATGTACCATAATATGAATTTCAGGACCATGGCATATATTAAATATATTAAAGTACGCTTTTTTATTATATTAAAGTAGGTTGGTTAAAGGTTATTGAGGTTCACTTGACAATTAAAGTTATAAAAGAATAAATATTCCATACAGGCTCTCAATCAATATGAGCTCAGGTTATTTTAATATTATTTATATACTTTTTTAATTATTATTTATATACTTATACAATATTTATTAATCTTTTGAATTAGTTTCTATTTTTATATTTTCAATTTTTTTATTAATTAAAAATATTTATTTGTATTTATTTATTTAAATATTTCTAATTAGCTTTATATTAATTTCAGTTTCAGTGATTTTAGTACTATTTTTTATTTTAGTCAGTTGCCAAGGTAATATTTTACTTTATTTTTTAAATTTAAGTATTTTCATCTAATATGTATATTTTATTTTATTTTAGCTTTAATTCAAATAATTAAAACAATTTTATTAGTTTTAGTTAAACAATAACAACACTGATATATAATTTATATTTTAGAAAATAAATTAGAATATTTTTTTAAAAAGTTGATGAAATGTACACATACATACATAATATATACACACACACACACACACACACACACAGTCAAACCAAAATGTATTCAGACACCTTGAACATTTCATTCATTAATACAGTTTATTCACTATAGTTTAAAAAATGGTATTAAAATATGACAAGATCTAGGGTTAAACTGTGTCAGAAAAAAATTTATATTAATTATGTCAGATAACAATAAGCAAAACATGGTCAGGTCAAAGTGTCTAAATAATTTTTGGTTCCAAATTTTTATCAGTTTTACTGGTAGTCCACTGTATGAATAATTTTTGGGTATAATATGTCAGTTTACTTTATTTTACTATCCTCACTTACATAAATGAACTATAGTGTCCTGCACACACTAGTAAAAATATATCAAAAATGTCTGAACAATTGTATATTTTATATATATATATATATATATATATATATATATATATATATATATATATCAAAATTTATTTCTAAAGTGGTTAACTGATATATGTGATTTAATAGTTTTTTTTATTATTTTCAAAAGAAATACCTTATATTATATTAGTTTTGGTTGCATCTGAGAATAAAACTATCTTTAAACAAATGTAAACATTCTAGCATCCCTGAGGATGTTTGTCTGAGAATATAGTGGGAGTCCCTGAATTACAAAAAAGTTGACAAAGACGACATTGACTCATCCCTAAAAATCAATAGCGTCTAAACTGTTTTCCTCAAAGTGTTGGTGTGGCACAAGTTCAACTGTGTCCATCCATGTTGGTCGTGCCTCCAAACAGGATGAGACTCTCTCCCCTCCTCCTGTTGCCTCCCACACGAACACATGCCGCTCATTCTTTCCCCGTCCCCTCGCGAGTCGCCACCTGCTCTCGAGCGTGCGGCACAGCTGCTGACCAACAACAACAAATTAACACCCGCCGTCCTGCAGAGAGGGAGTCCGAATGATGCGCATGAAAAAGATGCTCTTCCTCCTACACTTAAACATCTCACTGCAATAGACACAGAATATACAAACCCCCGTGCTAAAACAACAGATGCAGTGCTGAACATGAAGACAGCCAGTATATGTTAATGAGATTCTCTACACCTGTGTGAACTGACCACTCATCAGCTGGCTAGTAAAGAGAAAAGACTCTGATGAGGAGCAGATTCAGACAGACGGAGTGATAAGTGTGCGGCCTATGAATACATCACGTTTGTGACCCAGCAGGCCTTTGTGATGATAATTTGTAACGGGCAAATGAGGCGGCGTGCGTTATGTCAACAAAGACAGAAATGCGTTAGTCCGAATGGCAGAAGTCGCCCTGCTGATGTGACTCGTGCCAGCGCGTGTGTGTGTGTGTGTGTGTGATTGACAGCTGGGCTTGTGTCTTTGTCACTGCTGTGTTCAGTGCATTAGCAGGTCTTTCACAATGCAGCAGCTTTACATCGCCCCCCTCAGCTCTTATTCTCCTGCTGTTCTGCTCCTGTGTGTGTGATTGTGTACCTGCTGTTCTCCTGAGGTCTGAGCAAAGGCCCGGGGTCAGAGAGGTCAGCAGGCAGACGCCTGGTTAACCCTCCAGGGTAAAGACATCTACACACACACACACACACACCACTACAAGACAGTAAGATTATATATGAGCAGATGGACACCAGGGACGGCTTATCGTCCGCTGACATACAGCACCTCCTCAGCACAAACACACACATTTACATTTCATTTTTATCAGGAAAACACACACAAACTGAATTTGGCACTCTGGAAAATAGGCAATAAAGTGTGTTTAAAAGTTTATATTAAATTTGACTGCATATAAACTAGTGTTATTTTAGTATCATTTATAGTTGAATTAATATTTTGAGCTTTTATTTTTATATTTTCAGCATTAATTTTAATTTTAATTTTCAGTAATTTTATAGCATTTTTATTAATGTCTTTTTTCAGTTTTAGTTTGAGCTCAGTTTTCAGGTTTATTTTCAGTTCTTCAACTCAAACTTATTTCTGTTAGTTGCTGATGCAACATTTATAATCTAATATTTATATTTTATTTGAGCTTTATTTCAATTAACAAAACATGGATTTTTTTGTCAACATTTTTAAATCAAGATTTAGGTCCAAGTATATGATGTAAATATACATTTCTTTTAGGCTTTTCATGATTTTTCTAATAACCTGGTAACACTTTACATTAAAGGTTCAAAGGTTTTAAAGGTTGTATCTGTTCGCATTAGTTAATGCAAACTAACATGAACAAACAATTATATGTTTACTAACATTAACAAAGATTATTAAATGTTTTTAAAATATATATTTTTTCATTGTTAGTTAATGTATTTACTAATATTAACAAATGAGACCTTATTGTAAAGTGTCACCGTTAACCGTTTCATTGTCAGGATTCTGTGGTGTGAGGCCATAATTATAAAAATCATTAAAAATGATAAAAGACTTTAAAAAATATTGATTAAAATAGTTAAAGATAACAAATAATACTGCATAATAATACTGAAAATGTGTCTGTATGTGGATAAAAACATACATACAAAATAAACACACACACACAGCAAAGTTACACAGACAGACATACGACAGGTCTGAGACCCCAGACAGACATGAAGGATTATGAGAGCAGATGGTATAAAAAAAACACCCAAACCAAAAATGCAAATATTCATATAACACCCCCAAACGTACACACACACACACACACACACACACACACACAGCCCTACTGTAGCATAGTTTATATATTATATAGGCTATACACTAACATAACCAAATTCAATACTATATTATATGGTTTGAAAAATATTGCAGAATAAGAAAATACTATGACATATAATTATAGTATTCATTCAATAGACCCTTTTCATGGACTGTGATGATGCGTTTTAACAGTCATCAATATCATAAATCCTGTAAAGTTTATATAAAATATATATATATTTGTACATTTATAACACTATACTTAGTATTATATTATCTTTGCATCACATTACAGAAACTAGTTAACGCTGCTGTGCGGGTGTTTCTAATACAGTGGCTGTGGGAGTGAGGGTGATGGTGTATTTGTGCAAATAAAAACACACACAAAAAAAAATATTTAATGAAGTCTCTCATTCACTGCTATAAAAGTTTACCCAACTATGATGACTTCCGCTTCTGAGAAACCTGGAAATGTGAAAAGGGTCTATACCATGGTACAGTACATATCAAAATGTACTTTTCATGAGGGTGTCTTTGTTTATCATATTATATTATAATAAATAATACTGACTATCAGTAACTATGTACACTAAGCCATAGCACTGCTCAAACCCAATTAAAAAAATGCTTAAAATCAGAAAAGATGCAGAAAATTCGTAACATTTTTAAAGGTGCATTTTATACATCTAGTATAGTTCATTATTTGGCTTTGGCGAGTAAACAAATAACTTTATTAAAGAAAAATTGAGTCTGACCCGTTTTGTTTTATCACGGAATTAACTGTAATAATGATGGAAGACTTGGTGTTTCTCAACCTCTGGTCTAGCAAAAATAGTTAAACAGTTTTGTGGCCTGTAAGACAGTTTCATGGCCTCAGACTTTGGCAACAACACAAATAGATTCAATCAAAGCAAGAGCCTGAGAGCAACACAAAACCAGCCTTTTCAGATTCAAATTAGACTGAACCTTTTTATGTAACGGACTTAAAACATAGCTATGACCAGTCTTGAAAAGAAAAAATAGATTACTTACTTTTAAGAGAAGTTTATGCAACCGGATCAAGGTGTGTTCCTTCCTGAATGAATCGTTTTAGAACGAATCGTTGACGCACTCATAAAGACTCGCCTCGTTCCTGAACGATTCAGTGATGTTGAAGAATCGATTGAATGAATGATTCAGTATTAAAGTGTAGGTCTAATACATTCCATCTACTGGTGTAACTATGTAACTGCAGCAAAAGTCGCTGTAAAATCCTCACAACTAATTAAGCTTGTTCGAGATGCATCGGCGCTGCACAGACCGATCGGCGTATGACATCAAAGTACCGCGAGAGCGATTGGAGAGCTTTTGAATCGCTCTCGCGGTACTTTGATGTCATACGCCGATCGGTCTGCGCAGCGCCGATGCATCTCGAACAAGCCTTATGTTTTGTTCATAAAACTCGACTCGATTGTATAAATGATTCAATATTCACTTTTAATACAGACACTTGTCGCCATCTACTGGTGAAAGTATGAAACTGCAGTAAAAGTCTGTCTTGAAATAAACACAGACAAGTGGAGTGATACAGACAGTGAAAAGTCTCAGTGCTGTGTGTTTCAGCACTATTTCCTAGTCTTTTTATTGTTGGTTTACATTACAATACTGCTTGTGAAAAGATTCATGCCAGTAAAGCACTTTAAAACACAATTCAATCGATGAACTTTGTCTACAGCCACACCTGCTCATGTCAAATGTTTACATAAGTAGGCCTATTTATAGGTAAAATGTCTATTGAGCATCAGTATTCATCTAAAAACTATTTATTTGTGTTCGTTTTCCACTATTAGGCATAAGGTTAAGAAGAAATTAAGTAGTGTTTTTTTATGTTTATGTGTACATAAACTTTTTTTTTTTAATATACTGTATAAAAGGGCATTTGAGGAATGATTACACCACTAGAGGGAGACAGAGTTAAAGCTATAGAGGTCAGTAATCTGTAAGCGTTAAAGAGAAGCAACAGTGCAGTTGAATAGCAAGAGAATCTTCACTGCACAATGATTGCAGAATCAGTGATTTGATTTGTATGGAGGTCAGTGAGGAGCTCTGGATCTGGATCATTGTGTTTGCTGAGGAACAATCCAAACATTTCCACGTATAAAGAGACTAATTAGAGCCTTTCTTCGGTAATTAGGATGAATAGTTTCACACTGTCCCGTCAATGCAAACTCAAGATTCTTTCACAGCATTAGCAGCAGTCTGAAAATGACTTTCAGATGAAGGGCTTCAGCTGTCTGTGCTTTATATCTGACAGCTGAGATCTGAGATAAAAATAATACCCTCACAAAATATACCATGCTAAAAATGTACTATAAATAAATGTTATGCCAAAATACCACAGTTATGATATCAGATAGTAAGGCCATTGCACTTATACCATATATACCATATATATATACACCAAGATGCTGAAATTCATCCATACAACACATGTGCTGTGATGTCATTTGTTTTATGTGGTTTTGAATACCATTTTTCAAATATTTGTAAGAAGTTTACATAGAACGACACACACACACATCCACACACACATATCTACACACACACACACACACACGACCTGACAAGTTCGATTAAACCATCAAATTATGAGGAAAATATTTTAAATATGAGGGAAAAACAAAACACTAAACTTAATGAAGTTATGCATCTGACAAAATTATTTGACAAAGAAAAGCAACTAGGTTTTATTTTACTATGCTAAAAATTGCATAGAAAAACATATTACATAATGAGTTATTAATATTTCGTTGGTTCTCTCTTGTTTTTGCATGTGTTTAAAATCTCTCTGTATGACAGCCTGGACAAAAATTATTTCGCACAATTTGTCGTGCTTCATTGCATTATTATCACAAATAAAACAATCGACTCCAAGCACAATTATGGAATACACTTACAAAATCTCTAACGCATTTTTAATAATATTTAAATAAAGGGTGAAGATGTCAGTTTTCCTAGATCAGACATCACTTTTGGCCACTACTTTATAATAACCAAAAGACAGATAAAATTATATGAGGATTATATAAGACATTTATATTAAGTTAAACATTGACTTTCATCAAAGAAATAACAGGAATTATTCAATTATTATATTCTTAGAGAGAAAAAAATTGACAATAGAGGATCCACACCAGACTTATGCATTTATGTATAAATAAAGTATCAATTTAGTGAATACAAATATTAAAAGGGTTTAATTTATATTTTTGTGGGGTTTAAAGTTGAAAATGGTAAAAAAAAAATTAAATTTGTTCATAAACAAATAAATGTGGGCATAAGTGGAGGAATATTCTTTTATTATGATTTCTTTTTAAAAAATCAGTCCGTGGCATATATGCATGGGGCCATTTTGTTGTCATGTGACATGTATACCCATGTGACCCCTCTAGACCCTCATTATTATATTCATGACTTAAAAGTTCATTTTTATTAATATTATTAGTAATGATTAAAGGGTTAGTTCACCCCAAAATGAATTAATTACTTAATAACTTTTTGTGCGCCAAAAAAACCCCAAAATAACGACAATATCTAGTGATGGGCGATTTCAAAACACTGCTTCATGAAGCTTTACGAATCTTTTGTTTTGAATCAGTGGTTCGGAGCGCCAAAGTCACATGATTTCAGTAAACAAGGCTTCGTTAGGTGATAAGTGTTTCGAAATTTCAATGGTTCACCACTGGGGGGCGTGACTTTGGCCGTTTGATACACGCTCTGAACCACTGATTTGAAACAAAAGATTCGTAAAGCTTCGAAGCTTCATGATACAGTGTTTTGAAATCGCCCATCACTTGGGCGAATATTGTTGAATAAAGTCGTTATTTAGTATTTTTGGCGCACAAGAAGTATTCTTGTCACTTTATAACGTTAAGGTTGAACCACTGTAGTCACATGAACTGTTTTAAATATGTTTTTAGTACCTTTCTGGGCATTGAAAGTGTTAATTATCTTGCTGTCAATGGAGGACTCACTGAGCCATCGGATTTCATCAAAAATATCTTAATTTGTGTTCTGAAGATGAATGAAGGTCTTACGGGTGTCGAACGACATGAGGGTGAGTAATTAATGACAGAATTTTTATTTTTGGGTGAACTAACCCTTTAAGACGTGCATGTTCATGATGCAAGGAAAGTTTAGGTAAAAATAAATAAACCTATTAAAAAGTCTATTTAATTTAATCTATTTTTATTTTATTGTTTATTTCACCTGTTATACTATTAACATTTTTGCATTGATGTTTCTGCAATATTGTAAGAAAAGCATAAGACAATAAAATAATTTGAATTGAGAGAGAGAGAGAGAGAGAGAGAGAGAGAGATGTAGTAGAGGGGTTTGGTTTAGTTAGTAGGAGGGCGTAAGTTGAGTTCGGGACTGCAGCGCCCGTCCGCTCCGCTGGTATTCCAGGAATGTGTTGATCATGGCGGCCGCTGTGAAGCCCGTTAAGAGCGGATTGCTGGAGCTCCGCGTTACCGTTCACCACTGGATCCGCGTGCTCGCCACTCTCAGCGAGGACTCGTTCACCGTGAGTCCCGGAGAAACCGCCGATGAGTCCGCGAACAGCTGCTCGCCCGCGCCCGGAGGGGCTGTTAACGGGGATCCGGCGAACCTCAGCGCCTCCCCGGTACCGGACACCATCACGAACGTCAAACGAACCGTCCGAGTCACCAAACAAGAAGTTGGAGGACTCGGAATAAGTATTAAGGGTAAGAGAACTAGTTTATCAGAATGTTATTAAACTTCCTGAAGAGTTTGGAAACAGTTACTTTCAAACTAGCATATGAATAATTCATAAAGGATTCATAAATATTATGTAGGCTAGATGTTGTACATTTTAAACCACTACTTCAAATCTTTTAGAATATTTTTTTTATTTTTATTATTATTTAAATCTTGGCTTCTTGGACAGGTACTATGGTTTTCTTTCAAATACTCATGGTAACAACAGATGAAATATAATTGAAATATACCATGGTACTGAAAACAATACTATGGTTATATATGGTACTCCATGGGTTTACTATGGTACCATGTCCAAAATGTCTAAAAACCCATAGTATTTTTTGGTAATTTTTTGTAAGTCCAATTAATTTCAAATGGTATCTGATACCATAAAAATCTTGGAGTGTCATGAAAATACTATAGTAAATTCATTTCAGTACCATGGTATTCAGGGACTTTGCTATAGTACGGTATCTTTTGGGTTTCTATTTTTTTTTTAAAAATATATTATCCTAAAACTGTGACAGCTGTCAAATTAAGTGACCATATCAGTTATGATGTTTTATTATGATTTGCATGATGTCGTGTCATTGGTTTGTGCTGAGATTTACGGGATAGTGAATCATACAGTGTGTGTGTGTGTGTTCTCGGGGCGGGGGGGCGTTTGCACCCCAATGTCGACAGCTGACTGGAGAATTACCCATCATGCTCAGCCTGTCACTGGCTTCAGATGAAAGCTGTGGGACGAGAGCAGAGAAGAGTATGGTGCTGTTTATTTTAGGGAGCCAGAGAGGGACGACCTTGCCTTGAGTCCGAAGTGCAGTTGTATGTCTATATTTACAGTGCTGTGAGTCTTTGAGTCCGTCGCCCTGACAGTTTTGGGCTCTTCAATCTTTCAGATCCCTCAGACTCCCAAATATGATCATCCTCATGCAAGGAAGCTCCATTCTAAAATTTAAAAAACAACTATATTTTCATTTATAAAGGCCCAAATTATACTGTGAAAGAGAAATGTGTGAAAAATAATTTAGATTTTTTTTAGTTTTTATTGTTACATTATTAGTCTGTATTATTTATTGATTTAAATTGACATTATAAAATGTATATTATATTTATTTTACTAAATTTTATTATTTATTTGAACCAAATATATTTATTTTATTTATTATTTTTATTTTTGTAAATTTTTTATATCTTTTCCATGAACCCCCTAGCACTCCCGAACCCCAGTTTGAGTCATGCAATCTTAACAGCTCCTCTTCTTTGCTTGAGTTTATATATATATACACACACACACATTAGACACATATATATTAGAGATGCACCGATACTAAATTTCTCCACCGATACAGATAGCCGATTATTCAGTGTGATATCTGCCGATACCGATAGTTTGGAGATTCTGCCTTTTATACCTCCTTCTAAATTAATGATAGGCTACTTTTATTATAATTAATAATTAATCATTATATTTTGAAAGAAATGCAAATAAAAACTTTATTCTCTCCATTTCATCTACTTGTTTCAGAGTAACTGGTATCAGTTATAAACAAACACATTACTCAAATTAATATTAACACACATTAACTAAATTCTGAAGATTAAATGAATATTTCTTAACTTTCTGAATGTAATTAATTAATATAATTACAGTTAATATTGAACATCAAACTGGTTTCTTAGCATTTTCTTCACATAAAGCCCAAAT
This sequence comes from Hypophthalmichthys molitrix, assembly GCA_037950675.1. NCBI lineage: Eukaryota > Metazoa > Chordata > Actinopteri > Cypriniformes > Xenocyprididae > Hypophthalmichthys > Hypophthalmichthys molitrix. Next base: position 31,935,589 of record CM075497.1, read on the forward strand.
GCAATGCATTTTCTTGCTCTTTTGATTGACAGCATATATCGGCCCTGACTATCAGCTTTTAAAATTTTCAGCCGATAGTGTGAAAATTTTCTTTTATCGGCCAATACCGATTATATATCGGTGCATCTCTAATATATCTATATCTATCATATATATAATATATATTTTTTTTTTTTCTGTCACAAGCCAGAAATGATACAACTAAAATTTGATTACTCATGTAGCCCTGCCCCTTTTCAGCGCTGCGCTCGTTGTGTTCTGTCTTCCGGTTTGTGTTTTCACAGCATGAAAGAAAGATCTTACAGATTTATGAATGAACAACTTGTTTTAAAATCTTCTCAGTCTGCTGACATTTGTTACATCCACTTCAAACATTGTAATGCTCATGATAACCTTCGTTAACTCTACAATAAGTAAATCCAATTTACCAGTGAATTACTCTTTGACAGCGACGCCATAGACATGTATACAGAGCTGCCGCAAAAACGGAAGTTCAAAGTTGTTGTTTTTCTGAAATAAGAATAAAATAAGAATCATTATTATATAATAATTTTTTGCCCAAATTATGTAATTATATTATTTAATAATTTTACAGTAACCGTAAAATTTACTGTTATTTTTCTAAAATACTCATTTTTTAATTTTACAGTGCAATAGTATTATTAAAATAGTAATATTTTTTATTATGTTTAATATTTTTATTTTGATAATAAGAATACTTATTATTATTATTAATATTAAAATAGTAATAATAATAATAATAAGTATTATTATTTTATAATCATATTTTTAACCCAAATTGTGTATAATTATATTGAATAATTTTAGTTACTGTAAAATTTTATTTTTTCTAAAATGCTATTTTATTTTATTTTACAGTGCAATAGTATTATTACAATAGTAATATTTCTTATTTTGTTTAATATTTTAATTGTGATAGTAATAATAATTATAATAATACTTATTAATAATAATAAAATAAGTATAAATTTATAATCACATTTTTGCCCAAATTGTGTATAATTATATTGATATATAATCACAAAAATTTTGCCCTGATTCTGCATTCCTACAAAAAAATCACAGAAATCCTGGAGCTCTTTTAAAAAATGCTTTTTTAAATCAGTCAAAATTTTTATCAGGAAAATCAGATTTTCTCCCCAAATTATGCAGCCCTACTTCTAACACAATGTCAAGTTCCATTTTTCCATTTTTCACTCAAATTGTTATGCTGATAATATAATTTGTAACTAAAATATTTGTGCTACATTAGAAGTGTTTTCTCTTGTGGTCTCAGACCTTTGAACACTGTATTTGCTCAAGAATGATGCAGTCAGCGGAAGGTTGTTGCATTTTAGCATTAGTGTGTTTGTGCAGGACGTCCTGGCAGGGACTGCAGAGAGAAATGATTGATAACGTGCTGGAGCTCAAGCAGAGAGACCAGAGATTGCCAACAGTGTCTGGCAGGAGCCGAGCTCCCACCCGCATACACGTCACATGTGTCTTTAAGGGTCAAAAGGTCACTAGAATAAAGGGTAAAGCCCCTGAAAGCAAATTAGGGGTGATTAGATGAGACTATGTCTGATACACACTGACGATGATGGTGAGGAAGAAGCCACTCGTGAACACGGCCACACAATCTCTTTACAGCAATATAAAACCTGGACCCACATATAAATGTTTTATGGTTTATACTCAAGGTGGCTATTTCACATGCCCTTGAATTTCTAGATGTAAGTTTAAAGCGTAAGAGACCAGCTGCCTAATTCTCTTTGGATATTTCATTCAGACGCTCGTCTCCTCCAAGAGAAACCCACAGACCGAACCATCACTCACTAAAGAAGATATATGTGCTTTGGTCTGTAATATTTGGAGCACACCCCAGCTCAAGGATGAAGGCGATGAAATTTTGATTGGTTTTACAGTGTTGCCCATAAATCACATCAAAGGCACATCAGTACTCAAGATTTAGAGGTTTTTTTTTTTTTTTTTTGGATGCAGTTGTTCTGTATTTAGCAATGCATATGCATGCTCATTTTTGAGCTAGTTTAGTTTTAAGAGACTTTTTGTATGTCATTTTTTGTGTACATGCATGATATTGGAAAAAACTGACTATTTGTATTTTGTGCAAGATACAACCCGGATTCAAATTTGAATAAAATGAAAACTAAAAGACTTTCAAATCACCTGAGCCAATATTTTATTCACAATAGAACATAGATAACATAACAAATGTTTAAAGGGAGAAATTTTACACTTTTATCCGCTAAATGAGCTCATTTCAAATTTGATGCCTGCTACAGGTCTCAAAAAAGTTGGCACGGGGGCAACAAATGGCTGAAAAAGTAATTTTGAAAAGATTCAGCTGGGGGAACATCTAGCAACTAAGTTAATTGATATCAGGTCTGTAACACGATTAGCTATAAATGGTATGTCTTAGAGAGGCAGAGTCTCTCAGAAGTAAAGATGGGCAGAGCTGTGAAAGAGTGCGTAAAAAGATTATGGAAAACAATGTTCCTCAACGTCAAATTGCAATGGCTTTGCAAATCTACAGTGCATAACATCATCAAAAGTTTCAGACAAACTGGAGAAATCTCTGTGTGTAAGGGACAAGGCCAAAGACCTTTATTGGATGCCCGTGATCTTCGGGCCCTCAGACGACACTGCATCACTCATCGGCATGATTGTGTCAATGACATTACTAAATGGGCCCAGGAATACTTCCAGAAACCACTGTCGGTAAACACAATCCGCCGTGCCATCTGCAGATGCCAACTAAAGCTATATCATGCAAAAAGGAAGCCATATGTGAACATGGTCCAGAAGCGCCGTCGTGTCCTGTGGGCCAAGGCTCATTGTTTCAAAGTGGAAAAGTGTTCTATGGTCAGACGAGTCCAAATTTGACATTCTTGTTGGAAATCACGGATACCGTGTCCTCCAGGCTAAAGAGGAGGGAGACCTTCCAGCGTGTTATCAGCGTTTAGTTTAAAAGCCAGCATCTCTGATGGTATGGGGGTGCATAAGTGCATACGGTATGGGCAGCTTGCATGTTTTGGAAGGCGCTATGAATGCTGAAACAATATTTCAGCAGGACAATGCGAAACCGCATTGTTTTTCCATATTTTTCATTGGCAGCCCATCAGAAAGATTTGAAAGAAGAAGCTATTTGAGTAGTTTCTTTTGTGGTTATGCTGAACTTTGAATGATGTGGTGTCACTGTCGTACTACCAGCTTATTTGCAGGCTTCTTCTTGATATCAGTCACAGATTGGTCATCTTTGTCAGCACTTGATTAAAAAAAGACTTGCTAGACAGCAGAGGCGTTCTTACTAAGTTAAGAGAAACTTACTTTTAGATGTACTGGTTGCCTAAACTGCTTAGACTAGTCTTACAAGTTAGTTTTCTTTAAGACTGTTTATAACTTTTCAGTCAGTTACATAAAAATGTAGATTGGTCTAATTTAATAAACCAGAAATTAAGACAGATTAGCCCTAACTAAATGCTAGTTGATCATAGTTCTTAAGACAGTCTAAACATAATGTGTATGTTTATGAAACTGACCCCTGGTTCTCTTAGATGTACTTGTTCATCTACAAGTAAAAAGTTGGAAGAGAAACTTTAGTCTATGCTAGTTTTTACATGGAAGCAAATTTTACCACATTTGTAACTGTATGTTGTTTTACAGGTGGTAAAGAGAATAAGATGCCCATCCTGATCTCAAAGATCTTCAAAGGGCTGGCAGCAGACCAGACGGAGGCTCTTTACGTGGGCGATGCGATTTTGTCCGTGAACGGTTACGACCTCAGAGAGGCCACTCACGATGAGGCTGTACAGGCCCTGAAGAAAACAGGCAAAGAGGTCATTCTGGAAGGTAAGACGGAGCAGATTGTTTGGCTTGAAGGAACAGTTTACCTAAAAGTGAAATTTATGTCAGTCATTTACTCATCCTTATGTTGTTGGTCCTGTGTAACACATGAAAATGAACCTCAATGGTTCTTGCTGAAGCTCAAACATGCAGCGTAACACGAGAAAGAACCTCATTGGTTCTCACACGTCAAGCAAACATGCTTGAGCTTCCATTTACCACAAGTTATGTGTGCGTTAATGAATGTTTATATACGAATAAAAGCCTAAATTAAATCTGTTCATCATATAAAGCGATCAAGTCTCTTCAGAAAATTTGGACTAAACCACTCGATTCATATGGATTAGTTTTACAATCTCTTTATGAACTTTTTGAAGCATCAAAGTGGTAGTTGTGTGGACTGTCAATGGAATGACAGAAATCTATAATAGTATAAAATAACACTGGTCTGATCTCTTCAGTTAGTTCAATTAGAATGATTCATTCACCAATCAGACTGATTCCTTGACTCATCCACAGTTCACTTAAGTGGACGATTATCACTAAATTTGCACAAAACCTCACACAAATCTGACTTCTGAAGACTTGCAATATAGAGTCGTATTAATTACTACGTATATGATACTTTTATGGTATGTTTTGTCTTTTAGGAGCTTGACAGCCACACTTCATAATATTTACATTCATTGAACTGAAAAGACATATTTGTGTACTCAGGAAGTAATTTTCCAAGAAACTAAAGTAATTTAGTAAATGAATTTCCTGTGAATGTCTGTCAGTCAACACTTGGATTAGAGACCAGACCAGGGCTGCGTTTCCCAAAAAGCATCATAAGCCTAAGTTGATCGTAGAACAATTGCCACCCATTGTCTCTGTGATCATCTTAGGCTTACGATGCTTTTGGGAAACACAGCCCAGACCAATCTCACATAAGTGATGTGACATCACTTGTAAAAAAGGTGAAATGCAGAGGTCAGCAACCTTTTTGACATGAAGAGTTCAAATGGGAAACCATGAGACCTCAGTAATTGCACACAAGTGTTTGGAGCTAAAATTGAGTACAAGTATATCAGTGATAATTACATTAATGCACATTTTTAAAAGGCTTGATGGAGTCCATAATGGAAGAGGGGCTTTATAGTTTTTATGAGCCTGCATGTGTGTGCGTGTGATACCCATAATGCCTTATCAGCATTTTATCCCCTTTAAGAAGGCTCTTAAGAGCCAGTGATGCAAGATTGAACGGTGTTTGCATGTAATGCTGCTCTCAGGTCCACTGGGAAGGTCCAACTTACGAGTTCGGAATTCGTAATTACGATGAGATGGGCGTTCAGTGCGTCAAATGGATGTTTTGACAATTTCAGAATCAGAATTTTATAATCAAAAATTATATTGACTTACATTAAGTAATATTTTGGCTTATGTCTAAAGAAAATATATTAAGTATGGTCTTTTATAATAAATAATATCTTGACTTTGGAAAATAAAATCGGCTTCCACTATTGTACTTTAATTGGCAGTATAAATATGATGAATTGATTAGAAGGTATAAGTTTTGTAGATGTGTTATTATTTTATAAATTTTTTTTTTATAATTGTGTGTAAATGTGTCTGTAATTTAAAGTGCCCCAGTTATTATTATTATTATTATTATTTGGGATATTGCCTTTCATGCAGTGTGTAATACAGATGTTTGTGAATGTAAAAGGACTGCAAAGTTTCAAAGATCAAAGTGCAGATAAATGGAGTTACTGTCTCCCAAAAAATCAATTCTGAACTCCTGAAATGAGTCAGCAGAAATTCCAGTCTTACTTCCTGCAACCTACAAATTTGCATAATGCCAGCCTATGGTCTTCATTGGCTGAACAGTGTGTACTTTGCCCCGCCCTCAAACTCTGTAGTTGTATCAGAGACTGGAAGAGTTTGGTTCATTTTGTTCATGTCGAGAAGACGCTGTTTTCTCCTGCCAAAGCAAATCCACTTTGATGAGACGGTAAAACCGACGCCATCATTACTGTTCTTAAAAAATACTAAGTTAAAAACAACCCAAGTTGGGTTGAAAATTGACAAACCCAGCGGTTGGGCTGTTTTAACCCGGCGATTGGGTTGTTTTAACCCGGCGATTGGGTTGTTTTAACCGGCGATTGGGTTGTTTTAACCCGGCGATTGGGTTGTTTTAACCCGGCGATTGGGTTGTTTTAACCGGCGATTGGGTTGTTTTAACCCAGCGATTGAGTTGTTTTAACCGGCGATTGGGTTGTTTTAACCCCGGCGATTGGGTTGTTTTAACCCAGCGATTGAGTTGTTTTAACCGGCGATTGGGTTGTTTTAACCCAGCGATTGAGTTGTTTTAACCGGCGATTGGGTTGTTTTAACCCAGCGATTGAGTTGTTTTAACCGGCGATTGGGTTGTTTTAACCCCGGCGATTGGGTTGTTTTAACCGGCGATTGGGTTGTTTTAACCGGCGATTGGGTTGTTTTAACCCAGCGATTGAGTTGTTTTAACCGGCGATTGAGTTGTTTTAACCCAGCGATTGGGTTGTTTTAACCCAGCGAATGGGTTGTTTTAACCCAGCGATTGAGTTGTTTTAACACAGCGAATGGGTTGTTTTAACACAGCGATTGAGTTGTTTTAACCGGCGATTGAGTTGTTTTAACCCAGCGATTGGGTTGTTTTAACCCAGCGATTGAGTTGTTTTAACCCAGCGAATGGGTTGTTTTAACCCAGCGATTGGGTTGTTTTAACACAGCGAATGGGTTGTTTTAACCCAGCGAATGGGTTGTTTTAACCAAGCGATTGGGTTGTTTTAACCCGGCGATTGGGTTGTTTTAACCCGGCGATTGGGTTGTTTTAACACGGCGATTGGGTTGTTTTAACCGGCGATTGGGTTGTTTTAACCCAGCGAATGGGTTGTTTTAACCAAGCGATTGGGTTGTTTTAACCGGCGATTGGGTTGTTTTAACACAGCGAATGGGTTGTTTTAACCCAGCGGTTGGGTTAAATGTTTGCCCAACCTGCTGGGTAGTTTTCTCCTGCCAAAGCAAATCCTCTTTTAATGAGATTAATACGGTAAAACAAACGCCAACGTTACTATTCATATCACTGTGTATCAAGTGCTGAGGAAGAGCTTAGTTTCGACACGTGCTGTAAGCGGTCGACCAATCACAACAGACTGAACCGTTTGACCATTCAGAGCAGAGGAGGCTCTCAGAAAGGCAGGGATTGAATCTTTGTTAAAACTGTTTCAGACACAGAGAAAAGAGAGCTGATGCTGCAAAGTGTTTTATGACCTTGGATGGATATAAACCTATTGCAGGAGACTCCAAAACAAAATTAGGAATCTTAAAATAGCATAACAAGGGAACTTTAATGTTTCCAATGCTTTGGCAATGTAAAGCCTTTTAACAGACCAAAAAGCCACGTAAATTTTGAGAGAGCGAGCGAGAGACAGACGGGCAGTTTTAGAGAGCTTGCAATAATGAAAATTCCTGTCATCCACTGCAGATTTTCCTGCCATGCTTGGGCGCGAAAGGCCCGATTTTTCAGGGGCTCATCATAACCTCAAGCACACACACACACACACACACACGAGCAGCTCAGACTCTTGCAGTCATTCTGAGGGATTTACTCTCTTCTGCTTAGTGAGTTTTCTATGATCCTGTAATTGAGTGCGTTTAGTTCTCGCTCCACTCATCTTTCTTCTCTTCCTCTCACACATTAGCCATTACATCTGCTTCACCACTGAGGCTTTCAGTCCTGTTTGATTCATTTCGTAGTGGACAATACTGTGGATGTGGAGAAAAATCACACATTTAAAGTCACCATGAAATCAAAATTCCTATTTCATTTATTTATTGGTGCACATCATTATTGTGTTAAATTCATGTTCCTCATAATCTTGAATCAGAATATCTTCTCCTCCCTCTTGCAGCATCTCTTCTCTTCTCTGATGACGAGGGCGGGGCAACCATCCAATCAATTCCCCACAGACAAAATCAAGCCCCGCCCTACATTTGTTCTTGTTCCAGAAGCGTTTCTCTCGCACTGTGTTTATTTCCTCTGGCCAATTTTGTCTCTCGGGAACATGCTGGACCTTCACCAAGTCTCACACATTTCTGTCTTTCTATCCAACGTAGAGTGGGTGGATTTTCACCGGTGACATTTGAATCAAATGATACATGAAGGTTTGTGACCTTCAGCTGTTCCAGATTCATTGACTATAAAATCCATCATTCATGGGAGAATATGTGTGTTTGTGAATTCGAGTTCTTGTCTAGCTGACGAGGATCATTTCTGTGCAAAATCTTTGTTAGATTTGTTCTGCAACATTTGTTGTTCTGCAACATACTTCCAGCCTGATTTAACGTTAAAAGTAAACAGATTCCTTCTGATTCCACATGTTAACGGCGTGTCCAAACCAGACGTGACACAACACGTTCCCAGGATTCTGTTCCTCACTGAAAGTTAAAATGCTGCGTGACACAACAAAATCACAGCCAATAAGAATTTTATCTAATCGAATATAATGTAAATATAATTTATCTTTTGTTTTGAAAGAAATTAATAGTTTTATTCATCAAGGATGCATTAAATTGATCAAAAGTGACATTTATTTCAAATTATTTCTGTTCTTTTGAACTTTCTGTTCATCAAAGAATACTGAAAAATTAAATGTATCACAATTTCCTCAAAAATATGAAGCAGCACAACTGTTTTCAACATTGATAATAATCATAAATGTTTCTTGAGCATCAAATCATCATATTAGAATGATTTCTGAAGGATCATGTGACACTGAAGACTGGAGTAATGATGCTGAAAATTACTGAATAAATTACTTTATAAAATATATTCAAACAGAAAACAGTTATTTTAAATTGTAATAACATTTCACATTTTTACTGTATTTATTATTTGATCAAATAAATGCATAAAATAAAAGCATAATACTTTTTTTCAAAATTAATTTAAAAATCTTACTGATTATGCTTGAAGTACTGATTACTATAATAGTATGTGATACAGAACACATTATGCACTGCTAAACTCTCATACATTATGCCATATTATTACATTGTATGATTATTGCTATTTTGCATTTTAATGCAATTTAAAGTGTGACAATGCAACTTTTGCAAATGGAACATCAAGTCACGCACATTGTATTGTGAAATACAGTATGCTCCGATCATGTTCTACACATTTTGTCAACATAAATCATCCGGGAATTCCATGCATGCATAACAGACACAAACTGTGTACAGTACACTGCAAAAATAGTATGAGTAGTTTGCTATTCTGAACATATCCCTCGTCAAATGCCCAGATACCCCTCCCCTGCTGCCCTCCAGAGACGCAAACTGAATGCATGGCTTCATTCCAGGTCAGATCTTCATTCTTGTGGCCAAATTGAATATTTGCACTTAACTAAATTAAAATCATAAGCACTTCCAGCTGTTTTTATGGCTTCCAGTCAGGAAGAGAAGTCGTGCCGTTTTTCTGGGATGATGAAAGTGTGATATTCGCTCTAGAAAATGTTCCTCTCGGTTGGACAGACTCCAGATGATTTAGTGAGATCAAGTGAGACGTTAATGAAAAGAAAAGCCTGTGTTAACTACTGAGTGATCCGACTTGATCTAAGCACACGCTGTTTATATTAAACAGTTTAAATATGGAAACGCACACTTTAGTTCAAACTCTTGATTTCTGAAATGCAATGAGATATTTTTAAGCATGACTTAACTCAGCAAACAATGTTCTGGCAAGGTTCTCTAAAAGTTATGAACAAATGTTCTTCCAGTAACAATAATAGAACATTTGTTCGAAGTTATCTGGTCTTGAATAATATTCTCAAAACGTTAGCACAAGAACATTATTTATACATTGTTTATGCAAAGCTTTTTTTTGGACAACTGTGCGTACATCAGTTCGGTGCTGTGGTTTTGTGTGTGTTTTCAGGAACATTTTTGTGTAGGCGATGAGCGACATTCCAGGCACAGCGTGCTTTTGGAGTCACAGCGTAGCCAATCAGATGGATTCCGGACGCTCCCACGGCAACCGGAGGGCTGTAGGGATCTGTTGTGTTTGACGTGGCTCCAGGTTCTTGTGTTTGTCCAGTCAGGCAGCAAGAACAACTGCTTGCTTCCATGTCGCCCGACCCAGGCCTCAGCACCTGGAAACAGACCGGCCGAAGTCACCAGCTAGAAAAATCTCTATCTCTGTCTCTTAAAGGATGCTCGCTTTGTGTCCCAAAGGGCAGGAATGTTCACGTTTAGATAGAGCAGTGACAGCTCAGACAGATTTAAATCTTGTTTTTCTTTTGCCTTCACTGTGTCTGTAACAGTTAAACGCAGAAACACTTCAAGCGAGTATAAATGGAATAAATGAACAGTGTGTTACTCGCCATTTATTTGTTTATTTGTGAAATTTACTAGCAGTGTCTGAGTGAAAATAGTTTCTACACCATTTTTTTTTTTAGTGTATTGCTTTCTCTTGTTTTAAGTGAAGTATCAATGTTGTCTCAGATGTTTGTCTAAAAATCCTTTGGAGAAAGAAACAAATAAATTACTAGTGATCAAATACTTCTAAACAATCTTCACTCAGAAACCGCTAGTAAATTACACAAATAATTACAAAAGAAATGGCAAGTAACACATCGGATTAAACATGAAATTTCAAAGTAGAAAAACTGAATGTTTTCTTGTAAATAATCTCCAATAATCTTTATTTTATTTACAACTTCAAAAAATTCAAAAGTCCCGTTCACACCATGAACGATATCTGTTACGACAACAATGAAGATATAGTTCTAAAAATCATTCTAAATATAAAAGAATAGCACAGCACAATTATAACGGCTCAGAGAAACAATATCGCTGGAATCACTTTCAGAACAATTTTCCAGATATTCCAGCTGATGAATGATAAAAACACTGACAGCCAATCAGAATCCATCCTGCTTTAAAGATCTCAAGCGTTTAAAGTGCCGGATGAAAAAACTGCAGCGCACTTGTAATAAACAGAATGATATCATCCACAGGTGTGGACACTATAGTCTAAAAAATGCTGGGTTAAAAACCCAGTGGTTGGGTCGTTTTTAACCCAGTGTTTGGGTTGTTTTAACTCAGCGAATCAATTGTTTTAACCTAGCGATTGGGTCGTTTTATCCCAGTGTTTGGGTTGTTTTAACCCAATGAATGCATTGTTTTAACCCAGCCATTGGGTTGTTTTAACCCAATAAATGCATTGTTTTAACCCAGTGTTTGGGTTGTTTTAACCCAGTGATTGGGTTGTTTTATCCCAGCGTTTGGGTTGTTTTAACCCAGCGATTGGGTTGTTTTATCCCAGCATTTGGGTTGTTTTATCCCAGCGTTTGGGTTGGTTTAACCCAGCGATTGGGTTGATTTAACCCAGCGAATGGGTTGTTTTAACCCAGCATTTGGGTTGTTTTACCCCAGCGAATGGGTTGTTTTAACCCAGCATTTGGGCTGTTTTTACCCAGCGAATCAATTGTTTTAACCCAGCATTTGGGTTGTTTTAACCCAGCGATTGGGTTGTTTTAACCCAGCGAATCAATTGTTTTAACCCAGCGATTGGGTTGTTTTAACCCAGCGAATCGGTTGTTTTAAACCAGCCATTGGGTTTTTTTTTTAACCCAGTGGTTGGGTTAAATGTTTGCCCAACCTGCTGGGTAGTTTTATTTAACTCAATCATTGTTTAAAAATTACTGTATTGCTTGTTGAAATGAACCCAATGTATGTTGGAAATTAACATTTATTAAAGTTTAATGAATAATAATTAAACAATAAACATTAAATTGCTTATTAATAAATGTTCACCTTTTGATTATTATTGTTGGCTCTAGTAATTATGTGTCTAATTTTTAATTTCCAACCTATTTTGGGTTCATTTTAAGCCAGACATATAGTCATTTTTAAACAATAGTTGAGTTAAATAAAAATACCCGGCATGGCAAACATTTAACCCAACCGCTGGATTAAAACAACCCAATCACTGCTGGGTTAAAACAGCCCAATCGCTGGGTTTGGTCATTTTCAACCCAACTTGGGTTGTTTTTAACCCAGCATAGTTATCATTTTTGGTGTGAACGGGCCTTGAGAGTCTAGAGCTATGAAATGAATATGGATAGATAATTTGATATTTGATGAGAAAAGTTCATAATGAGATCTTTGACTTTTGATTGCAGCCCAGTTTGAGATGTTGTTGAGATCTCTTCTGAAACGTGAGATTACTGTAGTCTTTTATCAGGAGACACTTCTTGGGAGACTTATTACTGTTTAGGAGAAACAATTGATATATGCATGATGAACTAAATGACATGAAGGTACTTGTGTTGTGCTGTGAAATGCAGTATTAAACATTTCATAATGCAACGATGCACAATTTGAGTTTGTTTGCATCCACATACTAAAGCAGAGATATGCTTATTAGACTCTGGAGTTGAATCTGCCATTGGACTTGATCCCAACATTTGGTTTGGGTTAAGCCAAATCATTCAAAGATGAGCTGTATTTTTCCGTCTGTTACTCATCAGAACAATCATGACCTCCTCCCTGTTTCCTTCCTTTGCTTTTCTTTTTCCTACAGTTTCCACACTGAAAACCAATGACATTACAAAACCAGACTGCTCCCAATCAACAGAACACACACCTTCTCAGAACATTCCCTGTTAGCTGGGATACACTTTGTGTGTAAGATAGTTTAGGAGAAACATCTCAGTCAAAGTTGATTCTGCAATGAGGACTCCTGAGCTGTGAAAGAGCAACCTCTGCTCAGAAAAATGCACATCGAATGGCAATTTTAATTCCACAAAGGCCATTTAGTATCAGCTCCCGAAGGGCTTTTGTGCCAACAAAATCCTTCCGTCTATAAATAGCCCCAGAATCCTCTAATCTAAACCTCTGACCAGAGTCTTTTGTTGAGGTGATTAATGTGTGGTTGGAGATGCGGGACCACTGAAGACTTGAATTATGAGAACGCAACAACAGGAGGATGGTGCTGTGATTGGAAACAGCGAGGAGCAGAAGATGAGCTGAGCGAGACGGTTTAATGTGTGAAGAGTGTGTGTTTGTGACGTGAGGATAAAGGTGACGAGTGTCGTTTCATCTCAGTGTGGTTTGGTTTTCGTCGAGTATGCATGAGAATCAAAGACATTGCATGAGCGTAAATGTGTTTCATTATTCATCAAAGAATACTGGGAAAAAATGCATTACGATTTCAACAAAAATCTGAAGCAGCACAACTGTTTCCAACATTGATGATAATCAGAAATGTTTCTTGAGCAGCAGATCATCATATTTAATGATTTCTGAAGGATCATGTGACACTGAAGACTGGAGTAATGATGCTGAAAATTCAGCTTTGATCACAGGAATAAATTACACTTTACTATATATTCACATAGAAAACAGTTATTTTAAATTGTAATAATATTTTACAATTTTACAGTTTTTACTGTATTTTTGATCAAATAAATGCAGCCTTGGTGAGCAGAAGAGACAAAATAGCTGTTTGAATGCTGGGTAACATTAACCAATTATTTTTAAAGAATAACGACAGTGATGAATCATTCACAGTAAGATCAGGAACATGTATTAAGAAAATCAATATAGTCAACTCGAGTTTACATCATCGTTAAAGAGTGTGTGAGGCCGTATCTGCTGAATATGTGTGTGTGTGTGGTCAGCAGGTGAAGGATTGAGGAATTCGGACACAACATGTGTGAAAACAGACTGTGTGTGTGAGAGATGCTCGGAGCATCTGCAGTCACTACTGTAAATGTATTTATAGAGCGAGAGCAAGAGGGCTGTGTTTGTTCGCTGCTGTATGTGCTGAGTAGGTGAAGTGTGTTTGGGAACAAGCTGACTGCTGAGATGAGCTCTATTCTGAGAGAGGAAGCCCCTCTCTGCCTGTATCACTCGCTCTGAGAGAGACACTGGGTGTGTTTCACACTTCAGCCTCTACAATGAAACTCGATCTTCCTCCCCATAGTTGCGTCAGCTATTTATAACCATCATGTGTGTGTATTACGGACAGAGACATAGACTGTTCATCTTGAAGGGTTTGTCATGTTCAGTGTGTGTGTGTGTGTGTGTGTTACTAGCAGTGCTGAGGCACTAAATGTAGCACCATTACTAACTTAACTAACTTAAGTACACTGTTCAGCAGTTTGATAATTAATAAAAGTAATAAAATAATAAAAGACACTCTCTTTCAAATTCATACTTGTGAATAACTGATTTCAGTATGTATAAGTTAACCAATAAAAAATAAATAAAATTTATTTAAATGCTGCTGTTTGTTACTTCATTTTGGAGTTGGTTATCAGTCCATCCATCCATCCACTCATCCATCCACCTATCTACTCATCCATCCATCCATCCATCCATCCATCCACCTATCTACTCATCCATCCACCATCCATCCACTCATCCATCCATCCATCCATCCATCCATCCATCCACCATCCATCCACTCATCCATCCACCTATCTACTCATCCATCCACCATCCATCCATCCATCCATCCACCTATCTACTCATCCATCCATCCATCCATCCATCCACCATCCATCCATCCATCCATCCACCATCCATCCATCCATCTATCTACTCATCCATCCATCCATCCATCCACCTATCTACTCATCCATCCATCCATCCATCCATCCACCTATCTACTCATCCATCCATCCATCCACCATCCATCCACTCATCCATCCATCCATCCATCCATCCACCATCCATCCATCCATCCATCCATCCACCTATCTACTCATCCATCCAACTATCCATCCCTCCATCTACCGATCTACTTATCCACCTATCTACTCTTCCATCCATCCATTTGTCTGTCTGATAGTTTCAAGTTTGATAATTTCAATACTCTTTTTAAATGTCTTCTCTCATACGTAAAGTCTGAAGTCAAATTCATTCTTGTGAATAATTCATAATAATAGGAATATTATATCTAATTCATTCATTCTTGTGAATAATTTATTTCAGTATGTATAATTTAACCAATAAAAAATAAATAAAATTTATTTAAATGCTGCTGTTTGTTTCTTCATTTTGGAGTTGGTTATCAATCCATCCATCCATCCATCCACCTATCTACTCATCCATCCATCCAGTGCAGTGCTGAAAAATAATGGTGACCACACAAAATATTGACACTTTGGGCCCAATTTGGACATTTTCACTTAGGGGTAAAAAGATATAATAAAATATTTACAAAAATGTGAGGGGTGTATTCCTGTGAGATACTTTGTTTCAACAGCTGGTGTTTTGACCTTTTAATTGTACTACGCCGCTGTAAACTTTCACCTTTTAAATTTTATCATACGACTAACCTCAGCCTCTGAATGTCAGCCTCTGCAAGTCAAAAGGCTGTATTTGTGGAATAAAATGAGGAGAAATGACATTATATGGACTTTTTTTTTTTAATGCAATTTGCATTTGTAGCTTTGAAATACCTAAATAGTGAGTATATATGCCTATTTTATATATGCCTATTTAAGAATAGACTAAAATATTCAGCATTCAGCACAAGTATTTTTTTTAACCTCAAGCACAGATGTTAATGTGAATTTCGTTTCCTCTAGTTATTTCTGGCAGCATGCATATATTATGCATTGTCCTTTTCAATACATGTAAAAATAAAGCGTCAGAATCTGTCAGTGGTTTGTCTGATCTTGACTCTGGTCTAAAGCTCCAGTGGAAACAGACGGTCTACAGCACTGAACACATGGAGCAATACTTTCCTAAAGGAAATGATTTTATTTTTGGTGGTGCAGAGCTCCTCTTCCTCTTTCATCTGAAGCTGCTTTATTGGTCGTTTTTGAATCAGTGGGCAGATGTTCAACTTTAATCATCAAGATTTCAGTGTTTAGTGGGTTGTGCCCACAAAAAGTCCAAAGCTATGTTCAAAATAGCATCCTAATCTTAAAGTGTGCATGCTGTGCACGGTATGCATAGAATATCATTTTTATTTTATTTATGCATTAAAAAAAAATTCCGATCATGTGACAACAGCATAGATGATACTATTTAAAATGTTTGTTGTTGCATCATGCAAACTGTTTCACATATTATTCTTACAAAATATTAGCCATTATTAAGTGTTTACTATCAGCATGCTAGTGTTGTTTCACCATGAAAAATAGCAGTAAGAATAATGACTCTCTCTCTCTTTGTTTCTCTGTAGTGAAGTACATTAAGGAGATGTCTGCGTTTTTTAAGGGCGGATCGACGGCGGGACCCCCAGTGCTCGATTCTCCTCCAGCCACCCCGCAGAAGCAGACGGACCCGGCGCTTAAAGAGACCAGGACCCTCCCGCTCAGAATGTGTCATGTGACACGCAAACAGTGTCCGCCTGACACAGAGGACAGGTACAAACACCGCCAGAGTTTACATAGTACTGACATATTATTAAATGATAATAACATCAGGACATAATCCAGTTCAAACATTAAGCAGGTTGCCAGGTTGCAAAACAACAAAATAGTTATTCATTGCATTCGTACATTCAAATGTTTTGTGTTGTTTTTACATGAAGCATGGAGCTTTAGCGTGCAAAAAAAAAAGGATAATTATATAGATTTATAATAATAAAAATTGATAATATACACTACTCCTGGGATCAGTACAATTTTATTTTTTTTTTTAAAAATAAGTCTCTTCTGCTCGCCACGGCTGCATTTATTAGATCAAAAATACAGAAAAAAAATTGTAATATTGTGAAATATTATTTCAATTCAAAATAGATGTTTTCTATGTGAATATATAGTAAACTGTAATTTATTTTTGTGATCAAAGCTGAATTTTCAGCATCATTACTCCAGTCTTCAGTGTCACATGATCCTTCAGAAATCATTCTCAAAATAGAATCTTTTGTAACATTATAAATGTCATTAATGTCACTTTTGATCAACTTTGTGTCTCCAACCTTTTGAATATAATATAATATAATGCATATGACAAAAAGTATCTTATGCTTTGTAATATTGGCCATTGTTTAAATTAAACTATAACAAAATTATTTTATATCGCATGGCTCTGATTGGATGAACCTTCTGTTAGTAAATTCTACATTAATGCATCAAAATCATCCTACAATTTGACTAATGAACTATACTAGTTGGCAGAAGAAATATTCATAAAGATTATTATTATTATTATTATTATTATGCTCATTTAAAAGCAATAGGACTTGTCACATAAAGTCCACTCTTTGCTCTTTCTCTCTGTAGGTATTTTGAGGTGGTATCATCAGACAGGAAGAAGTCCGTGTTCTTGCGGGCTAAAGATCACGCCATGGCTCAGGCCTGGTACAACGCCATCCAGACAGGAAGTGCAGCATTACTGACCAGTGCCAAAGCCGAGCTGAAAGCCCTGCAGCCGAGCCTGGACGTCAGTCACATCGGCTGGATCATTGAGCAGGTGAGAAACACAGACACCGTGAGATGAGAGAGACAGAAATCATGCAGCAGGGTCTGATGATGGTGTGTGTGTCGTCAGGGTTCAGAGCGGCCGATACTGGCGGTGTTGACGGACAGAGATCTACTGCTGTACGGATCTCTGCCCGACAGCAAAGAGACACTCAACAGCCCAGACAAGAGCTATCCTTTAATTACCACCAGGTACACACACACACACACACACACACACACACACACTGCATACTACAGCATTAAAATGAGAGGACACACATTACAGGGACTTTACCACGGTAAAACATTGATGCTGGCACGATACTCAGCAGATCACTGTAGTTGTATATTGATAAAGTATGATACATTTATATTATATTAATTATTATAAATCTACGTGTCCTATGTCAGGGATATGAATAGTCATGGAAATAAAATATATCCATAGTGCTATCAATTTATATACAACATTGATTTATATTACTATAAATATTTTATTTTATTTCCATGACTTTTCATAAGCTGGAATCAGATTGATTGGAATTTGCTCTTTGTGAGTGAAATAATTAACAATCCTTATCCTGAAATCACAAATGACTGGAAATGTCTTGGGAATTTGTTAACCAACAAATCATCATATTAGAATAATTCCTGAAGGATCATGTGACACTGAAGACTGGAGTAATGATGCTGAAAATTCAGCTTTGATCACAGGAATAAATTACTTTATAAAATATATTCAAACAGAAAACAGTTATTTTAAATTGTAATAATATTTCACAATATTACTGTTTTTACTGTATTTTTAATTAAATAAATGCAACTTTGGTGAGCAGACGAAACTTCTTTTAAAAACATTAAAAATCTTACCGTGTCCAAACTTTTGACTGGTAGTGTGTGTATGTATATATATATATATATATATATATATATATGAGGAATTTATTTTTGTTGTTTTGGTTCGTTCTTGATGTTTTCTCAAAAAACAGTTAACGACAGCATTACAATAAACAATTTAAACTACATCTGTGATTCATTTGCAAACATGTCTCGTCCAATCATATTTTAGAGCCGCACCTGTTCAGATTATTAATGAGTTGAGTTGTACGTATACTAATATCTGCTGTGTTTCTGTCCGTCAGGCTGGTTCACTCTGGACCGGGTAAGAGTTCGTCATTACACGACTCTGAGCTGACCTTCGGCCTGCGTTTGGGCACTAAGCAGGGAGTGGAGACGCATCTGTTCAGAGTGGACACAGCTAAAGACCTGTCCACCTGGACACACCTGCTGGTGGAGGGCTGTCACAGCGCCGCAGAACTCGTACAGGAGGTCACGACAGGTACGGTCACCGCTTGAGTCACTGAAGCTTACTGAATCTTCAGTAGATGTTCTTTCCAAAGCAGAATGAGAATAAATGAGTTGTGGCTGATGGGTTTGTATGGGTTCATATCGCCCTCTGTTGGTTCAGTGATGTGCTGCACTCCAGTGTGTTTAGACCAGGGGTTGGCAAACTATAATCACTGGCACGTGGCACAGTCACACAACCTGTTTTATTAAGTTAGGTGCTATAAATACTATTAAAGTACGAGATTTTAGCAATCCATTTTTTCTGTGATGATCCCTCCTCGTGCCATAAGGTCCGATTGCAGGTTTAAACCATGTTTTTTTGTCTTTTGTAACCTGATAAAACACTATAGGCTAAAATTATACTACTCATGCTATTTCTGCAGTATGCATACTGTGCACAGTGATTTGTTTATTTATTTGTGCATGCATTGAAAACCAGAGCACACTGTGAAATAATGTATCCCACAATGCAATGCATTTGATGTCCACCTTGATTTTGTTTTTTTTTTATTTCATATTTGATAACTGGCCCTCACTAAATTAACGACGTCATGTGACAGAGTGACATACTTCTGTTAAAAATTTTTGTTCGTGGTGCAGAAATTATAATATAAAAATATAATATACTATTTTTAACATATATTATTAAATCTACATTTATTCATTTGGCATACGCTTTTATCCAGAATGACTTACAAATGAGGGATATATTTATGTTTGTAGTTTGTCACATTTTAGTATTATTTATATACTATTAGTTATTTTTTTCATTTTAATTTGTTTAATTTTTTTTATTAATTTTTGTTATGTGTGTTTGTCAGCATTATTATTATTATTTTTTAAATATTACTATTTAGGTTTAATTTATTTTTATTTAAATTTTAGTTTTTATTTATTTCCAGTTAGTAACTTATTTAATCGAGGCAAACATTTTTCAAATCTAATATTTATATTTAATTTCAGCTTTATTTAAATGAACAAAAAACGTTTTACTAGCTAATCATCCTGTGTGTTTTGTAGCGTGCAGCTGGAATGGGAAGTCGTGTATGTTGAGCGTTCACATAGACAAAGGCTTCTTGTTGTTTACGGAGGAGGCCGGGGTCAGGAAGAACGTCCTTCTCCAGCAGCCGTTCGAGCGTCTGCGCATGTCCTCAGACGACGGCGTCCGCATGATGTTCCTCGACTTCGGAGGCCCAGAAGCAGAGATCGTGAGAGACGTTTTTGCACTTTTCACCTGCTGCTCGCTTTACTTTCTTTCACCTTTAACCTGATTTGTTCTGCCTTTACGAAGCTGCTTACTCCTTCCTAGAGCTGCCCGATTCTGGATAAATTGAGAATCGCGATTTTTTTTTAAATTTCAAATAAAGATTCTGAACAGACAACTAAACAAAATAACGTCATTTACTAGAGGTTCTGACAAAATGTTAATTGCTGCAGTCTAATTAAAACGTTTAATTAATCTGAATTATTTGAAAAAAACTTGGATTGAATGAATGATTCAATGACTCACTCATAAATACTTAATCTGTTTCAATACTGCAATGAATCAGCGTTTTTGAACAAATCTCTTAAATGAATGATTCAATGACTCACTCATAAATACTTCACTTGTTTCATTACTGGATGAATCAGCATTTTTGAATGAATCTCCTAAATGAATGATTCAATGACTCACTCATAAACACTTCACTTGTTTCATTACTGGATGAATCAGCGTTTTTGAACAAATCTATTGAATGAATGATTCAATGACTCACTCATAAATACTTAATTTGATTTATTACTGCAATTACTCAGCGTTTTTGAGCGAATCTCTTGAATGAATGATTCAATGACTCACTCATAAAGACTTCACTTGTTTCATTACTGGATGAATCAGCATTTTTGAATGAATCTCCTAAATGAATGATTCAATGACTCACTCATAAACACTTCACTTGTTTCATTACTGGATGAATCAACATTTTTGAACAAATCTATTGAATGAATGATTCAATGACTCACTCATAAATACTTAATTTGATTTATTACTGCAATTACTCAGCGTTTTTGAACGAATCTCTTGAATGAATGATTCAATGACTCACTCATAAAGACTTCACTTGTTTCATTACTGGATGAATCTGTGTTTTTGAACAAATCTCTTGAATGAATGATTCAATGACTCACTCATAAAGACTTCACTTGTTTCATTACTGGATGAATCAGCGTTTTTGAACAAATCTCTTGAATGAATGATTCAATGACTCACTCATAAAGACTTCACTTGTTTCATTACTGGATGAATCAGTGTTTTTGAACGAATCTCTTAAAATGAATGATTCAACGACAGACATTTTTTAACAGTCACTTGTCGCCTCCTGGTGGCGTAACAATGTAATCGATACAATCATTATTTGAAGCGTCAAGTTACTTTCAAAAGGTGATTCACTCTATTTTGATCGCTTTTGTAGACATCAGTGTTTATATCTGAACTATAAACTTTCATCCCAGTACTTCTGTGATAATATGAATTATTGTGAGACAGAAATAATGATACTTTGTGGTTGTTTGTGAAGCTGTTTCATACCTATACATGACAACAGCTCTCTCTGGATCAGCGCAAACGCAGAGCTGATGTTCCAATGTGTTTTTGTCAAAGATTTAATAAACACAGGCGAATCACTGTCATTTCAGAATGAGATCGCGTGGGTGTTTGAATCGAGGTCTCAATCTTTTAACGATTAATCGTGCAGCTCTATTCCTTCCTAGAAGAAAATGTTCATATTGAGATATCTAACTTGGCTAGAATGAGCAGTTTGAGATCTGGTTGAGATCTCTTCTCAGGAGAAACATCTGAGAAGCTGGAGACTTCAGCAAATATAGTCATTTTTTTTCTCTCTATTTAATTTAACGCCATCTGAGAGAAACAACTGAGATGCTGATTAGATCTCATGTGATTTTTTGTCTCATTTAATACATTGCTCTTCACTTTCTCCTGCTTTTCAGCAACTGGACCTTCACTCCTGCCCTAAAACCATCGTCTTCATCATTCACTCTTTCCTGTCGGCCAAGGTCAAGCGACTAGGGCTGCTGGCGTAACAGCGGACCACTGGACATCAAACCAAATCTTCCATCACAGACTGTCACGGGTCAGTGTTCAGACACGGACGGCCAAAACCTAAAGCCATTCAGTGACGATTTCTCTCTGTTCTCCTCATAGCTCTGACCTTTCTATTCTTTCTCATTTTATTGGTTTGTATCTCAGCTAAACTTTATGAATGTTTAAAAACATAATCGCATTAATCATATGTTTTCAGAGCGGCAACAGACACAAAACAAGATGTTAAAATCTGTTCTAGAACCTAGTGAGTCTACATAGGCAGCATCCAGTCTGTACTGGATAGGCAGCACCTCTGGATGCGACACAAATAATGTTATGTTTTGACATTTACATGTTGCTATAATAAAGCAATAGCATAAAATTATGCAATAAGCATAAAAATAGTCCATTGTAATTCAAATAAAATAAATATAAATTGCATGATTATAATTAAATCAATAAACTTAATACTATTAAGTGTTTAATTATTTATTATAATTTCTCTCGCCTCAGCACCATCTTATATAGATTTATCCCCCAAGCGATTTGCTGCTAGCCTTCCTATGATCCCTTAAAATGCTGTCTAAGTAGGCAGCTCACTAGGTTTTTGAACAGAGCTATTATTTCACGGTTTTGTTGATATTCCAGTTGTGCGAGACTGTGAAAAACGCAGCTGCTCTGATCATAGAAAGGGCTTTAACGTTTGGCAGCTGAGAGCGGTTTGAGAAATTAAATCTCAAATCTTTCTACGGTGAGAAATAACTAATTTGACTTTCTTCTTACTTTAAATATAACCTTTTAAAGATATGTCGTCTTCCAGAATATCTACTATGAATCTATGCAACCTGTCAAACCCTTACAAAAAAATAATGGTGGTAGTACCATGTACAGCGATGGATTCAGATGGTAATTTAGGGATGCACGATATATTGGCCACCATATCGGTATCGGCCGATATATGTTCATTTTTAATGTTATCATTATTGGCCGATAAATAATTAAAGCCGATAAATAATGGATTATTTCCTTTAGCTGAGACGCTTCAGATGCACACTGTCCACCATGATGGTTTTGATTTGCTTGAAATATGATTTAAAAAACACTTCAAAAAGGAAAATACAGTTAATGTGCAGTGCAAGTCTGTCATATACGCTATGTAAAAAAAAAAAAAAAAAAAATACATACATAAAATTATATAAAAATTTGGATTTAGATTTATCGGCTAATATATCAGTTATCGGCTTTCAAATATAAAGAATTATTGGTTATCGGAAAAAAATTTCATATCGGTGCATCCCTAAATACCGTGGTACTTCATGACTTCCATATCCATATACCATAATATTTATATGGTATATGGATTTTGTAAGGGAAATATGGTTATGCCTCACTTTTTCTTTATTTTACAAGCCAAAACTACAAAACTGGGAACTGTAATTCAGATTTAAAATGGGAGAAACCTTCACTAGAAGTAGTTAGATCTGAGAAATGCTTGTAATTCAGTTTGTGGATTGAAATCATGTTAAATAACTAAGTTACACTGACCTCTAGTGGGCATAATGAGCATTAGTACTGTCCACATGATCTGACCTCTCCGGCTGTGTTCAGAATAGCATACTGCTCATACTACTTCTGCAGTATAATGTGCACAGTATGAGTTTTCTGCATGCGTACTACAACATACTACAGTTGCCAAAATGAGCACAGAAAACTCTACACCACAATGCAGTGCACTTGACCTTCCATTTCCATTGTGATAAATGCATCAGATTTTTATTTTTCTTGAATCATCATTTGATCCAACATGTAAAAGTGACATTTTTACACATACTTGCATTAATTTTACTCAAAGAATGTTTATTCATGACTTTGAGAGAAGTTCTTGCCAGAATGCCTTCTGGGATAAGCAGACGCTACATGCTGAAATAAAAATGTTTATTGTTGCACAATACATTCTGTTTTGAAAACCGCAGGAAGTATGCAGTATATACTGCACAGTATGCTAGTACTCCATTCTGAACACAGCCTCTTTCATGCAATATCGTCTTGTTTTGTCGTTTTTCTTTCTTTTGAACCTTCTTCTAACTGATTTGTGTGAATAATGATGGATGTGCAGTGACGTTCGGCTGTATTCCTCAAAGATGTCTTCCTGTTTTCACATGCTCTTTTTGTCTCATTACATTGTGACGGAGATATGCAAATTTTTTCTGCTCAGAGAGGTACTTTTAAAAAACGAAACTGTCCCAGCTTGCTGAGGTGGAAAATATCCTTCATGTGGCCTTTTTTACATTCTACTAAATTTTAATATATAATTCAAACTAAGCTATATTCAACCTATGTTAGTTATCAAAAGGAAAATCATTATATCCTTATTTAAACAGTGCCTTTTAGGGTTGTTTGTATATAAAATTGCAATAAATATAACTGTTGACTTCATCCTCTGAGTTTTATTGGCTTGTGTGTCATTTGCTGGGGAAGAGAGGCCAGGGAACGCTTTCACTCATATATGGTCAAAAACACTGATGAGAAGCCCAATAAAACACACGGAAAACCAAACACAATCCACCAATCAGCTTCTAAGGGAACATAACGTATACATTCCCAAAACATTAACACAAAACGTTATTTATACATTCATGGAACGTTAAAAAGTAACATTCCTATAATATTTGAAGAATGATAGAATGGAATGTTTCCTTAATGTTTGTATAACCAATGAAAAGAATATTTTAATTTCAATAAAATAATAAAATTGTTGTTGTTATTGTTATTTTAATAATGCAATTAAATATAAAATAAATAAGTATATAATCCAAAAATAATAATGAAAAAATAATGTACTTTTTTTTTAGCATTTTAGAAAAAAACTATATGACAATGAAAGAATACTTTCATTTCAATAAAATTATAAAACTGTTGTTGTTATTTTAATAAATTAAATATAAAATAAAATATATAATCAAAAAATAATAATGAAAAAATAAAAATGTAATTTTTAGCACTTTAAAAAAATGACTGAGAATGATACTTGACTTAATAAAAAATAAAATTGTTATTATTAATAATAATTTGATTTGATAAAATTTGATTTTCAAAAAATAATCAAAATATAATAATGAAAAGAATATTTTAATTTCAATAAAATAATAATGTTGTTGTTGTTATTGTTATTTTTAATAATGAAATTAAATAGAAAATAAATATATAATCCAAAACTAATGAAAAAATAAAAAATTATTTTTTTAGCATTTTAGTAAAAAAACTATACAATGAAAAGAATATTTTCAATGAAAGAATATTTTCATTTCAATAAAATTACAAAACTGTTATTTTAATAATAAATTAAATAGAAAATAAATGTATAATAAAAATAATAATGAAAATTTTTTAATTTTTAGCATTTAAAAAAAATGACAGTGAAAGAATGATACTTTAGTTTTAATAAAATTGTTATTTTTTAATTTAAATAGAATAAAAATGTTGATTTTCAAAAAATAATCAAAATATAATAAAAAAATGTAAAACATTATTTTTAAAGGTTCGCTAAAGAGAGTCACATGATCTATCATAAAACATGAGTGATTTGAGTCAGTCGTGTCCAAAGCAAAACCTACACTTCTGTGTTCAATGTTCAACAACATTTATTTATTCTTCATATCGAGTCAGATCTGACTCCATAGCTTTTTAAAATAAGACCTTTTTCCAGAGAAGAAACATTTTCTACAGAAAAGAATTACGTTTCAGAACAATAAAGTGAGTGATGAAGAGTGCAGGTTGGGACAATGTTGATGGATAACTCTGTGTTATCAGAGCAATTAATCAAGGTTCACTTAAAACCAACCATCACAACAAACATACTGTTCCCGTAAACACACCTTTACCCGGCAACCGTCGGCATGGCAACAGAGATTGGCAGCAGGCCGCTGTGTTCTATCAGTTAGCTGGAAAAATTGCCAATGAGCTCTTTACATGAAAGAGAGAGAGAGAGAGAGAGAGAGAGAGAGAGAGGTGCAGTGAATATATTTTGATTAGATAAAAAACTGGAAAGCACTCAGGAGGAAGAGAAAAGAGAAAATTGGTGCATTAAGAGCATGACAGCAGCCACGTGTCTGTGAGCTTTATACTGATGAATCAAATGAATCACTGATTCATACTGAATGATGCTTCTGTTCTGTTCATGTGTGAAGTGTTTTTAAATTGCTGAATATGCTGAATTCAAGGTACAGTTGAATTGATTTGCAATGAAATATAGATTAATTCTATACAGAGCTCTGTTTAGAGATGTTTCATGCTTAGTGATGTTTTTTTTTTAATTATTATTGCTGAATTCTTCTGAGCTTATAAACGTGAACTTCAGTTTCATATTTATATATTTTTCATGATTTATTTTTCCCTAAAGACCTGCTTATAATGTTTTTCAATATTTTGAGGCAAAACCCAGAACAGATATTATACTATAAGAACAAATGTTATCATTATAATTAGTTCTTTTTTGTTTGAGACAAAAATATAACGGATTGTCTATTTACACTAAGTGCAAATAGCATCCCTTGTTGGAAAATGTTATTTACACTAGCTCCGCCCACCAATGTCTGGTTGAGCCAGTCCAGTTTTAAAAAAGTTCAACGTTTTCAGTGGCGCAGCAGAAAGGCTCGCAGACTTAACTTTTAACGCGATCAACGTGGGTTCGAATCCGCCTTTTGCCAAGCTCGCATTCATTTTCAATAAAAATGAAAATAATGTTCTAAAAGTCTAAATAAACTGCGAACGAGTGTTTAATAATATTAAAAGTGTTTATTGGGTAGGGTTAGGGGAAGGTGTAGGGAGGGTTTTTATTCTACAATAAGGCAGCATCTATTTAATAATTTTAATAAATATAATCATTTACACTCTATGATATTATTGCATCCTGTTAATGTACAAAAATACTGAGGTGCAAATAGTATCTGCCAATATAAAGTATAGATAGCATCTAATTAGCCTACTACTTACTCTTATTGCAAAGAACAGATACTTTTTTTTTATTGCTAAGAAAATGCTGCTATTGAATATGCTATTTACACTAGGTGAAAATAGCAATATATTCTATTTACACTAAGTCACAACAATTGTCACTTAGTGTAAATAGCATATATCGATAAGAAAATATGCTATTTTCACAAATAGCCGCTGCCAATTTATAAATGTATTGTCTTTGCATTAGATATCAAAGCATATGATCCGTATCATTTACTTTTAAAGACATACAATAAACACACCTTTCAAGTTAAATTTGAAATGCTCAATAGAAAATGAAATTATGTTATTAAAAGGGCTATATGTAATGTAATTTCGGGACGTTTTTGCCGGGAAATTCAAAAGGACGCGACGGTTACGCGCGCTCCCGAGTGCCTCTCTTCAGTTCAATTAAAAATGAAACGAACTTAGAATTACGATCGTTCAGGATAATGTCGAAAGAGCCATTTTGTACTACTGTAATGTCAATATCTCATCCAAAGAAAATGGATTATGTTACGTCCAGAGACGTAAAGAGCGTTGGTCTGAGTTCAAACGATTGAGTCTAAAATAAACTTTATAATCAAACTATCATAGCAGTGTAATTTTAATTAGCCTACCTGTTCTGTCGACATGATGCCGGTGAATTTCGCTGCTGTAAACATCCACATCGCTATGATCAGATGCTTCTGTCACTTTTGTTGTGTTTGTTTTGTTATTGAGAGGAAAGCGCGCGCAGTATATATTTAAATATTCATATAACCGTCGCTCTCAGCAGCGTGGACGGCGTCGGGATGTTCACTGCAAAGGTATTTCCAATTTTTTCTTCAAAGCGAAGAACGAAAAAGAAAAGAGCCTTGCCCTTGCATCACGTTCAGTCTCTTGTATGTTGTGTGACTGATTTGGTCGTCAGAGGCTCGCTCGCGTGCATGAGCACGAGCAATAAGTTGCTGGCTGCAGTTCACTTAACGGCCACCGGTGTCGCTAATAACAAGTGTTTTTGAATGAATGAATTTATTGGTGCTGTAATTCACTTTCGGTCGAAAAAAGCATCATGGACACTCAGCTAAACATCTCCATCTAGAAGAAACATCATGCGGTGAGGAGATGATGACAGATCTGTCCTTGTTCATATGTTATTCTTCATATTTATGTCTCATCACAGAACAGATGGTTGTACTGTTAAATCTGTAACAGGTGGGTTCACTGGTTTCACTTCTCTGTAGCTCATTATCAGTCATTCTAGACTCATTTCAGACTCATTCAGGCTAATTATCGTTTATACATTCATTCTGCAGATGCTTTTATCCAAAGTGATTCATATGGAGTTATGGTGCACATGTCTGTGTTTCATAGAAATAAACCCCATGACCTTGATGTACAGAGAAACTATTGTGCATCAGTCTTATTTGTTTTTTGAGGTGGTCTTTATAATCTGTTCCCTCTGATGAAGCTGGTTAAACTAGATTAGAGGCCTGGTGGGATCATCAAAAGGGTTATTATATAGACATTTGAAAAATGGTAAAAACACAATTAAATTACTAATGGAGGATGGAAAATATAAAAAATAAAACCCAATCCAAATTATGAATAAAAACTATAATAGTATCGCAATGATAGTAACACAGTTGGCCAGAAGACCAGTAGTATCCCAATAGCTGGTGACCACATTGCCGGTCTTTGTCAAAAGGTATTAACATTAATTATTATTAATAAGTGTCCATTATTACAGTGATTCATCTTTAAACAAAAACAGTTGATGCTGTGAGTGAAAAACAGACTCATCATCAAGCAGATTTATTTCTCTTTAATGAGAAACATGAGGTTGATTGTTTGTCTTTCGCAAGTGAACAGTTCAGACTAAATCTTTTGAAGTATGGTTAGTTATCATCACTGTTGTTAAAGCTCAGGTGTCTTAATCAGTCCTCTTGGGAATATACAGAGCTGTGCTAGAAAAGACAGTTGATGTTTTGTTGGAATCATGTTTAAAAAAAAATGCTTTTAAAAATATGATTATGAAATTATCTAAAGATATCCCCAAGTTTTTTTTTTTATTAAAATATGATAGAAAATATTAATTTAACCCTTTTTATTTATAAAATAGATTATATATATATATATATATATATATATATATATATATATATATATATATATATATATATATATATATATATATCATGTGACACTGAAGACTGGAGTAATGATGCTGAAAATTCAGCTTTGATCACAGGAATAAATTACTTTATAAAATATATTTATATATTTTAAATTGTAATAATATTTCACAATATTACTGTTTTTACTGTATTTTTAATTAAATAAATGCAGCCTTGGTGAGCAGACCAAACTTCTTTTAAAAACATTAAAATCTTACTGTGTCCAAACTTTTGACTGGTACATATATATATATATATATATATATATATATATATATATATATATACATATATATATATATATATATATATATATATATAAGAAAATTCCCATAAAGATTGCTTTCAAATTAATATTATGAAAGTATATAAAGATCCCTATGAGATTCTTTGACTAAAATATTATATTATGAATATTATAAAACATATTTTATAATCTTTTAAGTTACATGTTTTTATTTTTATTTTCATAATTTAATACTTAATAAAATGAAACTTGAATTCTACAAGAAAATTCATTAAATTATGAACTTGAAATTATATAAAGATATTCCCATTATATTTTTTAGCTAAAATATTATATTAATATTAATTTAGCCTCTTTTATTTATAAACTATATTTAATATATATTTTAATTTTTATAAAAAAAAAAAATCAGAATTTAATTTCAAATTAGGGCTTTTAAAATATTATTATGAAATTATTTAAAGGTATCCACTTTTTTTCCATAATTTAATATTTAAAAAATTAGTTAGAAACTTGAATCCTATAAAGACATTCCCATTTGGATTGCTTTCAAATTAATATTATGAAATTATATTAAGATATTCTCATAAGATTTTTTTTTTTTACTGAAATATTACATTAAATATTATAACATTTATCCTTTTTTATTCATAGACTATATTTTATACATTTTTTTTTTAAGTTACATGTTAGGGATATTTTTTTTTTTTTTTTTCATAAATGCTTAAAAAATAGAAACTTGAACCCTGTAAGAAAATTCCCATTTAGGCTTGCTTTCAAATTATGAATTTAAAATTATATAAAGATATCCCCATGAGATTTTTTTCTAAAATATATTAAATATTATAATATTAGAAACTTGAATCCTATAAGAAAAATCCCATTAGGATTGCTTTCAAATTAATATTATGAAATTAAATTTTATAAAGAGATCCCCATGAGATCTTTGGGCTAAATATTATATTAAATATTATAATATTTAACCTTCTTTTTTATTTATAAACTATATATTTTATACATTTTTTAAGCTTTTTTTTCATAATTTAATACTTAAAAATAAAATAAAAAAAATCAACACAAAGCTAAAGTTGCACTGGAGCGACTCCAAGCCCTGTTTCCTCCTTCAGCAGGGGGCGCTGTGTCTCTGTCTGTGTGTCGGCGGCGCATGGCTTGTGTTGGAGGGGTGGAGTGGAGAGCAGCGGCGCTCAGATTGAAGGGGTGACCTAATTCAACTCAGGACATCCCACAATGCTCGCTCATGTACAAACACACACACACACACACACACACAATGAGAATCAGGAGGGAAGGAAAGAGCGAGAGAGGCTTTAACACACAAGATGAAATGTGTGCTGAAAAACCATGTCATTGTCTGACCCTCTCCAGAGCTCTATTGTGATCCGCTGAGGGTTTCTTTTGCCCACTGTTACTATTACAGCTAATCAGTATACATCATCAGAATCAGAAAGCAAGTACATTTGGTCATTATTTAATCTCCCTCATCTTTCTGAACCTGTTTGACTTTTTTATTTTGCTAATTTCCACACATCAAAAGCATAAAGCGATCGTCAAGTGTTAAACATACAAAAAGCACTATAAATGTAGTCCATGTGACTCATGCAATATGTCATAATATTTAGATTTGTGTCATATTATCATGCCCTCTCTGCTGTATAGTTTTCATTTGTGTTCAGTGAAACATTCGGCGCTTGAAGACATTTTGTACTGGTTTGACGTCAACCCGTGATTAAAAGAGATTTTAGTTAGAGCTGTGACAAAAGTGAAAAACATCATAATTTTGGTGTGTTCCTCACACAAAGCTATCACGTGACTTCTGAACTCTTACTAAAATAAATAATTCATTTTCGTTTTAAGAAAACGAGCAGTTTGGACATTCTGCTAAACATCTCCGTCCACAGAAGAAAGAAAGTCAAACAGGTTTGAGGGTGAATAAATGATGACGGAACATTCATCTTTGGTTGCTTGTTAGTTAGTATCATTCATTCTTTCTGCATGTAAAAAGACGACAAACAGTTTTAACAGTAGCTGTTTCTCTTTCTTTCCCTCCACCCCTTCGCTTTTGCCGTAGGCTGGAATTATGGGTAGTCATTTCATGCTAAGACATGGTTTGACTCTTTTTTTTTTTTTCCCTCCTCTCTTTTTTATGATTGTTATTATGACTCTGTACTAAAGAGGCAGGTTAGGGTTATTAAATATGCCAGGGCCAATTGTATTTTTGCTCAAGTAAGCTTCCTGGAAATATTCCATCTTAGCTGCTTTTATTCGGGCAAATGTAGTTATGAATTTTAAAGTAGGCTGTTATAAGTGGAGGGGAGAGAGGCTGTGAACGGAATTCTGAGTAATGCCAAAAGAGAAAGATTGGAATTTCTTGTTTCAGAGGCCAGAGGAGAGAGAGAGAGAGAGACAGATTGGAAGAGCAACAAGGTTGTATTAGAGTGGCTGGTTTACATCAAGCTTCCAAAAATACTTCCTTCATCTCTTTCTATCTGTTTCACCTTCTCTCGTCTCATTTTCTCTCTCTCTCTTGTCTTGATGTGAGGAGGTTCATATATAGATTTTCTTTTTAAACTCAGAGACGGAGTTAGAAACTCAGCTGAACTCTTGAGATGTTTCTGTGTGTGTGTGACCATGTGATTTGCTTATACAAGAGTCTTGATGTGTGTGTGTGTGTGTGTGTTCACCCAGCTAACAGGGAACGTTCTCAAAATGTTCTGGCAAGGTTCTCTCCTAAATTTATGAACAATTAACGATAATAGTCAAAGTTATCTGGTTTTTAATATGCTCTCAAAACATTAGCGCAAATACATTATATATACATCCTTCATGGAACATTTTTTTTTCCTAAAACATTCGTCTAATGTTTTTTTCTTTCAGAACGTTAAGAGAACATTCAAAGTAACATTGCTGTAAGGTTTGAAGAATTTTAAAATGGAATGTTCTCTTAACGTTCGCATAACCAAGAAAAAACATTTTGAGCATTCATTGAACATTCAGAAATAATGTTTTTTATTACTTAAAGCGGACCTATAATGCCCCTTTCTCAAGATGTAATATAAGTCTCTGGTGTCTCCAGAATGTGTCTGTGAAGTTTCAGCTCAAAATACCCCACAGATCATTTATTATAGCTTGTCAAATTTGCCCCTATTTGGGTGTGAGCAAAAACACGCCGTTTTTGTGTGTGTCCCTTTAAATGCAAATGAGCTATTAACAACAACAAAGCTGGAGAATCTCACGCAGACAAAATGAGGATTGTCAGTAACGGTGTTCAGCCTTACATTGTTCAAACCGGAGTCGACACTGATGGAGAGACTCAGGAAGAAGTTACAACTTTTAGAATGAAACTGGACGTTTCTGAATGGTTAGTGGATAAATTTATGTAGTTGCTGTCCGTGTGCAGTCCGGCGTAAAATGACGGCATGACAACAACACTCTACTACAACAACTCTTCCTCTTCTCTAAAGCAGCCCAACATGGTCTCGCCCCCTTTGTTGCGTATTCTCGGGGCGGGGTTTATGTAAATTTTTGGATTAGTGATGTCACTAACCTAGAAAGAAGCTTGTTGTAGTCCCTACCAGCTGTTTTTTGTAGTCCTTAAAAAGTGATTTCTGTAAAAGAAAATATCTCCCTTTACATTGAACTTTGAGCGTCGTAACTTTGCAGATGTTGTTTATGCTCAAACAGCAACACTAACTAAAGTTAAAAAAGTCAAATCATAATCAAGAACCCCTTTAACAGTAACGTTAGCAAAATGTTCTTAAGAACATATTTTTCAAGTTTCTAATTCACCTGATCCATCGTGATTGAATGCAGAAATGCAAGATATTTTAGAGCTATAGCAAAAAAATGTAAGCAAAAAACAACTTATTTTGGTGTGTTCTTCACACAAAAGCTATCACATGACTTCCAACGTAATGTTAGCGAAATGTTCTTAGAACATATTTTTGTTAGCTGGGCAGAAAGATAAACACTAAACACTGCGGCATCTTTAATCACTGATGTTAAAACCCAATTCACTGGCTTGATGAAAACATTTTGTTGACATGTATATGTGTATGTGTGTTTTAAATGTGTAAACTAGTGTATAGAACTAAAAAAGTTCTGTCCTGTTTCACATACTCCATTTTGTAGTATACATAGTGGGAGTCACTGAAACATGCAATGAGACTTCATGATACCATTTTTTAGACATTTCATACACTCATCAGCAGCAGCTTTGCTGGAAAAATTTTCATGTAGAAAGAAAAAAAATGGTTTTTCCATTTGAGATGGTACTACTTTTTGTAAATCCACACACTATTAGCTTACATCATTTGACACAGCTTGATTTTGATATTCCTAAGAGCAGCAGACATGTTAAACATATCTCTGATGCAGAAATGGCACTTGAACTGAGCATTGTGAAAATCTCCACTGTCACAGAGAACAATAGTAGTGTGTGTGTGTGTGTGTGTGTGTGGCTTGTGATTTATTTAATCAGGTTTGTTGGTCCTCCTGAGTGCTGTTTCTGTGACACGCACACCTGAATTAAAGATAACACAAATGAGCCGTGCGACAGGAAGAAACATTCCCTCATTTATCGAATTATCACATTGTTTGAAACAGCTCAATAAAAAGGAGCACACAGGATTTTTTTTCCTTTAAGGACCTTAATTAAATTAGATTAGGATTTTCATTTATTCGAGTTTGTGTGAGTGTGTGTGTGTGAGTGTGTGTGTGTGTGTGTGTGTTAATAAGACATTTAGACTCTCAGGATTTCAAGCTAGACTAACATACACTCTCAGAAGTGCTTCAGCACAAATAACATATATAAAATTACCTGCAGCAGATCTATACAGGTGGAGCTGGGGAAGGAGGAGGGTTTCAGATGAACTGCTATAGTGAACGCTAACCAGCTATTTAAATGTTGAGCAGTAAGGTCATTGGCTGCAGATGTGACATAAACCAATCAGCTTGTGCCTGTGCCTTTTATATATATATATATATATATATATATATATATATATATATATATATATATATATATATATATATATATATATATATATATATAAAGCTCTGAAATGTCATTCAAACAAAAAATCATACAGGTTTCGAAATGAACTTACACTGCATTTAAGGTATATATTTGATCAGTTCATGCATTCCCTGGGAATTGAACTCATGAGCTTGGCGTTGCAAGCATGATGACAACATTTAGATGCTTTTTTGTCCCTTTACTGGTAAAGTCACCAAAGTTTTTTTTTTTTTTTTTTTTTAAATCTATCTTACAAATTCGGTAACACTTTATTTTAGGGTCTTTTAACTAGTTGCTTAGCATGCATATTACTAGAATATTGACTGTTTATTACTACTTATTAAGCACATATTAATGCCTTATTCTGCATTCTTAATTCTACCCAATACCTAAACTTAACAACTACCTTATTAACTATTAATAAGCAGTAAATTAGGAGTTTATTGAGGGAAAAGTCGTAGTTAATAGTGAATATGTGTTCCCTATATACTAAAGTGTTAACAAAAATGGAATACCACAAAAACAAACAGGTCTGGAGAAACACAAAATTACCATCACTTGATGTTATCAAGTCATTTGCATGAACTAAAATCACCAGCAACAATGAATAATAACTATTTCCTGTTTATCAGTAACCGTTTCCTGCTGATGAAGCACCTGGAAATTATTTCTTATGTTTTGGGGATGTAAATATTGAAGCCGTTCAATTCAGTCTAAAGTTTTTATTCTCAGAACTAAATAGTTCTGATTTTTTGGAAACCAAAACCTAAGTTTGTTTTGTGAGTATTTTAGAGTGCAAGTGCCCTTCTTTGTTTTTGTTTTTAATATTTTCTCTGATGTTTTTTAACAAAATTGTAAGAAATTTAGTATATTTTGCATAAAGAAAATGAAGACTATTATATAGATCATCATATTATATAGACTATTATATAGATCATCACATTTTTTGTACATTTTTATGACAATTAAGCACATTTTGACAATTTTATTGTTGTAATGTGACTTTTTTTTCATGTAAAGCATATGCATTATAATCTGGACATGTTTTTGTGATTAATCTGATAATAAAAATGATACAAAAGTCTTTTCTTTTTCTTAAAACTGTGTAAATAGTTCTGATTGGTTGCAAACTAAAACCTAAGTTTGTTTAGTGAGTATTTTAGAGTATAAGCACCTTTTTTTGTTTTTAATGTTTTCTCTCCAAAATTGAAAGAAATTATATTTTGCATAAAGAAAATGAAGACTATTTTAGTATCATAACATTTTTTGCACATTTTTATGACAATTAAACACATTTTGACACAATTTTATTGTTGTAATGCGACTTTTTATTTCATGTAAAGCATATGCATTATAATCTGGACATGTTTTTGTGATTAATCTGATAATAAAAATGATACAAAAGTCTTTTCTCATTATCAAAACTGTGTAAATAGTTCTGATTGGTTGCAAACCAAAACCTAAGTTTGTTTAGTGAGTATTTCAGAGTATAAACACCTTTTTTGTTTTTAATGTTTTCTCTCCAAAATTGAAAGAAATTTTATTTTCTATGAAGAAAATGAAGACTGTTATAGTATCATAACATTTTTTGCACATTTTTATGACAATTTAACACATTTTGACACAATTTTATTGTTGTAATGTGACTTTTTTTTTTCATGTAAAGCATATGCATTATAATATGGACATGTTTTTGTGATTAACCTGATAATAAAACTGATTAAAAAAAGTATTTTCTTATTCTCAAAACTGTGTAAATCGTTCTGATTGGTTGCAAGCCAAAACCTAAGTTTATTTGTTTTGTGAGTATTTTAGAGTAAAAGAGTTTATTTCTCATGTTTTCTCTGATATTACAGTATCAGATTGAAAATGAAGTCTGGAAATCCATTATACCAACATCAGCAAGTGTGACGAGATAGGTGTGAAATTCACACATGTTCCTTGAAGAAACTGACCTCCTTAACCTCTGAAGGAGCCTCGGCACATTATGACAAACCATGAGCGTTTGCTTTTGACTCACTCTCTAGGTATGAGTGACCCAAGATCAGTTAAAATTCTGGAACATGTCTGTTATTTCGATTCGAGCGCAGCCGCGCTGGTGGTTTCTCTGGGTGGATGTGGGCAGCTGAAGCCAACAGTGCCACGAGAAAAGAAAAAGTCAATAAACTTTGAGAGGGTTTTTCTCTGTAACCCGGACTTCCTCCCGCGCAGGGGAAGCACATTCACACACTTCTATCAGCAGCACGATCTGGACAGTGAACTGAATGTTACAGTAAATTCAGGTGGAGCACCTGACTGATAAGAAAGAAGGACTTTTGAAACTTCTGTTTCATTCAGTCCACACCCACATTATTCACATCCAAATTCTCATTTGGCATCATTTTATTCCCATCTTTAATGACAAAATAATATTTCATATGAGCCGTAGACCTAAATTTTAGTTCGCAAAAACACGAAATGAACATTGCTTGATGTTCTCAAGTCATTTGCATGAACTAAAATCCTCAGTAACAATGAATAATAACTATTTCCTGTTTATCAATAAGCCTTTCCTGCTGATCAAGCACCTGGAAATCATTTTCTGTTTTGTGCACGTAAATATTGCCTATGAATCTTTCAAACCGCTCAATTCCATCTAAACTTTCTTATTCACAAAACTGTGTTAATAGTTCTGATCAAAACGTAAGTTTGTTTTGTGAGTATTTTAGAGTATAAACGCCCTTCTTTCAGTTTGTTTCTCATGTTTTGTCTGATAGTAGCTGATATGATTATATTTCACATAAAGAAAATGACTATTTAGGACCTTCTCATGCTTTTTGCATAATTTTTGACAATTAAGCACATTCTAACCACAAATTCTATTGCTGTAATGTGAATTTCTTTTAGTTGAAAGCATGTACGCTTCATAGTTTTTGTGATTAATCCGATAATTAAACTGGCCTAGTTACACATATCTTTTCTTGAGTTACCAAGTCCTCTTTTCTGAAACTTTTCATTTTGCTGAACCTAAAAAAAAAATAATAATGAAAAAAGGCATGAAAAGAAAAAAAGCAAAGCTCTTATAAAAGACAGAAACTGAAACTCTTTTCTTGTCAAATCCGCCCACGTTTCCTGAGCGCTCTCTCTCTCTTCTCTCTCTCTCTCTCTTCTCTCTCTCTCTCCTCTAACAAAAGACCAGTCAGAGAGAAAGGTATACAGGAAAAAGACTTAAACTAACCTCCCCTGTTAAAGAATACCAGACCAGTTACACATGTGGTCTCGTTAGCTAAAAATGTTGACATGGAAACCATAGCACATACGTTACATGTGTGACATCAAAAGAGGAGAAAATGACAAGAAACAGAAAGAAAAAAGCTCTTGTCAGAGTCTGTTCAGTGCTCGTTGCACCGCAAATGCTTCGACCGCAGAAGTGGAAAGTTTCCATGTCGCAGGTCATAAACTGTTTCACTGTTCAGTCCTGATGTCCACTGATTGATCGTCATTCTGTACAACTGCATATACATTTATTTTCAATGCTTGTGTTTTAATTTTTCCATTTTTTCAGCATGCAGCTAAAATAGACCCTTTTATGAAAGCTTATTTTTGCCACAGAATAAACAATACAAAAGGTAATTGTGAGTTTATATCCTACAATTCTGACTTTTTTCTCAGAATTATGAGACATAAACTTGCTATTGCAAGTTATAAAGTCCAGTTCAGCGGAAAAAAGGTGATATTTTCTCGCAATCGTGAGTTTGTATCTCACAATTATTCATTTTTTTATTAATACCCTTTCCTGGTTTCAGCTTTCCACATTAAAAACAATTCTAAAATGCATCACCAATCCATCTTTTTTTTCAATCCAAGTTATTTTTCACCATCCAATCATTTCCAATGAACATTTTACAAATTACTAAAGTAAAATGACTGACTTTTGATTGCATGACTTTAGTACATTGGCAAATCTGAGCACATTGAGATCTCTAAAAATCTAAAGAAGAAACATTTGCATTTATTTTCAATGCTTGGTTTTTAATTAATGCATTTTTTTCAGCATGTAGCTCATTTCAAAACACAATTCTGACTTTTTTTTCCCCCTCAGATGTGATATATATATGTATATATGTGTGTGTGTGTGTGTGTGTGTAGAAAGCCTCTAAGTACCATCTGAAATTTTCTTCTAAAATGAGCATTTTTATCAAGATCGCATGTTTATGTTCAGTTATTTCACTTTAATGGCAATAAAGAGGACCTATTAATTGCCATTAAAGTGAAATAACTGAACCTAAACATATAAACTTGATAAAAATGCTCATTTTAGAAGAAAATTTTAGAAGAAGGCTTTTGCATCTGAAGTCTTCATATATTATTATATATTATGAGATATAAACTTGCGGTAACACTTTAGTATAGGGAACAAAAATGAACTGTTAACTATGACTTTTCCCTCAATAAACTCCTAATTTACGGCTTATTAATAGTTAATAAGGTAGTTGTTAAGTTTAGGTATTGGGTAGGATTAAGAATGTAGAATAAGGTCATGCAGAATAAGGCATTAATATGTGCTTAATAATTACTAATAAATAGCCAATATTCTATTAATATGCATGCTAATAAGCAAATAGTTAAAAGACCCTAAAATAAAGCGTTACCAAACTTGCTATTGCAAGTTATAAAGTCCAATGCAGCAAGACAAAATGTCAGCTCACAATCGACATTTTCTCACAATCATGAGTTTATATCTCACAATTCAGAGAAAAAGTCATAATTGTGGGATATAAACTTGCTATTGCGAGAAACAAAGTCAAAATTGTGAGATAAAAAGTTGCAATTACCTTTTTTTTTTATTCATTTTTAACAGTTAAAATAACATTTCTTAAAAACACTTTGTTTTTCAATCAGCTGTTATATAGAGACACTTTTCACCATCCAATCATTTCCAGATGGACATTTTTCTATCAGTGAACATTTTACAGATTACTAAAGTAAAATGACTGACTTTTGATTGCATGACTTTAGTACCTTAGAAAATCTGAGCACTTTGAGGTCTCAAAATCTAGAGGAGAAACATTTGAGAAAAAATAAAGCAGGGGGCATAAAGTCTCTATATAATCTCATTGTGTAGTAGATGCAATTGTAATATTACAGAGATCTCATCATTCTTATGGGAAGTTGAACTTTTGGCCTCCTTCCTGGTGCTTTTTGCAATGAAATATCAAGGTTTTGCTTGTTGCTTTATTGTAAGACTAACATGCACACAATTGCGCAATGAAACGCCATCTTTCCATCTCCACCAGCGTATGTTTCATTAAGATTATATGACTGAGATATTCCTCGTAATGTGTGTCACAGCACGGAATGGCGATTCTGGTTTCCAATTGTTCAATAATGATCTATCTGCCAATTCAACACCCGCCGCAATATGAATAAAACATAAATGGAGGGCGGTGAGGCAGTTTTACTGTATGGCTTTGCTTGTCAACTGCTTTGAAAAGAAAAAATGCATAATATGAAAAATGTTGGTCTATACTTTTAGAAGCAAACCACAAAAACCAAGAGATGTCAGGTCACAGTCCACTTAAAACGCACCATATGGATGTTGATTCTCGGTAAAAGCACATGAAGAGACGTTTAGCATTCATGTTCCTGCTGTGTGAGAGTGACTCGTATGTGTTATACCATAATGCTTTTCTCTTTCTCATTTTAGACAGAGGATTTTTTCAAAGTCCCTTTCAAGAAAAGTCTGTTCACTCGACCGCCATATTTGATTTAAGTCCTATCTATTTGAATGGGGGAAATCCTAAAATCTCAAAATCTGCTAGGCGAACTCACAATTAAATAACATATTTAAAATCAGCAACAAAATCTGATATGAACTGCCCCATAAATGTTGTTTTTTATGCTCAAATAGCGTTAAAAATCTTATTTTTCAGGCTAGACGAGCCAAATGCGCATGTGCAGTCGTAGTCTCAGGTTTCTATGAGAACCGGAGCTTCTAACGGCAGCTGCAGTGACGCAATGACTTTATCAATCAGCGATTGGCTCTTTTACTTAGAAGACGGGACGTATTCCCCCATGTTGCGCGTTGCAGTTTCTCCCATTCATAACTATAGACTGTAAAAAAGATGGACGACGCACCTTAACCCTCTTCCATTGCAGTAAGTGAAGCCGCCAGTGTGCCAATATGGCGCTGACATCTTGAGTCCCTAGTCCGCGCGAAGTGGAGCCGCGAAATCAAGGTCCCGCCCACACTCAGAATCGGTTAATACTGCAGAACAACTCATTATGTCGGTGTGAAATAAACAGTTCTTGAAATGAAGTTAAAGTTAAAGCTTCAATCTCCTCCTGAAGATCCAGAAAAAAGTCCGTTGGTGCTTCAGTGACTACTTCCCTCAGAGAAGCTGTCAATCTCAGCTGTCAATCATGACGTCAAAACCCGCGTTTTTATAGCATCAAATAACTAACTAAAAACAAACTTATTTAAAGAACGAACACTTTAACTAACACCAGCGTGATAAAAACTGCCTAAAATGACTTTGGAAAAACGTGTAATTTGACTGTTTAGTTTGTCTCACGTCCATTTTATTATATGGAGAGGGCGGGGTTTATGACCTATACTGCATCCAGCCACATGGGGGCGATCGAGACGCTTTGGCTTCACTTTTCATGACTCGTGTGGCACTCTTGTTCATAACTACTAGGAGTGAACCGTCTTTCTATATCTATAGTCTTTGATTTCTTTTATAACAGTAAAACGAACAACCATTGCAAAGAAAAGTACAGCATGTTTTCAGATCGGTCAATTAATTTAAGCATTAAGGCACATGAGGTTGTGCAAATATCGTCAAATAGCACAGAGGAAGTGATTATGAATACATAAAAAAAAAAAAAAACAAGCACAAATCTCTCATTTAACGTTTTTATTACGGACAAAATGAAACAAAAAGGCATAGTGACACAAAATGACCTGGCTGGCAAGGAAAGAAAAAAAAAAAAACAGTATTCAAAAAGTAAAAATAAAAGCATCATCATAATCAAAAAACAAAACAATAAAATTCAAATATTGTAGTTATAAGCAAAATTGATCTCATTTTTGTTCATAAATAGAAACCTGTTAAACATTATTAAATATTAACTGATGGGCAACTCGCTGATAACAATTTTAAAATAATTATCATTGCTGACTTTACAAATAAAATAACTACAGTTGGCAGGTTTGTACACAAATTAAATGTCTTAGAAGTTATTTCTTTTATTCAACTAAAAATAGTATGCTACAGTAGAAAAAAAAAAGAGATTAAAATAAAACGTTTGACTAAATGATCGAATGC
This sequence comes from Hypophthalmichthys molitrix, assembly GCA_037950675.1. Taxonomy (NCBI): domain Eukaryota; kingdom Metazoa; phylum Chordata; class Actinopteri; order Cypriniformes; family Xenocyprididae; genus Hypophthalmichthys; species Hypophthalmichthys molitrix. Next base: position 31,977,079 of record CM075497.1, read on the forward strand.
ATTTAATTTTTTCCCACAAAACTTAAAGATGAGATCAACACAATAGAACATCTAGCAAAAGCTACTAGAAAACTATAGACCCACTGTTGTTTTAATTTACTGTGTGCTGTATTATCTCACATTGAGAACATTATAGTTCACCTTTACATGTTATATTGGTGGATTTAATGTCAGTCAAGACCAGGCAAAATAAATGACCCAAGTTTCAAAACAACTACTGCTTTAGGCTTGAAACGCACTCTATGCAAGTACATATAATGTGAAATGTGATTCGGCACAACAAAAGTATGCGGTGCGTTTTCTTCATCTACAGTCAGTTACTGTCATGGTGGAGAAAAGTTGAAAGAGAATATTGCTGAATGATAAGTTAAAGTTAATGATTTAATGGCACAAACATTTGTGTTTACATCTGTGTACTCGTGTAAAGTACGTTTCTGGCCTTTGACCTGAATCTGAAACATTTACGCTTAAATATACGTCACATTTAAAAACCTGAGAGTACATCAACAAAGCTGATCCAATCACTTCACAAGTTTGGCTGTGAAACACTCTCCGTCGGACCATGCGTTTGCGATCTCAGAGTCGTGCAGGAGTCCGTTTCGAAATCCGAATGAATTGGGGAGCCTAAATGGAGAGCCAGGTCATGCAGTCTGTCATGGTTTTTGCCATAGATCTTTTTTTTTGGGGGAAATCACACCAGTGAGCACAGATTTTAATGCAAGATTGTGTACGTGTGGAAACACTCTTCTGATATCACCTGCACAGGCTGTTCAGTTACACAACGCACAAATACACTCACACGCACGCTCATTCACGCTGGCACGCATTCACAAAATACCATTTAAAATACAAATCAATGAATTATAAGTCATATTAAAGAAGAAAAAATATCTGGACTTCATCTTCCCAATTTGACCCCCCAAAAAGTGATATTTACAATCACACTGTGACAGATCAACAAAGACCTACACGGGTCTTTAAATTTACAAAAAGAAGTTGTATTTATCAATTTTTCCATTTTATGTATTTTTTTTCGCCTAAAATTCACAGAGCATCAGTTGAACAGCAATGTATCGCCCTCGAAAAGAGTAATGGACCTGTTATTGGCCAAAAGAAGAGCAAGCAGGAAATAAATAAAAGTACAACAACAAAACAAAATAAAAAATAAAACAAAAATGAGACAAGGAGGAAAGTAACTGAGAAACTAAGAGGAGAGTTTTCCTCTCTTTTAGTTAAAGCTCATTTGCCCTGAGGGCCAGTTTAATGGTAGTTTGCTTTATTTTTTTTCCTTTTCGTTTTTTTTTTTTCTGTTATATACATCTTTTTTTGTTGTTTTCTTTTAAGTTTATTCAGAGACGGGGTGAGTGCTCTCTGAGGTCTCTGGCGCAGAGGCCTGTACATTTTTAAGTGCTTGGCAAAAATGAAAGGATCACTAGTAGTCTTCAGAACGCGTACACACACACATCCTTCTAAAAACGAATGTAAAATGACACTGAGGGAAACTGATGATGTCTGGGAAGGGTGGAGAGGTGCGGGGGGGACTCCCTGGTGTTGTTTCATCTTTTCTCTTTCCGTTCTCCTTGTTTTGCTTCAAGTGAGGTAGAGTGGCTTATCCCTGCCTATCATACTGCCACTGCAAAACAATGAGAGACAAATGAGCGTCAGGAAAATGTTATAAGAAAAAACCTCCAAAAGTTCTCTTGAGAAAATTTTCAACCAAAAGTAAGGATTGTGTCGTCATTCACTCGCCCTCGTGTCACTCCAAACCGAAATTCAAACAAATCCTTTGAACGGAATTCAAGATATTAGGCAGAATGTCTGAGCTGCTCGTTTCCATTCAACCAAAAAATCCCCACCATCATAACAGTAATCCATAGGACTGTATTCACTCGACCCTTTTTCCATGACTAAGATGAGTCGATGATGAGACGACACCAACATCATTAAACGATAACTCTGACTATATTAACATGGAATATTGCTGACAAAAAAAGACGAGAGCTTTCATGCTTGCGGTTGCCAGATTTTCAGTTCAATTTAAATCACCTTCTGTTAAAAGAACACATTTTCTACCCTGTGTCAATCTGGCAACCATGTGCACGAACTCTCTGTACATTGCGGAAGAAGCGCGAATGATCTGAAAACACCGATGTCATGAGAAATCAAGCCCCCCCCCCCCCCCCCACAAGGAATCGGGTCTCCTTTAGGACCCAGGCGTTAATGCCTGATCAAAAGTTGTTATCGTGAATCTTGACTAATTATAACCTCAATTTCACTATTGTATGATGTTTATTACATTAAGTGCACAAACAACATGCTTGAAATATAAAATTAATGCATAATAAAACAAACTGGAAACAAAACAATGCGTAAAAATGTATTTTTTTTAATAAGGATAAGGATTGTTGCAACATACTGTGTTCTGTAAAAGTAATTTAATATTAATTTCACACAATAATAGCATTTTAATAAATTAACTGTCATGCTAAGTACACACAAACATCATTAATTTGAAACATGTAATTGGGAACTATATTGGAAGCAAAAAACCTACCTAACATAATATAAGCTAAGCTAGCAGGCTAATCAGGTAGATGCTAGTACATAAGCTAACTAAAAAAAAAAACAGCAAAAATGCTTGATTTCACAACCTATAGCTTCAATTATATACTAGCATATGAACCATGTAATTAAAAAGACATTAATGGTCATTATAATGCATTTTACCCAATATAAATCATAACGTGATTTTGCTTAAAAAGTCCTTTAAACTTAAAAGTCTGTTGAACCAATGGGATCACTCGGGGTCCTAAAGGAGAGCCAGTTCCTGGGGGGACTCGATTTCTCACCACACCAACAAAAAAGTAAGAGATTTTCTGCTTATGAAAGTGTCATTCAGTCGGTCTGTGTTCTGTCATGAGCCGCTTGCGCTGTTTACCGCGACTAAATCTGCAATCAAACCTTCAGTGATGAACTGTAATAAATCCAAACATGAATCTCGACTATATTTGCGATTGTTTGCAGAATAACTGCACTTATGCAACTTCTGTGTGATGATACAAAGCATTTTTTGCTGTTGTTTTAATAGAAAAACATATTGGAATTATTGGATTACTAGGAGTTTTACTTTTCTTGTATACAATAAATAGCATATAATGAACCAGGAAACTATATGAGGTAAAATAAAGCATGCAATATTCTCTTGATTTGTGCTTAAAATGTAAAAATTAACACTATTATGAAATATCAATGTTTTCAGAGCAGCGCGAACATTCTGCTAAATATCTACTTTTGTGTTCCACATAAGAAAGAAAGTCACACAGGTTTGGAATGACATGAGGGTGAATAAATGACAGAATTTTTTTGGGTGAGCTAGTATTTAAACTTTGTTATTGTATGTGTGTTTTTTTTATTTTTTATTTTTGCATTGCATTGCATTGCATTGTTATATTACACAATAAATAATTCATGCCGCACAGCTCTGAAACCACACATGCTGCTCGCACACGCTCACAGACTCCCCTGATACCATGACACACGTCTCATGGGACAGACACAGTTAACATCGTAACACAAACACACACACACACACACACACGCTGTTTACCTGCAGTGGTTTCCGCCGCATTCCCGGTTGCAGTACTCGCTGTCCCAGTCGGGGTTCTGGCCCACTGGGTTCGGAGCCCCGGGAGACTGAGACCCCCCCACGCTCTTCTGATACTCGGACTGTAAGTGAGAGAATCCCTGAGAGACAGAGAGAGAATACACATATTTTATTAGCATTTTAAGGACAGAAACATATGCAAGTATGCAAACATACCCCATGCAAACTGTGTGACCCTGATGTATGTACTTCACATACTTAAAATATACGGTAGCACTTTATTTGACAGTCCTGTTCCACATATACATACTGGGTAATAACTAGGTACTAACCCTGATCCTACCACTAAACCTAACCTTAACCCATTATATTACACAGTACTTTCCTAAGTACGTACACATAAGTGCACGTACTGTAAAATAAAGTGCAACCAAATATACTAATGTTGTACAAATTATTAAATAAAGTGTGAAGATGTATGCAAAGCATATTATTAAATTTATTTAATTGCGTTCTAAGAATTAAACCTGACATTTGTTCCTCACTTCTTTTTAAAATAAAACAATGTTTGCTTTTATTGTTTCACCGTAGGAAGGTGCTAAACACTAATGCTTTAGAATATCAGACCTTTTCACTTCACACACGACGTCTTCAGTACAGAGACAACACCTCCAAAACAACACATCCTCCACCCCAGTTCTCACTTCATCTCATTTCATCTCACACAGAGACCACTAACCGTACGCATACGATGACCTGTACTTTATCAAGTTAATTTGGTTACATTTTCCAACAAGATTTGTTCCTATAAAGATTCTGAACACCGCTATTAATACTGAGCGATAACACTGTACTAAACAAAAGCAAGGAGGTCTGTACCGCGTGTGTTTCAATGTTTTTCCACATAAAAAAAAGTTTGCTTGCTTGTTTTATATTTAACACTTTGATCATGGCAAGTTCGACTACCATACTCTTTACTGCACACTGCATATATAGCTTATGCTGCAATTTTTTTTCCAAAATAGTACATGAAACTGTATGCACAGTATGCAACGATAAATGTTTCATGGTGCTAAATGCATAAATGTAAAAGTAGTGTGCTATCTCTGAGCAAATGACGTCCAATTATCATCACATTTAAAAAAAAAAAAATCCAACAAACGCTGGAATAGGAAGGTCAAGTTGAGTGCATTGCATTGTGGGATACAGTACCTAGTGCAGTGTGTTCTAGTGCTCCAATCACACCCCATAAACACAAGCATGTGTGGCATTTAGTACATGAAACTGTATGCAGTATGCCACGCTAAATGTTTCTATGGTCATGTTTGGAATGGAATTACTGTTTACTGTCAAATATGTGCTGCATACTGTTTTTTATTAGTATGCAAAGTAGTATGCAATGATAAACATTTCTAGGGCTTATCTGCATTTAGAAAGCCAAATAAACATTGGAAATGGATGGTCGAGTTGTACCCCACTGCATTGTGGGATACAGTACCTACAGTGCATTTTAGCAAATATAGTATGTAATTTATGCATACAGAAATTTCAGACACTATGCACAGTATTGCATGGTAGTGTGCCGGTCCAGTCACTAGCACGTGTGGTGTTTAGTACACGAAACTAGAACATGAAACTGTATGCAGTTTCTATTGAAACTGTTTCTATTGTCATGTTTGGAATTAAGTACTGTGCAATATATGCTGTATATTGTCATGTTTGGAATGGAATTACTGTTTACTGTCAAATATATGCTGTATATTGTATACTGTTTTTTATTAGTATGCAAAGTAGTATGCAATCATAAACATTTCTAGGGCAAATTTGCATTTAGAAAATCAAATAAACATTGGAAAAGGATGGTCAAGTTGAGGGCACTGCATTGTGGCATACAGTACACAGTGCATTTTGGCAAATGTAGTATGTTATTTATGAATATAGAAATTTCAGTGTGCCGTTCCAATCACAAGCATGAGCGGTGTTTAGTACATGAAACTAGTACAAAAAACTGTATGCAGTATGCCACGCTAAATGTTTCTATGGTCATGTTTGGAATTGAATACTGTGCAATATATGCTGTATATTGTAGTAGTTAATATGCAAAATAGTATGCAATGCTAAACATTTCTAGGGCTTATTTGCATTTACAAAAAAATCAAATAAACACTGGAAATAAATTATCAAGTTGAGTGCATTGCATTGTGGGTCAGTGCCTACAGTGCACATTTTGGCAAATGTGGTATATGCATATTGAAATTTCAGATATTATGCACAGTGTTACTTGGTAGTGTGCTGTTCCAATCGCACCCCATAAACACAAACACGTGCGGTGTCTCCCAGCATGCACACTAACCTGCTGTCCTGGGGGTGGGGAGTGCAGTGGAGCCTGGAGGCCCATCTGGTGAGAGATGATTGGCTGTGACTGGACCTGCTGCATGCGGATTGGCTGGTTGAGGAGGGAGCCCTGGTGCAGAGAGAGCTGCTGGTGGAGGGGAGGGCTGATCTGGAAGGACGCTGGGGGGGAGGCACTGAGCGCGGGCAGCATGGCCGAACGGGGCAGGCCGTGTCTGGGAGCCCCCGCTGCGTAGCTCTGGAGGTCCGAGAGGGGGAAGGGGCTGGGGCCCAGGTACGGGGAGGAGGGCTGGGGCGGGACGCTGTACAGGGGGGTGTTGGGGGCCATCATGTGTGACGACGGCTGACTAGACTGGGCGCTTTTGCTCTCCACCGGGTCACTGTAGGTCTGTAGAGAGAAAATGCACATCATTAAATGGATCTACACTGAAAAAAATAAAATAAAATTGGTGTAGGATTTATTTTGAAACAATTTTCAGGTAACGTGGGACATTTTGAGATAGTGTTTTCATGTAAAACGCACTCCAAAATCTTTATTTACAACTTTTTTTTACTTTTCACAAGTTAGAGCTGCATGGATAAATTGAGAATCATGATTTTTTTTGTAATTACAAATAGAGATCACGATTCTCCCACGATTCTGAACAGACAACTAAATAACTTAGTAAATTACTAGAGGTTCCGACAAAAATTATTTGCTGGAGTCTATTTAAAAGTATATTTAGTTTGATTTAATACTTTAAAAAAAAAAAAAAAACATTGGATTGAAATTATTGGTATTGGCATTTTATTTTAAGCATTTTATTTTTAGTGTATGTGTATGTAGATGTTTGTATGTGTATCTCTATATATGCATATGTATGTATGGATATTGTATGTTTACATGTGTGTATATATGCATTTATCATTTATTATTGTTGTTTTATTATTATTATTATTTTTATTTATTTACTTTATTTGTTATTGATTTGGTGGCATGAGGTGGGGGTTGTTCTGTAAAATGTGAAAAGATTTAAATAAAATATTTAAAAAAAAGTTGGATTGAATGAATGATTCAATGACTCATGTTTCATTACTGGATGAATCAGCGTTTCTGAACGAATCTCTTGAATGAATGATTCAATGACTCACTCATAAAGACTTCACTTGTTTCATTACTGGATGAATCAGCGTTTTTGAACGAATTTCCTGAATGAATGATTCAATGACTCACTCAAAGACTTCACTTGTTTTATTACTGGATGAATCAGCGTTTCTGAACGAATCTCTTGAATGAATGATTCAATGACTCATGTTTCATTACTGGATGAATCAGCGTTTCTAAACGAATCTCTTGAATGAATGATTCAATGACTCACTCATAAAGACTTCACTTGTTTCATTACTGGATAAATCAGCGTTTTTGAACAAATCTCTTGACTGATTCAATGACAAATACATTTTGTCTGTCGCCACCTACTGGTGTAACAAAGTAATCGATACTATCTTTTTTGAAGCGCCAAGTTGCTTTCTAAAGGTGATTTACTCTATTTTGATCGCTTCTGTAGATATCAGTGTTTATATCTGAACTATAAACTTTCATCCGAGTAGTTCTGTGATCATTTGAATTATTGTAAGACAAAAATAATGACACTGTGTGGTTGAAAAGACTGTTTGTGAAACTGTTTCATATCTATACCAGACAATGGCTCTCATTAAGAATGAGATCTCATGGGTGTTTGAATTGAGATCGCAATCTTTTAGCGATTCATCATTCAGCTCTAGTGTAAGTTGATTTAATATTGTCTATAAGATTTATTTTATCAGTAGAATAATTTGACATGTTCTTAGAATTGACACAGACTCCAAAACTTGATGATCAGAGCATCTTTTGCTTCAATGAAAATGAAGTCTCTTTAATATCTCATTTGTTTCTCTGACATCACTGAGCAAAAAAGTGAAGTCTTCTGCATCTCAGATGTTTCTGGGAGAAAAAGATCCCCGTAATCTCACATGTGTCTCCTCAAAATAACTGCTTGGATTTCTGAGATTTCAATATGATCTCAAACATTTCTCATCAAATAATCACATTAATGTCAGAGCTCTCACTTGGACTCATTTGCATTTCTCCTGAGGAATTTTAGGTGAAACATTTGAGGTGATACTTAAATGAATCATGAATAAGCATCGTTCTTGAGGAGGCAGTGCAACATAAACACAAGTGTCAGTATTTAGAACAGCAGAAAACCACAGTGAGAAACACCACTCGCACAAACACATCTATCTCTGATGTGTCAAATTGAGAGCATGCGCTCACTGCAGAGCATTGTTTCATTATCGCTTTATGCATCGTAAATGGCAATATGTATTTCAAATGCCAGTGCGTGATGGGCAGTCGGTCGTGTTCATCAGCTGTCACAATCATGCCGCTTTCATAACGCCTCATATATATTGAGCAGAACATCTAAACTGATCAACATGAAAAGATTGAGGGCTGAATCCATGTCCATAGAGAACGAACAAAAACCAAATGGGAAAGCAAGCATGTGGACGTGACCGTTTGAGCGAGCACATCTGCTTTGGACATTTTCAAACATTTCTCTTTAAATTAAACAAGTGGAGATTGTCCAGGTCCTGAATGTACATCATCACGCACCATACGATCGGTCTCAAAAGCTTTGCGAGAAAAGAAACGGTTATTGATGGTGCCATTAACTGCCTCATATTTCATAAAACCTCTAAACAACATTACAAGCGAAAGTTTTACTTTTCTTTTTTTGTAAGAAAATGTGAGTCACAGTCTCTCTGATATGCTTAACCAGATATGTTTTGATAAAATGATGAGAAATTATCCAGATTTTAAAAATACAATATCAGAAAAATGTACTTTTACACAAACACAAACCTTATTTATCTAGAACTACTAAGACAATAATGCATCACACTTTAAAATAGCACCAGGTGCATGAGTTTAAACACTCTCAAACTTCACATTTCCCACCGATTCTTCTCAACAAAAAAGTGCATAAAACCTCATTTGTGAGTAAAAAGAGTCATCCTCTTTTCATGAGTGTATGTTTCAAGTTTTGGGCCATGAAAACGATGTGGATTTGATAGTTAGACCAATTTTTTTCTATCATATTTTCCTCCTTTTCAATGCATGAGAGTATACGAACACATCAATCAAAGCATCTGCCAAAAACAGATTTTGACGAAATATTTAATTATACGCAATGAAGGACGAGAAAGGCGTTTAATAAAAGCCTGCGAGGTTGATGAATACTGTATTCACGGCTTAATCAACGCTCTTGTTTTGGGCCAAGGAGCTCCGAGAGCGAGGTATGGGAAAGGAGAGAGAGTGTTTAGCATGAAAATGCAATTTGCGTTTTTCAAAAGAGAAACAATGAATGTAAAATTAGTGGTTTGAAATCGCTGCGTTTTATTATGCAGATGAACATATGCAATGAAACCACAGATCGTGCTGATTTCTGCTCGTTTGAATCTGTCAAATCGCTTTCGCAAATTTGCAATCGATTTATGGATCGCACATGCGTAATGCAATCTGAGAGATTAAAACAACAGTTAGTGACCGCAGAAACTTGACAGAGATGAATATCACTGGCTCGATTATGAATAAGGCTTGAACTAATGATGCTGTTTTGGGGAATGTATACATGAGCGTGCCAGCAGTATGAAGAATGAGCATTTAAAGGATCAGTTCATACACAAATTAAGAATCTGTCATCTTTTATTTCCTAACCTGTTTGACTGAAAAGGAGAATTTTTGCAGAAGGTTATTTTCTATGCAAGATCAATGATTTATGACTATAGGTGTGTGTACTTGTGCACTATTCTATGCCATTTAGTAGTATAAATAGTGCGAGTGTTGTGTTCACACTGAAAATTCCAAAAAGAATGTTGATGCACTTGTGTGGAATGTTGGACACCTGATGCACTCAACTGTTGCAGCTCTCCTTATATGGCAGAGGGGGAGGGGCTAACCGTCTGGTGTCGAATGAGTACATAGTGCGCCATTTGGGACACAACTTTTGTCTATCAGTGTTATTTTAGGATTAATTATATGCAATTATAGTATTTATTAACATTTTGAAGTTTGAGCTTTTGTTATATTTTCAGATTTAATTTTAATTTATTGTGTGCTTAATTATTTTTATTATTATTTATTATTTTATATTTGTATTTAGCTTTAATCTATATCTTTTTCAGCTTTTTCCAGTCTGTTTCAGTTTGTTTTTAGTACTTTTAGAACTTTAGAATTTTTAAAAATATTTTATATTAGTAAGTTGCCAAGGCAATTTTTTTCAGTTCATGTGGTTTGTCATTTAATATTTATTTTATTTCAATTAACAAAATCATTTTTAATAGAGTTTTAGTTTAATTTTAATTTAATTAAATTTAGAGGTTTTGTTACAACAATAACAACACAAGTCTCAAAAAACACCATAAAACTCATAGTCTGTTCCCACTAGATTTCTTATAAATCTTCCAAAGTCATAAGATAAACTGGCATGAAGGTAAAAATGACAGAATATTCTCTTTTTTGCTGAACTATCCCTTTAAAACACACATACACAAGCACTCTTGCACTGACAGCTTTTCCCATGAAATGTTGTGCTGAAATCTTTAGTCTAATGTTAGTCCCCCCCCCCCCCCCCAACATTAGCGCTGACCCATAGATATCAAAGACGTGAACTCGTCCGGTTACCTTGGAAACCAGGCTGGCTCGGTACGCTGCCAGGGCCTTCAGGTACTCCTTCTTTGCTGCTTCTGTTTTCCGTTTATATGCCTGCGAGGAGACGAAACACAACTGTGAATAAACACGCAAACAGACACAAGCGTAATGCTAGAATATGACCACTTAACCTCGGCTTTGCACCTGGTCAGTGTCACGTCAACAACTTTCAACCTCATGCTTCTACACAAAACACTTCCAGGCGTAAAATTGGAGAAGAAAGTTATTGCATGTTGCATATTGCATGTGAATGTAAATGCAGTTGTAAGTATCTGCTATACTATGAAGATATGATTTATTTACATTACAAGCATCAGAATTTCATCTTACTCTTTGTCCATAAAAATATTAGCATCTGCAACACACACACTCACACACACACACACACACACACACACAGATTTATAAGTGTACATCCCAGGACAGAAGAAAAAGATGGGGGTTGTGGAGGGAGAAAGACCGAATTCAAGCCTGAATTTAATGCAGAAGGCAGCCTATGCAAACAAAGTGAATGAAATGCGATGTAGGCTAATGTAATTGCTTGTCAATCATTTCACATCCCAGAATTACGGTTTCCATTTCTTCTTGGCAAAGAGTGCGGCCAATTCCCTTCTGAAACTGGGGCGGACATCAGAATGATGAGGGAAAACACGCTTTAAATCTGTGACAAAATACGTCACGGTGCTTCCAGGCACATCGAGGCGACAACGTTCAATTGCAAATGGAGAAATTGGGGGGAAAAAAGCGATGTGACTTAACCAGATGAATACGGCTGCAGTCCCATAGGAAGATAAAAACACCAATGAGATCTCTTTAATATCTCAATTCTGTCTTCTAGACAGCCATGAGATTATATGGAATGCAAACTTTTCAAAAATCAAAATAGACAATTCCTTTCTTTTATGGAATATTGCAGTGTTTATTCTAAATGATTTATCAGTGCACATCATTATTGTTTTAAATTCATGTTCCTCATAATCTTGAATCAGAATATCTTCTCCTCCCTCTTGCAGCATCTCTTCTCTTCTCTGATGATGAGGGGCGGGGCAACCTGTCACTCACATGAGATCCACCAATAGCAAACCACAACCATCCAATCAATTCCCCACAGACAAAATCAAGCCCCGCCCTACATTTGTTCTTGTTCAGAAGTGTTTCTCTCAGATATACAGCACAATAGGGAAGAAAAGACTAACTTCTAGAGGGTCAAGTAGTTGTCCACACTGTAAAAAAGGAAACGCTGAGAGAAGTGCATTCATATATGTGACCCTGGACCACAAAACCAGTCATAAGTCGCAAGGGTATATTTGTAGCAATAGCCAACAATACATTGTATGGGTCAAAATTATAAAAAAAAATTTTAATGCCAAAAATCATTAGGATATTAAGTAAAGATCATGTTCCATGAAGATACTTCCTACTGTAAATATATCAAAAATGTATTTTTGTGAGTGGATATGCATTGCTAAGGACTTCATTTGGACAACTTTAAAGGCGATTTTATGAATATTTAGATTTTTTTGCACCCTCAGATTCCAGATATTCCACTGGTCACATATGTGTATTCTCTCAACAACTGCCCTCCTAAGTAACACTATTTTGTTTTGTCAATTTTAATTTTTTCATACACTAAACGTAAAATGCCTCATTCCACCAATAAACTTCAGGCAACTACAGATATCTTCTTAAGCATGTTTTTAGTCAGTAATACAATAAATCTATCTATCTATCTTTAGTTATATACAGTATAGTTTTATAAGGTTAAGGCTCGATCACACCAAAAACGATAACTATAACTATATTAGTGTCCACACCTTTGAATGATATCGTTCTGTCTCGTATTATAAGCACGAGCTGCAGTTTTGTCATCTGTCACTTTAAATGCTCGAACTCTTTAAGGCAGGATGGATTCTGATTGGTTTTCAATGTTTTCAAGTTGACATGTATTTGCAAAGTTACTTATAGTCAGTAGAATTTCTGTTGGGGCGAATCAAAATAAAGTGTTACTGAATATAATTTACAAATTTGTAACTGCAAAGTTACGACGCTCAAAGTTCAATGCAAAGGGAGATATTTTCTTTTACAGAAATCACTTTTTAAGGACTACAACAAACGGCTGGTAGGAACTACAACAAGCTTCTTCCTGGGTTGGTGACATCACTAACCCTAAAATTGACATAAACACCGACAATTCTCATTTTGTCTCCATGAGATTCTCCAGCTTTGTTGTTGTTGAGCAACCGAAGCGCGAGCTGTTAAAGCTCCGCCCTCTTCTGGAAAGGGGGCCGGGAGCAGCAGCTCATTTGCATTTAAAGGGACACACACAAAAATGGCGTGTTTTTGCTCACACCCAAATAGAAGCAAATTTGACAAGATAAAATAAATGATCTGTGGGATATTTTGAGCTGAAACTTCAGACACATTCTGGGGACACCAGAGACTTATATTACATCTTGTGCAAGGAGCATAACAGGTCCCCTATATATGAGAAACTGGAATAAAAGTTCCATAAAAGTTTTTAATTTTTTTTTTACAGTGCAACAACTAAATAATTGATTTGTGAGTGTGAATTTAGAGACACCACTTCAGGTTTTAATTATTCAATTCAAATCAAGTTTATTAGTGCTTTATATTGTTTCAAAGCAGCTTTATAGAAAATTCTTGTTTCATATGATATAAATAATGATAACTGTAACTGTTGATCTGTCAGCATGGTTGAACCTTCACTGAGGAGTTGATTTTAACCAGCAGAACAAAAATAACAGATCCAAAACTATGAATTACTCTCAAACATGCAAGTTTGTGACCTTGTGTGTTGCTAGTTAAATATTGAACGGGGGTGGCGTCGTTTCTTGTAGTAATGAACTCCCAAGGAGCTCCCAGCAGCTTTGGTTTCAAATTAATTTAACCTCCACTAATGAGTGGCCCTAACGACAGCAGCTCTTAAATAAATTACCATGCCTAAGGATTTCTAATTATTCCAAAGTGAGCGGATTCATTAGCAATTGAAGCCATCAGAGAGGGAGCAGGTCGCTATGAATTAGAAGTAACGGGAGCGTCGGTGCCACGGAGCATGTGTTGGCGTCTTAATCGTGACATGGCGGTCGCCCCCCCGCAGAATTAGCTGTAATTGTACCTTAATGAAATGTTCTTGTTTGATAACCGGTTAATTACGGAAGACAATAACTCGCGAGACCCGCTGACACGGGGAATGGGCTTAAACCCGGAGGGGAGAGAGATATATCGCGCTGACGGGGTGGATTTTAGCGTAAGAGGGAGACAGAAGATGTCAAAACTCTTCATTTGTGTCTGTCTCACACCGAATCTGAGGAACAGCACAATGTGATCTTCAGCAGAGATGCTGTTGATAGCGACAGGATGAGAAACAACACAAGTTGAGTTTGATACGTTATTATCTAGTGCTGGACGATCCCACGGACCTTCCAGAAGAGCAACGCCTGATAATTAATGAGGCCGACGCTCCGGTGACATTCCCACAAAAGAACAAGATCATTACACACAAGAGACATGCCTGAATCTCATGAAAACATGTTCAGGTCACATGACACCCCCAAATTTTAATTATTATGATGCATTTGACTAGATTTGTGTTTTACTTTGTAAAGTAAATGTTGCGAAGTAAGAGTTTGTTTGTAATTCTGTAAAAAAAAAAAAAAAAAAAAACTGTAATTCTCATTATTTACGAATTTAAAAAATACTGGAATTCAATGAACTTTATTTAAATCAGCATAAATAAAAAGCAATGAAACAATTACTTCCGTAATATATAAACACTTCTACTGTTAATACAATATATATATATATATATATATATATATATATATATATATATATAGAGATAAAAAAATTATTAAAAAAATTGTAATGGTTAATCATTATTTAAAATGTTTTTTTTTATTAAATTTGAAGTGTGATGTATGTCTTGAATATATCTGGACATGTTCTTGAGATTTAAAAATAAATAAATAAATAAATAAAATAAAAAATATATATATTTTTTGGGGGGGAGGGGGCTAAATTGTTATGATAATAATATTTCAAAGCAAACGTGGTAATGTTAATCTTTATTTAGAATATTATTTTTTTTAATGAAATACGAAGTATGTCTGGAATATATCTGGACATGTTCTTTAGATTTATGCATAAAATAAAATAAAAGAATTAAAAAAATGAAAATATAAAAAAAAATAAAAAATAAAAATTATTTGGGGGTGCTACATTTTCATGATAATAATATTTCAATACAAAATGGTTAACTATTATTTAAAATATTGCTTTTTTTATTAAATATGAAGTATGTCTGGAATATATCTGGACATGTTCTAGAGATTTTGTAAAAAAAAAAAAAAACTAAAAATTAAAATATCTAAAAAAAAATAAAATAAAGTGAAATAAAATATGTTCATATGTTTTCATGATAATAACGTTACAATGCAAAAAGTGGTAACGATTAATCTTTATTTAAAATATGAATTTTTAAAAATGAAATATGATGTATGTCGAGAATATATCTGGTAATGTTCTTGGGAAAAAGTAAAAAATAAAAATACCTAAAAAAATAATATAAAATAAAATAATAATAAATACAAAACATAAACTAAAGAAAGCCACTGGAACATGTTTGCATGTGTAGAAGTGCAGAGCCGGTCCGTAATGAACTGGGTGTGACTGGAGCTCTGAAGCTTCTCTAAGCAGTAAATAAATGTTAGGGAATGAGGGCTTATTGCCTGCGGTTGAGAGGGCGGCTGGAATTATGCCTGTTCAGCCACCGCGGTTCTACATCATTTAACATATTCATCATTCACATGACTGACAGGTCAGGGCCATCACTAAAAGAAATGACAGTCATCTATTGGAGCAGAGGCCTATCAATCATCCACTAATGGCCCTATCAGAGCGGCTCCTCTGCAGACACGACTCCTCCCACTCCGCTCTCTTCACAGAATACAGCGCTTTGAGGACGGGAAACATAATGTTGCACTAGATTCCCTAGATTACATACACCCTTAGAGCAAAATGTAAAGACTGTTATGTAAGTAACTGGATGCTCACCCAGAAATTGTAAGTACATTTCACTAATAATCACAATAAAACAGCAAGTAATATTAAAAAGATAAAATAGAATAATATGTTCCTTTGATTACGAGCAGTAAACCTCAGTGAATACGCCTTTAGAGTAAAATATAAAGACCTTTAAACACACTGAAAAAAATGATGTAAGGTCTATTTTTGAAAAAAATAAAATAAAATTACACTCAGAAACTTCTAGTAATTTGGATAGATGGATGGATGATCGGATGGATGGGTGGATGATTGGATGGGTGGGTGGATGGATGGATGGATGGATGATTGGATGGATGGATGGATGATCGGATGGATGATTGGATGGATGGGTGGATGGATGGATGATTGGATGGATGGATGGATGATCGGATGGATGATTGGATGGATGGGTGGATGGACTGATTGATGGATTGATTGATGCATGGATGGATGGGTGGATGATTGGATGGATGCTTGGATGGATGGATGATCGATGGATGATTGGATGGGTGGATGAATGATGGATTGATGATGGATGGATGATTGGATGGGTGGATGGATGGATTATGGATGGATGGATGATTGGATGGATGATTGGATGGATGGATGGATGGAGGACTGATGATGATTGGATGGATGGATGATTGGATGGATGGATGAATGATGGATTGATGATGGATGGATGGATGATTGGATGGATGATTGGATGGGTGGATGGATGGATGGATTATGGATGGATGGATGGATGAATGATGGATTGATGATGGATGGATGATTGGATGGATGGATGGATGGATGATTGGTTGGTTGGGTGGATGGATGGATGGATGATTGGATGGATGGATGAATGATGGATTGATGATGGATGATTTGATGGGTGGATGGATGATTGGTTGGTTGGTTGGATGGATGGATGGATGATTGGATGGATAGATGATTGGATGGATGATTGGTTGGTTGGGTGGATGGATGGATGATTGGATGGATGGATGGATGGATGGATGGATGGTGGACTGATGATGATTGGATGGATGGATGATTGGATGGATGATTGGTTGGTTGGGTGGATGGATGGATGGATGAATGATGGATTGATGATGGATGGATGATTGGATGGATGATTTGATGGATGGATGATTTGATGGGTGGATGGATGGATGATTGGTTGGTTGGTTGGATGGATGGATGGATGATTGGATGGATGGATGGATGGATGATTGGATGGATGGATGGATGATTGAATAGATTTTTTGTTTAATTTAAGTAACACTTTGATTTAAACAAAATTTTGATGTAGATTTTGAAATAAAATCTTAGTAAAATGTACTTGAATAGAGTAAAATATGAATAGTACACGAGTCAGGGCCTATTGACTGATTTCAAAACACATCTTATACATTCATATTCATCAAACACTGCATCAGAGTTTTGGAACAGCTTGATGTATAAACATGCTGTCTAGGTAGGCAGCTTACTAGGGATTGAAACAGAGCCAAAGTGTAAAACTTCATCCAGTTCGGCCAAACATTAGTAGCAGGTGATGATCTCACCGAAAGATGACATAACCAGCGCTAATCAGCGAATTAAACACACCTCGGGGACACGCGTCCTCATGACCTCATCAGCTCCAGCGATACGGAACAGATGCGTTCCGATCCTCCAGAGTTGAGTCACGAAGGAACAATCCCTTTCCTAACTCACTCCACAACGAGAGAAAAAAAAGTCACCTTGTTATCCCAGATAAATAAAAACAACAAACAGACGCCACCGCCCAAGGACAAGCCTTATTATGCTAGGAATTTGTGAAGAAAAACCAAATGAAGCCTAGATGTTTCCCGTCTGAGTTTTCCAGCCAACGAAGGGTTAAAATGCACAAACAATAACATTTCGGAGAGCAGATGTCCTTGAGGGGGAATTGAAGGGCGCTGGGTGATGGCTAATCTCGTATTCTCAGCATGATCGAATCACCAGGCAACAGATATAAATAAAAAGAGCCCAGGAAATGAGGAATTCACATTCAAGGGTGTCAGCAGCAAAATGAAGATTCATGGTGAAGAGGGGAGACTGAAGGAGGCAAAAATTAACTGCAAATAAAAGGACACAGCAGCTCTCAGAAAAAGAAAAAAGGAGAGCGAGCGAGAGAAATATCAGTCGGTGGAGGGGTGAACGCACTGCACTCTGTCACTGAGGCAGGTGGCTCTTATTTGACATGCAATAGCAGCCGTGTGTTATGGAGGATATGCTAAAAATACAACGGCCATCTCAAACACACACACACACACACACACACATCTCAGTCGAGCTCATGCACAGCTCATTACTGACACACACTCACACTTGTTCAATAATACTAGAGAATCACTCAAACACACTGATTACAGAACAAATAAACACTTAGAAATCATATTTCTATATACGAAACCTTTTGAAAAAACTTTTATTCAGCAAGGATGCATTAAATTGATCATGGTTTCCACAAAAATATGAAGCAGCACAACTGTTTTCAACATTGATAATAATCATAAATGTTTCTTGAGCATCAAATCATCATATTAGAATGATTTCTGAAGGATCATGTGACACTGAAGACTGGAGTAATGATGCTGAAAATTCAGCTTTGATCACAGGAATAAATTACACTTTACTATATATTCACATAGAAAACAGCTGTTTTACATTGTAAAAATATTTCACAATTTTTTAATGTATTTTTGATCAAATAAATGCAGCCTTGGTGAGCAGAAGAGACTCTTTCAAAAGCATTAAGAAATCCTTCGATTCCCAAACTTTTGAATGGTATTTTATCCATTCATCATCTATCCATCCATCCATCGACCCACTCATCCATCCATCCATCCATCCACTCATCCATCCATCCATCCATCCACTCATCCATCCATCATCCATCCATCCATCGACCCACTCATCCATCCATCCATCCATCGACCCACTCATTCATCCATCCATCCACTCATCCATCCACTCATCCATCCATCCATCCATCCATCCACCCATCGACCCACTCATCCATCCATCCATCGACCCACTCATCCATCCATCCATCCATCCATCCATCCATCAACCCACTCATCCATCCATCCATCGACCCACTCATCCATCCATCCATCCATTGACCCACTCATCCATCCATCCATCAACCCACTCATCCATCCATCCATCGACCCACTCATCCATCCATCCATCCATCCACCCACTCATCCATCCATCCATCCATCAACCCATTCATCCATCCATTGACCCACTCATCCATCCATCCATCCACCCACTCATCCATCCATCCATCCATCCATCCATCCATCGACCCACTCATCCATCCATCCATTCATACACCCATCCATCCACTCATCCATCCATCAATCCATCAACCTATCCTATTATCCATCCATCCTTCCATCCATTCATCATCTATCCATCCATCCATCCATCCACCTATCCAATCATCGATCCATCCTTCCATCCACTCATCCATCCATCCATCCATCCATCCATTCATCCACCCATCCTCCACCCATCCATCATCCATCAATCCATTCACCCATCCATCCATCCATCCATCCACTCATCCACTCATCCACCCATCCTCCATCCATCAATCCATCCATCGTTTTGCTTTTGTCTACAAAATTCACAGACAATGAAATTCTGTATAACTAAGACCTCCATTAAGACTCCCGAGCTACAAAAGAGCAACTTCTGAGCAACAAAATGTACTGACTTGTTTCTGTTCTTCTCCCAGACTGTCCCACATGGAGGCCACGATCTTGGAGACGTCTCCGAAGGTGGCGTTGGGGTTTTGGCCCTTGATGGCGGCTTGAGTGTCCCTGAAGAAGAGTGCGTAGGCTGAGACGGGCTTCTGCGGCTCGTTGGGGTCCTTCTTCTTCTTCTTCTTCTGAGGTTTGGGCTTGGGCTTCATCATGTCAGAGGAGGGTCGCTTCTCTCCTGTGATCTGCAGGGGAAGAGAGAGAGAGAAAAGCAAATGAGTCGTGATGCATTTACTTGCCTCAACAAGACACATGATTTGTCAGAAACACAAATACATACATTGTTGTGCAATCTGTAGAAATATAGTTTTAACAATGAATTCAGACATTGTGACTACACACAAATAATTTAGATATACAAAGACAGTGCACTCATATTACTTATGAATGGGAAAAAGTGCAACACGCAATATGGCACAATAAGTCCCGCCTTCTAAAGAGAGCCAATCGCCAATCTTTCCTAGAAAGCGACTTTGCAAAAATCAGTGCTGGAATCATTCTAGTTCAGTTTCCTTGAAGAGCAAAGAATGAAAATGAAATATTAAATGCTTGTGTAGTTTGTTGATATCTAAGAGTTCTTCGAGTGCGTCTACATCTCCCAACATGCACTGCTGTTCCAGTCACATGCATGTTTGGCTATGCAAATGCGGGTTGTCTTTTATCTGCAAACATCATGAAATAAAAATGTGATGCACTGGATTCCAGAATGCTTTCAGTCAAGCGACGGCGCTGTAATCTGCTCTGACAGTTCATGGACTCTCTTCAGAGCGCTGAAACATTGCGGCTGAAATTGATTTCTTAATGCAGAGAGTCCAGCAGACGTTGTTAATATCCCATTTGAATCAGTGCTGCATCATCTCATGTCTGGTGCACACTAATATGCGTTTCTTCATCTAAAACCGCTGTGCATTTAAAATAGAAACACAATTCCATTATTTAAATGAGTAGAAATGAGGATATAAACAGAGATAGAGAGAGAGAAATACAGAATGGTGAACAATACATCTTTGTCTTTACCAGGAGTGCAAAAACACAGAAGAGTAAAAACAAACGAGTGAACGAGGTTTCTAGGGCAGAACTTGATGGTTAGATAACATCATTCTCTCTCATCAGCATTTTCAATGTACCAAAAAAGAGAAACTAATTTGAAGAGAGAGGAAATGTAGCATGAAACGCTGGCTGATGCTCCATTAAAACAGACCGCTGTAAAATCTCCATTCACGTCTGACTTTACATGTGATTTACATGATACATTTACAAAAAACAACATTAGTGCCATTAGCCAAAGTCAAAACGGGTCTTAAAATGAACATGACATCATAAACCAACATGTGATAACTCAGAAACACAATTTATGTTTTTAAGATTTTGAAAATATGAAAAAATATGAAATCTTAAAAAAGTAAATACTAAAGACTAGACTTTTATATTAATATAGAAGTATAGTCTTTAATATATTAATATAATATATAATCAAAATTATATTATTAAATTATATTATTCAAAGTCATTTCTATAATTAACTACAAGTTACACATAAATATATATTGTTTTAATAATATATAATAATAATACTACATTAATTATATATAATTATATAATTATCATATATATTCATAATAATATTAAATTAATATGTTCATATATTATATATAATTATTAAATCATGTTATTCAACGTTATAAATATATATGCAAATATATACATATATATTGTGTGACTTTGAAAATGCGAAAAAATGAAATATTAAAATACTAAAGACTGCACTTTTTATATTAATATACATGTATAGACTTTAATATATACATTTTTTATCAAAATTATATTATTCAAAGTTATATATATAATTAATTACAAGTTATTATATATATAGCTTTAATAATATATAATAAAAAAAATAATAATATATTCATTATATAATATATATTATATGTTATATTATATAATTAGATATGTATTAATAATTATAATAATTTATAAATATGTTAATATATTATATATAATTATTAAATCATGTTATTCAACGATATAAATATATATGCTAATATATACAAATATATATATATATATATATATACTGTATGACTTTGAAAATAATATATAAATTTATTATTATATTATTATTAAATTATGTTATTCAAATATATAAAACTAAGAATACGTTGATGTTAATTGATGTTAATAGGGCTGTATCTTAATTTTAGTTTGATAAATTGTTCTGCAAACTTCCAACAGGAAATACATCAACAGAGAAAATAAACTATTTCATGTCCAAAATTATGTTTTTAATATGAATTAATCAAATTTCATACTAAAAATATTCATATGTGATTTGACTGGAGCATATGTCCGTCTCAAAGCTGTCAAAAATGCAGAGTGAGTTTTTGATTCGAATCAAGTCCAAACATGCTGTCAGTCCAATTTTTTTTTTTGGCTAGTGAATATGTTGAGTATGTAGTACTGTACACGGCCTCCTCATACTTCACATGTGTTTTCATGTTACTGTGGTGATAATAAACCTCAGAAGAAGATTTTTATGAAGTTTATGTCAATGCTAGTGGCCAATGCAAATGTGTTCTCAATGTTTTGCTTTGTGTTTGATGTGAAAACGAGTTTGCGTGCATTACAGTAACACGATGAAGAGTTTTTTATACACTAGTATGGTGTTTTTGGATACTTGTCTCCACATTAAAACGTGCCTCATATGTGTATTGTCCACACACATGTCGCCTATATGTGCATATTTCCAAACTAAAGACTCCTGGATTCAATTAATGTGTGCAACAACACAAGCATGAATATATATATATATAGCATATGTTAATTACACACAGATGCACACGCCAGGTAAAAACAGCACATGCATTCTGGGAATAGACTGGAATCCAGCCACTAAATGCTTCAGATTTATATACATTTAATTAAATTAAGCGTAAACAAACACACACATGCCATCCATAAGCGCACGGCACATTCCGGAGGAAAATTAAACGCGGGATGGATGTGTTTGTGTCTGTGTCACAGAGTTTAAATACATTAGCGTGCATTTGTATGCGTCAAGGAGCAGAGAAGGAAATACCGATGGGAATGAAATGTGCTAATTGTTGCCTTTGTCCAGACGGGATTATTATTAAAATCCACCAGGATTGAACCAACAATACCGGCTGACTGAAACACTTCTTACTTATTTTGACTGGCAACAGAGCTGCTTTAAATCTACTCGGACCAGGTATAATTGCACCGGACTTTGTGCTGCATTAGGCCGGACTCTTCCATAAGCCCGCTGAAGAACAATGTAATTTAAACATCATGTAAGTTAATTCACTCTTTGTATTCTCCAATCCAATTAAGCATGCAGCATTGCGATAATGAGGGATTTCGAGCTGCCTGCGCATTACATGCAACATTCAAATTAAATTCAAACTGACACTTCCAATAAAAGGAGAGGATGACGGACAAGCAGGAGTAATTGGTTTTCTGGGACAATGAAAATGAAAAGAAGGATAGAGAGAGGCAGAGAGAGAGAGAGAGAAAAACAGAGTAATGTTTTTGCCAGCAAATCACAGTGAACAAAAGACGTCAAGATGCGAAGTTAAAATGCAGAGATTTGTAAACACTATTGAGACACACGGAAAAACGTTCACACCGAAGTTGCTTTTAAATAAAGAGGGGAAATTATTCTCAAAGCTCTCGTTTGCTGTTTATGCTCCTTTATAGTGTGCAACAAATGGCTTCCGGAAGTAAAAATCCCATTAATTATTTTCAATAATGATAATGTATAACCTTTCAGACATGTTGTGAGCTGTGAGCTCGTTCACTGATGATATATGATTCTGTAGCCCAAAAAATAATGTGTTTTTATTTATTTATTTATTTTTGGCCGTGCAACAGTTTTGTGGGCGAGGAAGATTTGTTTGTTTCTTCTGCTCACCAAGGCTGCATTTATTTGATCAAAAATACAGTAAATCACAGTAAAATCGTGAAATATTTTTAGAATTTATAATATCTGTTTTCTATTTGAATATATTTTAAAATGTAATTTATTCCTGTGATCAAAGCTGAATTTTCAGCATCATTACTCCAGTCTTCAGTGTCACATGATCCTTCAGAAATCATTCTAATATGCTGCATTTATTTGATCAAAAATACAGTAAAAATCGTGAAATATTATTCTAATCTAAAATAGCTATTCTCTATGTGAATATATTTTAAAAAGTAATTTATTCCTGTGATCAAAGCTGAATTTTCAGCATCATTACTCCAGTCTTCAGTGTCACATGATCCTTCAGAAATCATTCTAATATGATGATCTGCTGCTCAAGAAACATTTATGATTATTATAAATGTTGGAAAGAGTCGTGCTGGCTAATATTTTTTTGTGAAAAATGCAATATTTTGTATTTTTCAGGTTTCTTTGATGAATAGAAAGCATTTATTTCTTTTGTAACATTTTGCTTACTGTCATTTTTGACCAATTTAATGTGTTTATGCAGAATATTTTCTGACCCCAAACTTTTAAAAGACAATCATTACAATCATTGACTACAAATCGAAGTCATCACTAATGCTTTACAATAAGTTAATGCATTCGCTAAAATGAACTAACAATAGTTTTATAGCATGCATTAATCTCAGTTAATTTCTGCATATATTTTTAACATTTCAAGGCATATAAATTAATATTGCTCATTTTGAGCAAACATAAATTAACAAAGAAGAGCATGCATTGTTAGGTTATGATACCTAATGCATTAACACATGTTATTGTAAAGTCTTTCTAAGGAGAAAATGCATGAGTTGGCGCTGCATTCTACTGTTAAATAACGTGCAACTTCATGCTGATCGCTCTGTAAAACGCTAGCGCTTTGGAGGAAACCGTTCATGTACCTTTGAGTGGTACTTTGCTTCCTCTTCCTGGGCGGAGCTTGAGGGGGAGGGCGTGGCTGACTGACTTCCTGACGATGATGGGGAACCGTGTGTAAAGGAGCCTTGGCCAATCTGAGAGCTGAGCTGGGACAGGGCGCTCATGGGGTGGGGCAGTATCCGGGCAGATCTGTTTAGCATGGGGCTGTGGTGGGCGCGGGGGTAATAACTGCCCGCTTGCCCCGCAAACGCCGGCATCTAGGGTGAGAGAAGAAGACCAGACTTTACTACGAGTAATTTTGAAAAGAAATAACCAATTGAGGCCGGTTCTTCTACAGAGACACTTTAAAAAGATAATCGCTTCTTCCCTCACCCTTTGAAGTGGCCGTCTGATTATTGGTGGCTAGATAAGATTAAGATAAGTTAAGTCTATGATGACTTCAGCACTACAAAACTCAATGCATTAACCATGGAGGCCGTAAATATTCGTTCACACAAACGTGTACTATACGAGGCTGTGCAAAATTGCAATGCAACTGAACCCTGGGTGTTGAAAGTGTCCTTTATAGTTTCAGCCTGACTTGTATCATAAACAGATTAGAGAGTGATCTAGATAGATAAGCGTCATTTACAGTAAGTCATCAACCGCATTTCTCTCAGCATGAATTTCAAAGCTACTTCAGAAAGCCACAACGCCATTGGTGCTCAACCCGGAAGAATCCCAAAGCAACCACAATAATGACTTGACATTAAAAACAACAGTGAGAATTCACCACATAAGACGTTCATCATATATGCATAAACATTTAATTAAATAACCATTCACACAGTAATGCATATACAGGAAGAGTGAATTGTGGCTGAAATGCAATGAATATTTTCATGCATTTTGCACCTGGTTAAACCGTGAATGTGGTTGTTTAGTTAATAAGACGCTGAAAATAGCATGCACTCTTTATTTTACATACATTAGTACATTTATACCATACAAAAAAGATACATAAGATGAACCCAGGCATTGCTAAATTAAGTTAGTTAAACTCAAATCACCGAATCCTCTTGAACTAAGCATCCGTATTTTAATATTTCACCATATTTCATTTCCATCGCTGCTCTTCAAAAGGCATCTCATCAGGAGATGTGAGCGGATGTCGACGGCAGGACTGCGAACGAATGTATTCATTTACACATAAATAGGAATACTTAGCCAGCCACAAATCAAAAAGAAAGAGAAATAGAGAAAGTTGATGAACTAGCACTTATTAGCTCCATGCAACATTCACGAGTTGAGCTGAATTAAACATTACACATCAACTGTGCGCTTTTAAAATGATTAATGAAGGTCTGGGCAGAGTAAACATTACCGTAACGGCTGTGATCTTAGCGAGAGCTTGTAATAGTGCTAATTAACCTCTCAAGACTTGCTAATAGATGAAATTTAAAATGAAAGAGCAAGAAAAATGCATCAAGTCCACAATCGCAGGGGTTGAATTAGCCTGGAATCTACAGGACATCCTACTATGTGTCGGTACAAAAGCAGACCTGAAACAAAGGCTTTCCTCATTTAGACGTTTCAGATCTCGAATACTCAACAGCCCCTCCAAAAACAGCCCAAACACAACCTCCAACCTCAAATCAAATTTCAGCAACACCATTAGTTCAATTTTCAAATGCAGCGAAATAGCTTTAATGTTGGAGAGAGAGGGAGAGAGAATCCATTAATTTTCCATTTTCCGTGGAGTTGCTCTTTAAGGGCTTTCACAAACCAAGAAGCATTGAAAAACCAATTAATCAAACATGAATGGCCTATCATAGCGACGGCAACCCCATTTCCATAGCAACTGCTGCCGGCCAAGAGCATCACCCTGTTCTTTAATCTGGGCGCAGAACACACAAAAGACAAGAGAGAGAGAGAGAGAGAGAGAGAGAGAGAGAGAGAGAGCCAACGGGCTCACCGAGTGAATTTTCATATTACGGCCGAATTCTGTGATTGGAACCTTTGTTGGGACAAAAGGTACCGGGACGACTCCGCAGTCAGCCACGAAAACCACCAATCTATCATAGTCTATTCTCTCTCTCGCTCGCTGAATAATTTATGGTATTTGTTTCCAAAGCATCATTGCAGCGCCTTCGTCCCGTTTGAAATTCTGAATATCATTTCAATAGTGTTGACTCGAATTACTGGGCCATTTCTTGCTGAGAAAAAGCAATGCAAAAAAAAATAAATAAAATGAGAATACAGTGAATGAATGCACACGAAAACCTTTGATTAACCGTGTTTTATCTCTCTTTCTGTTTAGGGACCTGCCAAATACACAACCAGATGAAATTCTCAGCAAAATTTGCATAGATTAGAGCTGCATGATTCTGGATGAATTGAGAATCATGATTTTTTTTTGCTTCAATTCTTCCACAAAATAAACAAATTAACATGCAATTTACTAGAGGTTCTGACAAAATGTTACTTGCTGCAGTCTATTTAAAATGTTTAATTACTCTGAATGAATTCCTATTTTTTTAAAATAGGATTAAGTGAACTCATTAAAGACTTCACTTGTTTCACTACTGGACGAATCAGCGTTTTTTTGAACAAATCTATTGAATGAATGATTCAATGAATACTTTGTTTAACAGTCATTTGTCGCCACCTACTGGTGTAACAATGTAATTGATGCAAGTTACTTTCAAAACGTGATTTACTCTATTTTGATCGCTTCTATAGTCATCAGTGTTTATATCTGAACTATAAACTTTTATCCCAGTGATAATTTGAATATTTGTAACACAGAAATAATGATACTGTGTGGTTGAAAAGAGTATTTGTGAAGCTGTTTCATACCTATACATGACAACAGCTCTCTCTGGCTCAGAATACAGATCTGAATGTTCGCTTTGATTTTGTCAAAGGTTTAATAAACGGGTGAATCATCATTTTGGAATGAGATCATGTACAGCTCTAGCATAGATGTCTTTTGAGTTTCGTTTCTAGAGTATTAGCTTAAAAATAACATCAAAATAAAGCATTTTTAGTTTAGTTTACTGTTAACACTTTACGATAAGGTTCCGTTTGTTAACATTAGTTAATGCATTTGTTTACTACTTTTAACTATAACGATAACTATATTAGCATCCACACCTGCACAGGATATCATTCTGTTTATTCTCAGTTTTGTCATCTGTCGCTTTAAATGCTTGAGCTCTTTAAAGCAGGATGGATTCTGATTGGCTGTCAATGTTTTTAGCGTTCATCAGCTGGAAAAATATGTTCTGAAAGTGATTCCAACGATATTGTTTCTTTGTGATGTTATCATTATAGTTGTGTTGTGGACTCTGCTATTCTTTTATATTTAGAACGATTTTTAAAACTATATCTTTATTGTTATCATCCTTGGTGTGAACGGGCCTTTAAGCATTTATTAATCTTAGTTAGTGTTAATTTCAACTAATACATAACTAGTATCCATAAAGATCCATAAACATGAACTATCAATTAACAGTTGTATTTTTATTAACTACCGTCAACAAAGACACTGTAGCACATCATTGTTAGTGAATGCATTACATTAAATTTACAAACGCAAGATCAACAAAAGAATAACAGCATTATTATAACAACAAATACACATAGATCAAATTCAGACCTTAACAAAGATATGTTAAAAAACATGCATGGAAGGAGATGTTTTCATCAATATCTACTGTCCTTCAAACAGTGTCTACTGTACCGTTTCATCTCTTATTTTAACATTAGACTTTTGTTATTTTCTAAAGCCATTGCTCTCATATTTCACATTAAATAACCAATTTCTAAGCGAACGAAATCGGCAAACGAGCGAGTGTTTTGTGAGAGCGTGCCCGGCCCTGTTATTCCAAACCACATTTGCTTTCAATTTATTTGGAGTCACGGTTATAATCAAAAGAATAAAGACGTGCACCTTCAGCAAACGACTTCTCTCTTTACTGTCAATTTAGACAAAGCAGTCGGCGTGAATCGTTAAACAAACAATATATTGTCTGCTGGCTGCTTACTGCACATTTAGATGACATATTGAATATTTGTTTTTAATGCTGTCTGTTTGCAGAGAGACAGTATTTGGGAGAGACAGAAAGAGAGAGATTGATCAATAAGGGAGAGTGAAAAAGAAAACCTGAGAGCGAAAGAGCTGCTCTCTCTAATAGTCATGGGTTCAGGCTATATAAAGCAGGCTGGATGGCTGTACAAACATCATGAAACAGTCTCACAAAGGTTAGTGGTTGCCATAGGTACTGTATGCTAATTGCTAAATAGTATAAACCTTGATAGGGGGGATGGTGTCTGGGTTACTGCTCAGACTGGGCGCTATCATGTTCATAGGACTGATTTACAGTACAATGCATATGAATTTCTAAGGACTCTAATTGATCAACATGATCAAACCTTTGCTGAAGAACCTGTCGCACACAATCTACTACAGTCCTTCTGTCTGATTGATAGTTTAGACTTTTTTAGCAAGTAAAAGCCTTTTAGTGTAATTGTACAAACGTCCTCCTTTAGCTCGTGCTTCACGTGTCTTTCTGCTGTGAAATCTGCACTGATTTTTATCAAGTAAACGTAAGAATAACTTTGATATTGTTAGTAATATTTCAGCTGAGGTTTACTTGATTATCCAGACACCATTTTTTTTAGAAATATCATGAGTATCAACGGGGAAAAATAAAATTATGGAGTGCCACAAGGATCTGTGTTTTGCTCAATTTGAGCCTCTGAATAAAATTGAGCTGTTTATTCCTCCATATTCTCATTATATCATACTATATGAGCCATAAAAGCCTGATGCATAAAATATGATCTTTAACAAATATGCAATATATATATTTTTTTTTAATTTTGGTTTAGGGTTCAATAAATGGTTCCATTTTATTATTATTTTATATTTCAGGCTTTACATGGTTAAGTTTGTTTTTCTTACCACTTTAGCAAATCATTTTCTTGTTCCAAATCGTGTTTACTTTACAAGCATCAGAATTTCATCTTACTTTTCGTCCATATAAATAAATCACAAATTTTCACACACAATCACAACATTTTGTCTATTTAAACGGAAAAATCTAAGATAATGTCAGTAAATTATGGAGTACCACAAGGATCTGTATTAGGCCCTCTGTTGTTTTCAATATATATATATATATATATATCATGGAATTAGTTTCCACTGTTATGCCGATGATACTCAGTTATATATTTCAACACGACCAGATGAAATCTCCAAATTATCCAAGTTATATAAAAATAAATGTTATAAACGCTAACAAATAAATGTGAATTGAACTGAATATTTTTGCTCAGTTTGAGCCAAACTAAGCCATTTTTTCTTTAATATTCTCACTATATCATACTATATGAGCCATTAAATGCC
The DNA here is from genome assembly GCA_037950675.1 of Hypophthalmichthys molitrix. NCBI lineage: Eukaryota > Metazoa > Chordata > Actinopteri > Cypriniformes > Xenocyprididae > Hypophthalmichthys > Hypophthalmichthys molitrix. The sequence goes on from CM075497.1 coordinate 32,006,872, forward strand.
TAGTGCATAACATATAATACAAAACAAATATGCAAACTTTTTTTTTTAATTTTGTGTTAAGTTTCAATAAATGGTTCCATTTCAAAAAATGACTATTATTTCATATGTCAGGCTTTACATGGTTAAGTTTGTTTTTCTTACCACTTTAGCAAATGTGACTGGAAAACAACACTGAAAAAAATCCTGACAATAAAAAAGTTTTTTTTTTTTTTGCAGATATTGATATGCATTTAATGTAAGTATCTGCTATACTGTTATAAAATCTAATTTATTTACATTACAAGCATCAGAATTTCATCTTATTTTTTGTCCATATAAATAAATCACATATTTTCACACACAATCACAACATTTTTAATCAAATTTATTCAATCTATTTAAACGGGGAAAAATCTAAGATAATGTCAGTAAATTATGGAGTGCCACAGGGATCTGTATTAGGCCCTCTGTTGTTTTCAAAATATACGCTGCCACTGGGTAATCTTATAAGAAAACATGGAATTAGTTTCTACTGTTATCCCAATGAGTTATGTATTTCAACAAAACCAGATCTCCAAATTATATAAAATAAATGTTATATATGCTATCAAATAAATGTGAATTAAATATTTGAGCATGTGAATAAAATTGAGCTGTTTATTCCTCCATATTCTCACTATATCATACTATATGAGCCATTAAAAAGCCTGGTGCATAAAATATGAACAAAACTATTTTTTTTTTAAATTTTGTCTTAAGGTTCAATAAACGCTTCCATTTAAAAAAAAATGACTATTATTTCATACTTCAAGCTTTACATGGTTAAGTTGTTTTTCTCACCACTTTAGCAAATAATTTTCACTTCATTTTCTCTGGCAGCAAGACTCAATATCTAATGTGACTGGAAAACAACACTAAAAAAAATTACTGATTATGAAAAAGATATTTTGCAGCGGAAAGCATTTAAGACACGCTCCACACCCACCAAATCACAGAATGTTCTGTTCATTTAGCAGAGACTCTCTGTTAGGAAACTTCATTTCCTGTTCCTCTGTTGTGTCTTGAGTTCTTTGTACTCGCTGTTCATCACAGCCAAACAGACTCCAAATAACAACCGCCATCCAATTATGAGCTTCACACAGAGCGTGTGCAATATCTGAACGCTATTGTCTGAGATTCTCAGCATCTGTGAGTGGACCTCAAAAAAGGCTAAAAAGATGCTTGTAATGAATGTGAGGTCATATATGCATACTCTGTGCTGCCACTGAATACAGTAGATCATCTAACATACAACCTGTTTCTAGATGTGTCATGTGACTTTTAATGACTGACAAGTGCAGAATGATCCAGAAAGTTGTACAGTATTTTACATGAATTATCATGCATTATCAGCATAACCTACGTGACATAAATTACTGCTACGCACCAGAATGATCATATTGTAGCTTCATGTGACAATTTTTCAGGCTACATAATAACTTTCAGTTACATCAGGCAATGTGTTCAGAATAGACACTTGCATGTGTATGGCCTACTTAATTTGCCACAATGAGCACACTGTATACTGTATCCCACAATGCAATGCGCCCAACTTGACCATCCATTTAGTGCAACAAATGAGTCATAAGTAATACCTGCTGTGATGTTTCTGACTCATAATGGACTATATTGGATTATGCAAAAATAGTAATATCCTGAACACAGCCAATGAGAGAGAATCTAGGCCACTCAACTAGTGGGTCACAACCCTAAAATGGGTCAAACATGTATAAAAAGTGCAAACAATACAATGCAACTAACCACATTAGACTAAGGGAAGGAGAAACACTTGTCATTTCTTAACTTGTTAATGTCAAAGGTCATGTAAAATAAATACACTAAAATTTCATGCTTTTATTTCAACTTCTGTGTGAAAATAATTTCTATACCAGTGCACAATACGTGCAGTTCATTATGCATTTCACAGTGAGACCGAATGGTAAATGACTCTGATGTCTAGTGTAAAACGAGTCCTGAAGCACAAGGCATGATGGGTAAGCGATCTCTCTCCCCCGCTGCCTCTGATTGGAGACATCTTGTTGGGAGTGATGGCTCACTCCATGCAGGTTCACAGTTGCTATTGTAAAATCACAGAGCGGTTAATTGAAACAAATGACTATAATAATAGAACATTATCCCGGCAGGCTCGCGGCCATGGCAGCTTTAATTAGCCGAGCGCCGGAGACTGATCTCTCGCGCTCGAGCCGTAAACACGGCGGCGCGGGCGGGGGGAATCTCATCGCGCTCTGCCCTCGCCGCGACTCCTTGTTCGCCTCGAGGGCAGAACATGAAAACCAGGCTCCCTCTTGCTCGTTCGCTGCATCTCTCGCGCCGTGCCCGCGGGGGTCATTTATAACGCCGCTCCGGGTGCTAATAAGGCGGCCAATTTATAAATCAAGCGCTGGTTAAATCTGTAAGCAAACGCAACCTGTCCTCCCTGAAGACATGTGAGATTCATCTCTGAGAACCCCGAGAGCTCCTCTACGTGTAAACGAAAGACGGTTACAAAGCGCTGGTCTTTGAACTCCAAGCTGAACTAAACCTCAACGCACCACATCACAGAGCGGCAGGCCGGCTGCTCCATTCACAACACGCTCAGCCACAGTCACAGATCAGCACGGGCTTTCCATGCCTCATTCATGAAGTGTAAGCACAATTATCACATTTACACAGATTTGCGGTCAGATCTCAAACATTTCTCATCAGACTCTCTCTGAGCTGCTTTCACAATCGATTTATAGCGCTGTACTCCTCAACAGCTGACTCTACTTTTATTGGTTTTCCTAAGCTGAAACCTAAATGAAACATTTTATGATTTAAAAAAAAAGAGTTTTATTTCCTGCGTCAATGTATAGCACTGTTCAAAAGTTTGGAGATTTTTTAATTTTTTTTATCTTTTATGCTCACCAAGGCTGCATTTATTTGATCAAAAATACAGTAAAAATTATTACGATTTAAAATAGCTGTTTTCAATGTGAAAATTATTAAAATGTAATTTATTCCTTTGATCATAGATGAATTTTCTGCATCATTACTCCAGTCTTCAGTGTCACATGATCCTTTAGAAATCATTCTAATATGCTGCATTTATTTGATCAAAAATACAGTAAAAAATGTGATATATTATTACAATGTAAAACAGCTGTTTTCTATATGAATATATTGTAAAATGTAATTTATTCCTGTGATCAAAGCTGAATTTTCAGCATCATTACTCCAGTCTTCAGTGTCACATGATCCTTCAGAAATCATTCTAAGATAATTTCTGATTATTGTCAATGTTGAAAACAGTTGTGCTGATTCAGATTTTTGTGGAAACTGCTACATTTTTTTCTCCAGGATTCTTAGGAAGTTCTAAAGAACAGGATTTAATTGTAACATTCTAAATGCCTTTACTGTCACCTTTGACATTATTTTTGTTACTTTTTACCTAATGCTGCATTGGAATTTCAGAATTTCCAACTAAAACTCATTTTTTGCAGTCAAGCTGATATGATTTTATGCAAACATTTTGGCAACCTCAGAGATTTACATACTTAATGATAAACACTCACTATTAAGCAAATAAAATGCATAAATTAGTCAACATTCCTACATTAAACAAAAATTAAACCTGTTTAGCAAGAAAACACAATAATTGATCCTATAGAAAATAAATGCAAATGATAAAAAAATGCTATTTTTCCTCTGTAATTTGGTAGTTTTGACTGTTTACAATCAATCAAATAAGCTGATAGCATTGCCATGTTGTTTTCACATGATCTGAGTCAGATCTCATCTTTGAATGGACTAAAAACCACAAAAATCCAATTCAGTTTTCATGAGGACCTAATGTTATGGGAGGAGGAGACTGGAGGCAACAATTGAAATAATTTGATTGGACCTTTATTTCATGGCTGGGACAGTTTTATTGCATTATATTCCAATTCAATTAACTCGGATGTAAATCTGAGGGGAGCGGTGAGAGATCGAGCAAGAAGCATTTCGCCTCTAAAAGACTAGCAGAATCTTTCCACGTGTTCATTACCATCACGACAGCGACATGTGTGTGTGTGTTCATCTGAAACAGACGGGGCCAAAACAACAAATTCACTTTCGTGCATTTAATAAGCTTCAGTGTTTCACACGGCAATACAGTTTCGCTCAAAAACGTCTTTAGAATGTGACTAAGATGGGAGGAAAAACAAACAAGACAAAAAAGCTTACAAACAAAGGCTTTAGCAGAGACGCTTAGTTGCATGTCATGTTATCTGTGTGTGTGTGTGTGTGTGTGTGTGTAATGAGGCTAACACTATAAACACTGTAAGCCTACAGGACGGTCAGCAGTTTACTGTCTCAGCGGGACACAACACAGCCTCCGTCTCACTGCAATTACACTGCTGATATTGTGATATACCATTTCTGGCTTATTGTACAATGAAAATGAAGTCAGACCGTATTTAAAGACAGATCATAGGAGCGTTCTCGACGTGACGGCTGATCTAAAACAGCACTGCAGTGCCTCTTCCGGACAAAATCTAAAGCAGCATCACATGCAACCCAATCCCAGAATGCACTGCACAAAACACAAGAAAACTGTTGATCATAAAAGTGTTTATATTTCATTCAGTATTGAAAGAATCCATCAAAATAGTTAATTCGAATTAAATACTGACTACTTAACCCAATATTTGTGTGTGTTATGCAGTGTTGTTAATGTTATCTAAAGTTAAAATAATTAAATCAGTTTTGGAATATGAAATATAGCTGAAATAAACAAAATATTACATGAAAAACAAACTTATTGCCTTGGCAACTAAAATAAGTTTAAGTACTAAAATTCCTAAAACTAAAAAATAATCTTAAAATATCATTATATTAATTTTTTATAAAAAAATGTAATGTCAAAAGTATTTTTAGAAAAATATTTTAGTTAAAATGTAAAATTTAAATGTAATTAATATAGAAAATAATTTAGTTTCAATTATTTTTAGTTAATTTAAATTTAATAAATTAGAAAATAACAATACTTTTAATGCCAAAAGTATTTTTTTAAATTAATAAAATGTAAAATTACTAGAAAATAATAATTTAATTTCAATAATTTTCAAAAAAAAAAAAAAAAAAAAAAATTAAGTTAATAACCGGAGGTCACATGACAACTATGTATCATACTGTGTGAAATGTTCATCATGGAATAATGCAGTGTATACTGTGTAGTATGCAGTAAGTTAGTATTCAATTCTGAGCATAACCAGCAAGATCTGATGCAAAGGAAACAATTAAAAAACACTATGCGAACGGCCCCTTGGCAGGCAGCTGCCTGTTTAGACAGCAGACAGCAAGTCAGCTCACTAGGTTTTGGAACAGAGCGCATATATATTTCCTTCCCTCCTTGTTTCGGCTGAAGTCGGCGAGCGGAGTTTGACATGACAGCTCTGAAATGGCTTTGGAAGAAGAGAGACGGCCGTATCAACACATGGAACAGGCAGAAAGACAGAACATTTCTACTACATCTAATGAGAAAAGAAGCCATGCAGTCAAAAGCCATGCACACACACACACACACACACACACACTCAGTGGGGTGCCGCAGCAACAATTAGGTTCATTTAAGGATGATTAGTAAGTGCGTTAACTCTTCACACATGCTTGGCATGTGTTGGTGACAGCGGAGCGGCTTTCCAAACCCCTGCCAGCTTTTATATATCTGAGCTGGAGACACTGGTAACTTGTAAAATTGATGAGAACAACTGACTCCAACTAAACAGACCAATGCTAAACTAAAGCATTACAGCTCTTTATTAATATCTCAAATGTTTCTGACACAGCAGTGAAATGAAACCGAGATGAGAAATGAAACCGAGTCTCAAACTGTGCTCAGATTTGCCTGGAATCGAAAGTCAGATAGAACAAATCATCGGACCATCAGTTATAGTTGTTATAGCTGTCAATTATAGTTATCAGCATTTTCAATGAGATTTTATTTTTTTGTTGTAATTTTTTATTAAAGTATCAGTGATTTTATTGTGTATTTTTGTACTTTTTATTATTATATATATATTTATTTATTTATTTATTATATCTTTATTTGTTTATTATTATATATTATATATAGACATAAAACAATGTACTTTCGGAAAAATGTTGTATAAAATATATCGTACATTCATATATTATATATAATAAATGATGTGCAAGATGTGCAATTTCACACAAGAAATACAACTTATAATATATATATATATATATATATATATATATATATATTTGCTATATATATCAAAAGTCATAATTTTTATATATATAAAGCTGAACATTTAAAAGTTCACAAGTTTGCAAGAAAGTTAACATTTCTTAATATTTTACTTTATTTCAGTAAACATTTATTTTATTTTAACAAAAATGTGCTTTTTATGGTTTTAGATTTAGTTTACAAAACAATATGTAAAATATATATATATATTTACATATGTGTGTAAAAAAAATACATATATCTATATATTAGATATAGTATATTATATTATATTTTCAGTAACAAAAATCTGTTTTTTATGGTTTTAGCTTTAGTTTTGTCCTCTAAACAACAACAAAACAATAAAAATGACTGACATAAAACAGCATACTTTTGGAAAAAATTTGTATAAAATACATCATACATTCATATATTATATATAACATATAAGATGTGCAATTTACATAAGAAATACAACTTATAATTAAAAAAGAATATATATATACATACATATATATATATATATATATATATATGTATATATATATAGCTGAAATAAAATAAGTTTGTTTATTCATATTTTACTTTATTACAGTTAACATTTATTTTATTTCCAGTAAATAAAATGTTTTTTATGGTTTTAGTTTTAGTTTAATAACCCTGCTCCATATCCACATTCATTTTTCAGATCTATACTTTCACTGTATGACACTTATTGACTCACTTGTGTCTCTTTTAGTATCCCCTTATTTCAGGAGAAACATTTGAGACGCATTACACAAATAAAACATGACTGAGAGCAACATCTGAGCACGTCCTCCTCTGAGCCGCAGTCAGCTGATGCGCGTCCAGATACATGCGCAGGAATATGGACGTGATTTTATGCTTTGATAAGATATAGAAGCCAGTGACAAAATGAGATACATAAAACAGGCCTTTATCTGCAGTGGTTCCTGCTGTATCAGACAGACACCTTCGTGTTTCTCCTCTCCTGTGTCTCCTCCTGTTTCCCTCTCGCTCTGATAAGGACATTATGGATATACTATAGATATGCTGACTTCAAATCAAATCACTTAGTTTCCAAGCAACAACTAATGTCCTTCCCAATAATGCTGCTCTTTTTCCAGTAAACAATAAGACGACGATGACTAAACAAGAACAAAACAATCACAAGGACAATGACTGTGGCATAAACCTCTCAGAATTTATCATATCTGACATTAAAAATAGCATCAGCGTCACTAAAGTACATGGGGAAATTTGGTCTATAATATATCGGTAACACTTTAGTTTAGGGTCCAATTCTCACTATTAACTAGTTACTTATTAGCATGCATATTACTAGGATATTAGCTGTTTATTAGTACTGATAAAGCACATATTAATGCCTTATTCTGCATGATCATATTCTACATCCCTTAATCCTAAACTTAACAACTACCTTAATAAGCAATAATTAGGAGTTTATTGAGACAAAAGTTAATAGTGAGAATTGGACCCTAATCTAAAGTGTGACCAATATATCATACATATATCATATATAATAAATGCACTGCAAAAGATGTAATAATAGATATACTGTATGTATATATATATATATATATATATATATATATATATATATAGCCTATATATATATATATATATATATGCACCTATATGTATATATGTGTGTGTGTGTGTGTGTACATATATACACACACACACATGTATATACCTATATATATATATACTTGTAAAAAAAATATATACACACACACACACACACACATACATACATACTGTACATATATACACACATATATATAACATATATGTACATACATTTATATAGTATATATATACTATATAAATGTGTGACAAAACATAAAGTCTCATATTTCCAGGGGAACGTGATTGAAAATTCAAAAGAATCAAATTAAATCTGTAAATGACGCCTTGATTAGCACAATCCAAAGCCTAATGGACTTTATTAGAGAGAAGAAGACAAAAAAGAAGCAGATCTTCTCCTTTTTTTTCTGCCTTTTCTTCTTCCATTTTTTCTGATATAATGAAATTGGAAAATAACTTCTATTTCTTTAAAACATTTCTTAATATACAAGCCTGCTCTCATATCATATTGCGCAGAAGGAAATAAGGCACCTTCTCCCTAGAGATAATAAAAGAATTGAATTTTTCCTTATCGGCCCGGTCATCTATTTTTCCACGGAATGCTATTACTTGCTGCCTGCGGTTGCTAGGCAACAGGAAATATTAATAGGGGCTTTTATTAGGCAGGCTTTCACAGTGCAGCACTAAAAAGAAGAAGTGGAAAACATGAATGTGTTACATAAATCTTTAGCGCTCTCGCAGCTTTTGCGCAAGTCTATGTTTCCCTCTTGATTTATCGCGCCTTCCCCTCATTTATGGGAAATAGCGGTGTGAAATAAGAAAATGGTACATTACCCTGAAGGACTATTTGAAAATAAATAATCGCAAAGGTGAAAAGAAAGCTGTTTAAAAACCAGGGGGGTTCTCTCATTCCCTCTCTCTCTCTCTCTCTCTCTCTCGCGCGCGCTCGTGTTTTGTGCGAGGCCAGATTTCGCAGGGCCTATTGAACAGCCCAATGTTTTCCCCGTTTTCTCCAGATCCATCAATCATCGGTGTAATATTCCTTGCAGGAAATGCATTCTATTACGCTCTTTGAACTGCGATGGAAAGAAAGAAAATAAAAGATATTAATAGTTCCATAAAGCATTTCCGCTACAAATGTAATCCCCGAGTTGATGCAAATATCTTTTGCTTTATATTGATTAATCGCACATCCTTCCATCCATCGTTTTGGGGGAAAAAGCTGCCGTTTCCCATTCTTCTGACACACTCTGGAAACGCAAACCTGACAAATGCTATAAACCCTTTCGGTGGGCGTTTTATTTTCAAATCTTGGGTGGAATTCAACAAAAATACATTTGATTAAAGCTGGTCGAAGGCCGAATGGCCACAAATAGCCTGAGAGTTTGGGCAGGCCATCATCTTCAGGCTATTTCTGGTTCAGGAGCGACCGCAGTCCGGTTCATTCAGCCGGTGATGAATCTACCAGTCTAAGTACAGGGCTGTAAAACCATTACTACATTCAGTGGCCCGACCGCCCATTATACTCTCTACACTGCACTGAGAAAATACACAGGGAGACGGAGAGAAATGCTGCTGTTTTGCATTTATTTACATTTATGCATTTGGCAGATGCTTTTATCCAAAGTGACATTGAAAGTATGCATGTGTTTTTATGAATTCATGCATTCCCTGAGAATTGAACCCATGACTTTGATGTTGCTATTTTTTTATTTAGTCATGTGTCAAATGTACTTTTTAGTTTTTATCATGTTTAGTCAACCTTGCCCTGTTTTTGTTTGGTCAAGTTTTTGTCGACTACATGTCTGAGCATTTTAGTCTTGTTTTAGTCAGTCACATTTTTTATGGAAGCTTGTTTCTGACATGAAATAAAAAATAAATAAGGTAATTGTGACTTTTTATCTCACAATTCTGACTTTTTTTCTCAGAATTGTGAGTTATAAAGTCAGAATTGCGAGATATAGATTCAGAATTGCATGTTATAAAGTCAGAATTTCAAGATATAAACAATTCTGAGAAAAAAAGTCAGAATTGTGATAAAAACTCACAACTGCAAGAAAAAAAGTCAGAATTGCAACTTCTCGCAATTCTGCCTATATCACGCAATTCTGACTTCATAACTCACAATTGTGAGTTCAAATCCTGCAATTCTGAGAAATAAAGTACTATTTGTGAGAAAAAAAGTCGCAATTATTATTTTTATTTTTATTTAGTGGCGGAAACAAGCTTCCATACATTTCTGTCATGCTGCATAATGGTTAAATTAATAATCCGATTATTTTGCTCAAAATTGTTGTCATTTGAGAAATTTATTTTTACATTTCATCAGAATTATTGCACTTTCACCTATAAGCACAAATCAAGAGAATGTTGATTCAGATTCATATGCATTATTTATTTGACCTCATATAGTTTCCTGATCCATTTTTAGGCTATTTATCATATACTGGTAAAACAAGAATCTTCTTTCAAAAATTAAAACTGATATTCCTAGTAATCCAATAATTCCAATAATGTTTTTCTATTAAAACAACAGCAAAAAATCCTTTGTATAGTCACAGAGAGGTTGTGTAAGTGCAGTTATTCCACAAACACAATTGCAAATATAGTTAAAATTCATGTTTGGATTTATTACAGTTCATCACTGAAGGTTTGATCGCAGATTTAGTTGCAGCAAACACCGCAAGCGGCTTGTGAAGGAACACAGACTGACTGAATGACACTTTAATATAAGTAGAATATCTCAAATGGAGATCGCTAACCTCCAGCTTACTTGTTTGTTGGTGTTTTCAGATCAGCATGGTTGCCAGATTGCAGAGGATTATGTAAAACACTGGGTAGAAAACTTTTAACATTTTTTTGGGAATTTAAATTCTTGAAATCTGGCAACCGCAAGCATGAAAGCTCATAGCAGCTTGTTTAAAACAAAGACAAAAACAAACCTGGTCAAGTTTTCATTTTTTAACTACATTTAAGTCTCATCTTAATGTATCAGTTATCGTTTAATGACATTGGTCGTCAACAAACATTTTTCGTCATAGATTTCATTAACGAAATTAACATTAGTTGCTAGCATCAACCTGAACAACAACCTGTACTTTTAACCAATACTAAAACTAGTTAGCAAGGATATCTAATAACAAAGGATAACTAACTCATGCATTCCCTGGGGATCGAACCCATGACTTTGGCGTTGCTAGCGCCGTGCTCTACTGTTTGAGCTACTGTTGTTCACGCTTTTTTAATCGAATGCAACATTTCGCATCACTAATTACATTGTCAGCATAATAATATAAGTTCAAAATAGTCTAAAAATTTGGTGGCAACATGAACAAAACCTGACAATCATGTTCTCCAGCATAATATGAGATGATTTTTGTTCAACTAAAGAAGAAGAACATGTGACCGTCTGTATAAAGAGTCACATGATCATTGACACAATTTGTTTACTGTGGTTTCTGTCCTCTGGACTCCATGACACATTAAGGGTGTAGAACGATGTACTAAAAACTGCAAAGTTTTGTGTTTTGTTAAAACAATCCACATGGATCTGCGAAAACGACTAAAAATGCTGCATTCTGCTGCCAGGCCAGTAGATGGCGATGTCACTTAGTAAAGAAACACGAAACGCCTATAGACTGAACATGTAATATGCATGAGCATTACATGGAGACGATTTACATCGTTTTCAAAAACTTGCACTTGTGTTTTCAGGCCCCCAAAACGCCGTTAAACACATAAAAAAGGTTTTCTGTTTTTAGTTGAAAACTGCGTCGTGTAAACTGAAAGTGACTATATAACTAACGCCGATTAATGCTTTTGTTTTCTCCGATGTAGACTGTATTGACTTCACAGCACTCATTAACAAATAAACATCATTCAAGTTTGCATTCGTGGAGGAAACAAAAAAACACTAAAACATCAAATGTAGACTATATTATTCTGTATTATACAACATACATAAAACGCCCAACAAAACACTTATACTGAAGGACACATGCTTCAAACTGATGTGGTAAATGTATGCTACTGCAAATGATCCTCTTGCTAATGACATTTTCTTTACTCACTTGATTGCCCTTGAAATTTCATTGAAATGTGACATTTCATTAACGAAGCATGTTGCATACAAAATCCACATCTGCTCAGCAGCTCAGATCATTAGGATAACATACATTTTTAACTTTGATATCCATGTTAGTCTTGCTCGAAGACATGATATTTGTAAAGTACAATAAAGTGGTCTGTTTAGATTAACAACATCAATTCTACCACATCACAGATATTAAATTACTGGAATAAATACTACTTTTTTAATTCATTGTGTTACTTGCCATTTCTTTGTAATGAATTATGAAATTTACAAGCAGTTTCGGAGTGAAAATTGTTTCTACACATCATTTTTTCCATTGTACCTCTCTGGTTAGTTTGTTTATGGAGTTAAGATGCCCTGAATTATCATGCATTAACTGTAAAGAGTGCTGTTCCAGATATTTATTCTTCATCTGCGGTTATGAAGATGGAAGTTGTGTCCACGCAGCAGCGCTCCATCTAAATTGTTTGATATACTTTAAAAAGCTCTTAGTACTGATGACATTCCATTCAAAGCAGTTTTCCTTTTATCCCGGTGCTGTGTTCAGTCACTCAACCTCTTTTTACTCCACCCGTCTTCCTCGTCGTTCCTCTATCACTCTTTCTGCCCCTCCAGCCCATCTCTCTCCATCTCTTTTCTCTGACAGTCTCTCTCTCTCTCGCCGCACCGCTCTAATGAAAAAAGATCTCTCCAGCTCGCTCTACTCAAGACGGAAGATGAAACCTAATGGCTTCTCTTCTGGAGACGGAATATATGCACTGACCCCCTGATGGCAGAGATTCATTTCATCAGCAAAGGCTTCTGTTTGTGATAAAGCCCGAACAAAACCCCAGCTACATGTCCCATAAACAACACCGCAACAAGACCAGCCAAAATGGACTAGTCTTGTTTGCATTGAATTTTGCAGATGTAAACACTCAACAGCACACTTCATTGTTAGGTTCTTGGCTGTTCAATTTAATTGTACACTATGGGAGGAAAGAAACACATTCTAAGTATGCAAACATAAGCGCTTTCAAATGTGCATTAAGGTTATTCCCATCTAACAGGGAACGTTCTCAGAACGTTCTAGAAAGTAACAAACGTTTTCCAGTAACATTAAAAGAATGTTCGATCAAAGTTATCTGGTGTTCCGTTTTAGTTTAAATGTTACTAATTGTTTGAGAATGCTTGTTTTAGAATGTTCATGTTCAGAATGTTCACATTCAAAAGTAACATTTCCATAATGTGTGCAAAATTATAAAATGGAATGTTCCCTTAACGTTCGCATAACCAACGTTTTTAAAACATTTAAAAAATCTAGATGTTTTGTACATTCAGAAATAACAATTTTATAACTTCATGGGAACGTTAGAAAAACATTCTTAGAACATATTTTTGTTTGCTGGTTTTCTAAAGTCACCAACAGAATTGCAAAAAACACTGACTGTATTCCAACTGGTTGGAGAAACCAACTTACACTCGAAACACTGCTTTGTGAAGCTTTGAAACCTTTGCGAATCATTTGATTCGAACCAGTGATTCAGAGCACGTATCAAACTACCAAAACCATGAGATTTCCATAAATGAAGCTTCGTTATTTCATAACTGATCTGTGTAAACCCATGAACCTGTGTCTATCTGATCTGTTTTATACATTTGTAAACAACTTTAATGACACATTTGTATATGTAAAAACATAATAGTCGCTTATTGGCCATAAAACAAACAACACAAGCCCCAAATAACACATATTATATGGACACTTCATATTTAATGGTATTGCATTTAACAGATCACTCTTTCAATAAAACATTTGAAATTGGTTTGTAAAAGGTGTTTTTATGCATGTTTTGATAGTGTGGCATTTTGATTCGTTTTGAATCAGTTGAATCATTTCGAAATGTTTTAAAGCGGTTATGACGCAAACAAAGCCTCGTTTACTGAAATCATGTGACTTTGGCAGTTTGATACACGCTTCAAATCACTGGTTTGAAACAACTGATTCGCAAAGGCTTCAAAGCTTCATGAAGCAATTGATTCAAAGCTTCGAAAAGCTTTGTTTTATGTGAAATTCTGCTATAGCGCCTCTTGTGGCAAGACTGAGAATGCAACCAGTTGAGTGTTTCAATGCCATTGAGGCGAAAATGAGGCGAAATCAGCGATCTAAAATTTCATTTCACCAAACTCAGATGGAGGCAAAGGTCATAAAAGGTCAATGTAAAGCATGAAATGTTATCAGCATCACAATGAATAGGGCACAAAACATATCTCCCGTTTATACCACTCACAGAGCAAAGCTTTTCAAAAAATGATTGGTTTTACCATCGCAAAACATGACGAACGCCTCAACCAGAAATAACCTGAAATTTAGTGCACAAATAGTACTGAACATAATCGCTACATGGGTAAAGAAGTTTGCTTGAGGAAGAAATGGGAATAAAATGGCAGTCCATCATGCTGGTGTCATTTAGTGGAGATGTATTGAGTAGCACACTCTATATTCACCCGCTCGATGGGTGTCAATAAAGAAATGGGATCTCGAAATGAAAGAATGGTTGATTTAATGCATTGTGGTAGCTAAAGAAATTGCATGCATAGATTCATACGGCTGCAGAACGTCTGTCATCCATTTTGTGCTGGTGCCTGATGTCCATTTTAAGTGGCTTCTTTTGTAGAGAGCCATTAGAAGAATGACCAGGAACCGTGATGGAGTTGAGTTGAGTTTAAACTCTGCCGTTACTGCATCCGATTCCAGTTTCAAACTGAGTTTTAAAATCAAAAGGCAGAAATGTTATTTAAAGCCCTGTTATATACAAGAAGATACTGTGTTTTGTTTAATCTCTCAAAGATATATTTTAGTATTATTTATTTACTCTTATAATATTTATCATATTTTGAAATAGCTTTCATTTTTTATATTTTCAGTTTTCATTTTCATTTTAAAGCTTTAGTAATTTTGTTAAATGTTTTTTTATTTTGCTTATTTAGCTTTAATTTATTTTATTTCAGTTTTAGTTTTATTGATTTTAGCAAGACATCAACTTAAACTTATTTCATTTCATCTCTTTTATCTATAATATAATATTCTTTTATCTTTTATAATATTCTTTTATCTAGTTTTAGGTTTTTTTATGTTTATGTTTTCACCTAATAAAAATAAATAAATAAATAAATAAATAATATATAAAATATTTAATATATAATATAATGTTTGTTTTCAACTAATAAATAAATAAATTAAAATAATATAATATAATATAATATTGTAGTGCATACACAAATGTCAGAGTTCAATTAAATGGACCTATTTTTATTGATATTAAGTTATTATATTATATTATATTATATTATATTTCCATTTTATTATATTATTTTATATTTCCATTTTATTTAAATTAATGTAAACAATTTTTGATAGTTTTAGTTCCAAAACCACTAGCAAGAAATAAGATTATAGTGAACTATACTTCTATTTTGCACTCTTAAAGAATGAGATTCACGCTTAAAGAAGAATTCCAGTGTTGTTTCCCAGCGTTTCTGAGCTGTTCTGTAGATTTCATGGCTTTATTAGGGAGTTTCCACAGATGGCAGATTTGACGACACTCCTGATATTTCTTTATAGCCCTCAGAGTCTGTGTTAAGCAACAAAACACCAAGTAATGAGCTCTGGATATGAGCAGGAGGAGGAGCAGAGCGTAATGGACGAACAAAGAAGCCACTGACAGAGAGAAACGCCACTGATGAATTTACCCACAAACCCTCTGTGGCACTGCTGACTGACAGCGACTGATGCGTCTACATCATCTCTCGGTCTTACAATGCAATTAGGGAATGGTTAGTAGAGACAAAGGCCTGATGTGGTCAGTTAATTGTGAGGGGAAACAGAGTGTTTGATGATCAGTTTGTCTGTGGGTCAAAAAGCAGCGATCGCTTAATTCATCTATTCATTCTGTGACACTCGAGCAGAGACCGTATGAGGACGAGGAGACCTGACGAGTCACAACACTCCTGCCACTCGACTAAAACAGCCAATCACATTACTGGTACGGACATCAGCTGAAACTATGCATACACATAAACGTTTAGTGACTTATACAACCGTACAGATTCATAAATCACAGCAAACTGAAGACGCACAAGCTTTACTCTTCACCCAATTTTCTCCTGGAAATACCAAATATGGAGCCATTTTAATTATGCAAAACCTCATCTACATATAATTTACATATGCATATTGTCATCTGGTGATTCTCCTGTTTTTTAATGGTATAAGAAACTAGGACAACTAGAAACAGACTAACTATATTCTTAATCAGTATTTTCTGCTGTAAATACACATTATATATGTAATAATAATAAAATAATTATTAAAAATAATATTTTTTTTATAAAATAATGAACATGACTGATATTATATATATAATATTTAATAAATATTTTAATGTATTATTTATTACATATTTAATATATATATGTAATATTTAAAAAATTACAAATTTTACATAAATATTAAATTTATGTAAATATTAAATTACATTCAGACATCAGCTGAAATATTAAATATTATATATATATATATATACACACATATAAAATATTTAATAAATAAAAATAAATATTTATATAAATATTAATAATTATGTATATGAACTGAGCTAAAATTTAAGTTTTGGACATTTTGTTTGCCAATTCAAGTTAAGTTCTTGACTAGAAAATAGACACACTAATACCAAACAATGCTATTGTTACACTAATAAATAAAACTGCATAGTGCACACACAAAAGTTCAATAAAACTGACCTATTTTTATTGATAATTTTTAGTACTGAATAAAAAATATTTATAAATAGACACTTCATTTGACTTCATATGCCATCTTAGACCTAGATCTCATTGCAGTGCATTATGGGATTGCCTGATCCACAAAGGATACATGTAATACTGCTATTTTATAAAGCCATGTATTCCGTTTAGAACAGCCTGTGCGTCAGGAGCGCACCTATGATGCCTAACAATGCCGTCTATGTAGGCAGCGCACTAGGGACTCACCGAGGGCATTTGGCTGGACAGCAGGTGTCCGTCCTGGGCGAGCATGTTGGACATCATGAGGGCGGGCAGCTCGGGGTAGGAGTACGGGTTGATCAGGCCGTTGTGAGGGATCGAGTGACACAGGTAGCTGGACTCGGGGTCCATCAGGTGCAGCAGGGGCGGCTCAGGGTGATTCGGGGGGGTTATAGGGGGGATCTCGTAGTCCTCGTCTCCCCCCCCTCCGCCGTTCCCGCTGCCCCCTCCCTGTCCTGAGTAATTCTGCTGCGGGAAAACAGAGAGAATCATTCAATATTCCTTTGAAGATAATGTGAGTGGCATTTGGTTGCCAAAAAACAAAATAAAATAAAATAAAATAAAATAAAAAATAAAATAAAATAAAATAAAATAAAATAAAATAAAATAAAATAAAAAATAAAATAAAATAAAATAAAATAAATAAAATAAAAAATAAAATAAAATAAATAAAACTTACATTCAAATAAATAAAATAAAAATATAACTTTTTATTTTACTGTTAAAATAAAAAAAATAATAAAATTAAATAAAAATTAAAAAAACATTTAAATAAATAAAATAAAATGTTCACATAAAATAAAATAAAAATACAACTGATGTTCAAATAAAATAAAATAAAATAAAATAATAAAAATATATAAAAAATAAAATAAAAATGTATGTTCAAATACAATTCATTAAATAAAACATTTAAAAAAGTCTGATCAATCCCAAACCCTTCTGTAAGTATGAGCAACAGTAGATATAAACCTTGCCTAATTACATGTGAACAGAGGCATAAACACAATTATATAAATATTATGCAGTTAAACAAGTAAGAATCACTTTTTTGGACGCGTATAAGTTGGCAGCTTCCGATCTGGCTTTGAAATCACGGAAAGTTGCTGGAAATACGGCATTATCACAATCAGCATTTGGAAGCACAGACCATGTTTTCATAGCGCTAAAGTTTGCGATTGGCTCTCGTGTTTTTTCTCGTTGCCACAGCACCCGTATCGATGCTCGTGCCTCTCATCAGCCGCGTCAATCTAACTTTGGACCTGACAGAGGAAGTATGCAACGTTAAATTCAGGAAAAAGGAAAGAGAGAGAGAGAGCTTGCTGGGGTATTCAAGAGGGAATGAAAAGCAATTTTGTAGGAGGCGATCTGACTGGAGCCCCGTCCATAATGACTGAGTCAAATTAATCATCAGAAATAATATTCCGCTGTCAACCATTCAAGAGCTTTTTTAATAGAATTTTTATGATTCATGTCTGCCCGTATACATCAAACAGTCAGTTCTGCAACATTTCAGAAATCAATTCAATATCATCTTTGTGTTGCCTGTCATCTTCGCCTGGAGAACGGCCATTTATCTTGCAAACAAATACTTTTAGCAAATACGCGGCCATGGAAGAGGAGAGAGACAAGGATTGTGGGACCTCAAAGTTCACCTTGCCGTGGTGCATTACTCAAATCACAAAGTTCTCCTAAATATATCATCCGTCCGAGCGTCTCCACAAGGATAAAACGCTAAACGATATTTTAGGAAAGCGACTAACTCACTCAGAAGAATATATTCATTCCTTACAGACTTAACCCTATAAAGTTACTGGATCTTTTTTGATTCATGAATTTCTAAATGATCAACATGATCAAAACTTTGCTGTAAAACCTGTCGCACACAATCTACTACAGTCCTTCTGTCGTCTGATTGATAGATTAGACTTTTTATACAGTAAAAGTCCTTTAGTATAATTGCACAAACGTCCTCCTTTAGCTCGTTCTTCACGTGTCTTTCTGCTGTGAAATCTGCACATTTTTAACAAGTAAACGCAAGAATAACTCTTTTTTTTCCCTCAGAATTGCGAGATATAAAGTCAGAATTGTGAGTTCTAAAACTGCAATTGCGTGACGAAGTCGGAATTGCGTGATTTAAAGTCGGAATTGTGTGATATAAAGTTGGAATTGCGAGATATAAAGTCAGAATTGAGAGTTATAAAGTCGGAATTGTGTGATATAAAGTTGGAATTGCGTGACAAAGTCAGAATTGCGAGATATAAAGTCAGAATTGAGAGTTATAAAGTCAGAATTGTGAGGTATAAAGTTGGAATTGCGTGACAAAGTCGGAATTGTGTGATATAAAGTCAGAATTGCATGATCAGAATTGTGAGTTATGAAGTCAGAATTGTGAGTTATAAAATCAGAATACCGTGATATAAAGTTGGAATTGCGTGATATAAAGTCAGAATTGCGAGATATAAAGTTGGAATTGTGAGTTATAAAGTAGCAATTGTGTAACAAAGTCGGAATTGCGTGATTTAAATTCGGAATCGTGTGATATAAAGCTGAAACTGCGAGATAAAAAGTCGGAATTGCATGATTTAAAGTCGGAATTGCGTGATATAAAGTTGCATTTGTGAGTTATAAAGTCAGAATTGCGAGATATAAAGTCGGAATTGCAAGTTATAAACTCGCAATTAAAAAAGTCTGAATTGTGAGTTTATATCTCGCAATTCTGAGAAAAAAGTCAGCATTGTGAGATAAAATGTCACAATTACCTTTTTTTTGTCAGAAACAAGCTTCCATAATTATCCATACATCATTATTAGGAAAAATCCTAAGTATCAAATATGATCATCAGGCTTTTGAAGAAGGTTTATTTGTTCATCTCTTAATCATTGTATTACATTGCATTATATGTTTTAAAACTACAGAGCTTTGATCATAAACTAAGCATTAAATATAATCTTACTAAGACATTATTGGCAGATATTGATATTTATATGTATTTTATGTCAGTAGTCTGTGATATACTGTTATAAAGATCTCATTGATTTTCATTATAAGCATCAGAATTTCATCTTTTTGTCCATATAAATATCAGCATCTGCACCAAATTGCATATTTTTGCTCAGTTTGGGCCTCTGAATAAAAAGTTCCTCCTCGAGTTTGAGTTCCATATATATCGTTCTATATGAGCCATAAAAGCCGGATGTATCAAAAATGACAGTCAGACTTTACAGGGTTAATGGAGTTCTCATTTTTGTTTCATGCAAGAATCAGATGTTTCTCCATAAAATCCTGAGGAAAAGTACCTCACATTACAGTCTTATTCTGAGGAGAACAATCTGATTATTTCTTCTCATTTTTTTGGTTGAAGATACAACCTGGATAAGAAAGAGATCTCATACTGGCTCAAAGATGAGCAGATATTCAGCGTAACTCATCCGAGGTTGCGCTATTCCTACAGTAAACGGCCTGCGATGTGATTTGCTCTGGCTGGATATTAATCTTCCATATAGTTCTGCAACCCTTTGAAGACAGATGTCTTTGTAGGCTTCAGGGCCTCCCCTGTTATTGTCCGCTCTAATGGATGTGAAAATGAACATTTCCTGAGATTCAATTTCCCTCATAATTGTTGGAAGGAAACTAAATTGTGTGTTGTAAACAGTGGGGAGAGCGGCTATTGTGTGAAGAGAGACTGTCGTCGGGTCCTCAGGAGAATTCTCCGACAGTACGATTACACATTCACCTCTTTAAACATGAGATGAGATGAACCTCCGTCAGTGTCAGCAGATACAAACACTGCAGTACCATAGTAAAAACCGGAAACAGAAATAATACCTCATAACAAAAGGACTCAGATTGTGCCGGAAGGTAATACTGTGGTACTTTGATATATACCGTGGTACACCTTAGAACATACTGTGGCCGTACCATGGTACAGCAATTGGTACTTTAAAATATACTGCAGTACTGATAGTCAAGTACCATGGTATTTACATAATACTTCTACGTCTATGTGCAAAAATACCAAAATACACAAAATGTTACACAAAATACCACTGTGGCACCATAGCTATGTCCAAAATACTACATTAATAGCATGGTCCACATCTATGGTAAAACCATGGTACACATATAAAATGCCACAGTAATACTATGGTCCAAAATATCATGGTAATTTTATGGTATACATCCAAAATAATATGGTAGTAAAATTACCAAAATACCACAGTACTACCACAGTTCACATCAAACATACCATAAATGTTCAAAGCCGTCTGGTCCATGTTTAAAATACTATGGTAGTACAATGGTAAATGTCAAAATACCACAGTAATACCATTGTAAAATCAAAAATACTATGGTAATACCATTGTACAGGATAATACTGTGGTGCATGTCTAAAATACAATGGTAAATGTTTAAAATACCATGGTAATACCATTGTATATGTCAAAAATACCAATGTAATACTATGATACACCACAATAACATTATGATGCACATCCAAAATACCATGGTAAATGGCAGAAACACCACATTAATAACACAGTAAATGTACATGTCCAAAATACCAAACTTATACCATGGTACACATCTAAAATACCATTGTACATGTCCAAAATACTATGGTGAAACCATGGTGCACATCTAAAATGCCACAGTAGTACCATGGTCCAAAATACTTGGGTATTTTCATGGTATACGTCCAAAATAATATGGTAGTACCATGGTAATTTACCATAATACCACAGTACTACCAAAGTATTTTAGACATGCACCACATGTAGGCTTTGAACATGTACCATGATATTACTGTGGTGTGTTTGATGTGAATTGTGTAGTACTGTGGTATTATGGTAATTTACCATAAATTGCAGAAATCCCACAGTAATAACACAGTAAACAAACATGTCCAAAATACCATGATAGTGCCATGGTGCATTCTAAAATACTATAGAAATATCATTTTACATGTCCAAAATACCACAGTAATACCATGGTATACATCCAAAATACTATGGTAATACCATTGTACATGTCCAACGGATAATACTGTGGCACATGTTTAAAATACCATGGTAATATGGTTGTACATGTCCAAAATACCAATGGTACAAATCCAAAAATATACCATTGTGCACATGTAAAATACCATGATAGTGCCATTGTGCACTCTAAAATACTATGGTAATATCATTGTACATGTCTAAAGGATAATACTGTGGTGCATGTTTAAAATACTATGGTAGTTCAATGGTAAATTATTAAAATACCATGGTAGTACTATGGTACACATCTAGAATACCACAGTAATATTGTGGTGCACGTCCAAAACACCATGGAAGCACCATGGTAAATGCCCAAATGCCACGTTAATACCACAGCGCACGTCTAAAATACCACAGCAGTACCATGGAACTTTTTTTGTAAGTCTACCATATTCATACACTTAAAAAAAGCATCATACGGTACTTTGGACATGGTACCATGGTACATTATTGCAAGGAAATCGCCGTGAGCAAAAGTCAGATGATGCTTTAGCAGACGCACTATTTTAAATGTGGAATTTGCTGAAATGTGGTGAGATCTGCAGATGAAACTCCATTACCTGAAGCTCCATTCAGAGCGGCTGACTCATCACACTTCTCCTGCGCATGAAAGGCAGCGCTCATCAAATCCGTCCACGTCATGCTGATTTTAAGGATAAATGCTAACAATGGACTCAGTGGATGTTTTGTGGTGAAACCAGGAAAGGACGGGACGTTTGTCAAAAGTAGCAGAACGTCCTTGACGATAAAATGTAAATCCCAAGGTTGTGCCATGTCGAATGATTCGGAAAAATACATAATTCATCCGCCTCACTTCAGGATGTGATTATATGTATTACACATTTAATGCATGTAGAAGCTGCTCTTCAAAGGTTCATCGCAACAGTTTGGTAATAAGACAAATGTTTTTTTCCCCTCTTTGTTTGCCACTTTTTCCATTTTCTGCTCCTCCTCAATCTCTCCATCCAATTTTCAAGGATATTAGAACTCAATTTGGATGCAAGATGGCGTTTGCATTGAGTTTGAGGGTTTCAATTTGTAGCTTTCATTAACTGAAGAGGGGACGCCACTTTGAAAGCAACGCTATCAAATTCTTGGGAATATTTACGACGCTCAGAAAACATTTGGTCGAGGAGGCCGCTGGAAAGTCGACTCAAACGCACACATTTGCACATGTGATCGGATGCAAACGCACACAAACCGAACGCCTTCTGTTTTCATAAACAGATGAACGGATAGTTGGTGTAAATGATGGAATAATGAAAAGAAGAGTTTTTTCTCAGGTTGGGAAGGCGTCCAACTATCTCTGGCATCAATTTAAAGCCATTGTACGCTGTTGGGCTGATTAGAAATCCAACCATATGAGTGTGCGAGCTTCAGTCTTAACACAACAGATGCCATTCAGACATAAATCTATTTCGATCTGGCTTATTAAGACCATTATATTTCCACTTTTACATGAAAATCTGAGTGTTTGCATGTGCAAAACCCAATCGCACGACTCTGAAGTGCATCTAGATATGGCTCGGGTTCCTCCTTCAAAGTGGGATTTTTTCATGTTTTATTGAAATTCATGCATCTGATCGCTTAATTCAGCAAGACGAACTCTACATATGAGCATTTCAGGTATCTTAAACCAGAGCATACAGCAGTTAAAGCAGGCAAACTTTCTACAGAGAAATGATGGAGTGCTTTGAATGTTATATTAATATTCACATTTATTAAAACTCAAATAAGCTGCACGGCTTAACCTGCTGTTACGTAAAATAATATTTCTGAATTAGTAAAATGTCTCGGAGGAACACTTACTCAAGTGCAAATAATAAAACTCTGGAAGTTTCTTGTTTGGCGAGGCAAATGTAATGTGCTCGTGTGTTTAAAAGCATAATGACAGATTTTTCTAATAAGTATTTTTCTGTAGACCTCCAGCGACATGCAGTGATGGATGCATGAGTGATCTAACCTAAAACACATCCCCCACAAACCCACCGAACGACAGACAAAGAAAGACATTTATCTGATTCCCATTCACTGTGTGTGTGTGTGTGTGTGTGTGTGGATGGGTGGCTTTATCAAAGACGATGTTTTTGGAGCGTCATCTGTTTTTATTTGGCTGACGGACAGCAGCACCATCATAAATTACCCGAAGACCAGACACTCAAAGTGACACACAATCGTTCCCAGAAGTGAGTTGAAAATGACAAAACCTCCTTTTGGGGGCAAAATCAAAGGTAAAAATGCAGTAAATAATGAATATAAATGCATGCATTTTTAATTCTAAGCATATAACATGTTATTTAAGCTTGTAATAGTTGCAGCGTTTGCCAATTGAAGTAAAAAATCACTTGAGAAACCACCCTGGCAACGGTCCTGTCAATCATCCAGCAACCAAATAGCAATTTTGCATGGGCCCCACTCACATTTCCTTCCGAAAACGCAAAGATATAATCATCATGAGCTTTATTTATGTGTGTCTATATGTGCGCATGTACAAAGCTGCAGCTTCCACAACAGTGGATTGGATTATGGGCGTCTGCAGCTAGAGATAATTAATAAATATCCGTCTAAATGGAAGCTAATTGCAACAGTCACACACACAGTCTTATTCACCCATAAATAAAGTGAATGTGCAGCCTACATACCATCTGCTCCAGTCTACATTATTCGGAGAGCATGTGGACGAGGCGAAACATTTAACCTTCAATGTGTTCACTCAAACACCATATGCTCAAGCGCCAATTTACAGTCTGAAATATCCAGAAATCTTTACATTCTCATCAACCGAGTTCGACCCGGGCGATTTTCTACAGTTCAATAGCACTTGAAGGAAATGTCTGGTAAAAAAAAAAACACACTTTCTTTTGTACCTCAGTGTCGGCATCTCCTATAGGTGTATGTATGAACACACACACCGTTCTCTACAGTATCATATCAGTCTGGGTCACACAAAGAGGAGTCGCATTACTGTAACACAACACCTGGACTAACCGTTAGGATTGAGAATGAAGAAGCGCTTCATTAAAAAAAAACAAATACTGTATGGAGTTCTGTACTTTTGGTTCTCTTAGCAGTAACATGTAACTCTGTAACATGCCAATAGGACATGCAATATAAGTGGTTGTCATGGCGACTAGCATGTTATTTTCTGCCAGCTGTGCATGTGAATCGATTGGACAACTCAGTGTTTTAATAGAAACACATTTTTCATGCTATATGTCATATGCTGACACTTCTGATTTTGATCATTGTTCTTATAGTTAATACTACTGAAATTAAACAAAACATACAATTTTTGTTTTGAAACATGCACAATAAGACCAAAAACATGCATTAAGAAAAAAAGACACATTTGCGGTCAGTACGATTTTTTTCTTTAAGAAATTAATACTTTTATTCAGCAAGGATGCATTGAATTATGGAAGCTTGTTTCTGCCATGAAATAAAAAAGGTAATTGCGACTTTTTATCTCACAACTCTGACATTTTTCTTGTAATTGCGAGTTTATATCTCACAATTCTGACTTTTTTTCTCAGAATTATGAGATTTAAACTAGAAAATTGCATTATAATGTCCAATTGTGAGGTAAAAAAGACGTTTATAACTCGTAATTGTGAGTTTATATCTCGCATGTTCTGAGAAAAAAGTCAGAATTGCATGTTATAAAGTCAGAACTGTGTGATAAAAACTCAAGAAAATAGTCAGAATTGTGACTTTATATCTCGCAATTCGGACTTTATAACACACAATTGTGAGTTTAAATCTTGAAATTCTGAGAAAAAAAAGTCAGAATTGTGAGATAAAAAGTCGCAACTGCCTTTTTAATTTTTTTTAAACTTAATTTTTTAGTGGTGGAAACAAGCTTCCATAATGAATTGATCAAAAGTGAGTTTTACATTGCAATAAAAAACTATTTCAAGAAAAAAACTGTTCTTTTGAGCTTGGCATTTACTTTTTCAACATTGATAATAATCATAAATGTTTCTTGAGCAGCAAATCATCATATTAGAATGATTTCTGAAGGATCATGTGACACTGAAGACTGGAGTACAATTCAGCTTTGATCACAGGAATAAATTATATTTTACTATATGTTCACATAGAAAACAGCTATTTTGAATCATAATAATATTTCACAATTTTTACTGTATTTTTGATCAAATAAATGCAGCCTTGGTGAGCAGAAGAGACTCTTTCAAAACATTAAAAAGTTTTTTTCCAGTTTTTTTTTCCCAGAATTCCAGAAAACAAGGCAGAATAACAACGCATGATTGACCTCTCCGGGCTTCTGTATCACGTCAATGTTTTTGTAGTTCCATTTGCTGCCACTACTACTGCAGAAATGACTCGCCTTCCTGTAACTAAACATTATCACACCCAACATGTTTAGACTATTTCCCCACTTTCACAGGGAAATGTTCTCATCTTCCTGTCACACTCCTCTCAGGCGGGACATCGGTCTCGTCTGACTGATTGACAGCTTGTGTTCACTCAACTTTGATGTTGCATCATTTTTCAGTGTTTTATGAGGTGTGAAGTATAATGAGTCGACAGGAAGGATCAATAGATGAAAACAGAAACATATATATATATGTTTATTCTGTGTCTTTGTCAATATCAAAAAAATACTGTTATGATTCATATAACAGCTATAAATATTAAGATGATTCAATCATGGTGAAAAAGGGAATGACAAAGTCACGCTCTGTCATTGCACTCCATTTGAGCATTATGAGAATTCTGGGAAATCTCAGGTCATTATTACTGCACACTGGACTGGAAGAGAAACACAACGTGAACGTTAGAGACAGAACGAGAGCGGAGGGGAATCAAACTAATGATGAACACAGGTCACAGCGACGAAGCTGCTTCGTGACGTGACATCAGGCAGATATTCAGACGAAACGGAACTGAAATATATATGTGAAGTGTTTTTATGTGTCTTACGGCACAGCGTTCAGTATATGGCGTGTGATAAACTGGGTTCATGAGGAGTTTATAAGGGATCATTAACTGCTAATCAAATCAAAACCTAGTGAGATGACTACCTAGAGAGTATTTTAAGGCAGTGTTGTTTTAGTATCATTCGAGAAGGTAGGAAACAACATCATGTTTCTAAGACACCCCGTTTTAGCCAAAGTCAGGATCAAAAAATCACTCTTTACAGTTTTATCTGCCATCTCAACAACATTTCAGGTCAGGTCAGCAGTCTGACAATACAAATGTCACTTTAGCAACGTCGTCTCAGGCACAGCCAAAATGTTTCTCAGTTTATAACAGCAAAGGATTGCAGTTATCTTCAGATGTTGTCACTTGAGGACGCATTAAGTTCATCAAAAGTGACAGTAAAGATGTTTATAATGTTGCAAAAGATTCTATTTCAAATAAATGTTGTTCTTTTGAACTTTCTATTCATCAAAGAATCCTGAAAAATAAAAAGTATGACGGTTTCCACAAAAATATGAAGCAGCACAACTGTTTTCAACATTGAAGAAGAATGAAAAAATGATTTCTGAAGGATCATGTGACACTGAAGACTGGAGTAATGATGCTGAAAATTCAGCTTTGATCACAGGAATAAATTACATTTTACTATATATTCACGTAGAAAACAGTTTTTTTAAATTGTAATAATATTTCAGTTTTTTTACTGTATTTTTTTTTATTTTAAATAAATGCAGCCTTAAAAGAGAATATTTTATTATTAGTGTATATATAATTTATGTATGCTGATTCAAAATTATCTTCAGATAACTTAATCTAAAATTCTTCACTAGTTCGTTTAATTTGTTTAGCATTCTGTGCTGAAAATGGTGATGTTAATGACATTTTAAAGGAAAAATGCAATGTTTTCTCATGAAACAATCACATCAAAAGACACCAAGATCACAGAGGCTTCATGACATCCTTCGAAATAAAGTTTCGCTTTTGTTTCTCACAGGGAAAATGTTGCTACAGTGATGTTCCATCTTAATCTGAAAGAACAACTAATGACTGAAGTGTTGTGTGGGGAATTAGTAAAGTAGAGCAAAATGAATAAACAAAAAGCACAGAAGATATGAGCAGTTGAGGAAATGTTTATCTGTCTGCTTTAAACACGAGCGGCGCTGTGAAAGGTGATACACTTTCACTGTACGATATCAAGGATGAAATCAAAAGTACTTTCACAGCCATCACTATCACTCACGGCACAAATGAAGGATATCAGAGGACTTGGCAACACTCGAATAAACACTCGGATGCATTTGTTAACAGTTCGGTGTCAGAGAAATATTCCAAACACCCAAAGACTGATGGGGTGAATCTCATGAAACTACATGTCTAGCTCATAATTCATACTTAAAATTAAAAGAAAGAAGCAAGAAATCACATTTTGCATAAAGCAAATGAAGCCTACGTTCAGTCTTTTTGCATTGTGTGATATTATTTTCATGATAATCAAACACATTTCCCCCCAAATGATCATTATTTTAAAGCATTCAGATGTTTTGCATTTTTCAGCAATGAATCTCATTCAATTTTTTATTTAAATCAGCATTGCAAAAAATTGCAAAATGCATTTTTCCCTCAAAATGTAAAAGCATTACACAAATACTACCACAATGCTGTTCTGATGGGTCACGAACAACAGGGAAAAAACAATGCCGCATGCAAATAATAAAATGCAACTAATATTGCATTACAGTAATGAGAGTTTGAGGGTAAATGTCCTTAATTGCCATGAAAATAATGTCATGCAATACAAAAAAATCCTAATGATGCTCAAATTGGCTTCATTGCCTTTATGCAAAATATAAACGGCGTGGTGAAATATGAGCTGGACTTGTTCTGGAGGGTTTAATGAGATTCGGCCAATGATCAGAGACTTTCAGGGCGGTTTGTGAGAGAATGTGAGTTTTGCTGTGGCATCAAATCTGGCCGTCCAGTGATCTCTCTCGCCTTTTGTTTTCTGACAGACTCTCTGCTTGCTCAGCAATCGACTATAGAAATATTTTGGCAGGCTCGCGCTTTGTTTCCATTTCACAAAAGATGTGTGGTGGTAGCGGGGCGAGGGGGCAGGGCGGACGGGCCATCGCACTCTCTCTCTCTCTCACTCTCTCTCTTTCTTTTCAATCTAAACAGCAGGAGGAAGTTGTAAATCATAGTAATGTACTCAGCCGTAATTCGGACCAGCAGGGAGAGCAGCACACACACACATACACGCATTTCTCCTCCATACGGCGGGAGTTTACAGTCGGCACAAAGACGCTTTAATCAGTGCAAACGAGCCAATGACACCAGATCCCCAATCACAGCCAGTCACAGTACAGCGCAAACTCAATCACGGACGCACATGGAAACACAGACCTCGCTTAACTGCACTGGACTTTTTAAGGGATCTTGATATTTTCACTGTACATTCATAGACATATTCTAACCAGTCCATCTAGACTGTTTAAGAGTTAGCCAATCAGAACAGAGGTCATTTGCATATAAAGGAACAGGCATGTTCTGTAGTCTATAACTACAGCACGTGATATGATGCCAATTACCACCGAAAATAATTACAGTACAGTGATGCATTTAGAAAGTGAATGGGGTAAGACAAAGTTTTAAAAGCAGAAATGTAAATCTAGTTTTTGATAAAAGCTTGTATTAATTATACTGTACATAAAATGTGCTTTTTGTGCATTGAAGTTGTCTAAATCATCTCTTTAGTAGTATGATTTCTGTTTCTAGCCACTTTCAGTTATGCATTTTTTCCCTACTGTATGTAAACGGGATAGTTTCGTTACGTTACGTTACGTCCCTGTCTGGTATTCTTGCATATACAGTATCACATGAAAGTGAACAGGTTTGCCAACATCACATTATCATGACGCGAGTTATATAGATTATAACTTTGCACAGACAAGGTTAGTAGAGGAATTAGCCACCAGGGAATACCGTTTCCATGAAAGGGAGTACATGGTCTGTAACAATGCTTAGGTACGTGGTATCTCTTGAATGAATGATTCAATGACTCACTCATAAAGACTTCACTTGTTTCATTACTAGATGAATCAGTGAATTTGAAAGAATCTCTTGAATGAATGATTCAATGACTCACTCATAAAGACTTCACTTGCTTCATTACTGGATGAATCAGTGTTTTTGAACAAATCTCTTGAGTGAATGATTCAATGACTCACTCATAAAGAATTCACTTGCTTCATTACTGGATGAATCAGTGTTTTTGGACAAATCTCCTGAATGAATGAATGAATGAATGAATGATTCAATAATTCACTCACAAACACTTCACTTGTTTCATTACTGGATGGATCAGTGTATTGAACAAACCTCTTGAGTGAATGATTCAATGACTCACTCATAAAGACTTCACTTGTTTCATTACTGGATGAATCAGTGTTTTTTTTTAACAAATCTCATAAATGAAGCTCTAATAAATAGCATTATAGTATATAAATGACTGAAAAAATGGGTGAAAGACTCAAAGATAGTTAAACTAGTCCTTCTGTAAACATCTACAGTACTCTAGTTAGTTTTAATCCTAAATGATTCTTGGCCCTGACAGTTCAGTTTTGGATCAGTATACATGTAAACTTTCTCAGTTCTCGATTCCTCATCTTCACCCTCAGAATCCCTCTTCTGACGTCTCAGATTCGCAGCCAAATGCTCCTCTGGAAGAGTTTCCTCAGTCTTTCCTCTCACATGCCCGCTTTCTCTAATCACAGGCCTATTTGGCAACCAAAGCTCCGGGAAGCAATCAATAAAACCTTGTTACTCTAATTGTGAGATTATAATCTTGACCGCGACGTCTTCCGCATACTCAAACAGCGAGTCCATTAGAGACATTTCCCAGCTACTTTCTTCAGCCAAAAATGCAAATGCAAAGACTAACATTTGAGCTACGCTATCACATTGAGATGAACTTCAGCTGATAAAGGATGAGTAAATTGACACAGTGCTGGAGGAACGGCTTAGCATGCTAATCAGAGGCAGTGTTTTCAAAATGAGATCACGTTTAAAGGGATAGTTCACCCAAAAATGGAAATTCTGTCGTTATTTACTCACCCTCATGTCATTCTACACCTGTATGCTGTTTTTTATTTAATACAAATTGTGCACTATATTTATGTGCCAGGAAGACACCGTTATGACCACCTTCCTAACATTGTGTTGGTCCCGCTTTTGCTGCCAAAACAACCCTGACCCGTCGACTCCACTAGACCCCTGAAGGTGTGCTGTGGTATCTGACACCAAGATGTTAGCAGCAGATCCTTTAAGTCCTGTAAGTTGCGAGGTGGAGCCTACATGGATCGAACTTGTTTGTTCAGCACATCCCACAGATACTCGATTGGATTGAGATCTGGGGAATTCGGAGGCCAAATCAACACCTTAAACTCATTGCTGTGCTCCTCAAACCATTCCTGAACCATTTTTGCTTTGTGGCAGGAGCATTACCCTGCTGAAAGAGGCCACAGCCACCAGGGAATACCGTTTCCATGAAAGGGTGTACATGGTCTGCAACAATGCTTAGGTAGGTGGTACGTGTCAAAGTAACATCCACATGGATGGCAGGACCCAAGGTTTCCCAGCAGAACATCGCCCAAAGCATCACACTGCCTCCGCCGGCTTGCCTTCTTCCCACAGTGCATCCTGGTGCCATGTGTTCCCCAGGTAAGCGCCCCGGCCATCCAAGTGATGTAAAAGAAAACGTGATCAGACCAGGCCACCTTCTTCCATTGCTCCGTGGTCCAGTTCTGATGCTCATGTGTCCACTGTTGGCTCTTTTGGCGGTGGACAGGGGTCAGCATGGTCACCCTGACTGGTCTGCAGCTCTGCAGCCTCACACTGTGTATTCTGACACCTTTCTATCAGAACCAGCATTAACTTCTTGAACAATTTGAGCTACAGTAGCTCGTCTGTTGGATCAAAATACATGGGCCAGCCTTCCCTCCCCACCACTGTTCCTTCCTTGGAGCACTTTTGATAGATACTGACCACTGCAGACCGGGATCACCCCACAAGAGCTGCAGTTTTGGAGATGCTCTGACCCAGTCGTCTAGCCATCACAATTTGGCCCTTGTCAAACTCGCTCAAATCCTTACACTTGCCCATTTATCCTGCTTCACTTGCTGCCTAATATATCCCACCCACTAACAGGTGCCGTGACGAAGAGATGAGAGAACATGAGAGTAAATAAAGAGACAGAAGTTTAATTTTGGGGTGAAATATTCCTTCTATATTGCTTAAAAATATATAAACTATTGCTTCTACACTTGCATTGGAATTCGCTCATGAAGAAGCGATGGAAATTCAGCAGAACATCACACAGACGGAAGGAGCATTGATGTTTTCTCTTTGTAATCAATTCTCTCCATGTATCTGTCTGTCTCTCTCATTCTCAGTTCCATTCAGCTCTCTCCTGTCTCTCTCTCTCGTTTTTTTTTCTTTTTTTCCGCTCTTGTTCGGCCGCTATCGATCGTTTGAGTTGGCTGGAGGTCAACCCTCGGCGGACTCCAGACTCTTTTGTTCGCGGTGGTTACCGTGGCGATCCTCCGTGACCCTGAACACACAGAGGGCTCGTTAGGGGCCAAGCGGAGACGATCTCTCCCCTACAATCAGACGGGGTCAAAGGTCGCAGGAGGACAGCTCAGTCAACGTGAATGTGAAGACTCCTGGGAACGACGCGGCGCCTGATCTGAGACCGAAACGAGTGTGTGATGGACTGGCCTTGTGTGTGGTAATTCAGGGGGGGGCTGGACCGGGATCAGACCTGTTTCCATGACATTCATTTTCAATGGAACCTTTTCAAATGGAATCAGTTACAAAGTAACAACAGAATGAAAGAAAGATCAAACAGCCTCTCCTGATCTCCACATGTACAGTGGGATCTGAGAGCATTCTGCATAATTGAACATACATTTTGTCATTATGAGTTATGCTGTCAGAATAATGAACAAAATCTGATGATCATTTTCTCCAAAATGATCAATATCAATATGTCTATATGTGACTAATAATAATACAGAATCATTTATAATGTATAGTATAGTATATATTTATATAGTAACACTTTAAAATAAGGTCTCATTTGTTAACATTAATTACATTTAACAAATTAACTTAGTGTAAAGTCTAACCATTTATGTTTATAAAACCTTATAATATTTATATTTTTATAATTTTTTATATTCCTCAAAACCCTACATTTCTTTATTTCTAGGTTTAAATTATTTATACTAATTTACTTGATATAATGTAGAGTCATTTAATCTTTGTAATTTACAGTATATTTATGCTAATAAGACCTTATAATATTTATATTTCTCAAAATCCTAAAAGTTTTTTTTCTAGGGATAAATTAACTCATTACTTACATTTTATGAGTCATAAAGAAATAATGCAGAATATTTTAAGATTTTAAATTTATAGTACATTTTGATACTTATATTTCTACAATATTCTTATTTCTCAAAATCCTAAAAGTTTGTTTATTTCTAGGTTTAAATGAATTTATTTACATACATTTGATTAGTCAAATACAGAATCTTTTAATATTTTATATTTATAATTTATAGTTTATATTTATAAAACCATACAATATTTATATTTCTATAATATTTGTATTATATTTTTGTATATATATAATATATTCATTTTATATCATAACGTTTCTTCTTAATTTTGAAGTTTAAATGAAAAAAATCTAAAATATTAAATCTCTCAAACTTTTGAACGCAATTGACCTTTCGCGAAGACCCGCCTCCCCCCTTAGTTACTGTTGCTATGTCTGACAAGCCATGAGAAAAGAGAACAAGGGGCCTACAAACAGGACAGAGCAGGTTACATTTGGTATGAAAAATTGAAAGCTTCAGCTTTCAAATTTTGTCATTTTCTAAGAAATTCAAACAACAGCTTGTGAACCGATCATCTCTTTACTACTAGTTATAGCATGAAATAAACGTGAATGAACATCAGAAGGAATGTTGTTTAAACCGAGATCGCCTGTCAATCAAACTCCAGGCTAAGGGTTAATTGCATACACACAAATATACATAAACAAACAGCAGTAGGATGTGTGTGAGATACAGACTCTGAAATACATTATGAAAGTAAAACAAGCTGTGAACCACAGCAGTTAGCTCCTTCTTTTGTCAGTTTGTTATTAAACCTTTTTATTATAATAATAAAGCAATTAAAAAAAGAACACAAATATAATAATAAAACAGTGAATGTCAAGTTGATAGGTTTTCATATGCAAGTTAATTAATTCAGTCTTGTCAAGCTGTTTTTTCCATAACTATTTCTCCTACTGAGACGTTTGAATGACCAAAAATAGACTTTACAATCTTGACTCTGTGGTAAATATATTAAAAATCTCTCATGAAAATCCAGGAGGATCTAATTTAAGGTCAGAGATTCTTCAATAACTCACAGAAATTATGATGTAGATCTAAATGAACACTAAAAGAAACAATAAAAATTCCTGCCAGAGTGTTTTGAAAAAAAGACTCACACTTAAAGGCCAATGATATGGAAACGAAAGAGGCGCTGTTAATAAAGCAGAAAGACATTTTCAGCTAGTTGGGGTTGTTTGTCTGGCTTTGGTCTGTGGTCAGTCGGTGTGTGTGTGTAACATTACAGCGTTAAAGGCAAAATCAGTCTGAACTGCCTAAACCTGGTCAAGCGAAGTAGATACGCAGACAGATGTCAAATATGAGTCTCAGAGTAAACAAACCAAGATGAAAGAAGAGAGATAGCGAGAGTGGTTTATCAGATCCTCTTCAAGTTTATCTCACAGAACTACGACCGAACGATATATCCAATATACAGTATCAGAATTTATTCGCTATGATTTGGCCATTAATATTCCTTAAGAGCATGTCATCAGACTAGTTTCACGTTTGTTCCTCGTCTCATGAGTATATCCGGATCCTGCGTTTCAGAAACACGTCGAGCTGTTAATATTGTTCATCTCTAAGCCACATGAAAATCAAAAATACCATTGAGCAAAAAGCCATTTCATGTGTTATTTGATTGAAAACACTGGAAAAGATTACCATAAAGAACTTAGAATGAACAAAAAGCTGTAAATCCAGGCTTTCAAACATCAGGTTTGAGGGTTTTGAATCTTACCTGACTCGGGGAGAGGAACTCTTGGTTGTTCTCACTCATGTACATGTTGTCACCATCAAACTGCGGGCAGATGGAGAGAAGAAGATTAAAGTTTGATTGGTCAGACAGCTGAGATAAAGGAAAATGATTTGCATATCAGACAGAAAGTGGAAAAAAGGGGAAAGAACAATTCCATCAAAACCGTCACAGAGACACGGAGACAGAAAGACAGTATCCCACTGCCAAACCCTACTGTGGTACCTATCTAGACACCATTTTTGGTTAAATTCTAAAGCAGCATTGCAAGCATTATAACATTCCTTCTAAATTAGAGCTTTAATGAGAACGCTGTCTTTATCGTGTCCTAACCAGACATGATGGGACGCGGCTGGAACAGCAACATACAAAGTATGATAATGATTTTCTCAGTACTGATTATGTGCTTAATTTAATGTTAAAAGCATCTAAAGTGAGTTTGAATATAGTTTTGAATGATCTTGCAGCCATACCGAATGCGACAATGGATAATTCACCTCCGATCATGAAAATAAATGAAAGGAAACGAGTACGTTCAACTCAATGTGAACAAACAAGTGTATTGTTTCGGTCACTCAGTATGTATTTTTAATAATGTTAAAATTGAGTATTATTTATTGATTTAAATATGTTGTTGTCCATTTCATTGCGAGTGCAGTGCAGAAACTCCGCCCACATGCTCTTCTGATTGGCTGTTATTTTGGATTGATTTAGTTGCGAGTGCAGTGCGCTTGCAAAGAGACTCCGCCCACACGCTCTTCTGATTGGCTGTGATTTTGGAATATTTTGGAAGTGAGTGCAGTGCGCTTGCATAGAGACTACGCCCACACTCCTTTGTGATTGGCTGTAATTTTTGATTGGTTTGTTTACGAATGCAGTGCGCTTGCAGAGAGACTCCACCCACACGCTCTTCCGATTGGCTATGATTTTGGATCGATTTGTTTGCGAGAGCTGTGTGTTTGCAGAGAGACTCCGCCCACACACTCTTCTGATTGGCTGTAATTTTGGAATGGTTTTGGAAGCGAGTGCAGTGCGCTTGCATAGAGACTCCGCCCACACTCTCGTCTGAATGGCTGTGATTTGGTTGTGAGTGCAGTGCGCTTGCAGAGAGACTCCGCCCACATGCTCCTCTGATTGGCTGTGTGGGCATTCAAATATCTGGAATCTTATTGAGTCTCATCTGGTTAGGACACGGTGTAAGAAGGCAAAACATCGGCCATCATATTGGATTTTGTCCACCATGTATTAATAATATTGGCCATGATATTGGTTATGGGCCATCATAATATCGACCATCATATCAGTTATTAGCAAACATATATTCATAAAATCTACATATGGACACACACACACATTATTAAAGATCACATTGTTATCTTAGCAAGTAGTCAAACTCTACTGGAATCAAATCAAATATTTCATTTGCAAACAACTTTTTCTACTGACAGACTGAACAGGTGAAAACGAGATAGAAAAACCGTCCTGGTTCTGAAATGATGGAGCGGTGTGAAAGGAAGGATATGACAGCTCGAAAGAGAGAATTTTAAAACCGACCACAATTGCCCTGCAGCTTGTGTCCTCAGATTGAAAGGTTGAGAACAAACACGTCGCTCCTGCTATCATGATTCTGAGGTGAATAACTCATAACTTTAGTTTTAAATGCATCAAAGCCTTGCATATTATGACTGAAGAAATAAACAACTCATTCTTTACATTTACTTCGTAATTTCCTCATAATCACTCTTAGACAAAACAACCAAGCAATGCTCTTATTTACGCAACAGTTATGAGACAAACAAGCCAAAACAAAATATAATTATGCAAACAGGCAGTGCGTCAATGTGGTGTTTGCTAAAACCACACAAATCAATATGATACTAGAAAACTCAACAGCTAGATTTGAAAAGTAGATAGTATGTACTGTATGCACAATATATCACTTAACAAACAGTATCAGATTTCATAAAATCTAAGCATTGCAAATTGGTGCATCTCTGCTAAATAACATAAGGCCCACTTTGCCCAGTGTTTCACATCATGCATTGCATGTAAGGCCTCAGCAGGTAAATGAAGCAGAGAAAACCAACACTAAAGAATCAGCGAGTTTCTCTCTTTCTGGGCGTCCTCATCCATCTCTCTCTCCTCCCAGAGAAATGTGATATTATACTGCCGTCCGACATCATGCATAATGACAAACCCGTCAAACAGCTGATGGGGGTTGTAGAGCATTTCTAATGTGAACACCTCCCACCCCCACATGCATATTATATGTATATGAGTGTGTGTGTGTGTGTGTGTGCTAAACATTCATCATGCATTTATATATTCTATACAGCAAACTGCAGCATCAATAATACAGTATTGTAGCATCGCATTGCACACACACTACTAAAGGAAGCACTGATAGTTTTGTTTATCGTCTTCTTCTAGAAATGCACTAGGATACCCCCCCCCCCCCCACTATTCTAATTAAGATGCAAATATATCCAAACGCACTATAGACATCTTCACAAATTACACCCTTTCATAGTGTTTGTGTGCACATGTGTGTGTGTGTGAGAGAGAGAGTGTGGGGGTGGTGTGAAGTTATAATGGAAGATTAAAAGATTTTTCCCCTTATCTGCAGATTTTATTACATTCACACACATGTGCACAGAAATATATATACACTAGCGCTCAAAATTTTGGGGTCAGTAAGATTTTATATATGTTTTTGAAGTAAATTAATACTTGTATTTAGCAGGGATGCATTAAATTTATCAAACGTGAGAGTAAAGACATTTATAATGTTACAAAAGATTACTATTTCAAATAAATGCTGTTTAACTTTCTATTCATCAAAGACAACTGTTTTCAACATTGATAATAATCATAAATGTTTCTTGAGCAGCAGATCATCATATTAGAATGATTTCTGAAGGATCATGTGACACTGAAGACTGGAGTAATGATGCTGAAAATTCAGCTTTGATCACAGGAATAAATTATATTTTGAAATATATTCACATAGAAAACAGCGTTTTTGAATTGTAAAAATATTTCACAATTTTACTGTATTTTACTGTATTTTTAATCAAATAAATGCAGCCGTGGTGAGCATAAAATTTGGCAACAGCATTTAATTATTCACAATTCAATAGTTTCACTACTCAGATAAATATTTTATCAGTCAGTAGTTGCTCAGGAGAATGTTTGAGTTCATATTTAAGAACTTCTGATTGCCGATTCTGGTATCCATCATGGCAAATTTTAATGTTTTGTATAAAGCGTTTCTGAGATGTCTTTAACTCTATTAAAACAGCCCATATTATATCACACCCTTCCGTTTAAGGCCAGTTCCTGTAGAAAGAGCCACAGATACAAACACAGAGCTGAACACCTGTGAGTGTGTGTGTATGTGTGTGTGTGTATGTGTCCCTATTGTGTATTATTCTTACTAGCTATTGTCTCTTATATTTAGTGTCTGTATTTTATTGTTTCTTGTGAGCCTCTTCTTTATTGAAAAAGTAAGACTTTCATTGTACTAAAGTGCAGATGACAATAAATCTTTTGCATCTAATAGCGTGCACAATAAACAATGCAAACATGCTTCATTGTTGCCACATGACTAGGTTCACACAAAATAGGATAAAATAAGGAGTCAAGAAAGTGATTGTGATTGATTTCACGTCTGAAAATGGAAGGTCAAGCGCATTGCATTGTGGGATACAGTATCTCATGCAGCATGTTCTGATGTATACTGCACATTTTGACAAATGTCATCCAATGCATGTGGAACATTAGCATAGTGTGCTTGGTATACATACTACAGGACTAGTACGACTAGTACAGCAGTATTTGCGCTCTCTCGGCACGTCTGCCACGCCAGGCTTTTCTATTACCCATCTAATTGCACATTCGGCAGTGACAAGAGCTCATTAGTGCTTAATTACACACGTGTTATTTAGTACAAACATCTCCATTTGGGCCCCTTTTGCCGTGTAATTGTTCTGCGGGGACGGCCGTTGAGATGGAGGGCACGTTGGAGTGATTCGTGCTGAGTACGGAAGGCTGGAAGTAGGTCATGTGCCGTAGCAATAAACAAGGAACACTGCAATAAAATAATATAGTCACACACACACACACACATGCACTCATGCCGAAGCCAGTAATATCCAAAGCTCATGTAATATTTACAGTGCACTAATAGATAGATGGCAGAGAGAAAGAGACTCTTTTGCATTTGAATTTCAGAGAAAGCTGCAGACTACATGAATACTGGTTCTGTAAGTTTGTTGTTTGCATTATAGAAATCTGACTATGAGAACGACTGATGCATATGGGTCCAAAAGTCTGAGAACACACTGAAGATTTTGTTCATTTAAAGTGAGCATGACATGGATTTTTATTTTATTTTAATAGGTGTTTTTTTGCACAAA
This sequence comes from Hypophthalmichthys molitrix, assembly GCA_037950675.1. Taxonomy (NCBI): domain Eukaryota; kingdom Metazoa; phylum Chordata; class Actinopteri; order Cypriniformes; family Xenocyprididae; genus Hypophthalmichthys; species Hypophthalmichthys molitrix. The sequence goes on from CM075497.1 coordinate 32,046,229, forward strand.
AACAAAATTATTTTCAACCTTCATTCTGAGCCTCTGTCTGAAACGATCCTTTCTTAAGGCGCGGCTCCTTTAAGGCTTGTCAGTAAACGCCCACTGTTGATAATGATTGGCTAACGTCACTGCATAGGAAACAGTATCAACGGCCACCATATAAAACCGTCACTTACAGACAGAGCATTATAAATCATTTACTTATGGTTTGTGAAGCAGCTGCTGTCAGATCTAATACAGTTGCTGCTTCATCTGTCAACAAAAGTTTCTTTGGAAACTCTCCATTACACTGGGCCTTGTTTACAAAATAAAATGCTCCGAACAAACATATAATCCTCCGACGCGATCCGGGACGCCATTAAAATAAATGGGATCCTTCTGAAGTCTGTACAGAGATACAAACCAGCTGTTTAAACTGTGAACGTTCTTTCAGTCTTCCATTTGTCCTGTTGTCGACAGACTCAAGTGCATGGAGTACATCAGAATCTGAACTGATCTGTATACTGTATCAGTGTAGACAGCATCACTGATTATAATGGCTTCAGAAACTGAATGCACATCTGTAAACTGTATCAGTGTAGACAGCATCAGTCATTATAATGGCTTCTATTTGCTTTAGATGCGACGCTCACATCCAGTGTAGCCAAATGTCAGCCCTTAAGCAATAGAACGCAAGTGGGCGGGGCCTATGGTGTGATGATGTATAACTATTGGTCGATGTCATGCTCTGGAGGCGGTCATATGCAAATGTATTTCCCTGTGTGACGTCACAGATCCCACAATATCAAAACGAGACATTTTTGGAGCTTAATTAAATAAATGCTTTGTTTATAATGAGGAGGACGTTTTAAGCTCTGAAACTTGCAGGATGTTTTAATGTCAAAAGATCGAGGCAAATTTGATTTCTCATGTCATGACACCTTTAAACCTGGAAATTAAGTTTTAGGATTTTGGAAAATATATAATAATGTAAGGTTTTATAAGTATAAATATACTTATATACCCTATTTCAATGTAAAAACTTAAGATCAGTTGCTGTCTGTATAAGTTATTTCAACAAAGTATATTAAACTGACTTTTAAGTCGAATTTTGTATAACTTATAAAAGTTGAAATTGCTTAAATTATTTTGATGAGTTCAAGTAATGAGTTCAGTGTCATGACTTATTGATACTATAATTTTTTACAGTTAAATATTCAATTTAAAAAAGATTCTGGACTATTTCTGTGTGACTTATTAAATTTAAGTAAATTAGTTTATTTAAACCTAAATAACACAGTAAATGTTACAGAAATATAAACAGTGTAAGTTTTGATAAGTATAAATATTTACTATAAATAATAAATTATAATGATTCTGGACTATTTCTGTGTGATATAAGTAATATAATTCACCTAGAAATAAACATGTTTAAGATTTAAAAAAAATATCAATATCGTAGAAGTGTAAATATTATATGGTTTTATAAGTATAAATGTATAATACAAATTATAAATATTAAAAGATGCTGCATTATCATTTACTAAAATTTGATTAGTTGTATATAAACATACTGATATTGATCATGTGACTCTATGTACAGACAGTCAGATTTTCTTCTTCAATTGAAGGAAAATCATCTCAAATCAGCATTTGTTCATGTAGCCACAGCTTTGAGACATTCCCAAATGCATGTTTATTTTTCAGACTCAAATTGCATTTTCAACTAGAAAAATGCAAACTAGAAGCATTTTCACAAGCAGCCTTAAACTTTTGAACCCCACAGTATTTTTAAGTTTTTAAACATGATGAAATAATGCAATAAGCATTGCAAAGAGGAGTTTAACCATGGTAAAATCATTTAAAATGTCTTTGAAAAATGACGGCAACAGTAATTTGATACAAAAAAAGTTTGTTAAATAGGTAAAACTACTACTAATAATCATCAGGAAATCAACTCTTGCCACAAATAAAATAGTTCATTAATACAGAATGCGCATCAGCATTTTAAACAGCCCACAAACGCAGCTCATCCAATCAGAAATTTGAGTTTGAATGCAAATTATAAATTATTCTGGATGCTGATTGGTCGATGCAGTTAAAACACACAACTATGGCGTGAAACAGCTGTTGTAGCACGACCTCTCGAACCCGATTGCTTAATTAAACATGCATTTCGATTCAGTTCACCAGAGTCCAATTCACACGTCAGCTTGCTTTTCTTCTGACCTTTTATTCTGTCTCAGTTACTGTAATCTGGCAACCAGCGCGCTTCTCTGGGCCAACTTGGACCGAACAATTCAAACAATCCAGTTGTTGCCAGAACAGCGCTCACAATCCGAGAGAACAGCGGCGGTAATGACGGGAGCTACCGGTGCTCGTCTCCTCTCCGGAGAATGAATAATATTCTGGCAGTGCCGAATCTAATAGGCGCTCTCTCTTAGATATTCAGCTGAGAATGGCACTTATGAAATATTAATATCATACAAAAATATGGCAACTCCAGCGCACTCCATCTCTCAAACTCCAGCGTAATTGACTATGCAAGTCTCTCCAAATCAGGCAGAGGGAGAAAGAAAGGAAAAACAGAAAGCAAGAATATGTCAGCTTTGTGGCAGAGGAAGACGAGCCGCGTCTCACAAATGAGGAAGAATTAAATGTACAGATGTGACAAATGGCCGACGGATCTGATGATTGCTTAAAAACACAAACGCACACGCAGCAGAACCCAATTAAACAAGCGAACGGTGATTGTGTGAACACTAAACCACGGTCAATTACGATAATTGGACATGTTTACACATTCAGATAAATTAAAGCATTAATAACAAACACTTGAATCACAAATGGACCACGACTGGAATGTTTTCAACTCAATGTTTATTCCTGTCTGACCGTGAAGTGTTGAAACCTCCTCAACCAATTTAACATGAAAACAAACGAACACAGAAATGTATTTCACTGCAGATTTGTTAAATGTAACGCCTAAAGAGCCACGCCCTCCATGTTCTCTGATTGCCTAATCATATACGAGTCTTAAAGAGCCACAACAAATTCACGACCTCCAGCTGTGACTGTTATTGTGTGGCTTTATTTCATTCCTCTTTAAAGCACAAGTAAGAAGAAACACATTTTGTGCTGCGCATTTAAACAGCTTCATGTCCTAAACACACACAGACCAAAACTCAAAAGCTTTCTTTAACAAAAAAAGGCCTAAAAAACTTGTTTTAGATGTGAAAGTTCAGATACAATGACCTTTATGACTTACAGAACTTCTTTATACAGTACTAGATCAACAAATAAACAATATTTAGAAATGAATAAATGAATAATACATTCATTTATGCCATTTTTTAAATAATATTTTATTACTAATCAAATTTTTAGTGTGTATATATATATATATATATTGTAAAGTGTTACCATATACATAATCACACACTATAACACAATAATTTCTATATAAATAATATATACACACACACGCACGCACACACACACACACACACACACACACACTAATAAATAAATGTTTATAATATAAATATAATTAATGAATAAAAATGTTTTGATTCATCATGGATCAACAAATAAATAATATATATATATATATATATATATATGAATAATACATTCATTAATGTCATTTTTTGTAATATTTCATTAGTATGAATTAATATTCACACAATAAATACAATAATTTCTATATACATATATATATATACACTAATGAATAAATGTTTATAATATAAATTAATAAATTAAAAAAACTAACTTTTTGTGTTACCAGTATATATATATATATATATTTCACATTTAAATAAGGCCGAATAGATCTTAGAAATTCTTACATGATTAATTCATGAGGAAATACGACACTTTAAATATATACTATAAGGGAAACGAAACGCAACATAATATTCACAAAAATTCGTAATATACTTGAGTGAAATCAAATATTCAGGTGGGACTTGTAAACACGTTACAGTATGATATTTTTGGTTAATATTTTTTGCCTGCACATGCGGCAGCAGAAATCAGCGGAAGAGCCATTGAAAAGTTATAAGATGTTGTTTTTAATAAAAATAAAAACAGAACAACATGCACTAATGAATCATGCACAATAAAATGAGAGATATATTAGGAGTAGTGTAAGTAAACCGGCTCCAATCAGATTTCATGTTGTCTTTAAGGTATATAATGAAAGTGGGCGTTTGGGTTTTAATAGCGATCATGCATTGAAAGCAGTTTATAGTGTTGTCACGCCCATAAATCTGTATCACATGAGATTATAGTTCTGGATTAACGAGATGAGAACTCAATTTGAAAACACCCACAAATTAGCATCAATTGATATTGTGAGTTCGCGGGTCCAGACGACAGCAGCGCCGTTCCCGGGATTACACGCTCACACCGAGCCAACATCAAAACACTACATTAGCACATATTTAGCAGAGGAGGAAAATTTAAGATCTCATTTGGGTAATCCTGTCGTCTTCAGGCGGTTTAGTGTCGTCACCTCGCTGTGTGTGTGTTTAACGTTCAGCTTAGAGATGAAATGCCACCAAATGAGGGGAACCACTGCGAAGAAAACTCTTAATGAGATCTCATTAATATCTCAATTGCTTCAGCCAAAAACTCAATATGAACTCAAAGATTTCTCATCAAATGAACTGAGCTGCTATAAACGTTCATTTTATAGTGCAATACTCGTACTGTACGGCAACTATTGGCTCTTATTTGTCTGTTTATATGTCATAAAAGTTTTAGGAGAAACATCTGAGACAAAGTTGATACATGAACGAGTAACACTTACACCTAAAGCTTCTGTAGGAAAAATTGTTTCTCCTAAACAGCGATGAGATTAAATGACGAGCAAGAAAACTGATGTTTATTTTTGAACATTTCATGCTTAATTCAATGTTACTTGCCATTTCTTTGTCAATTATTTGTGAAATTAGCCGTTTCTGAGAGAAAATTGTTTGTCTTTTTCAGTATAGACACCAAAAATGTACAATCTGAAGTCATAGATCTCAATATGAACGCAAACATCTCTAATCAAATGATCTGAGTTGTTATAAAAACTCATTTTATAGCTCTTTACTCTTGATTATGACTATACTGACTCATTTGGGTCTGTTTTGCATTATAAAAATAATTTTGGGGGAAATATTTGAGACAAAACTGACACTTAAACTCCATTAAATCTCCGAAACAACAACATTTTCCTCTGGCACCATGTGAAAAATGGAGGGAAAGAGACTCACAGTAAGAGAAAGAAAGACTGTTGGTTTCAGAGCAATAAAACCCTCTGAAAATAACTGTGTGTGTGTGTGTCGTTCACCTCCAGAGGAAGCTGAAAGGTGAGGGTGGGTGTGTGCATGTGCGGGGGGGTTATTTTAGCTAGTGAGCGGATGTTTAACTGAACCAACTTTTAACTGAACCCTGTGTGTCGAGATGTAAAGATACCGAACAAAGGCCTAAAACCTCGTTCTCCTCCCCTCACCGCAACACCTGACGCACGGGGCCGAGGAGAAACGGCACGTTTCCTCTCAGAGCTGTTAAAGTGGTTGTTCTGAGCTCAACCTTCATGCCAAGGTTTGGTTAGACTTCTTAAAAGGCGGCTGAGGAGACGCTTGATAAAAGGCAGATAATTTTAAACCATTCATATGTAAATGCATGTACGCATCCGGAAAACTGAGCAAAAAAGAAAAAGATTTTTTTTTTTCCCTCTGTCTTTTTTTAGATCGTTCCTTAGAACTCTGGGCATTGTAAAAAAATATGATATTTTTTCTGTTTTATTTATGAAAGTGTCAAGACTCTGTGAAAGAACTTTAACTAACTGCAGAATAATGAAGCGCACACATACATCAGGCCCTTCCGCACCAAATACATGTTTGAATATTCCTATATATCTACTTTCTATGTTTTTATGATGATCTATATCTTATGATGATATGAGAATCCAAATCATCCCGCAGAATTCAGGGTTCCCACACCTTTTGACCGAAGAAATTCCATGACTTTTCCAGGCTTTGATGATTAATATGACTGTAAAAAAAAAAAAAAAAAAAAAAAATTTACACAGTAAAATACAGTTTTTCCATTGAAGCAGTAATATACCGTAAAAACAATGCATTCTGGGTAATATTTATCGTTTTAAGAAAAGAGGCCTATAGGCTACTTTCTCGAAAACGACAAATAATATTACCCAGAATGCATTGTTTTATGGTATATTACTGCTTCAATGGAAAAACTGTATTTTACTGTGTAAATGTGGGGTTTTTTTTACAGTTATTATATATATATATATAGTCAAACCAAAATGTATATATCAAAAAAAAAAAATATATATATATATATATATATATATATATATATATATATATATTTATATATATATATAGTCAAACCAAAATTTATATATCAAAAAATATATAAAAAATGTCTGAATAATTTTTGGTTTGACTGTATATATATATATATATATATATATATATATATATATAAATTATATATACAGACTTTTAAAAGATTTTATTAATTTCCATGACTTCTCTAGGCCTAAAAATCTGAATTTTATAATTTCTATGTTAAAGATTACCATAGTATTACCACACATGCTCAAAAACCATTGTATATGCATACATTTTATGATATTTTTTTATTAGTTATGATATTTTTTTTATTATTGTTACTAAAATATTAAAAATTTTAAAATAATAAAACACATATTTACTATAAAATTACCAAAAAAGCGCCATGGACATGTTATTCTTCAAGACACTACATTATGGTAATACCATGGTAAAGTAAGAAATCAGAATTGTACAATTTCTAGGTTAAAGATTACCATAGTATTACCATATATGCTTAAAAACCATTGTATATCCATGCATTTTGTGGTATTTTTTATTAGTGTCCTTACAAAAAGTGCTTATTATTGCACTTTTTAAATATTACAATATTTAAAATAATAATAAATAAATAAAATATATATACATATATGCCATGTAAATGTTATTTTTTTAAGACTATTATGGTATTGTTTAAAGTACCTTAGAGTACAATGAAACATGAACATGGAAACCAATTGACATTATAATTTTCCAGGAAATCAACATTTTAAAATTCCCTGATATTCCCAGGTATTCTCACGGCCGTGGGAACCCTGATAATGGATCAGATGAGGTACGACTGGTCAGCGTGAGCTGCTTTGTTAGCGCTCCAGCGCTGATAAATGATTTACGATGCCGCTTTCGGGAACATCAATACCATCTCGTTTCTAATTAAAAAGAAGCCGCCCACAATATTGCACACGGCGGTGTTCACTCGAGCAGGACGACGAGAAGATCATTCCAAAAGAAAAGCTACTGCAGAGGATTCAGATAGTGTTTTGGAACAATTTTATTTCCACAGTTTCACATTTTCAGTTAATGTGCTGAGTAGATCAATTGAAAACAAAAGCAGCGGGCGCTCACATGAAGTTCGAGATTTTCCAGTGAGTCAGACGTGTTTTACTTTGTGAAATACGGACGTCCTTTCAAGTAACGGAAAGTGAAAAAGGAAACTTGGGTAATTCTGAGTCAAACATGTTCACTTTTGAACGTGAGTCACTTTTGAGGGTGATTGAGTGTGTGAACAGTTGCAGCATTGCAAACATTTTTGCAATTTGCATGTGCACAAAATAAAGATGATGCCTATGATGTATAAAGACGATGCTAAAATGACTGTATGTTCACGTGCATCCTAAATACTACACTGTATTCATCAAATGCACATGTTTTGGTTTATAGTTTTGGAAATAATTCATAATTCAATAAGACATTAATTCTTCTCAGGCTCAAAGCAAAGAAAAAGAACAATATCCCCAAAATACCGTGATATTCTCTGAAACACCTTGGAAGAATACCATTGTGCATGAATATGGTAATCATTCAGAGTCATGCTTTTACCATCTGAGTATGTTTTGTAAGTCTAAGTAGTTACACTTGACTGTTCGGTTTTTGGCTCAAACTTGAACTTCATGTGTGTGTATTTGTATGTGTGTGGGTGGGAGGTTATGGTGGGTGTGAAGTGTGGCCCTATGTGGACATATAGAGAGGCTCTGAGTTCATCATGTGACCCTCAGAGAACCACAAAACGACCACAGGCAGAAAGAGTCACAGTCAGACAACAGGGGGCGCTACAGAAAGCCCTGATCCAACACCTAGTGAGCTGAGTGGAAAAACCAATCCAATATGTTTGCACCGCAGGAACTTTTTTAGTTCTAAGAATGCCTTTTCGAGGGAACTAAATTAGTTAAATTAATTAACTAAATTAGGTGTATGTTAACTGGCCGAACACATGCGAAACATTGGCACTAAAAAGCTATGTAAACACAGTTTATAGACTCTATATTTACTCCACAAACATGGAGAACAGCGACAGATGGACCGACGCTGAAGTCCAGGCACTTCTCAACCTTTATGTTATGAAGGAAATTCAATGCGATTTTGAAGGGACCAAGCGAAACATGATTGTATATTTCTGCTCAGGCTCTGACTGAGCCCTTCAAAATAAAAGTCCACTGCTCCTTTAAAATTAAAGTCTCGCACAACAACCAGAGCAACAGGTTGTTAAGTGTATAGCCCTATGAAATCCGTTTTATTTTTTCACAAATTCTGTTTAATTTTTCTGGATTCCGTTTTTTGTTTTTTTTTTGTTTTAATTTGTTTGGACTCCATTTTATTGGTTTAAAAAGCATGTTTAATTAATTGAAATCATGAAACTTATACAATTTATCAACAATTTATTAAAAGTTAAAAAAAAAAAAAAACATTTTTTAGTGCCCTATGAAATACGTTTTATTTTTTTTCTCTCAAATTTCATTTTATTTTCTGTGCCAAGTTGTCTGGATTCCATTTGAATGGTTTGATTAAATTTTAATAATCATGTCTAATTAATAGAATTCATAAAAACAACAAAATTTATTATTATTATTTTTTAAATTCATTTGAAATGTTTTGTTTCTGTTTTTTCAGAAATTCTGTGTTGTGTATTTTAATTTTTCTGGTAATCAAATGAAGGCATAAAACATTAATTTAATTTATCTTTTAATCATACGAAATTTAACAAACATTTTTGTCAAAGAAAGTGCTGCACAACAGAGCTTTACTATCGAAATTAAAACATGGAAGAAAATTTTTGATTATTCTTTAAAAAAATAAAGTTTCAATAATAATTTATTATTATTAGTGTTATTAGTGTTAGTATTATTATTACATTGAGAAGTAGCTAAATTCTACTGTTCAATAGTAATATATTTCTTCAAGTTAAACCGAACTTTTATTTTGACAGGTTGCCATGAAGACCTTTGAGTTTCTGTGTGTTTATGATATGATAATAGTTTTTCTCAAAATGACAAATTCCGCATTATACAGTAATTATCATTTTTTTATGACTGAATTCCGTGATTCCGTCCGCGTTTACTGCATCACAGAAATCATAAAATTGGAAATCGGCTTGAAACTTTCATCTGGTGGTGCGAATGAAACCAGGAAAATGTCCCTAGGGGAACATTTAGTTTTCGGGGGACTGCCCTGGTGGTTCCTGTTCCTATATCTAAGTTCTTATAACTACCAGGTGCAAAAGCCCCTTACGTTTTCATAAAGAACCTTTATCCTCCATAGAACCTCTCCATTACACAAACGATTATTAAAATGTTCTTTACACTAAGGAAAAAAGCGGTTCTGATCACTTAAAAGGTTCAGAATGCTGTGAAAAGACCCTTTCAGAACCTGAATTTTTAAGAGTGTAGACTATGTTTCTGGCAGTAGCATCTCACTAGGGTTTGGATCAGAGCTGGAGAGGGAGATGAAGGTACGGAGCGTCGGGTCTCACCCCTGAAGAGGGCAGTCTTTTCTCCTCAGGGTTGGGCCTCACGGGTAATGCGCCGTACAGCCTAACACCTCGATCTCCTACACTGTATCTGCTCTGTAGAGATGGAGAAAAGAGGAGAGCAAGAGAGAAAAGAGGGAGCAGACAGAGAGGAGAGAAGAACAGAGGACAACGGACCAAACTTAGAAGTGTACGAGAGACAAAAAATGACTGATTCATCATTGACAAACAACCAATAAGAGCTTCACAAATGAAAACATCATGAATGGCGAACAGGATTTTTGTGGTGTTTTCCCTCACTGACATGTTACTATAGTTGCTAGGGTGATGACCCTTTTTCAATGTGCATCTATGGGACTTTTGCACCTGTTTTATCATCAGTGGGTGTAAACTGTGCGCCTTAACTTTAAAACTTAGTGTCAGGGGTTTGGTCACATGACTATCAGCACTAGTACTAGAGATGATTGACTTAAATGCCACTAATAACATATTGTGCTCAGCAGGAATAATGACATATGAACTGATTTCAGTCAGTCATTCTGGCCTCTGTATCAGTGTGTGTGTGTGTGTGTGTGTATGTGTGTGATCTCCTCTGTCCCACTCTGTGTGTGAGGCTTGTTTGAGGAAACGCTCCCGGCAGGAGTTTTGGCAGTCTGGGTTTGGGAATCAGAGCAATCCAACATCTAATGATTCACACAAGAGAGTGTGCCAAACACACACACACAGGTTTGTTTTTGTGAATTGTGTGGACATTCCATAGTCGTAATGGTTTTTATACTGTACAAACCGTATTTTCTATCGCTCCACACTACCTACACATCACAGGAAACTGTGCACATTTTTATTTTCTCACAAAAACTCATTCTGTATGATTTATAAGCCTTTTGAAAAATGGGGACATGGAATAATGACCTCATAAGTCACCCTCTCCTTGTAATACCTATGTCATACCGATGTCATTATACAAATTTGTGTCCTGATATGTCACAAAAACATGCGCACACACACACACACACACGCACACAGACATATGAATGTAGTGTACTTGTAGTGCACACCGCTGTCTATCAAATGACCTGAGAGAAATGGATGATGAAATACGGCCTCAGGCTCATTAACAAAATAACATGGTACATTTACATGGCAATACCACGGTATTCTTTGAAGTACCAAAGCACTTTTTTCTCGGGGGGAAAAAAAAATTATATGATGTTCACTTCAAAAATATCACCTTCATGTACAGTTTTTTCACAAAATCAGAATACTGATTTTTTTAATTATATATATTTAAGTTAAAATGCATAAATTAGTGTACTCAAATATTTCAAGATAAGAACAATAAAAATGTATGAGTATAAAATAAAAATCTTACTTAAACTTTGAGTTTCTCATTCAACTTTTTTGAGTTCTGACAACTTATTAGGGTTTACAGTGAAGTAAATAAATTTGATTCACAAAAAAAGTTAATTAACTTAATCTTTTATGTTAATTGCAATCAAAATAGCTAACTCAGTACTTCAAGTTAGGAGCAATTAACATGCATGAGTACTACAAACGTAAAACTTGATAGTTCTGCTTACTTAAAATTGGGAACATCATAACTCAAAAAAATTGATGTGAAGTGATTTTTGAGTTAGCTCAACTTATTCGGGTTTACAGTGCACAGATGTCCATAATTCTAACACTGAAATCAGGATTAGGCATAAAATAATGACATTCATGTGAAAAGCGGCTGAGAATTGAACAGATTGCTCAGAGGAAGAGAGGAATGTAAGGAAAATGCTACAAAAGGAAAATGAGGAACATGTGAGGAAAATGCTACAAAATCATATTTTGTGAGAAAGTATGATGTGCTAGAGCAAAACAGGCACTACTTTTGGAATCAGCATACCAAAATTAGTAGAAACAAGTATTGGATTTCATTCATCTTACATATAAAAAAGTATGATAAATGTCAAAGTACCACAGTAATACCATCACTGATCACCGTACTGTCAGTCTCTTCTAAGTTTGATGTCAAATCTTTCCTCACACTAATATATGACAATCAGTTCCTCTCAGCCACTCTTCAAAACGCAAGCAAACCCACACGTGAAGTGATTGGGCTGAGCGTTGGATGATTCTGCATATCACTGTAAATCAGAAAGTGCCGTATGACTAACAATATGCTGTCAAGTAAATCCAAAGTGCTGTATTTAGCGCGGTGAAAATGTCCCTCATCAGATGTGGCAGCTCTGTCCGGCCGCGATGACGGCGCCATTAATCGCTCAGACAGATTGAAGGGATTGTGGGATGTTGTCATCTATGTTTCTTTCTTTCTCTCCGATTTGTATTTCTCTCTCATCATCACTGCAGCTAAACTTAGACTCACAACAGGGGTTTTCTGCACCTTGTGCCTTCCTGTTAACCGCCGCACGTGTCCGTAATCGATGTGCCCTTTACTGCAAACTTTACTGTAACCCGTGGGTGACTTGAGGGGACATTTCTGAATGTCTTGAACCAGACAGCTACCAGAATGATTGTGGTTATAAATCACTTGTTTGACTGGAAGTTGAGTTTAAAATAAAAGGCTCATGGATTAGAATCAGTAGATGACATGTTGTTTTGTATTCCTGTTAGCTTGAGACACGGAAACTAATAATGCACATGAAAGACACACACAAACATCACAAAACATTTGATATGAAACCCAAAAATGTACTGAAGAAGCATGAAATGGCAACACACTTAACATCTTGTTCTTCTGAATAATGTGCCTCAAACACACAAAACATTAGTATTTTTAATGCTTTTGAAAAAAGTCTCTAATGCTCACCAAGGCTGCGTTTATTTGATCAAAAATACAGAAAAAACTGTACAATTGTGAAATATTATTACAATTTAAAATAATGGTTTTCTATTTTAATATACTTTAAAGTATAATTTATTTCTGTGATGCAAAGCTGAATTTTCAGCATCATTACTCCAGTCTTCAGTGTCACATGATCCTTCAGAAATCATTCTAATATGATGATTTGATACTCAGTTATTATCAATGTTGGAAACAGTTGTGTTGCTTAATATTTTTTTGGAACCTGTGATGCTTTTTTCAGGATTCATTGATGAACAAAAGGTTAAAAAGAACAGCATTTATTCAAAATAGAAATATTTTCTAACAATATAAGTCTTTACTAACACATCCTTGCTGAATAAAAGTATTAATTTCTTTCAAAAAAAGAAAGGAAAAAATTACTGACCCTAAACTTTTAAACAGATAGTGTATATTGTTACAAAAGATTACTATTTTTAAGAAATTCTGTTATTTTTTAACTTTTTATTCATCAAGGAGTATCAAATCAGCATATCAGAATGATTTCCGAAGGATCATGTGACACCGAAGACTGGAGTGATGATGCTGAAAATTCATCTTTGCATCACAAAAATAAATTATATTTTTATCAAAATATCAAAATAGAAAACCATTATTTTAAATTGTAATAATATTTCACAATATTACTGATTTTTCTGTATTTTTAATCAAATAAATGCAGGCTTGATGACCATAAGAGTCTTCTATTAAAAACATTAAAAATAGTGTCCAATGTGTTCAAACTTTTGACTGGTACTGTAAGTAGTGAATAAACCAGCAGAGGACGTTTAAAAACAAACAAACAGGACAAAATCTCCATTAAAGAGAAACTCAAAGCACCAGCTGCTACATGCAAATGTTCCCTAAACCGCAAGACCATTACTGCCGTTTGAATATTGGATATTATTACAATGCAAATTGCATAGGGCCAGAGATTAAGTTGCAATTATGGCCTGAAAAGCATCTAGACTGGTGGAATGAATCTATTTCAAGGCCGTCAACTGTAGGGATGTACTTAGTAATATTAAATATAGTATAAAATACTAGGTGGCTGCGTACTAAGTGTGTGTGTTTAAGTGATGGTGCCAAACATTTAACTCTTGCTCGGTAAGAGTGCGATAAATTAACTCGACCAGCAGGAGTATAAATGTCGACCTGCGGTGAAACTCAATACTTAAAGGAACCATTCAGCCAAACATGAAGATCCTCAGTGTTATTTTTACCATGAAACTTCCGAGGAACGTTCATGGTGCTTTTCCATAAAGCAACAGTTCATAGTGATCACGATCAGGCTGGAAACAATATTTTTAGTCTCTGTGTGTTTCATTGTATGGAAAAGAGCAGTAAATGATGAGTAAATGATAGTTTGTGGGTGAACTAGTCCTTGTCCAGTAACAGGCGTGTTTTTCTGTCTGTGAGTCATAAAACATAATCAAAACAAACTAATATAAAAGAGGGCGACCGTTTATAAACGAGACAAAAACGGATCCGACTCTGGCTGTCTTTCTCTTTGGAGTGATCGTTAGATTTCTCGTTATTCGCTCACAGATTCTGTCTCATTATGCAAATAGGGGGAATTGTTTTTCGCGTTGTGTGTGTGTGTGTGCGCGTGCGTGTGTTTAATTAGGATAACAGAAAAATGGACGGGGTGCTGCTGAAGAGAACACACACACACAGGTCATTAACAGGATCTACCAAATTTCTTCATTTTCTTCACAAAAATACAAGAATTTCAATAACATTCCTGGATGAACTGAACTGCAGTTTCGTCGAATTGAACTCATTTCTATAGCTGAATAAACCCCTACACACAGACTGCATTATTTCTGCAGGACGGTGATGCTTATCTGTGACATTTAGCTACTTAAAACTAATCTAAAGTGAACGAGTGATCTGACCGATGGCTTTTATTTTTTCTCTGCCGTTGCATCACAGCTCAAATCTCTAAAGCACACAATGTTCCCACAGGCCTTTACATCAAAAATAACTCTTGCTGGAAGCTGTCCAGTTAATAACTGTGTTTGTACAATCAACATATTGTTTTGGCCATGTGAAGATGAATGAGCTGTTTAAACGAGAGAGACAGACAGACAGAGAGAGACAGAGTGTTGTTGATCGGATGAGTAGGAATGAAAATAAGCTGCTGTGAATATTTGCAGATGTTATAATATAATTATGCTAGCAGATTTTTACATTTGCTGGAGAAAATATGAGTGCTGTTTAACCATGCAAGGGTTTTGTGATTGGCCGGGGCGTTTCTATGCAGTTGCTAAGGTGTTCACATTGGTTTTTACAGCATTCCTATGCATTTACTGGCTGATTCCGGGTGTTACTATATGGTTTCTATGGAGAGTAATAATGATGACTGACAAACACCACTGAAAAAAGAAATAAAAGGCATGATTTAAGTATGCAGTGAGTCTATAATCGCACGTGCATATTATCGTGCCTGGTTCAGCGTTTTTATCTGTGGCTGTCAAACTCACAGTCAGAGTGAAAACAACAGAGGCCAATCACGTTACTTTCATTTCAAATGCATTACTATACAACAGTCAGAACAGCCAATCAGAGGCGGGTTTCTCTTCTCACCCGCCAGTGCAGCTGTAAAGGTGATGCTGACTGGATCACATGACTCAAACTGAAAACACATTCTGACTGTCAATCATTCTTTTGCTTTTACATCACAGGGAGGCTAACAAAAATTCTTATGAGTAAAAACGTGCACAGAATTTAAATGCAGTGATGCCTACATGAAAGAAGAATCACAAACGAGATCTCTTTAACATCTCAGTTGTTTCTCACAGACAGCAAATAGATAAAATGACTTTTTCTTGGGGGAATAGATCTGCTATGCTGCTGCTGCTGCTATTGTGGCTGCTGTTGGTTATTGCTGCTGCTGCTGTATTTGTTTCCTTTTTATGTAAAGCACTTTGAATTACCATTGTGTATGTGCTATATAAATAAACTTGCCTTGCCTTGCCATTATTGCTGCTGCTGCGTTTTTTTGTTTGCTTGTTTTTTTGTTGCTAATGGTTATGCTGCTGCTATTGCTGCTGATTCTGTTGGTTATTGCTGCTGCTATTGCCGCTGATGCTGTTATTGCCGCTGCTGCTGTTTTGTTTTTGTTTTTTTGTTTTTTTGCTGCTAATGGTTATGCCGCTGATGCTGTTATTTCTGCTGCTTCTCTTATTATCGCTGATGCTGTTATTGCTGCTGGTTCTGTTGGTTATTGCTGCTGCTGCTATTATTGCCTCTGATGCTGTTATTGCTGCTGCTGCTGTTGTTTTTTCTGCTGCTTCTCTTATTGTTGCTGCTGTTGTTTTTTCTGCTGCTGTTGGTTATTGCTGCTGCTGCTTCTGTTATTGCTGCTGCTTCTGTTATTGCTACTGCTGCTATTTTTCTGCTACTGTTGATTATTGCTGCTGTTGCTGTTATTGTTGCTGCTGTTGGTTACTGTTTCTGCTGCTATTTCTGCTGCTGCTGTTATTGTTATTGCTGTTATTGCTGCTGTTATTTCTGCTGCTGCTGCTGTTGTTTTTTCTGCTACTGTTGGTTATTGCTGCTGCTGCTGTTGTTATTGCTGCTGCTGTTGTTATTGCTGCTGCTGCTATTTTTCTGCTGCTGTTGATTATTGCTGCTGTTGCTGTTATTGTTGCTGCTGTTGGTTACTGTTTCTGCTGCTATTTCTGCTGCTGCTGTTATTGTTATTGCTGTTGCTGCTGTTATTGCTGCTGTTATTTCTGCTGATGCTGCTGTTGTTTTTTCTGCTGCTGTTGGTTATTGCTGCTGCTGCTGTTGTTATTGCTGCTGCTGCTGTTTTTCTGCTGCTGTTGGTTATTGCTGCTGTTGCTGTTATTGTTGCTGCTGTTGGTTACTGTTTCTGCCGCTATTTCTGCTGCTGCTGTTATTGTTATTGCTGTTGCTGCTGTTATTTCTGCTGCTGCTGTTGTTTTTTCTGCTGCTGTTGGTTATTGCTGCTGCTGCTATTTTTCTGCTGTTGTTGGTTATTGCTGCTGTTGCTGTTATTGTTGCTGCTTTTGTTATTGCTGCTGTTGGTTACTGTTTCTGTTGCTATTGCTGCTATTTCTGCTGCTGCTGTTATTGTTATTGCTGCTGCTGCTGTTATTTCTGCTTCTGCAGAGCAAGTACGAAAATTGCTATTGCCAATACATACACAACACGCAGCTGTGAGTAAGTAAGACTTTTGTTATTTTTGCTGCTGCTGTTGTTTTTTCTGCTGCTGTTGTTTTTTTCTCCTGCTGTTGTTATTGCTGCTGTTGCTGTTATTGTTGCTGCTTTTGTTATTGCTGCTGCTGCTGTTATTATTCTACAATACAGCATACATGAATTACCCGTAGCAGAATTATACAGGTGGAGTTGAGGAAAGTGGAGGGTTTCTGAAAGCGTGCTGCAACTGCAAAAGCAAATGCTAACCAGTATTAGAAGGTTGAGCAGCAAGCTCATTGGCTACTAAAACAGCAGGAACCAATCAGCTGTGCCCTTTAGAGAATGATGTGATTACAAGCAGGTTGACTTAAGGACCTATCAACCTGCGCCATCTAGAGTTTCATTACAGAACTCTGTATTACACTCACATGTGTCTCCTCTAGAGTTTATCTCAGAAATGTTTCAAACTGTGCTCAGATATGCCAAGATATAGAAGTCTTAAAGATCTCAATATGAACTCAAACATTTCTCATCAAATGATCCAAGCTGCTCTCCACATTCATTTTAAAGAATTATTTGTCTCTCGTTAGGAAATCTTAGGATAAACATCTGAGATAAAGTTGATATTTCAATTAAATATAATAACTAAGATGTCCTGAGCTCTGAACAAGCAACATCTGAGCTATAAAATGTTCCTTTAATATTTGGACTGTAAGCTTGGCAACAGGTTTCTATCGCTGAACCAATGGCAACGGAGCGCCGTCAGGCTTCTCCGTTCCTCATCCTCTTTCTTTCCTGAGTATTTGGTGTTATGTCATCGTTCCATACACAGTAATGACAAAAAAAGAGGCCGCATTAAAATAATCTTCCGTTTGCAGGCCAGACAAAAGAAGGAAAGTGATTTCTTAACATGAAAGCAATCTACTTACAACCATCTGCTCGTCGTCTAAATCAAAAGTGCTGTTTCCAGAGAAAAGCCGTCCAAACACTCGCTGCCAAACACACATTTGAGACGTGATGTAGTTTGAAGAAGCCAAGTTGCAAAAACATTGTTCTCGCAAGTTAAGACAAACTCATTTGGATACTAACAGACAGACAACAGACCAGTGAAACTTATTATACTGAATTCAGTCCAAATCAGCACACGCTGTAAAAAATAATCATTTCAATTAGAAGCGAAAAGTGTTTTACAGTCTGTTGCCATGCAAGAAGTATTAAACTTCAGTATGTGTGTGTGTGTGCTCAAGACAAGAGTGTGCTGCTACTTTACTAAGTACATATGCGGGATTTTCACCTGCTGAACGATAAAACAGCTGGAAAATCCCAGATCACAGAAACACTTAGGCCTATAATTAAACATAGCAACCACATTCCATCATACTAAAAATCACTCCTCCTTAGCAACCACATAGCAATGCCCTAGCAACCACCAAGAACAGCAAAGTAATGCCCTACCAACCACCAAAACACTTTAGCAACCACAAAGCACCACACTAAAAATCACTCAGATTTCCTCAGCAACCATATAGCAACACCCTGGCAACCACCCAGAAAAGCCTAGCAACTGCAAAGCAATGCCCTAGCAACCATCAAAACACTTTAGCAACCACATAGCAACAAATACAAAAAAAAATCACTCAGATCTCCTTAGCAACCACATAGCAATGCCCTGGCAACCACCCAAAACACTTTACCTACTATATAGCAACACACTAAAAATCACTCAGATCTCCTTAGCCTAACAACCACAAAGACCCTCATAATCACCAAAACACTTTAGTAACCACATAGCAGAACACCAAAAATAACTCACACCTCCTTAGCAACACCCAGGCAACCACACAGAACAGCCTAACAATTGCAAATGCCCTAGTAACCACATAGCAGAACACCAAACATCACTCACACCTCCTTAGCAACGCCCTGGCAACCACACAGAACTGCCTAGCAACTGTGAATGCCCTATCAACCAACAAAACACTTTAGCAACGTCATAGCAGAACACCAAAAAAACTCACACCTCCTTAGCAACGCCCTGGCAACCACACAGAACAGCCAAATACCCTAGTAATCACCAAAACACTTTAGAAACCATATAGCTTAACACCAAAATTCACTCAGCCCTCTTTAGCAATGTTCTGGCAACCACACAGAACAGCCTAGCAATTGCGAATGCCCTAGCAACCACCAAAACCCTTTAGCAACCACATAGCAAAACACCAAAAATCACTCAGACCTCCTTAGAAACACCCTGGCAACCACACAGAACAGCCTACCAGCAACTGTGAATCCCTCAGCAACCAACAAAACCCTTTAGCAACCACATAGCAAAACACCAAAAATCACTCAGACCTCCTTAGAAACACCCTGGCAACCACACAGAACAGCCTACCAGCAACTACGAATCCCTCAGCAACCAACAAAACCCTTTAGCAACCACATAGCAGAACATCAAAAATCACTACATAGCAACGCCCTGGCAACCACACAGAACAGACAAGCAGTAAGTTTTACATTTTAAAAGTCTAGTTTGAGTTCAAATGCAAGAAAGGTGAAACTATCATGACTGAATTTGACAACTTCTGACTTTTCATTTGTCCTACAGCAGAAGAGATTATATTGAAAGCCTGTAAAGCAAAAAATAGGTGAAATATATTTCCATGCATGAATGTCTAATACCTTTCTAACATGTCAGACATTTATTGGTGTATCCAGGGCATTAGGTTGGCGACAGAGCTAGCGACAGTTTTAGCCCGTGAGTACGAGACCTTCTGATCCTGCCATGTGTGTGTGTGTGTGTGTGTGTGAGTGTGTGTGTAATGATCTCATGGGGTTTATTTTCCACAGCAGATGTCTCATGTTGAACAACACAGTAAATTGGCGTCCATGCTGACAGACAGATCAACATGTACTGAAAATATGAGAGACATGTAAACACACACTCAAACACACAAATACAAACATTACGATTTAATCTTAGGCAATTAAATAAGATTAAAACATAGGTTCAGATCAGGGCGAGTGTGCATACGCAGGTGTCATCCAATTAAATCTCATTTTAGCTCCTCATATTCCATAAAGTTAATGTCAAACCAACATTGGAAAGAAAAATCAAAACCGAGATCTCAGTTCTCTCCCAGACTAAACTGCATCTAAGACAAAATATATGAAACATGAGCTCTGAAAGAGAAACCTCAGTGGTTGCCAAAGTAAGGTTACGGTCATAAAAAGCTAAAATGTTTCATAAAAATGTCTTTTACCACCATATTCATAATAAGAGTTAATAATAAACTAAAACGCAGCAGGTTTGGGTTTAGCAGCCAAATAATGTTCGATATGTGTGCGAGTGTGTGGCGCCTGAGAATTAATTCTCTAAAAATAAACCTTAACAGTTTCATCAGGAATAATGTCGAATCTGGCAGGCGTGTGTTTACTTTATGAGTAATGCAATTACATAAACTAATACCAGCACATTTCACAGTGTCTTTCCACAGAGCGCTGATCTGAGGTCAGTTTCTACTCCAACACTGAAGATGCAGCTGCGACCGTATAGAAAAACACTGTGACTGACTGCAAATAAGTGACTTTTTAAATGTGCAATATCTCCGTATATGTTCAGCGGTGTGGGAGATCGTGTCTTCTGTATCTGCTGAAAAAGATGATTCATGTTATTATTCTGCCCTGCAGTCTTTTGCACCACAGCAAACTGTTTGTGTGATACTGAAAGTGCATGCTAAGATATTGTGGTCGGCACAAAATAGTCACTCTAACGGCATGAATTCAGGTCTGTCAAAGATGTGCAATAGATTATATTACAACAGCACTCAAGAGCTCTGTTAGAAAACTAGTGAGCTGCATTGCTGCCCGCGGCCTACACAGACAGCTGCCTACTAAGGCTGTATCATAACTGAAATGCAACCTCATAGTATATTTTATGTATGCAACCCCATATGTATATACACCCTGCCCGGCCAAGAAGTCGCTGTTTGGATTTAAATAGGCAAATGCCTATGACTGGATCATTATTGCAGTGCTTATTATGTTTCTAGCATGTTATGTTTGGCAACAGTTCATCTAACCCTAACTGATGGAGTGTGTAGCTTTTCATTTCTTAAACAACCATGTAGGAAGACACATCATTGCCATATTCCAGGATGACAATGTCAGGATTCACCAGGCTCAAACTGTAAAAGAATGGTTGGGAGGGAGCATGAAGAATCACTTTCATGAATTGGCACCTTAAATTCGTTGAAAGTCTTTGGGATGTGCTGGAGGAGACTTTATATGAGTGCTCACCTCTTGCATTGTCAATACAAGATCTTGACCAAAAATTTATGGATTTTTGATGGAAATAACATTTATTTCCATCAAAAATCCGTAAATTTTTGGTCAAGATCTTGTATTGTCAATGCAAGAGTCAAAAAGAGTGTGAAAAGCTAAACACTCCATCAATTAGGGTTAGAAGGACTGTTGCCAAACATATAACGTTTTGAACTCTAAGGCAACATTGCATGCATATATATATATATATATATATATATATATATATATATATATATATATGAGCATTATCAGGCTCGTAGTCATGCAATATAATTGTATATCAGCACGCTGTGATTGGCTGAATCAGATAAACAGCCATATCGCATGGCTACGAGTGTGATATTGCGATTATACAACAGTTCGACGGCACGAGTGTGTAAAAAAAATAAGAAATAACAACAGTGTCTTTAAAACCCTCTTTTGTGTGGAACTACTTCCTTCCTCCACGGATTCAAATCTCAAGTTGACCAAGGCTCCGTTATTAATTCTAAAACGTCACTTTAGAACTACTATTACCTGAGCATTACCTGTGCTAATATAACATTCATTCTTCAGGTCGATGTCCCTAATATTATATCCATTATAAAAATCATTTTGAATGTCCGCTGAGGAAAGCGATCTTCGTATTCGTGTAGGGAATTTTCCATAACATACAGCGCTAAAACAACGTCCTTTGTTTACAAAAGTCCCTTTCAATTTAAAAGTCTCTTGAGACTGACTCATTCAAGTTTGCCGCTATCTAATGGCGTATTAATGTAACTAATGGACCCTTTCTCAATACCAAATACAACATATTATTAATATAAAATAATATTTATTGAACAACAATATTTAAATGAACAACAATAGCCATTATAAATGAGAATAAGAAATAAACACAATTGTACAATTCAATCAAACGCACAAAAGCAGCGCTCTACAGGATGTAAGTTAAATATAGCATTAATATTAAATTATTAAATTTAACATTCGATTTACTTAGGAACAAGTAATAGATTAATAAGACCAAAGATTGCCTGTTTTATGTACCCAAAATGAATTATATCTCATGTTTAACCACTATAAAAGCCAGCGGCAAATTCCCGAAGCACTGGCCGAGATGAAGCTGTTCTCGGCGGGTACTCGAGCACTGAACGGCCGCTTTACAAATTGTAAAATAGACGATATGATTAAATAAGGGTCACATATTTAAGGTTTAAACAACTACTTTCTCGCCTAAAAAACTCAAATGGTGAAAAGGTATGAGTGCTGTTATCACTAGAATATCGCATATATATATATATATATATAACTAGGTTTTGGAACACATGCACAGATCTGCACAGTTATTAATGGCTTTGTGTTGTTTGAAGATGTGCTATACAGTACGTAAAAGCTCTACTGTGGTACCACTCCATGAATAGTCATTAACATACACTTAGAGAATGGCTTGTGTGTGTGTGTGTTTGTGGGTGGGTGGGTGTGTGTGTGTGTCAGCACACAATACACAGATTGTCTTTATCTGACTGGGTGATATGAGCACTGAAATAAGCCCTGGTAATGCCTGACATTCCATTCATCGGAGGAGACTCTCGTGAACATGCCTATTCTGTTAATCTGCAGGGAATGTTATGAAGAAACACACACACGGCCCATTAATGTGAAATGGCTGTAAATGATACAACATGCGTTGGTTTGTGTTACAGGTAACAAAACCCTGGCAGCTGCTCTCTGGTCTCGCATCAGTGGCTACACACAGCAAACACTGTGGATGTGTGCAGACCAATCACATCACAAAATCATGATACAAATGTTACATATATTCCTCAATCTATATAACAGGATCAAAACAGTACTTTGGATAAGTAACAAGGTAATACCATAGTATTCTTGGAAGCAATCTGAAACAGCATATAATATGGTAATAATCCCATGGTAGTACTTTGATATTGGGACCTGATACTAGATACTTAGATTAGAAACGTATTTACTGTACATAAAGTAACTAAAAAGTCACTATTGTAGGTGCTGTAACTAGTCACCATTTCTTCACTAGTTAAATTTAATTAGTCCTACATCCTATAAAAAATATATAATTTAAAATATTTTCAGATTTTATCCTTTAATTATATAATAACTGCATTATTAATTTACCAACAGGCATTTAAGGCAATTTAATAAAGAAGATTTGAAACGTTTCCTAAAGGTTTGCATGTGTTATACTGGCAGACGCATCTATATCGCTGTGAAATGTTTAGCCTTGAAGGAAAGTCAGAAAGGAAAGTGGTCTTGAATATCAGAATACAGGCAGCACTCTAATCTGGTTCAGGTCCATCTTGCTCCAGCGATAAGCTTTGCCAATATGGTATCCGTTTCTGCTTGTTTCCTTGGCCGGTTGCCCAGCGTCCATTGTTTTCCCTCCATATCCCACCCTGCACTCATTTACTGCTCCCTCCTTCCCTGTTTGTTCACCGCAGCAACCGTCCTGTGCCCTGATTGGCCGGGATATCTGGCAGCTCAATTAACCGGTAATGTAGTGTTTACCTTTCAAACCACTAAAGAGGAAGTCCTGATGGCAACACACATACAAACATATGTAATGGGTTTGTGTGTCACTTGGTGCAAAGGTGAATCTCACAAAAACATGTCCAGGTCACATCTTACTTCAAAATTAAAAGAAAGGAAGAAAAAAACTGAGAAAATGTTTGAAGAAAATTTTCAAAAAAAATTATATATGTAGGAAAACACATATAAAGAAAAATGAGAAATGTAGAAAAGAATGTAGAAAAGGGGTGTTTTGAAATATAATATACATTTTATATATAAGACAATTTAAAAAATATAATAAATATTTTAGAAATATATACATGTAAATATAGGATATATATATATATATATATATATTTAAAAAAATATATAAGATATAAGACCATTTAAAAAATGTAATAAATATTTAAAAAATATTTAGAAAAAAAAAAAATATATATATATATATATGCAAAATTTCAATATTTTTACATTTTCCCTATATATATATATATATAAAACACAATTTTGCAAGAAAAAGAAAAAATTAAGAAATTGTAAAGAAAAAAAAAACATTTTAAAAAATATAATATATAATCGCAAACACACACATATAAATCTTGTATTTTTTGCTTAATATATGTAGATTTAAGCAAAACAACAACAACATTGTATTATAGAAGTTTTTACTACAATGTGATTCATTGTCATGAATATTGAATATTTGGATATATGAAAAATTGGTCCTAAAACAAACTTACTTCAGGCAAATATGATTGTATTTATTTATTCATTTATTATTATTTTTATTATTTTGGGGTGAGGAATGACCTGGACGTGTTTCCGCACATGCATTCGTTTAGTGATGTCCCAAGTAGGTGTTGAACCACATGTCATTTATGAATATTTCTGATACAAATCAGTGAAAAGCCCCCGGGCTGATGTTTTATCCACACATGCCATATGCAAAGCTAGAAATTAAGTAAACAATGTACTAGAGGTGCACATGGTTTTTGAGAAGAGAGACTGACGGAGCTCAGAGTCTCATCCAGGCATCTTGTAGGAAAGAGAAAGCGAGCGTCCGGGAGCCGAGAGAGCGAGCGAGGGACTCCTTCATTCAGCGGTTGCCAGTTGTATAATGAGAGTGTCAGTGTTGGTTAGCGTGTCTGTCGACTGCTCGCTCTCTCCGGCTGTAGACAGCCCTCATTAGCCCAGTAATGGCATGCCGTAGGCCCTTTCACCACAGAAAGGTAAAGAGAGAGAGACACACACGGACGGCAGATTTTACAGTAAAATGAAGTCCTGCGGCAGGACGGGAGGAGAGAGAGACGATATAAAGGCCAGCGAGACAGATGTCTGTGGCGGTCCGCCCCGGGGGACGCCGTCGCTACAGTCTATTAGCACATAATAAGATCAGCGGCAACATGACAGAATTACACCCGCCTACAAATTAAAAACCAACAAACTGCTGTGTAAATGAATTAACAGCCGCGCACGATTGCATCTTTTAAGTGTTTACACAAATGACGTGATTACACCAGTTTGTCACATCGGTTACTGGTTCAGCGCTCGGTCAGAAGAGCTGACTGCGTCGGGTCAATGCGATTCCACCTCTAAACGAGCTGTTAATTAAGAGATTCATTCTTGGTTTGATGACGAATGCGGCGAAGACGGTTGGTTATAATTTAGCTAATTATTTACTTCTTCCCCTCAGATAAGGCACCTCTTATCGGTCGCTCTCGACTGTTTTTCACACAACACGACATCAACATTCAGCAGCGACGCTCTTTTCCCATTTCCAGACCCAAATGCCAGAGAAGTGCGGCACATTCAACCCCGATCGGCCCGCCAAGATACGGTTGAGATGGGATGATAAGAAGGGTCAATGAGGTCAGACTGCAACATACAGACACAACAGAGTGGAACAGAAAACAGACCTGCACTCATTCTGACGGATCTGAGCTATTCTACGATTTCTACACAAACATACGTGTGCATGAATACATGCTTTAATGTTAATGCATGTATCTTTTTATGTGTGTGTTTATGCATGCATGCAACTCTAACAAAAAAGTACTGTGGTACAGTGATGGTATCAGATGGTAATACTATGGTATTTTGAAATACACCATGGTGCATGTCCAAAATACCCTAGTAGTACCATGATGCATGTCCATAATACCATGGTACCATGCAAAAAAAAAAAAAAAATACTATCGTAGAACTATGGTGCATATTCAAAATACCCTGGTATTACCATGCCAAAAAATAATAGTCAGACCATGGAGCATGTCCAAAATACCATGCCATATATATATTTGTTGTATATTTACTATATATATATACACACACATATATAATATAGTAGTACTATGGTGCATATGGTGAAATATCCTAGTATTACCATGGTACTGTACTGTAGTAGTACTATGGTACTTGGCGCCAAGGTCATGGGTTCGATTCCCAGGGAAAGCAAGAACTGATAATCTAAATGTGGATCTTTAATGCAATGTAAGTCACTTTGGATAAAAGTGTCTGTCAAAATGCATAAATGTAAATCCATAAATGCATGTCCAAAATACCATGATAGTACCATGGTACAATGCCAAAAAAAAAAACTATAAAAAACTATAATAGTACCATTTTACTTTTTTGCACTTTTTTTTTTTTTTAAGTGAAATGCACACATGAACCAAAAAGTTCCACAGTTATGTCATGTTATTTCAGACATGTACTATGTTATTACTATAGTATTTTGGACATTGTGGTACTGTGATTTTTGGAAATACCTTGGAGTACCATAATAATAAATAATAATAATATTTTATGTAAAGCAGGTTTGAAACAACATGTATTGCGAAAAGCACTATGAACATATCGAATTGAATTGAATATTATAGTATTTTAAAGTTCATAGTATTATGGTAAATATTAAGGTGCTACAGTATTATACTATCATTGTACCACAGTACAGAGTACTCTTCTAAAGGATCATAAGGATTATTTCATGGTACTTTAACATAAATCATAGCAAAAAATGATATAATTTATTATGGTAAATGATCAAAAACATGATACTTTTTTAGTAATTGACATTTTTATGACCATATTCAGTGTTTTTTGGACATTTGGAGTATCGTATTAATTCTGTACATGTATTTTAGTACCATGGTAAATGTTAAAGTGCCTTAGAATTACCATGGTACCACAACAGTATATTCTGTAAGGTTGACACATGGCTAAAACCATTATTAAAGCTTTTTTGTAATTGACATTTTGATTAACATATCCATTTACCATGGTACCTTTATGGTAAGGTGCTTCACAGATCATGATTATTCCCATGTCATCTTAGTGGTAATACCGTGGTACTAGTTTGTGCAGGTTGTCAGTACGTGTGTGTTGGAGAGGAGAGAGTTAAACCTCTTATCTCGATGCACCAGAAGACATTCCACTATGAGGCCACAGTTTGCTAGTTTCCTGCCTTCTGCCCATTGCCCTATTTTTACCCCATCTTTACCCTCGTACCCTTCACAGCTTTTTCCTCCACACACACAAGCACTTCCTGCTATTCACACACAGCTACTGTGTTGTTTTAAAGGGTTATAACCTGTGCCAAAGCAACACCACCTTCACTGCGCCAGAGGAAATGTTGTGTATACGGAATGGCTTCGCATCGTGTTTTGAAATGACATATACATTTGATTTTGATGTATACAGTATCGTGTTCAGAGCATTCGCTACTGTAAACTAACCTGCCAAATGAACTTGCCCTTTGAAATGAAACGTCCCTTTACAACTCGCTTCTGGAGGACTTCTGAAAAACCTGAGAGCATCTAGGTCTTTTTATATGCCAGAAATGACATTTTCGTACCGAGTGACCAAACAAAACCAGATTAGTACAGCTTAGTATCAGTGCTGGACGAATAAAAAATAATATATTCACAATAATTTTGGCAATAAAAACAAACTAAGCAAGACTGAGACTACCACAATGATTCATTGCAGTGAATCATCACTTCAAAGTGAGTGAATCAACTGAGTTTAAACTCAGATTCAGTGATTCATTATTGAAATTACTATGATTATCGACTATTGATATACTAGCACATATAAATGGAAAACAGTGTGGAAAATGTGCTTTACTGTGTTTTTTGCCTCCATTAAACATTTTTAAATCTGGCTGTAAAGAAAACAATAATATATATATATATATATATATATATATATATATATATATATATATATATATATTGCTTACAAATGTTTTTTTTAAGTGTTATATGTGTGTATATATATATATATATATATATATATACACACACATTAAATTTACATTTTTTATGATATTGTCCAGCCTTAATGGTGTTTATATATATATATATATATATATATGTATATATATATATTTTTTTTTTTTCTGTATTTTCCTTCCATTAACCATTTTTAAATCTGACTGTAAAGAAAAAAATAACATTTTTAAGCAATATACATACACACATATGTATATGTGTATATATATATATTTGTACGATATTATCCAGCCCTAATGGAGTAATTTTACTGTAGTACAGTAATATTTTTAGAACACAACTAATATTCCTCCTCATTGACAGTTCTCTAAAATCACATTTCCGTCTCGACTCACTGAAGTGTGTCTGTGGCATTTTTGTGGGAACGAAAAGGAGAAGAGAGATGGTTAAGTGCTGTATGAATGTGAAATTAGCGGTGGCGGATCACTGGTCACAGTTCAGACTTACACATCATCTACACGAGTGAGAATGAAATGAAGGGAAACACTCGCTGTGGAGGCAAATATATTGAAGCGATCCTCAAACATCCCAGAAACTGGGAGAGAGAGACACAGAGATGAAATATTAGGACACAATTGGTCTCTCTATCTGAAATGTCTCCCTTACCATATGTTAATAAAGCTTCATATACCATGGTATGACCATCTGATGCCATCAGTTTACCATGTTAAAGCCACAGTGCTTTATTGCAGTCTCTCTCTCAGATCATCTTACAGTCTCTGTTCACAGCCAGACGACAGGTTACACACATACAGCAGGTCAAATCACAAACGCTGAAAGTCAATAGAAACACAAGATGATTTGAAATGTGAGTTAATCATGAATAACACTCTATACACCGGCGCTGGAGGAAATCACATTTGGGGAATTGAGAATTGAATCTATTTTTCACTGAAGGACAGAAAACACAAAGCAGAAGTTGTGAATCCGCTTCACCATTGATGACGAGTCGCTCGTGTTTGATCTGCTCATCAAAAGCACTTTCGAAGATCTCGAGGTCACGTCTTTGTGTCTAACCAATGTCCCTCGGGTCTGAATGCATGTCTTAAATGATATCACACGCTTTATTCACAGTAAACGGCATAAAAATTGATTTTTGTGCAGTATTATTTATATATTGTAATGTTTAGAAATAGCTTTTATTTTAATATTTTCAATTTTAGATTTTGTAATACGCTTTTGACATTTTTTATTTTTAATTTAGCTTTAATGAAGAAAAACTTTAAAGGTGAACTATATTCAGACAGGTTTCTCTGAACACGCCCCCTGTCTGTCATTGGTCAAGCACAAAACATAGCCCCGCCCCAGATGCACACCATTGGTTGAGTCAATGTTACTGTGTCAGACCTGCTAAAACAAACTCTGCATGGGAAATTACACACAATCACCTTTAATAATTTAAAAATACATTTTTTATTTAGTTATTTTTTTATAGATTTGTTTAATTTTTCAGACCCCGAGAACAGCTTCTCCTTCTGTTTACTCATTTAAGTGACGACTGCTCCTGAAGGTAATGCTGATCATTAAAAACGCTAAATATCATCCTTATTTTGGCCTGAGTTATATATGAGTTTATCTTGATGTGAATATGTGCATGCATGTGTGTGTTACTGTAATTATTTGGCCGTGTCTTTGCGAGAGAGCCACCTGGTGAGCTGTTATAGGGGAGAACAGTGGGGTCATTGTGTGTGTGTGCTGGGTGATACAGGCAGAGTGACCCATTTAGGGGCCAGTCAACACACACACACACACACACACACACACACACACAAGAGCCCACTATGTGTAAGACATCTGGAGGGCCTCAAACAGACGAGCATGACTACATACAACTGCCTGAAAAGATACACACACAGACAGACACTTAAACACACAAAGACAAGACAGACAAACACAAACACTCTCTTTCCCACAGTATATGTCACTTACACTTAAACATGGAACAGAAAAGATCCTACTAAAGGAAACATGAGTTTTGCAAGCTAGTCGAACCTGTGGAAATGAACTGCAATTAATTTGCATCGTTGCATGTCTTATTTATTATATTATGATGCATTTGTCATCGCTGCTTATCTCTGAACCTTTCATTCATAATCAATGCATCTCTTATAATATATGACAAATGCATAATTTTGTGCATATGAAGTTTTGGTAGTAAATATGCTAGTACACTCCAAAAATGGACTATATGGTCCATTGTCTCTCTTCTAAGACACTGGACCATATATGCAAATGCATATTTCATTTCTTGAAAAATGGACCCAAAGTACTGATGACTCATGTTGCATTTGCATATTGTAATCATAATACTTACTGCATATTGTGGCCCTAATAAGCCAGAAAAGACCCTGAGGAGATGCATTTACAGAGACAGACATCACATTCCTCAATCTCTGCTCTTAAAATCACCCTGTACTCCTCAAACACATTTCTCAGAAAGTACAAGGCATGTAGCAAACAAAAACATTATAGGTTTTCTCTGTATATGCTCCTCACATGTACTATTTACAATATATATATATATATATATATATATATAGTATAGTACTATAAATAACTGTAAAAAAAAAACGAAACAAATTTACACAGTAAAATACCGTTTTCCATTGAAACAGTAATATACCATAAAACAATGGATTCTGGGTAATATTTGTCATTTTAAGAAAAGAGGCCTAAAGGTTGCTTTCTCAAAAATGACTAATAATATTACCCAGAATGCATTGTAATATACAGAATGCAATATACGATAAAAACAATGGATTCTGGGTAATATTTGTCATTTTTGAGAAAGTAGCCTATAGGTTACTTTCTCGAAAAATAACAAATAATATTACCCAGAATGCATTGTTTTTGCAGTATATTACTGTTTCAATGGAAAAACTGTATTTTACTGTGTAAATTTGAAATTTGTTTTGTTTTTTTACAGTTATATATATATATATATATATATATATATATATATATATATATAGTGCTGTCAAATGATTAATCGTGATTAATTGCATCCAAAATAAAAGTTTGTGTTTACATAATGTGTGTACTGTGTATATTTATGTATTTAAAAATACACACATATAATGTATTTATTTAAGAAATATTTACATATGCATGTATATTTATATACTATATTTATACATAATTTATATTATATGTAAATTTAAGTATCTTATATATGAATATATTTTTGTTAGATATATACATGTGTGTTTGTGTGTGTGTATGTATATACATACACAGTATACACACATATTATGTAAACAAACTTTTATTTTGGATTTTTGACAGCACTATATATATAAATAGTAAATATATAGAGAGTAATATTAGCAACGATGTGCAGATACGCGTAATACAATGTGTTTTTGGTCACTGCCAGTCATGGCAGATTGTGAGTTTCTGCAGGTCACAGTGAAGGACGCAGACTGATGAACAGATTGTGTATTGTGTAAGCCAGTGTAATCAAGGCATCATATCAGACTGCATATCAAATTACAGTAACGCTGAAATGCATCCGGGGCTGCTGGAGACACTCCTCGCTATAAGTTGTAAAACATGTGTTGTTCATTAAAGTGAGCTCCCACTCAAGTTTAGAAACATTTAAACCTGATGCACATTGATCAAAAACAACATCTAACATGTCACTGAACACCCTGCTGTGCAGTCCAGATATGTTTAGTCTGTAGACGGCGACTCACAATTGTTTACCTATCGAGAGAATAGAACAAAGACGGACTTTGGGTTAAACAAACAACGTGGAAAGTTCAAGGTCGTGACCCGCACACATCTCGTGGATCAGAGGTAGCGCTGTCACTTTGTTGTGACTGGTCTGCCCGAAAAACTCCAAACATTTAAACTTCAAAGTGGGTTAAAACCAAGACATGTCGCTGGCATCTTGCTTTAGTTTCCCCCAGGAATGTAATCGGATTCAGTCCGGCAAAATAAATCAAATTTGCGGCTGCCGAAGCGGGTGGCTCGTTTTGGGTTCTGTATAATTAATTGACTTAATAAAACAAAACGTGTAAATTCACTAAACGATTTAGCCTGAATTATCACCGCTAATCACAGAGGATTACTAAAATTACTCATTGCATTTGCAACGACTGCCAGCGCTGTTGTGTTTCGCTGCAAATTCAAGGCAAAGTCCCAGTAGTACGAGTCAGATTTGAAGTTGCTGTTCATGCAGTGCAGTCGGGATTTGCCTCTGGATATACTGTAATACTAAATGATATCATGGCCTCTGGATATAAACAACTGAGCTCAAGCGCTTACGGTGTGTGCGTCTGAAAACAGACGCTCATCTTAGAAGGTGACATACAACAATATTTGTTCTGCTTTTAGCCTCTTATTTAAGTGTGCAAGTGTCATTCTAAACATCTAATGTGTCCTAACATACTTTTTCTGCAGATATTAGTATGCATATTCTGTATGCATTTCCATAAATGTGCAGTAAACTGCCAGAATGCAATGCAAACAGGAAGTGATGTTAACTGTGCATTTAACATCTCTCTAATAATAACTTCCAAAAGTAGATCTTTTTACACAAAATTGCATAAAAATGCAAAATACTGCTTTTATTTCAGGGATCCATGCATATGCATGTAACTGCATGCCATTTGCTACATGCATCACACGCAATATAATGTGGTCGTGTGATAATTTTGCATACTACTGCTGAAATGCAGCTACTTTACTCAGTTCCAAACCCAGCCAATGCCTCTACAGGTGGCAGCAGTTGTATGTCTTAATAAAGGCTAATCTTAGCAACAGAAAAAAATGGAGTGAAACAGAAAGAAAGAAAGAGGGCAGAGGTCGACGTTCTATTAAGTCTAATTTCACCACCACCAGCGTCTACCCTACACGCTAGACTTTCACTCAGGCTCGTAAATGTCTCGCTGCAGACCGGCCATATTTAGACAGGTTTTACACAAAGCTTTCTTCCTCCCACCACGAGGCCTTCGAAAGAACAAGAGACGCCTGCCGAGTAGAATGAGCGTCGCTGAGTTAAAAAACATTAATACTTTAACTTTGCTTTCATAACAGTTTTCTGCACTGATACAACCATGTTTTTTCTTGGCTGTACCTCATTTATCTCAGTTCATGGGTAATATATCATCATCGATATTTTTTATTTCATATAAAAAATAATAATAATTATACATAATATTACATGTTAACTGAAAAAGGTTGTCTTTTTTACCTACCCTTTTTTCACTATTAAAATGAATATATATGTATGTGTGTGTGTGTGTGTGTGTGCATTAAAATCATGTAAAAATTGTATGCAATAATATATAAGAAATTTTAGTTGCATTAAAAAACAAAACTTTTATGTAATTGTATGTAAATAATATACAGTATAGGATCAATTTAACTTGCATTAAAAGTTGCAAATTTAAGCTGCATTAAAAGTTGTATTAAGTTGCATGTAAGAATTGTATGCAATTGTATGTAAAAATGTAAATACTGTAATATATAGGATCAATTTTGGTTGCATAAAAAAACTGTATGTAAGTATATGTAAAAATGTAAATATTATATAGGATCAATTTAAGTTGCATTAAGAACCGTTTAAAATTGTATCTAAAAATATAAATAATATATAAGATACATTTTAGTTGAATTAAAAAACATGTAAAAAGTGTATGTAATTGTGTATTAAAATATAAGAAATATATAGGATCAATTTAACTCGCATTAAAAATAATGTAAAATATGTGAAAATGTAAATAAGATAAATTTAAGGTGCATTAAAAATCATGTAAAAAATTGTATGTAAAAGTTGAAATAAAAATCAGAAATGTAAATTTACTATAAGAGAATGTCATATGTATAATTTATAGTTTTACACATTGGCAAATAGATTTTTTAAGCATAAACCTCACAAAAACTTTTAAGTTGCACACTTAAAACAAGAAAAATCTCATTTTTAATGTCAATTTCTCAGAATAAGAGTAAAATACTGTAGAAATTGAGCTAATGTAAAAGATATTGCAAGATATTAGAGCAACATTACGATTACGATTCAACCATGAACAACGCAGAACATTTCTCAGGTTCTACTAATCAAAACAGGAACTGCTCCTATAAACCATAATGGCATGTTTTACTTTAATGCACTTTCCCATGAATATCTCCATTTCTGACTATGAACGACACGTAGAGATGCTCTTAATGAGATGTATGATGAGGGGAATACAGATATTGTCTGTAAATCAAGGTCACAGAAGTAATCTGTGGAGTTTGAGTGTGATTTACTGGAGATGTGAGCTTATGATGACCGCAGTGGCTGTTTGAAGGGTTTTGAGCACCAGCTGTTACTCTTCTAATCCCACATTCTCTCTATCTGTTCTCCGCTCCGTCATGACTGCTGTCTCCGCTTTTCTTTTTTTACTTTATTGCATTTTGCATGTCCTTATCTCACTCCATCTGTCCATTCTCACATCCATGCCACTGTCTCTCGTTTCACTGCTTTATGAACTCATACCTGTATGATATTCTACTGTGGAACACAAAAGGAGATGTTTAGCGCAATGTTCATGTTTGTCTTACAATGAAAGAAGACAGTGATATTTTGTCATACGAAAGCATCATAACAGCAGTCCATACGACTCATGCTCTATATGTTTAATCTTCTGAAGTCACACGACAGCACTGACTGATGAACAGACCACAAGGTGTGAGTCACTAAACAATCTCATCAGATTTCAAATCACTTCTTAATCTCATTTTCACTTACAAATAACAAACTTTGAGTGATCGGTTCTTGAATTTATGAAACAAATAGCATAATTTTTTATTTATTTATTTTTATATATTTTGTATTTAGCTGTTTAAACAGTAAAATTTTATATTATTTAAATTTTTACATACAATTCATGATTTTTAATGCAACTTAAATTTATCTTATATATTATTTGCATTTTTACATACACTTACATACGTGTTTTACGCTATTTTCAATGCAAATTAAATATATTATTTACATTTTTACATACAATTATTACATGTTTTACATGAGTTTTTAATGCAAGATAAATGGATCATATATATTATTTACATTTTACATGCAATTTTCACATGTTTGGGATTATTTTTAAATGCAAGTTAAATTGATCCTATATATTATTTACATAAAAACATTTTTGTAATGAAACCAAAATTTATCTTATATATTATTTGCATTTTTACGTACAATTTTTCCATGCAACTTAATACAACTTTTAAACTGATCCTGTATATATCATTTACATTTTTACAAATAATTTTACACGATTTTTTAACCCAACTTACATTTATCCTACATATTATTTACATTTTTACAAAGAATTTTACACGATTTTCAATGCAACTTAGATTTATCCTATATATTATTTGCATTTTTACATACAATTTTTCCATGCAACTTAATACAACTTTTAAATTGATCCTGTATATATCATTTACATTTTTACAAATAATTTTACACGATTTTTTAACCCAACTTAGATTTATCCTATATATTATTTACATTTTTACAAACAATTTTACACGATTTTTAATGCAACTTACATTTATCCTATATATTATTTACATTTTTACATAAAATTGCATATCATTTTTACATGCAACTTAATATAATTTTTAATGCAAATTAAATTTGCAACTTTCAACACAACTTAAATGTGTCCGTTTCTCTCACAAAGCATCACTTGACTGCAGAAGACATGCGCTACACAGGTCACATGAACTACTGCTATAATGCTCCTCAGCTTTCATTGCACAAGAGCAGCGTGAACATTTGGCTAAACATCTCCTTTTGTGTTCTACAGACGAGAGAAAGTCATACGGGTTTGGAACGACACAAGGGCGAGTAAATGATGACAGAACCTTGATTTGTGTGTGAACTCTCTCTTTAACACTGATATTATTATGTGTTCTTTGTGTGTGTTTGCGGTACATGAAAGCTCTACCCCACGCATGCCCTCTGGGCTCTGGCATACATCCACTGTACTCCCTCAGCCTCTTTCTTCTCCTTCTCTCCATCTAAGCTTAAGCACACAGCATCCACATAGTGTCGTTCTCCGGGTGAAAGACGGCAGCTTTTCAGACACTTTTGATGCCTGATTTACCACGGTATTCCACACTAAAAGACTTCATATACAAAAACAGAGAAAGCAACATCATAAAACACGCCATACACCGTGGCCTATCTGTAAAACAGACACTCGGGGACGGGTTATCTGTGCTTGTCGAATGCTTTACACAAAACACACTAGTATGGTAACACTAGCTGGTGTGGAAATCAGTGCCAGCCATCTCATTTGAATCACTGTGTCTATTGTACGCAAACACTGACTGTCTTTTGCATGTATTTAAAGTGTTCAACATCATATAACATGGAGACTATACTGTTAGTACAAGCAAAACATCAGTGCATTCAAATCACTGAATAAATATCCATCTTAGCAACAGCAACCGGCCAAAACACAGTGACTTTTGCACATTCAAACACCACTTATATTTTGCTCAGGAAATGCATGAAACTAGTTGATTTAACAAACATGCATGCACACTTGAGTCAAAAGGTTTTGGTAATCTAGGATTATAATCTGCATAATTTTGCATCTTTTTCTGCACATTTTTATTCAGCCAGCCAGAGACTGAATTTGGCCTGAAATGGTTCTGAAAAAGCCTGAGCTGATTTGACAGGACAAGTACACAGGAAAGCTATTACTGCGGCTGGTGTGAAGAGAATAGACTCCACGGCTACATTTGCAGATGTTTTTTTTTCTTCAATGATTTCCTCTTGCTCTCTTCTCGTGTTAATTTCACCTCGAGCAGCACGAGACTCGATCTCACAGCTTTTCAAGCTGCAGCACTGTTTGCACCCTCAGTATTTCTTTAAGGATGTGAGCTCACGCCACTGCGGCCATACTGGACGAACGATCTGAGGCCATGGCGAGGTGAAGTTAAGTCATATTTAGGAAAGCGTAGAGAGCCACTGCATGTGATTATACATTAACCACTATACTAACATGATCTCATTCATATTTGGGCAGTAGGTGTTTGTATGCATGGTCCACATGATCATTTTTGTATTTGAATAGACACTTTTAAAGACCCCTGTGGTGAAGATCAAGTTTTTAATGTTGTTTATATGTCTATGTGGTGTTTTTAATAATCTTTAAGACAAACAATGTGCAAATTCATCAGTCAACACCATTGCTGAGTATTTTCTCAAAAACCCCGCCCCTGTTTCCTACC
Organism: Hypophthalmichthys molitrix; assembly: GCA_037950675.1. Taxonomy (NCBI): domain Eukaryota; kingdom Metazoa; phylum Chordata; class Actinopteri; order Cypriniformes; family Xenocyprididae; genus Hypophthalmichthys; species Hypophthalmichthys molitrix. The sequence continues at coordinate 32,083,477 of CM075497.1, forward strand.
ATTACAAACATGTGACCAACCCTGCCAGCAAGAGGGCGGGGCTTTTCTCCTCTTCTTCTTATGAATTAGTTTCTGGTTCAAAGGTTTATGACTGAATTAAATCACTTGCCACATTGTGTAGCGTTTACTATGGTTGAGCAAGTGGATCAGGTAATCCGAGCTGGTGTGATTGAGTGGAGGCGGAGACTAATTTGCATATTCATGAATCTGCGTATACTAAATGAAGCAACGGTGTTGAGTTACATTCAAGGTATTTTAAGGCATGAAGAAATTATTTTCACTGGAAGAAACATTTAATTATGTCATTTTGTATATCAAGGATGTTTTAAAGGATAAAATTTATCTTATATATTAATTACATACATGTTTTACGTTATTTTCAATGCAAATTAAATTGATCCTATCTATCATTTACATTTTTACATACAATTTTTGCATGTTTTCCTTTTCCTTTTCCTTTTTTAATGCAAGAAAAATTCATCCGATATATTATTTACATTTCACATGCATTTTTTTTTTGACATATTTTACATTATTTTTAATGCAAGTTTAATTGATCCTATATATTACTTACATTTTTGCATACACTTTTTACATGTTTTTAATTCATCTTATATATGATTTATATTTTCAATAAATATAATGCAACTTAAATTTATTCTATATGTTATTTACATTTTTATATAAAATTGCATACAATTGCAAAAATCATTTAAATATGTCATTTTGATTATCAAAGATGTTTTAAAGGATAAAGCGATTGACTGCAGGGGAACTTTAACCTATATCAATGTACAGACAACACCTAAAATATAAACTTTTAAGTATAAACAACTTTAAGAATTACAAATCCATGCAACTCATCAGTAAATGACGCAACTTTGTCAGAGAAAAACCTTTTAGCGATAAATTAAATCCAGATGTGACTTGTAATAAAGTCATTTACACTATGAATTTAATTATCTTCAAAGCTGAAACATAAGTGAAACATTGCCATTGTTGGCACCTATATGTGCCATATAATACCTATTAATATTAATGAGATGATGTAGGCATTAAAAGCTGGAACAAACCAAGTTCTCTCAGACTCGAGGGGGGTCACAGAAACAAAGCATCAGTATTTCACAGCGAAGCGCTTCAGGAGGAGCTCAGGAGCGAGTGGGCCGCTCCGGCCTCTTAAAATTCCTGAGGTCTATCTGAAAACAGAGATACGGCCGTCGTGTTCTTGTTTTTAGAACAAGGCCTCTGTTTTTCCCTGACTTGGCTCTTTCCATTCACTGGTGGTATGGAGGGCCTCTGGAGTCTCTAAAAAGGGTCTGTGTTTATTTGCACATGTCTGTCATACGATTTTCTCATGTTAAGATGAGGCATTTGCACTAATGCTACGATTTGACCCTGGAGAGCCACACCGGAGCGCTTGTTTTTAGCAAAATAATCAGGCAAAAAAATTATATTTACCCGAGTTGTGAGTTTTCAGTCTTGACTGAAATTGATAAGATGAAAAAATGTGAATTCTGCAGAATGTTTAAATGCAAATAATTAAAAAACAACTAACTTTATAACTATGCATTCCTGTAGCTCAAACTGTAGAGCGTGGCACCAGCAACACCAAGGTCATGGGTTCGATTCCTAGGGAATGCATGAAAGCATCTGCCAAATGCATAAATATAAATGATACATAGTTAGGACAACAAAATAAATCATTTTATCCCGTATATTTTGGTCCAAGATCATGCAAAACTATGCAAGGTAAAAAAGCCTCAAGCTATATTAAATGCAAGGATAAACATGCCAGGGAATGCATGAACTGATAAAGTGTATATCAAGTCAAAGTCATCATTTTGTGCAATGCATTATTGGCTACTAAGTGCATGCAAACATAATTCACAATCTTCCTACTCATGTCATGTTAAGCACATATTTGCTTACTTTTGTACAATAAACAATTCTGGTCGTCACTTGTACAGTCTGAGTCACCAAGCAAAACTGCAGTAGGAAACTCTGGTTTAAAGCATCACTATAAATAACCGTTTTTTTTGCTTAAACTCCGCAAGCTTCATAGTTTCCAGCAAAAATCTGGCACTGGGAAAGGCAGAGCCTCATTAAGAGTTTATAACCCGACCACAATATCAATAGCGTGGATAAAAAAGGGACAGAAAGATTACAGTAAGACCCAGCTTACAGCGGCGAGCGGCGAGTGCCTTTGAAATGTCAAGAGGAAGGAGGAGGTGAACCCATCACGAAACTCATTTAAACACTCATACCTGGAACGCCACAAGACAAATATTCTGCTGCACTTTCGCCCTGCAGGTATATTTAAAACATAAACGCTGTATACGTCTCTCCCTGTCTGTGAAATGGAAGTGCGCAGATTTCCACACGCGAGCTTAGTCAGGCAAAAATATCCCGAAAACAGGAGCCGTTTCGATAATCTGTGACTTTACGCGGCGTCTCACGCCTCCCCCTCTGTTTCCTAATCTCGACCGACAGCAGGCGAACAAATTAGGAGCTTTCAAAAAGAATGCCTGCAAAAAATAATTAAGAAAATATTTTTAAACAAAGTTGGTCGCAAGAATCAAAAAAACACGTCTGGTTGGTCCAAACTGAAGCGTCGTCTGGCTTTGCTGATTAGCTGTCTTTAAAAACTTAATTATGAAAGCGTTAAGAGATGCTGCCAAAAGCCGCCTGACGAGGAGGACCCGGTTGAGACCAGCTGTGAGCGGCAGCAATGGCACTTACAGTATAATTTGAAGTTTACTCTCCGCCGTAACCGCGTCTGGAAAAACAAACAGTTTATCTCGTTCTCACCACGGGTCAGAGGTTCAGGAAAGCGCTGCACTGTAAAATGGCTGCAAAACTCGTAGGGGGTTTTTAAGTTCCTGCGGTTTCAAATAATTGCAAACATGCTGCCAACAGAGACTGCACTTACAGTAACTAGTGGCTCAGGCTAACTAGCAGCCCTGTAGTTCAGTGTTTGGGTGAGATGTCATCAGTTCAAAGATGAAATTGCAAACCTGCAGTTATTCTATCTTAAGCGCACTAGACATGCATCCCTCCAGATCTGCAGCCAATTAGAACTACTAAACGATTACAAATCAAACACACACTGACTGTGTTTACTAGTCATGGGTTTACCAGCCCGAGGCTCTTTATCCTGAGGCAGGCGTTCCAGCCCGAAACCATACGGCCCACCGGAGAGAGAATCACAAAGCAACATCTCAGTTGTTTGAATGCAAGAATGCAATCTTCTTTTGCTTTTTTCTTTTGCTAAATAATGTGTTGGCTCAACAGTTTGCATCAATTTTTTGAGTTATGACAACTTTAAGTGAATTTACGTTCAACCAACAAGCTACATTGAGTTAGAGGAACTTGTAGCATAAACAGATTTTTAAGTCGCTCCAACTACCAGAGCTGTAGCCCTGGAACCAGTTAATCTTATCTATTTCAGTTCAAATCAACAGCTATCATTGCACATGCTAACATAACTTATTTAACATGTATATTTAATGAACAAATAAGTAATGGACAAATACTTGTCACTGGCATTAGCGCAGTCATTGCTTATAGAGTGTGTTATTCTTCATGTTTCTACTCTTCAGCACAAACTTCAACATTACAGAAACTATTTTAAATGTCAAACATAACAGCATTAAACACTAACAGGTCTTTTCCCTTCACTAAAAATGAATAAATTAATGCTTAATTTCAACATTTAAAGCAGGGGTGTCAAACATACGGCCCGCGGGATAATTTGAACTATAATAAAAATTTAAAAAAATAGAGATGCACTAGTCTTTTTTTTTTTTTAACTTTTTTTTTTGGTTTATTTTGGTCAATCTTTATTCCGGCTTTGCAAACAAAGTGCTTTGTAATAATTTCCCAAAATTCATTCAGAACAGACGCGCCAGCAGAGAAAATACTGCACCATGCACAAGCTCACTGTTCGCGAAAAATAGGAAGAATAGTATAAATATTAAATTAGGGTTGATATGAATGTTTCTCTGAAGGAAACTGTGTTCAGAAAAGTTTTGATGGCTTATCCTCTTATCTCCGTATAAAGTAGTAGCATATTTATAAACGCAGCACTGCTTTGTGTATAGCTGTAACCATGGAAACGCTATATCACTGCTGCTCCATAAGCGCCACCTACTGTCAGAGAGTGAATTTGCATTTTTATTCAGTCCGTCTGCTGATTTTGTTTTGTGCAGGTGTCTTATGTAGCATCATTTCACAAAGCTAAAGTCAGACCCTGCTGTTTTTGCTGTTAAAAACAACTGCTCATGCTCATGCGCATAACATCTTTGTTGGGATTGTGATAAAAATGCAGTGTTTACACATATTTTTTGAACAAATAAATTTGCTTTAAAAAAAATCTGCAACCAGTATCAGAATCGGCCAGTTTGCTTCTAAAAAAATTGGAATTGGCAAAGAAAAATCTAAATAGGTGCATCACTAAAAAAAAATATTTAAAAAAGCATTATTTTAAAAATCTAACAGTTTTTCGCAGTAAAAACAAATGCAGTTTTAAGGAACAGTGTACTAGTTTTCTTGCAAATTAATTTGTTGTTTATATGGTTAATATTAATGCAAATATCAGTGAATTAAGGTTTTTTTTTTTTTTTTTTTTTTAATTTTAATTTTTTTCCAATCCGGCCCTCAACCTAAAATGAGTTAGACACCCCTGATTTAAAGCAGAAATCCACTGCCTAATTTCTGAAGTTATCAAGACAATTTCATTAAGTTACTACAACCTAATTTTTAAGTTGATGTAATGATCAACATTATTATGTCAACAGAACTCTACAAAATAATGTTTGCAACTTAAAAGGTTTAATTAAATCAATACATTAGAATTTTTAAGTAACAACCATGCATTTATTTAAGTTGTGGTAACAGGTCCCCTGAATTACTTTTTAGAGATCTCAAAAATGTCACATTTATTTCTATAGCATACAGTGCAGATTGTTGAAAGAGCTTCACAGAAATAAATATGTGGCAAAATAATGAAATTACTTCAGTTTTATCTCTAAAGCGGCTCTACAGAAGACATTAATCATTATTCAGCTCAATTTAGTGCTATTGCCAAGATAAAATTCAACATAAATTCAAATATTTCTCATCAAATTCAGCGATATACTCTTACTGCACGGCAACTATTTTCTCATTTATTTATTTGCATTATTTCTCTAATTTCAGGTGAAATGAAAAGATCAGATAAGATCAGAAATGATCAGATAAGAGGGGAAAAAAATATTTCAGTGCTTTTTTTTGCATTTCCTCGCAAAGAACTCAAATAATCTGCGAGAGAGTGCAAAGCACTGACAAATAATTTTTCCTCCCATCTCATATGTCCCTTTAGGGCCTCCGTAAGTAAGAACTCATTAACCACTTTAACATCTCATTTTTGTTTTTCTGAGAAATTAGGTTTTAGAGTTTAAGATCTCTTGCACAATATTTGCCATGATAAAGAGAACAATCAAACTCAAAATTGATTAAAATACTTCTCATCAAAGACCTGCATTCATTTTAAAGCTCTATAATCTTATTGCATGACAACAGTTTTTTAGTTGCACTATTCCTCTAATTTCAGGAGACAAATATGTGAAAAACTCCATTGAGCTTCACAAAACAAACCTCTAACATCTCAGAAATGAGATTAGATGGAGAGCAAATTGAGGCTTCTTTTGCTTAAAGTTTCAGATCTCAACAATGTCTCAGATATTGCTCACCGAGATTAAGTGTGCAATGCTGCGATCACTTTCACAAAGATCTACACTAATTTCAGGAGAAATATCTGAAACGTATGCAAAAACTCCTGAGCTGTGAAAGAGCAAACGCTGAGCAATAAACACACAACAAATCCAGTTCCTGTTTGTTCCTAATTCAATTTATTCCCTTATTAAATCTTTATAATCCATAATGTATGCATTTCCAGCGGGGTTTCTCTGGCTCAGACCTTTCCTAAATGCTTCCTACCTTCCTGTGAATGAGTGAAACGATACCAAATTGCTTTTCCAACATGCGGTCGGCTTGATAAAGACAGCCGTCAGTTCCTCTGCCATACTTTCTTTATGGTCTATGTGATTACGAACTGCAACCCACACTCTCTTCCAATCTGTCACGCAGCTGAGAGAGAGAGAGAGAGACGGGCCAGATTCCAGTGTCTTTGTGTCAAAGATTAGGAGCTGGAATGGAGAACTCACTGTTTGCTCTGGGATCGTACATTATCCCAACTACAACAACACAAAACATTCCTCATCAGTTCACGCACCGGCACACATCCCGCAGGATCATTTCATGCCTGCTCAGAGCTCATATTTTTGACTTCGTCTCAGAAGTTTCTCCTAAAATAACTACAAAATAATCACAAATGGCTTAATATCCATTGAAACAATTTTCACTCAGAGATTTTAAGCAAAACTACAAATAAACAAATTGAATTAAACATGAAATTAGTATTTGCACTCCAATAACCTTTATTTATACCTTCTAAAAAATCATTTTTTTTACAGTGCAGCATGAGTATAGATCTATAAAATGAATTCGGAGGGCAGCTCAGGTCACATGATGAGAAATAATTGAGCTCATACTGAGATCGATGACTTTTAATTGCAGACAAATCTGTGCACACTTTGAAACACTCTTCTGAAACTCTGAAGGAGACAAAATGTGTTTCACCTGTAATTTAATGCATTTCAGATGATTCAAACAGGATATTTAACAAGAATTGATTGGATCGGGAAAAGTGGGCGTTACATACCAGAAATGAGTCATGTGATTTGAGGGGCGGGACTTGTGACATCAGCTAAAAATTAACATGGTTTTGGAGATTTGGCACATTTCATTGAAGAAATTCTGCATAAATGTGCAAAATAAAACCAAAAACAAGTATTAAATAAACAGAGGCCATTTTAATTTCATGTAGAATTTAAAGGGACATTTCACCCAAATCTAAAAATTCTTACATTTATATCATGTATATATATAAATATGATATAAATATATGTATGTATACATTTATATATATGTATGTATGTAAATTATATACGTAGTATATTATATATATTATCACACACACACACGTACTGTATATATGTATATACATACATACAGAAATGTATACATACATATTTTTATATCATATATAAATATATATATGTACACATTTATATATGTATTTATATATATAATATAAATAAATATATTTATTAATTATATATATATGATATAAAATTATAAATATACAAAATGTATTATATAATAAATAAATATATAAATAAATAATGAATAGAGTCCATTTTAATTTCATGCTGAATTTTGAGGGACATTTCACCTAAAAATTTTAATTCTGTCATCATTCACTCGTTCTAAACCCATACAATATAAAAAGAAGATATTCAGAGAAATATCTAGGTGTTTTTGTTGTTGTTGTTGTTGTTTTGTCCATACTATGGAAGTCAATGCGCTCCAATGTGGTTGGGTCCCAAAGTCCTTCAAAATATCTTTTGTGTTCTGCAGAAGAAAGAAAGTCATACGAGTTTGGAATGACATGAGGGGGAGTAAATGATGAATGATGGGGTGAATTATCCCTTTAACCAAGTCTCCGCTTGCTCTCAATTGAATCGAATGGCTTAGTAGGAAAAACAATTATTAAAAGTCTCATTTGTGGGGTTTTTTCAAGCACAGTTTACAGGCCTTGAAGCCACTCAAAAGGCGTTCAACCCTGGTTTAGAAATATGAAATGATCGAGAGACTCATTATTTAGCAGATGATCTGTGATAAGAGTCGGACGCGTATGAAGAGAGACACAGTCACAGGTCAAGAGACAACTCGCGCTCAACTAAACAACAGCAGCTCACTGTTAATTGCACTGGAAACGTTCAGGGTTAAGATACGTTTCTATTCTATTTCGTCTCTCGTCTCGTGCACTCTGTGCGACACAGGCCGAAGATTCGGTTCCTGAGAGTGCAACACATTTGAGTTCACAGATGAGTAAGAGAAACGCTGGAGGAGTTTCATCGCGTCTGCTGTCTGTCTCACACATCTAACTCTGATATTGTTAATTAAAGGGGCGGTTGATTATGATTTCACTTTTTTAACTTTAGTTAGTGTTGCTGTTTCAGCATAAAAAACATCTGCAAAGTTACGACGCTCAAAGTTCAATCCAAAGGGAGATATTTTCTTTTACAGAAATCGCTTTTTAAGGACTACAAAAAACGGCTGGTAGGGACTACAACAAGCTTCTTCCTGGGTTGGTGACATCACTAATCCTCAAATTTACATAAACCCCGCCCCCGAGAACACACAACAAAGGGGGTGAGGCCATGTTGGGCTGCTTTAGAGAAGAGGAAGAGTTGTTGTAGTAGAGTGTTGTTGACATGCCGTCATTTTACGCCGGACTGCTTCACAAACGAGGGTCAATTCAACACAAAAGATTAACATGACGGCACATGCTAGTGGATGAGTTGAATCAACTCCACAGCAACTACATAAATTTATCCACTAACCATTCAGAAACGTCCAGTTTCATTCTAAAAGTTGTAACTTCTTCCTGAGTCTCTCCATCAGTGTCGACTCCGGTTTGAACAATGTATTGTTGAGCTGTTAAAGCTCCGCCCTCTTCTGGAAAGGGGGCCGGGAGCAGCAGCTCATTTGCATTTAAAGGGACACACACAAAAACAGCGTGTTTTTGCTCACACCCAAATAGGGGCAAATTTGACAATGATCTATGGGGTATTTTGGGGGACACCAGAGGCTTATATTACATCTTGTAAAAGGGGCATTATAGGTCCCCTTTAAAGTCTCAGGGCTTGATTTTGTCCGTGGAGAATCGATTGGATGGTTGTGGTTTGCTATTGGTGGATCTCATGTGAGTGACAGGTTGCCCCGCCCTCATCATCAAAGAAGAGATGTCGCTGCAAGAGGGAGGGGAAGTTATTCTGATTCAAGATTATGATGCACATGAATTTTTAAAAATAATGATGTGCACGGATAAATAATTTAGAATAAATACTGCATTTCATGGAGGCTTTAGGTGTGCGAATGTGAACTTCTCAGGGCGGTCGGGGTGACTCTTCTCAGGGGCCCCGGGCTCGTGGTGAACAGGACCTGAAGCCGGCGAGCTCTAGCACTGTTTGCTCAGGACGTGCCACAGGACACTAAGACAACTGCTTGTGTTTGCCCAGCCTCTCTCTCCATACAGCTGCTGCATTCCGGCGCACCCGCCGTATTCCCGCTCTATTTATTTATCTCATGTCTTCTAGTTTAACGTATGGAATAAACAATCTTGTACATTCAGTTCTCAGAGTCATCATGTGTGAAGCAGAAATACACATTACACAACATCACTCATATGCACTCATATCTGCTCATGTCCGGGTCATATTTCACCCTAAAATCAATAAAGAAATAAGTGATTGCATTTTGCTTAAAGAAAACGAAGGAGGAAAAAATTGCTTATGGAATATATATACATATATTTATTTATTTATTTTGTTTATTCATTTATCAGGAAAAATTATTAAATAATATATATATATATTTATACATACATTTTTATGATCATATAAATAAAATGACGTATAACAAATAATAAAATGACAGATTATATATAATAGATTATAAATAAATATATAAATATATATACATATATTATAAATATATATAAAATATAATAATATATTACATAATTATTATATTAAGTATAATATATTATTATTTTTATATTACATTTAAAAGATAATTTTATATATATATAGAATAAAATATATTATTATTTATATATTAAATTAAAAAGGAATAAATAATTACATTTATATTATCATGTAAATACTACTACAAAAATAATAAAATGACGTATACATTTGTTCTAAATAATACATTCTAACACATATTTGTTTTAATACATTTAAAATTATATATATATAAAACAATTATTATATTAATTAAAATATATTATTTATATATATTAATTTAAAAATAATTATGTATTTATATTATCATAATATATAATTATTATAATAATTAAAATATATTATTATTTATATAAATATAACATTTAAAAACTAACAAATATTACTACAATAATGCAAATCTACAGAATTTCCATCGAGAGTAATGAAAAATACAAAAATTCTCAAAAGGGAAACAAATTAAATACATTTTTGTATTACAATTGAATGGCTTCATTACTAAAGTACTATTTTTTTTTTTTTTTTTTTTTTTTTTTTTTTTGGTAGGGTATGACCTTGGCATGTGATTGGTGAAATTCACCATGTCATGAGGCTGAATGTAATACGGGAAGACACTAGCGTATAAAAACACTAGCGGTGCGACAATCTGCCTCAAATCCCACTGGGAAAAGGTAGTTGGTCACAGCTGAGTTCATTTTGCAAGTTCTGTGGTATTTTCTCCGTTAGCGATTAGCCTTAGCTTCTCTTCAGCTCGCTCAGGTGGGCCCGTCGGCCTGTCAAAACGCCACATAATCACAGCCCAAACAATATCAGCAACTTCCAGGCCTTGTCAAAGTTTCCTGCATTTACAGCTCATAAAAAAACTTCCACGAAACGTGTTTTTGCAGCCCTGCCCCCACGCGTTCTCAGCCCTCGCTGATGCTTTATGTCCTGAAGAGAGAGTCAATTTCACACTGTCAAGCTGTGTTTTACCTTGTATACTGTATTTATACACATTCATTCTATTGTGAATGATTAATCAGTGCACATTATTCCATGTTTGACTTAAATTTTCATCAAAAGTTTTCTTTGCAGTTGCATGGTGGTCTTAAAACGAGTTGTGAATGGCATTTCGAGGCAGTTTTGACTTTCCCTTCCTCACCTTCAGCTCACAACTACTTCACAATAAAGATTTCACATTATTATAACTGTTATTTTTTCGCACAGTTCACATTTATCGGACCCTCATTATCAATGCCGCAACAATGCTACAGATTTAGCAGGCGCTTTGTGCTTTCATAACTCATTTCCAGGAGCGCTTTGCAAGCCGGACGAAGTGCTTTCAGTAAGATGAGCTCAAATGCTTTCACTAAAACTTTTTCTGCGGGTCTCTGTAGAAAGCCGCAGATGAGCGAGGTGACAGGTCCACAATGAAGCCGAGTCCGCTAAAAATAATCAGTGAGTGCTTTCATTGTATTTATGTAACACTTCCTTTAAAAACCCCCACAGCAGGACGGCAGAACACCTCCAAAGAAACAACACTAGTTAGTCATTGAGAAACGCTCGAGTTGGAGACAAAAATAGGCTTTTTATGGGGCTCTATTTACTTGTTCCTGGTCTAAATATGAATGGTTTAGTAGTGCATGTTATTCCAAAAACAAAATCATCAAATGTAACATCAAAATTACTTTCCTTTTCAGATGATATCATGCTTATGCAATCAAGTCTAAAATGGATAAAATCAATAACAGTAGTATAATAAATATGGTGCATTTTCACCTTAACTAGAAACCCTTTGTTCATCCACACGATCTTTGAATAAAGGTCACGTTTGCTGACATAAAACAAGAAAACAAAATCAGCCTGATCTGCCTCAAACCGGCGTCTGATGTCAATAACATCCGGATGGGGTTTATGCAGGAAATGAACTGTATATGCATCTGACCGATAGAGACAAAAGCTAAATTAATGCATCATTCAGACCCGAAATCGCACAACGAAATCCAAATTGTCTGCACATATGTGCAGCAGGGGTTAAAACACTTCCTGACCAAAAAGAGACAAACTGAAAACCACACACACGTGGGTGACAAAGAAACTGTGCGAACTCTGCGATGCCATCCTGTTTGGTTTAGGTTCAGCTGCCACAAAGATATTTCCTATTTCAAACTTACACAAGCAGCCATTTTATGACGAGATATAAAACAATCGCTCGATTGCCTGCTGGGAAGTGCAATTAATGCATCTGTACATACAGTTAAGAGTTAAACAGCTACGCTCTTGTTCTCATTCTGAAAACCATCCGTCAACAATCCACCGGCTTTGAGTTCTGAAGCACGCCGAGTGCACTAGAACAATAAACTTCTGTCTTTCAAAGTGACGATCAGAGTGTGGCAACATCTGGCAGCGGGACTCATTTTTGGGTCTCCAAACCGCTGACTGACAATTATGGTCGGCTGAGAAATAATGCATCCAAGAACGTTTTTTTTGGACTACCTGAAAAAAAGCGCATGCATGCACCCTGCCAGCCCCCTCATCCCGTTCACACAGCCAAAATGACATGCTATTTGTGTACGTGCATTTGGGGGTGCAGCTACTGCCGAGCCCACCACATCCTGAAGGGGGGTCTCGGGTGGCGGGTGGACCCGTGCGCCACAGCGTACCGCCGTTTCTGTAAGGCGCTGACGGGTAGGAAACACATGCCCCACATCAAGCACTGACAGGTTCTGATCAAAGTGCCCTGAAGCCCTGCGGGGGATTTGAATTAATGTCTTCCAGTTTGGTCTTATTTTTCGTCGGTTCATTTTGAGGTCATATTCCAATGTGTTCTTTAACATGGGCAGTAAATTCTAATGCAGATTAATTGATGTGTTCTACTAACCCTTATACAGAACTATAGTGTTCTATATATAAGGAGAAATGTCTTAAATGATTGGATAATTCTTTCATTAATTTTTTCTACTGATGAATATGTTTATGTTTACGAGCTGTTTCATTCATCAAATTTAATTAAAATAAATTGATTAATTAAAACTAAATGATCCCATGACGGAACCTCTAAAAGGTTCTATATATGAAGCGGTTTAATTTTTCATTTTTTTTTCAACTATTGTGTTCTGTAACACTTTACAATAAGGTTTCATTTGTTATCATTAGTTAAGTTAACATGAACTGTCAATGAGCAATACTTCTACAGCTATACAAACTTTTACACAAAAAATACTGGGTTAAAAACAACCCAAGCTGGGATTAAAATGGACAAACCCAGCAATTGGGTTGTTTTAACCCAGCAGTTGGATTAAATGTTGTTCACTCAACTATTGTTTAAAAATGACTATATGTCTGGCATAAAATGGACCCAAAATAGGTTGAAAATCAGACATAATTACTAGAGACAACAATAATAATCAAAAGGTGAACATTTATTAATAAGCAGTATAATAAATGTTTATTGTTCAGTTATTATTCATTAAACTTATTAATAAATGTTTATTTCCAGCATGCTTTGGGTTCATTTTAAGCAAGTAATACAGTAATTTTTAAACAATAGTTGAGTTTAATAAAACTACCCAGTGGGTTTGGCAAACATTTAACCCAACCGCTGGGTTAAAACAACCCAATTGCTGGGTTTGTCCATTTTCAACCCAACTTGGGTTGTTTTTAACCCAGCATTTTTTAGAGTGTACATCTTTAGATCCATAGTTGTATTTTAGCTAATGCACTGTGAACTAACTTGAACACTTTTATTAACTAATATTAAATAAGGTTAATAAATGCTGTAAAAATATATATTGCGTTTCGTTGGTTCATGTTAGTTAATGCATTAACTTTTTGTAAAGTGCTATCAAATCTTCTAGTTTCATCTACATTCAAATTAGTTTAAATGTTTATTTCTTTGATAACACTTTATAATAAGGTCTTAATGCATTAGCTAACATGAACTTGCAATATTTTTGTTCATGTTAGTTCACAGTGCATTAACTAATACTTTTGATTTTAAAAATGTATCAGTAAATGTTGAAATTAACTGAGATCAATAAATGCTGTATTCATTGTTAGTTCATGTTAACTAATATAGTAATCTAATGTTAACAAATGAAACGTTTTTGTAAAGTGTTATTTCTTTTCACAATGCTCTCAATAAGCGAAAGCATCTTTTAGTTCCCATGCAGCAAGCATTGTATTCATTTTACAGAAAGTCACTGGCACGTTAACCATTTAGTTAAATGCAAATGCTCAGTTGGTTTCATCTTTACGTACACAGCTTGGTCCCAAAAAAGTGTGCAATTCATTTACAGCATAAATGACATAACGCCTACACAACTTTCTCCCAATTAGTCTCAACTGAAAAAAAACCCTAAATGCTCTAATTAAAAGTCAAGATGAAAAATGTTGTTCTCGACATACTGTATTTCTGAGTGGAACTGAACATACAATAAAAAACATAATTCTATCCGCTGGGAATTGATTGGATGGTGAAAAGTGGGCGTATCATTGCCAGAATGGACACAGTGGTTGGACTGGACGGAAAAGAGCAGGATTGGCGACGTCAACTGAAATGAAAAGTCGTTTAAGAGGCAAAGCAAGTTATTGCATTGTGATGAAAGATTAATATGAAGGCATTTTTTTTTCTCCTTTATAATAACTTGCAGTTATAAATCATCCACGATAAGATCATGTACATGCTCTTAGAAAGTAAATAAAGTCAATTCTAAATCACCAAACCACAGCCGCAGAAAAATCCTAACACAAACTCCTGTTCACCTGAAGGGATGATCACACATTTCTAGATTCACATCATCCAGCAGGTGCTAAACTCGACCTCTTTAACGTTGGCCGTATCAGCGAGTGTCCCAGAAGTCTCTGCAGCTCTCTTTCCCCCGCGGACAGGCATCGTTATTATTTACCGGCTGCATTACTGAATCAGTTGCTATTCACCATGCAGCCAGCAGCCATTCAGCGCGTCAAACCTCCAGCGCTCTCTCTCTCTCTCTCTCTCTCTCTCTGCCAAGGCCAATTAGTGCGCTGCTGCGCTGCACCCCCACAGCTACTGACAGCGCTTCACAAAACGCCAGCTACATTTACTGCATTACTGCTGGAGTATGTGACTGGGCTGCAGACGCTTTTATACAGGATACTGGGGAAAACAAAAAAAAAAAAAAATGCTAAGTAATTTTTGCACAGTGGTCACCCAAAGAGTTCAGCTGTTTTACTGTCAGCTAAAATAAATGTGCAGTGATTATTAACGTCCCAGGGCGTAAAAATCATGCTATAACTGTGAAGTAGTAGTGGAACAAAAAAGATTTTTCAAAGACGGATTCTGATACCAATCTGGAGAGCAATATAATGCTACATAAGCTATTTATAAACAAGAAAAAATAGTGTAGGATTTACTTTGAAACTATTTTCACTCAGAAATTGCTAGTATTTTTTTTACAAATAATTACAAAGAAAGTAACACATTAAATTGAATGTAAAATAGTAAAAAGAAATAAAGACTAAAATTATATTTTCGTGTAAATCCTACTCTAATAATCTCATCTTTACAGTATATATATATATATATATATATATATATATACATATACACAGTGAAAAATGTGTACATATTTATATATATAAAATATATACATATCAAAAAATATTTTACAATATATATGTATATGATGAAAAATCATTGTTCATATATATATATGTGTGTGTGTATATATGTGTGTTATAAAAATGATTTTTTTGAAGTTGTAAATAAAACATTATTGGTGTAGATTTTATAAGAACATACTATTTCAGTATTTTTCCGTCAACATTTTGCATTTAATTTAATTTCATATATATAATTTTTTTTTATCTTTTTTTTTTTTTTTTTTATAAATTGTATTTATTTTATAATAAAATAAGATACAAAAAAATATATCTGATCTGAAATGCAAACTTATTTCCACAGTATTTAGTGCATTTTCTGTGGGTCTCTCTTGTATTTCACACTAGTATTGGAGTTTTGTAACAGTTTTGTGGTTCTGACTCATAAAGCAAAGCAATGAATAGTTCTGAAAAGGTCTCGTTCACCACAGAGTGTGCACAGACATTTTCACACCACACGTCAGCAATACAGGTGCACAGCAGGGCTGTGAACGCTTCTACAACACAGGTGTGGCTTACTCTCACCAATATAACTTCATAAAGATCATGTTTTTAATCATTGCAAAGGACAATTAAGATTTAACAATGAGTCTTTTTAGTATAAACACCTTGACTCAAGTCTGACAGCACTAGAAAGGAAAAAAAGCAGCATTATTTTGAGAATTTGATCAGGTTAAGATAGTTTTGGACTACACTGTACCAATGCATACTGTCCCATTCAAATACCTGTTCATTCATTCATTACACACACAAATCAGGCTCAAATACGATTAATAGATAAAAATAAGGAATGAACAATCGCTCACAGGCAGGTTTATGATGTTGTGGCAACGGCGTTAGACGGATCGCTCCGCTCTGCCATACAAATGAATGGCTCAGCGCAGCTTCTGTTAGGCCTCGACCGCCTCTTTCCACCTAATTAACTTCCCCGTGTACCGAACGCAGCTCAGCTGGCCTGACGACTCATTTTATCTCACATCTCCATTACAGTGTCGAGGAAAGAGGAGAACTGTCATATACAGGAAAAGGTAATTGCTTTATACAAACTGATAGGATCTTTTTCGTTCGTTTTTCATTCACTTGTTGTTTTCTCTAGTCTTAATGTGAACAAGATTGAGCGATCTGAGATAACATATACAACGTTAAGTAAACATATATAAAAATAAAACATGCTGTTACACTGAAAATCTCTCATTTCCACTGCATATACTGCACTGATGCATTTCGGTTAAAGTATTATTTAAGCTAAAGACAGTTGCACTCGTAGATGCAGCACTCTGCACCCATTTCCAGTAATTGCTAGGCCTACGAGTTATTTTTAGATGGTTTAAGCAGCGAAGAACAAGCTCAAAGAGTAAGACAGAGAGAGACAGACTCTTTGAACGGGCTAAATAATAAGTTAAGGCCTCAGACTCGCTTTAAATGAATCAAGGTTTTCTGCCGTCACACAGCTGGTAATGTGCCACTGCCACCCACTTACAGGGATCTGATTCAGGAGCGATAACGTTTTTTGGCTGCCGCTTAACATCTGAGGTGCCTTTTCTTTTGACGGCTGACACTTGGATGTACAATTGAAATTGAAAGTCTAAATCTCACTGCAAGAATCGGTTGCAAAAATGACGACGGTACACTTTTATTCTCATGGACGTCTGCTTTACTAATAGTCAAGTCAACAAGAAATGACATTTGCAACCCTTTTTACGTCTGCCAATGTTAACGGACAGCTCTGGTAATTTCAAATGCAGAGCAAATTATTGCATTTTAATGAAAGATAATGAAGACAATCTTTATTCACTGATGAATCATTCACAATAAAACCAGAAACATGCATTACGAAAGTACAGGATCAATCTGGATTTCATGTCCGATATACTGAAGATCAAACAAGTGAGCGCTATGAATACACTTGATGATCTAAGAGTCAAAAGTAGTTGGGTTGTCTCTAACTGTAGTCTGCATATCTCTGTCTGCATTAATACAGTAACACCGGTGAAGAGGGGGAAGTGGTCCATCTTCTCTTAACCTATCCAACTTCAATTTTAAACGCAGCGAATGAGCCCGGGGCGATGCACAAGTCATAATGCATTCGACAAATATTCTCTGGGTGAAACATGCATTTATGAAGAGATGGCCTTTAGAGGAGGAATTCACAGAGCGTATGCTTAACAAACAATACACCCACTCATGAAAACGAGAGATAGAAAGTCAGTCGACTCAAAGTGAGAATGAGTCACAGCTCAACTGAAACTTCAGCATGTTCAAGAATGTTCAGCCCAAAATCTTGCACTTTTACACGCTAAATATCTCAAAACTGGACTGTGCACCATTTGACCAATGGCCACTTGAGTAAATACTAACATAGCAGTTACTAGCAGCGGTGGACGTGTTTGCTTTGGAAGTATGGATCTGGCAGGTTTGTTGCAGGGCAAATGATGACATTGGTTAATGTATTATTGATTGCCTGGTTGTTATGGCTGTAAAGTTGCTTCCCTATTCTGGGGTGTAACTGCCTGCAAACTATGAGGACTTAGTCTTCTGAAATGCTTAAAAACTGTATAAGATTTGCTAAATGGCATAAAAACAAATCAACAGGAATTTACTTTAAAGTTGCACTTTCGTCTTAAATCGAGAACGTTTTGCCGGCAAAAAAATGTCCATTGTCTATTGTCAATCGTTTAGCAATGAATGAAGCACAGCTTACACAAAAGCATCTTTCCTGTATAGGCTTGAACCCACTGCGAAATCTGCATGGGGAAATATTTCGCTCAGGGCCTAAAATTAACACTCGCCAAGCGCCAAAAGTGAGTAAAAATCGGTGTTGGCGAGTATATGAAACGATGTCAATCGCCAGTTGGGCGGTAATATTTTTATGAACTTTAGCAACGCAAAGTTGTGAGAACATGAACGTAAACGACACTCGGGACAGTTGACGGGCCAGTGCTGCATAGTCACGAAAGTTTAAGCCTTGCCAACTGAAATATTTAAGCGCAAGAAGACGTGAAAGGAAACTCGATTCGTTACTTGCTGTGTGGGAAGTTTTCTGTGCGCAAACATCCGTAACGTGCGCCCAGAAATCTGCGTCTTATACTGCACACGGATACTGAGTTCTTTTTCACGTCTTCTTGCGCTTGAAAATGCCCATATTGGCGAGTAAGTTGTGACTTTAGTGAACAACAGTTGCGAAAGAAAACACGTGTATCAGTATATTGGATCCGTGCATTCGCTCTTAAAGTGACAGCAGCCTAATAAACCTGCTGTGTCCTTAAAGTTAATCAAACAACAAAAGACTTGACTGAATAACTTTTGTAACTTTAATAAGGATTAATCTATGTTTCATTTATATAGTGTTATTTTGCATTTGATTACTTTATTAAATTTCAGTACCTAATTCTGGTTATAACTGCCTGTTTTGTCCAAAATAACTTCATGGCTGGTAAAAAATATTTATGACCGGTAAATTTTCTTAAGTCACCGGCCATTGGCAGTTATGGCAAAACGTTAGTTTTAGGCCCTACTTTCGCACACATTTAAAGTGAACTCTGTCGCCCCCTTGTGTGCACTGGTAGTGCAAGAGATTCATTTATTTCGCAAATGGAAATGTGACTTCAATAAAGCAAGCTGCATTTAGCTAGTAACTCAACATGGTAGTCACTATAACAAAAACAACAATAATCATGATCCATTTTCTTAGACGTAAAACTGGAAAAAAATGGAAAAATCACTTGGTGCACCTTTAATGACTCAATGTATATCAATATATGTGATTTTGCCAACCTAATGATAGAAGATATTTGATAACACAAATGCTGGGCAACTGAAATCCAGATTCCTCCAATGGGATACACTGCGTATAACTAAAATAATAAATAATATTTTGATTTATTCACTTGTAAATTCTGCATATCCCTTGCTGAAAACTTGATGGGAATCATCCAGTCTACTCCGGTTTTGGTTTCACATATAGTTTGTGTACTGTTCTACCATTAACTATGTTTCATACTTCACATACAAGCATGAAAAAGCTCATGCGTGGTTCAGGAATGCAGCATGTAGCATGTTTGTGTGTTAGCAACAGGAAATGATAGTCACTTATCATGGATGGCCTAGTTTTTCAGAACTATTTCCGGTTCATGCGGCACCACTGTAAACCACTTCACACAAACTCTCAAATGTTACATATTAATGCAAGACCTCCATACATGACCTTCATTTGGGGCCTCTCAAGAATGTTGGAGAATACTGCATTATTAAAGCTGGAGCACATAAAGAGGGCCATTGTGGTGGGGAGAGCAGGCTTTCCCCCTAAAATTTTGTTTCATAATGTCCACTTGCACAGGATCATTTTTCAACCTATGGAGTTGGCTTAGATTACTCTGGTCTCCATTCGCTGGCTGATCTTTTCCATATGCTCAGAGCCACAAGCTTAACTCTGTGACACCCTACTATAAACACCCATCAGCAAATTATGAGTTACTCTGTCAAGATGACTGAATTTAAAAGCTCTATCACAGACTGTCTTTTAAGAAAAAAAAATCTGCAATGCTTCTAAAACAGAGTGGTTATTAAATAATAATCGGGTAAAGCCCGATGTTTCTACCATTATATAATCAACGAGATTCATATACCACATATTATTTTTTACAAAACATCAATTTAACATCAAGTTTTTCTAAAAAAAAAAAAAAAAAAAATTAAAAAATAACTACGAAGAAATTAACGGCATCTCCACATTTGAAAAATAGTGGCGGTAAAACGAAAAGACGTTACCGGGCCGCTGACTGAGGCTCAATAATCCTCACAGCTGATTGGTTCCTGTATACTATAATGTGCAAATTCATATTTAACCTGTTTATTAGAAAATTACAGTAAATATTCTTCAATATTACCATTCTAGATAAGGTTTGGTTGGGTTTAACAACGGCTGAAGCTTCACGAACACAACACGGAATTTGGAATATGCTAGCTTAATTGACGCGTGACTAGCTAAATTCGTCGATTCAGTTTCGAATTCTACGTAAACAGAATATGAATTTGACAGTTTATGTTTCCTGAGCGTACTACAAGATCACAAGATAAATACTACACTTTTATGAGAACTTAACAGCAACACAATAAACACAATTAAACAAAACACCGGCTAACAACCGGGAAAAAAGCAGCGTAAACTAAAAATGAATTCTATATAGCCTACACAGCTGCATTATAGCATACCTTCAAAACTCACAAAGCAATAAGGGCTTAAAATTTACTTGAATTATTCTTAATTCACGCTGTGACAGATAACTGGATGAACATCCGTAAACAAATGATGGATCGAGGGTGTAAAGTGCATCTTTAACTGACTGTTAAAATCTAGTCCGCCTTTACTGACGCTGAATCCAAGTGCATAGCATTTTCAGTCAGCACTGTATCTATATATTATACAGAACATTAGACCCGGTAGTAGTCACGCGCCCAAAACTATCAAACTTATGTACGCATTGTTCAGTTTAAAATACGCTTATATGTTCTTTATGAATATTGCTGAAAAAGCTAAATGCACCGTTTTTGGTCTCTTTCTACTCGTTTCATCCCACTCAAACAGCACTGCCAGAAAGATTAGCCGCGATCCCGTAATAAATAAATAACGCGCCTAAGAACTAATTAATTGTTCGCTACTTCTAACACGTGCAATTGCAACTACGTCACAGAGGGATGCAGTTCCATCAACAAAGCAATTATGAAGCTAATGCACACCCAGACAGAAAAAAAGAGCGCTACATGTCTCCTATAATTCATGTTCAATAAGAGGAGCTGGACGGGAGCTCTCCATCTTCCCTCGGGAAACAAGCTCTTCAATGGACTTTAGTTTACTCAACCTAATGCTTTTCATATGCAGTGCAACATTTAACTAATTTTGCATGAATATCCCAGCTGTTACAGTGATGCTTGTGCAAGTGCACAATTCCCGAGATACTGAACTAAGTTTGGGATGCCCTGTCCGGAGATGCCGAGGTTTCGCGACAATATGCACTTAGAACTAACACATTCACCATATGCAGCCTACACTAAGTAACATGATGTGCATATTGCAACAGATGAAACTGTCCTGAAGTGAATGAAGCAGGTTATTTCCCATCTGGGAAAGAGAAACTGAACTGGTGCGTAAAGAAGAAGAAGCCAACGCATGGTGGAGTAAATTACCTTGTTGCAGTGGTAATAGTCCAGAGAGGA